>JAWWNH010000004.1:16227500-16827500 GCA_034641385.1 Darevskia mixta
TGCTCCTGCGGCGCCCTTGCAAGGTGCCACGCCAAAAGCAGCAGCGGAGGGGCAACCCACGAGCTGCCAATCGCGTGCGGCAGCTCGTGGCGGTGCCCCGCCGCTGCTGCTTTTGGCGCGGCGGCTCACAAGGGTGCCGCGGGAGCAGTGCCGGCGCCGGCGGGCAAGCGGGCCCCATGCAGGGCGGGGCCAGCCCAACTGTCACCCCTCTTCCCATGGAACCCGGGGCGTACCACCCCCCCCGCTCCCTTGCTATAGCCTAGATACCGGTGGAGGTGGAAGCATACCAGGTTCAAGGTGTCGTTGTTGACATTTATGCCCCTAAACAACCTGGAAGTGGTGCCTTGTCCTACATCAACCTGTCTGCTCATTGAGATCTACAGAACAAGCCTACCCGGTTGTTCCATCACCAGCACATGCACACCTTGTGGTAACCGGGGGGGGGGGGAGAGCTTCTCTGCTGGGGTGCCTTTCAAATTCTGTTCTCCTCGAAACATGGCAAGTGCCAACCTAAATTGTGTTTCAGAGTCTTGTTAAATACTTTCATTTTTCATCAAACACCTGCTGATTAATTCGTAGCTTGTCGTAATATATTTCTTTCTATCTTTCTACTGTGTTTTGTTGCATCTGTGTTGTGAGTTTAATGTCCCATCTGCACTATACAGTGGTACCTCTGGTTAAGAATTTAATTTGTTCTGGAGGTCCGTTCTCAACCTGAAACTGTTCTTAACCTGAGGTACCACTTTAGCTAATGGGGCCTACCACTGCCACTGCGCCACCGCTGCATGATTTCTGTTCTCATCCTGAAGCAAAGTTCTTAACCCGAGGTACTATTTCTCGGTTAGCGGAGTCTGTAACCTGAAGCGTCTGTAACCCGAGGTACCACTGTACATCTAAAGCAGTATGATACCACTTTAAACAAAGAATCCTAGGAAATGCAGTTTGTTAAGGGTACTGAGAGTTGTTAGGAGACCCCCTAATCTATGGCCTTTTAAACTGGGGGGGTATTGCTTTCATTTATTATTATGGTATGTATTTTTGTGTTTTTCTACTGTAAACAGCCTTGTCATTTTTGGGTGAAGGGTGGTATAATAAATAATAATAATTCCCCATACAAAGTTCCCTGGGATTGACTGTTAAACCAACTCTGCAAAATGAGTTGTTAACTGATGGAGGGAAACAAAATGCAAATTGGGAGCAAATTCAGCTTTCAGACATTTCAGAGCCCCAGTTGAACCTGTCCTCAAGCAGGATTGCCATCTCTGGTGGTTCTCCTTCCCCTATGTAACTATGGTTCTAATTTATGCAGGTCTATGCCAATTTTAAAAACTTCTTTGAACACCATGCCTGTGCTGGGGGAAACACGGCAAAGGCAAGGCAACGCCAAGGTGTTGCAAAGCTGCACTGAGTGCCAGAAACTGTGTGCCAAATTAGCATTCCCATATCATCATCTCTCAAGCACAACTCCTTAACAGAGTCTCAGGGTACGCATGACATAAAGGGCAGCTGTAATGCATACTGTTAAGGAATTAACATAGCAAGTAGTTCATACATCTGCTTAGCCATTCTGCGTCCACAGTTGTTCATCCAGACACCCAGGCTTAACAGATATGAACTTTGCATGCCTGCCCAGATTCAAGCATGCTGCAGGATGGAAAAAGAAGTCTTGCAACAACCATACTTGCAAGTCAATTTTAATACCACCTGCAGATGAGTGCAATTTCTGCACATACCCAAGCCTTATCCAGTATGAAAACCAAACCCAATAGGCACTCATTTCACACACACACACACACACACACACACACACACAACTCTGTCTCTCTCTCTCTCAAACACACACACAATTCTACAGAAAAGTCTTCTGCCTATAAGGAAGCTAACACGAATAGCCGTTCATAAAACCAAGCAGAGATTGTGAAAAACAGCATGAGAATTCAACCTGATCAAGGCTTTCCTGATATGATTAAGTGGCAATAAAAACAAAAAAACAAAGGTACCTTGATGTTAATGGGTCTGACAGCTTCTTCGTAGATATTTCTCCAGCACAGAGTCTTGCTTACCTAAACACCGCCATTCAGCTCAAATGAAATGCCTTGATTTGCTGAACTGACAAGCTGGGGCATAGCAATCTCTCTCGCTCTCTCCCTCTCTCTGTGTGTGTGTTTTTCCCTCCTTAAAAAAATGTAGTTGGATCTAAGCCACTATAGTTACTATTTATTTTAAACACTGAGGGGCCGTTGGGGAAATAACCCATTTCTTCCTCCTCTTATGGCTGAGCCAACATCTACTCTCCCATGACTTTAAGGGGGAAAGAACCAGAAGGAATTTTGTGCTATAAATAAATTAGAGGAATGCATGAAAGTTGTAAATATTGCTAATTTAGTAATGCACTTTACAGGGCTTTTACTGGAGCTCCAGCTGCAGACAAACCCAGTTCTTCTGAGCAGAAAACAGGCTCTTGCTTGCAGGTTGCAGACCTTCTTGGCCTAGGAAACCTTTTCAGAAGCCCCTTCCCTTATGCTCGGGTTCCATTACAGGGATTGACAGCCTAGGGCAGGGATGGGGAATAGGTGGCTTCTAGATGTTGGACTACAACTCCCAGAAGCTCTGAATATTGGCTGGAAGCGGATAGTATTTTGAGTCCAACAACATCTGGAGGGCCGCAGGTTCTCCATCCTTGGCTAATGGCAACTTAAAAAAAAAGAAAACATGGGGAAGGAGCAAGATGGTGACGGAGTAACATCCTGAGGTAAAGGCTCCTCTGTAATCAGCACAATTAGCCCAAATTTAGCTTGAGCCTACCTGAAATCTACTTCTAAATCAGGAGGATTAAATCCAACTAAGGGAGATCTATATTCAAAAGAGGAATTCATCAAACTAAAGCCTCCAACTCATGCCTCCAGGCATGATATCTAGCAGCACTTAGTGCATGGACTGATAGCATGAAATAGTGAACTTCCCTGCCCACCATTCTAGCTATATTTCTACTGGTGATGCTCAGTATCTGGTTTCCTATTCTTCCACGGAGGTTACATGCATAGTTTCTCAACCTCCCATCCTGGTTTCACCCTCACAAAACCCCTGTGAGGTAGGCCAGGCAGAGAGAGACAGAGACAGAGACCCGATATCACGCAGGGACACCACAACACACAAGGTAAGAATTTTCCCTACTCACAATACAACATCATGAGGTGAGCCATTTGCCCTGAAATTATTACTCACAATTTAAAATAAGAGCTTTTCCCAATTTATTTATTTTTTTGCCTTTGCACCTACATGGTCAACACTCAGACCAGGCAGCTGCCATTGTCGGTGGATGCGAAGAAGTTGATTACTTGGTCTGCATGAATTTCTCCCAACTGCAGTAAGTGACTTGATATTCTTGTAAGCAGGAATGTAAGTTACAGAAAAGAATGGAGCGCCCTTACCCACAGCCGTAAGAGCAAATAGTGGCGCTATGGTCTAAACCACTGAGCCTCTTGGGCTTGCCGATCAGAAGGTTGGCGGTTCGAATCCCCGGGATGGGGTGAGCTCTGTCCCAGCTCCTGCCAACCTAGCAGTTCAAAAGCACACCAGTGCAAGTAGATAAATGTGGCGGGAAGGTAAACGGCATTTCTGTGGCTCTGGCTTACGTCACAGTGTTCCTTTGCACCAGAAGCTGGTCACATGACCCAGAAAGCTGTCTGTGGACAAACGCCGGCTCCCTTGGCCTGAAAGCGAGAGTAGATGGCCACAACCCCATACTCGCCTTTGACTGGACTTAACCATCCAGGGGTCCTTTACCTTTAAACAGCAGGGCACATGAATCATGGTAATGTAACCTTGCTAAAAGAAAACACACATTTTTTGGAGACTACAACCCCAAACCCAACTATATGGGGTAGGATCCTCATGAATGACAAACTCTCCAGACAATTTTTGATGAGGTTTGGAGACCCGGGGGGGGGGGAATGCATGGGGGCTGGAAAACAGGCCCTCCAAATCTTTAATTGATCTTTGCTTAGATGAATCCAGGTCCTGATGAGGGAGGGTGGAAACTGAACATCCAGAGGCTTCTTGGTCTCAATCTTTCGTTCATTATTGTCCCTAAGGTATTGTGACGTGCAGGATGCAATTGAAGCTGCCTGGCTGCGAGTTTTAAATGAGTGCTTCCCCTCTTGGAGGGAGGATTAGGAATAAAGTGCCAAACTGCAGCAACAGGGGCCCTCCTCAAAAGCAGCAGTCGTCACCCATCTGGCAGATGCCTCTGCCTGCTGTCAGGGGGGACATGCCAGCTCCACTTTCTCCTTCTCCACATGGGGCTCCATGTTTGTAAATATGGAGCATATGCAAGCAGCCAGGCATGGAGCCTGGTACGGTGACTCTCAGCATCCACAGAAAGGAAGAAAGGGAAGATTGCAAGGTTGCCTACCTCTGTAGGCAACAATTCCCAAGCAGCAGGGCGAAGACACATGTGTGCGGAAGCATTACGAGCCAGTTTAGAACTGTCAAAACAATGCACACTCTTCCCCCCCCCCCAGATTGTTTGATGATGATGCTATTTGGGCCGCAGGGAGTTTGCACATCACTGGTTCCCCCCCCCCCCAAATTCCACCTATTTGATGGCCATCTTGCTAGTATAATTTAATGGAGCTGTTGTCAATCCCAATCATCTTTCAGTGCTCATTCACAGAACTTAAGTGGATTGATTTTTTGGGTTGTTGGTTTTTTGTTTTTTGTTTTTAAAGGGCTTAATACAATTTCTAAGGTACATTACACTTCACAGGGGTGTGTAGTGGGAATGAAAATGGTCTTTGCATTTTTAAGCTTTTCCTTGCTGCCACAAAGATGAGAAAGATGCTCTTTTAAGAACACAAGATGCTAAAGAACCTGGCAGATGCCCTGAATTGGATGTCCCAAATCACATTCCACTAACGGTGGACCAGCCACGTCTATGGCATAAGCAACTGTGCCTGAGATGATCTCCCAGTGCTCCCCGGGACTTTGTAATGAGACCAATCAGCAATCTGCTCACATGGCAAAGGCACAGTTGGGGCCTTTTGCAGAATTTACATAAAATTTAATGACTTCTAAGAGAGACTAAAGACGCTTGGTTTTATTGCACTTGTCCAAGCTTTTTTGGCTTTTACTGAACAACAGAGGTTATATTTGTTTCAACGGCAGACTCACTGTCGTTTGTTCTGTCCAGTCCAGAAGGTTTTTCAAAGACTCATTTCAGTTGCCAGTTCATCATCATATGCTTGAATCTGGAACATATGTTTTCTAAATAAAATGGGAGGTGAAACCAAACCTCTCTCTCTTTTGGCATAGACAGCATGGTAGATAATTATATTATCCAACTTGCCCATTATTTTCATTGATTCAGAGTTCTCGAGTGAGCTGTAAATCATACCACTTCTCGTGTTCAGCTATTACTCTGACATCCTAGCTGGTGGGATTCTAAATTATAACATTTCTTGGCCTGTCTTCTGGAAAATGCATTTCCCCTGTAGAAAAATCTGTTTGTATGTCCATGACCAAGATGGTTTTCTGACAACAGGTAAGTGAAATCAAATCTTCTTGCTGTGGCCACTGAGCATCTGTGGACATCTAGGCACAGACATAACATGTGAATGGGGCATGGGTGGGGAACATTCCCACCAGCCCAAGGTAGCATGGCTAGTGGTTAGGGTTGATGGGAGCTGTAGCCTGGCAACATTTATTACAGAATAACAGACTTGTAAAGTTGGAAGGGACCATGGGTGTCATCTAGTTCAACCCCCTGCAATGCAGGACCCTTTCACCCAATGTGGGATTTGAACCCATGGCCCTGAGATTAAGAGTCTTTTAGTTATTGTTATTGTTGGGAATGTGGGGAGATCCAGGGCAGACAAAAGGTTGCATTTCTTTGGCCTGATTCAGCATGGCTCTTTTTATGTTCTTACTTATGAAAGCATTTATATGCTGGCTCTGGGGGGCAAAGCCTACCCTACAAGATTGAGAACCACTAAACCCCCAACAAGTGGAGGCCCAGTTTGATGCTTAGCTTGAATTAGGGAACTTGATTGTGTAGTTCCTGCTTACAAATATTGGATATTACATGTGCATGCCACATTCCAATGTTAGGCTTGTGTGCAGGTGAAGGCATTCATACCCTGTCCTTCTGCCAAGAAGGCTCTCTTGAATGGATCACACACACAAAATCAACACTAAGATTGTCCCTGTCTCAGGATCACAAATCTAAAAATGCATGACACACAAGGAAAAAGGAATGGAGCAAAGAAGGGAAATGCAAGCTTAAGCAGAAGTTCTTAAAGTTACAGTTTGAAGAAGAAGAAGAAGAGGAGGAGGAGGAGGAGGAGTTTGGATTTGATATCCTGCTTTATCACTACCCTAAGGAGTCCCCTAAGGAGGGGACCCAGGTGGCGCTGTGGGTTAAACCACTGAGCCAAGGGCTTGCAGATCAGAAGGTCGGCGGTTCGAATCCCTGCGACGGGGTGAGCTCCCGTTGCTCGGTCCCAACTCCTGCCAACCTAGCAGTTCGAAAGCACGTCAAAGTGCAAGTAGATAAATAGGTAAGGAAGGTAAACGGCGTTTCCGTGTGCTGCTCTGATTCGCCAGAAGTGGCTTTGTCATGCTGGCCACATGACCTGGAAGCTGTACGCCGGCTCTCGGCCAATAAAGCGAGATGAGCGCTGCAACCCCAGAATCGGACACAACTGGACCTAATGGTCAGGGGTCCCTTTACCTTTACCTTAAGGAGTCTCAAAGCGGCTAACAACCTCTCTTCCCTTCCTCCCCCACAACAAACACTCTGTGAGGTGAGTGAGGCTGAGAGACTTCAGAGAAGTGTGACTAGCCCAAGGTCACCCAGCAGCTGCATGTGAAGGAGCGGGGAAGCGAACCTGGTTCACCAGATTACGAGTCCACCGCTCTTAACCACTACACCACACTGTTATGTCTATGCATATTCATGTGCTCTGCCACTATGGAACTTTCCATGCCTATGTCATTTGTATTTCCTGGCTATTAATTTTGTCTGCCGAGTAGCTGGATGGAAAGCAAGTGCTTCTTCATATTCAAGTTGTTTTTGCATCCCAGTGTACCTTTACTGATGCGTTAATTATTCTTCATAATGGGAAACAGCCCTTTCCCCTTCATTTACTGGAACTCCCTCTCCTCAATTCCAGCCAAACACAATGGTGAATGTATCCAAGTTCTCAGCCATAAAAGAAATTTAGCTGATTCCCACACACTTTCATAACCAGAACCCAATCCAAACATCTGTAGTTCACATAAAGCTAGAACCTGCTTTTTAGAGAAAAGAGAGCACTGGGGACTCATGCTAAGCCAGAACATGTAAAGTGTCCCTGCATTCAACTCCACGCACACACCTGCACTCCTGCAGTTGATCAGCATCTGTAGTAGCTTGAGGACGGATGGGGAACCTGCATACTCCAGAGGGAAGTATGGGAAGCATTGGCTCAAAATGTGGAGCTTGGCCCTGCTTCCCAATGTACAACAAAAAGTCACAGTATATATGTAGAACAATTTAAAATAAACACAGACATGATGTTATGGTTTATATGACAGCTGGGGAGAAGGTTTGCAGGCTTTTTCATTCTCGGCACCGTTTGTGCAAAATATCCTGTGCTCCAGTGGCCTCTCAAAACTGACCACTCTTATTTGTGGGCAAAGAAACTGGGAGGATCATTTCACCAAACATTTCCAGGTGGAGGATAAACTCCACAACTGTTTCTTAAGGGTGAGGTCACACTTCAAAATGACCTTAACAGATTAGAGAATTGGGCCAAGGCAAACAAGATGAATTTTAACAGGGAGAAATGTAAAGTACTACACTTGGGCAAAAAAAAATGAAAGGCACAAATACAGGATGGGTGACACCTGGCTTGAGAGCAGTACATGTGAAAAGGATCTAGGAGTCTTGGTAGACCACAAACTTGACATGAGTCAACAGTGTGATGCAGCAGCTAAAAAAGCCAATGCAATTCTGGGCTGCATCAATAGGAGTATAGCATCTAGATCAAGGGAAGGAATAGTACCACTGTATTCCGCTCTGGTCAGACCTCACCTGGAATACTGTGTCCAGTTCTGGGCACCACAGTTCAAGAAGGATACTGACAAGCTGGAACGTGTCCAGAGGAGGGCAACCAAAAAGGTCAAAGGCCTGGAAACGATGCCTTATGAGGAACGGCTTAGGGAGCTGGGTATGTTTAGCCTGGAGAAGAGAAGGTTAAGGGGTGATATGATAGCCATGTTCAAATATATAAAAGGATGTCATATAGAGGAGGGAGAAAAGTTGTTTTCTGCTGCTCATGAGAAGCAGACACGGAGCAATGGATTCAAACTACAAGAAAGAAGATTCCACCTGGACATTAGGAAGAACTTCCTGACGGTAAGAGCTGTTCGACAGTGGGATTTGCTGCCAAGGAGTGTGGTGGAGTCTCCTTCTTTGGAGGTCTTTAAGCAGAGGCTTGACAGCCACCTGTCAGGAATGCTCTGATGGTGTTTCCTGCTTGGCAGGGGGTTGGACTGGATGGCCCTTGTGGTCTCTTCCAACTCTATGATTCTATGATTCTACGTTCACCATTAGCGGTGGCTGTAGCACGGCTTCTTTCACCTCCCACTCCTAAGGTTTCACAGAATCACAGAATTGTTGAATTGGAAGGGACCCCAAGCCTGATCTAGTCCAACCTCCTGCAATGCAGGAATCTCAGCTAAAGCATCTCTGACAGATGGCCATCCAACCTCTGCTTAAAAACCTCCAAGGAAGGAGAGTCCAGAACTTTCCAAGGGAGACCATTCCACTGTCAAACAACTCTCAAGGTCAGAAAGTTCTTCCTGTTGTTTTGTCAGAATCTCTTTTCTTGTAACTTGAATTCATTGATTTGGGTCCTACCCTCCAGAGCAGGAGAAAACAAGCTTGCTCCACCTTCCATGCGGCAGCCCTTTAAATACTTGAAGATGGCTATCATATCACATCTGGGGTTGTGTTCAAGAATATGAGAAGCGTCCCTGCTGGATCAAGGCCAATGGCCCATCTAGTCCAGCATCCTGTTCTCATAGTGTCAGGAGCAGGACAGCAATAAAACACCCGGTGTCAGAGAAGTTTCTTTATTCAAGGAAACCAAAACAGCACAGGCCTAGTGATCACAACAATGCTTCCCAGTAGGTCTTGTCCCAGTGACGTGGCTGCAAGGACTGAAGGTCCCCACTTTCCCATCACTCTCTAGGGCTCTTTCCCCAGGTCCTCCCTCAGAAACCTCAGGCTCCTTCATCTTGTCTCTCATTGCTCCACCCTCTTCATTCCTCCCTAGGAGACCGGGGGGGGGGAGCTGGTTGCAGCAGGATGGGAAGACTCCCTGGATTCTTCAGCAGCCGGCCTCATCTCTGCCTCTTGGTCTCCCTCCTCTCCAGCCACCAGCTGTTGTCTCACCCTCGAATTCACGGCGCAGAGCTGCCCGCAGCAGAAGAGCCCACCGCGGCGCTCCGACCGACGGGCGGCCTCTTCCCCAGACTCAACTCTCGGGCCCCGGACTCTCAGCCTGGTGTCCCTGAGAGCCTGGGTGCCCTGCACCCCTAGTGCCTATGGGTAAGACGGCCATGTGTGTGTGTGTGTGTGTGTGTGTGTGACAGAAAGAGATCTCAGTGCGGCCACTGCATGTGTTAGGGGGAAGGCATAGCTAGCCTCTGAAGTCCCAAAACACGCATCCAAGCATTCTTTCAACGTGTGTTGAGGATTGTCTAACCCTCCTCCATCTCAATATGTCAGCCAAAATGGTCTCCTGCTAGTATCTGAGCTGCTGCAAATTTGCACCATCACACACGTCTCCAGACACTTCCCAGGAAAGTGACATTACTAATTCCCTAATTCTTGGGGATTCAAACAGTGCGCTCGCTTGTCAAATTGGGATGCTGATCAGACAGCCACAGGAACTGGCGATGCCTGACATCCCCACAGACTGAACTGTTTACTTGTAAGATGATCAATCTTTAAGATGACATGGAGACAATCTTCATCGTCTCCCTGTTATGAGGTGTAGTGCAGGGGATGGGCAGCAATATTTTAGCTAATGGCTAACACCATCAAAACCTGAATTATCTCTGTAAGCAACTGCTGCGAAAGATGTTGTGACTACCCACAACCACAGCTGCTTATCATAGCCAGAGTTAATTAAGGGAAATGTGAAATGGGGGTGGCGGTGGTGCAATGATTTTCTTCAAGGCTTTTGTAAACAAATCTTGCCTATGGAACCAAAATCCTCACCCTTAAAATATTTATAACCTCCCCCCCTTCCCCATCTCCTTTCCCTTAAACTAAACCAACCCATCTGAAATGTTCTGTGTGCGTGATTTAACACCAGAATGAAATTTTCCAAAGTGTGAGAGGGGGAAAGCGAGAGAGGCATTCTAGAACACAGCACAGTTTATTTTTTCCCTTCTCTTTTCCTTAGAAGAAAAATAAAAATCAGTTGTGTTGGTTTTTCATTTCTTGGAAAGCTTCCTAATGTTTATTTGGCTTGTCACAACTCAAGTGACTTGGCACAGACAACCTCAATTTGTCATTTTCTGTTGGTCTTAATGACTGCTGGTGCTCTCAGCAGCTCAGAGCAATGTGTGTCTGCAAGAGAGAAAGAGAGGGAGGGAGGGAAAGAGAACAGAAAACACTCAGCTGAATTCATAGGAACACAGGGAGCTGGCTTCTACCAAGGCAGACCATGGGTCTATCAAGCTCAGTAACTGCCCGCGCCAGGGTTTCACAGAGTGGTTGCTGTTGACCCAGTTGGGGTCAGTGGGACTCTGCAGGAAGTGGACACAGACCTGGGTGTCAAAAAGGAGCTGAAATGTCTTCGGGGTGGAAAATCAGTTTATGAGATAGAGTGCAAAAAGTTTAATTAGGGACTATGAGCCTCAGTCCCATGGACCGCAAGAAGATCAAACCTATCCATTCTGAAGGAAATCAGCCCTGAGTGCTCACTGGAAGGACAAATCCTGAAGCTGAGGCTCCAGTACTTTGGCCACCTCATGAGAAGAGAAGACTCTCTGGGAAAAACCCTGATGTTGGGAAAGATGGAGGGCACAAGGAGAAGGGGACGACAGAGGACGAGATGGTTGCACAGTGTTCTCGAAGCTACCAACATGAGTCTGACCATGCGGGAGGCAGTGGAAGACAGGAGTGCCTGGCGTGCTCTGGTCCATGGGGTCACGAAGAGTCGGACATGACTAAACAACAACATGAGGCTCAAAAATGAAGAACATGGGCATGTATTATTACCGTATTATTATTATTATTATTCCCCACCTTTTTCCCAGTCCGGGACTCAGTGCGGCGTACAAAGATAAAATAGAAAAAGCTAACAACACAGAAAAGACCATCTTTAAAATGTACAAAACACTATGAGAATTAAAATGATATTCAAAAGGCCCATATAAGAAGCCATATAATATATCCATATGGTATAAAGAAGAACCATATAATCACAGACAATAACACACACACACCCAGCCCTTTCCTCAAAGCCGTACAGAGTGTGCCTCCCTTGCCAATGACTCATAGGTCAGCCAGTAATTTGCGGATGAGGTGCTTTGCAAGTCTCTGCTCTTCAGCCCCAGAAAAGCAACAAAGCTAGGAACCTCCAATAAGTCGCCTTACAAGGTCAGCGGTGTGGGAATGTTCAGGGTGGCAGGAGAGGATATTTTGTCTATTAATATCCTTCCTAACTTGCGCTAGCAAGTTCCTTTGCTTAGCAGAGTGCATTCCCCTTTACACAGCAGAAAACTAGTTGCAAACTCATGTGTGAGTTTCTTAAGACAATACGCAATTCAATCTGGCTTGTCCAGATGCAAATGTGTTCTAATATTTTCCTGGTAAGACCCCTTGAATCCCTCCTAAAAGAATAAAGACAACACAGTCTTATTCATAAGTAACAAAAAGAAAGTTTACTCACGATCAGGCAGAGCACAGTGTGATCCCTGAAGGCAGGCTTCAGGCTTAAAGTTTCAAACATCTGCAAACAGGTATACCCCATAAGGGAGATTTACCTAGTGACTGCAGGCTAGCAGTCCAGCAGTTCACAGGATGAAAGGAAGAGGGAAAAGAGAGGGGAGAGTGGCACCATGCTTTGGACTTTTACCAGGTCTGGAAAGTTCATGCCCACCCACTAGTCACATGCAAGGAAGGATGCTCCAGGCCAGGAAGAAGAAGAAGAAGAAGAAGAAGAAGAAGAAGAAGAAGAGGAGGAGGAGGAGGAAGAAGAGGAGGAGGAGGAGGAAGAGGAAGAGGAGGAAGAGGAGTTTGGATTTGATCTCCCGCTGTATCACTACCCGAAGGAGTCTCAAAGCGGCTAACATCCTCCTTTCCCTTCCTCCCCCACAACAAACCCTCTGTGAGGTGAGTGGGGCTGAGAGACTTCAAAGAAGTGTGACTAGCCCAAGGTCACCCAGCAGCTGCATGTGGAGGAGCGGAGACACGAACCCGGTTCACCAGATTACGAGTCTACTGCTCTTAACCACTACACCACACCAGGAAGTTTCGACTGGCTGGACCAAACATTCCCTTGCATGTCCACTCTAGGCAAACAAGGAATGTTGTATTTGACTGCTCCCAGTGGATTACATCCCATAAGCGGTCCACGCTTAGCTTGTTTGGGTGACAACTTGTGGTGGCCTGATGTGCTGAAGTGGGGTAGGAACCAAAGAGTCCACTTAGTATGAAAAACAGAAATCAGACTAGAACTGAAAGAATCTCATTAGCGACAGAAGAACATATATTTAAAAACTCACAACTTTTGAGCGCAAAAGCAGTCTGATGCCAGCAGCTTTGCTCTCAGCTCTGAATCAATAGCATGCCCACTGCTAAAAGGGCTAGGCTCAAACCACTGCTGCCTCTGGTTAATGGTATCAGAAAGGTTGATCTCAGTGCAGGATGAAAAAGGTCAAAATCAAATTACTTCGGATCAATCACAACATCACGGCCTGGGAAAGCACTCTATCGATTGTGTACATTTTCCTTTTATGAGCTTCTGTGTATCTTTTAATACCACGGACTCATCATGTAATGCAACAACAGTAGAAGTCTTCTTCGGCAGTGCTTAGAAATGAAGTTGTTAAGCAAGGTTTGCAGAGGGCAAGCAATATTCCAGAGCTTTGATTTTAAAACAAAACACAACACTGGCTGTGTGAGAGAGAAAATGGAAAAAGGCAGAAAACCTCTTAATATATGTTCAGAAAAGTTAAAGGCATTCTAAAGGAATGACTAGATAAGCCTATTTTCATTCTGTGTTGGTTTCGCAGATACTTAATTAAATGTATTTTCCATCCTGGTTTCTTTTTTTCTTTTTTATGTATCAAAATTACTGTGCACACACATTTTGTACTCATTTCCCCCCTAAAATACACATTTTGGGCGTGCATTTCTCCGTAGGTTCCAATCCTAACCCCATTTACCTGACAGTAAGGACCATTTAATTCAGTCAAACTTATTTTTCAGTAGACCTGGTTAGGACTGTGCTGCAAAATGCCCAATTCTGTTTGCATTTCCCTGTGATATACACATTTTTGTGCAATTTTTGAGTCAAAACTGCATTGCAAAATTTGGATATGTAATATAATCTTACTGCTAGCTGGGTTCCAATCTACATATATGCCAGGGGGTGGCAAATTAAGATAAATTTGCTTTATAATGCAGACTCCTCTCCACCCCTAATATTTTACACACACAAACACACACACCCTGCCCATCTGACTGGGTTGCCCCAGACACTCTGGGTGGCTTCCAACAAAAATACAGGAAATACAAGAATTAGACGTGGTGTTTATATGGTGGATAGAGAGAAGACCCTCCCCGCCTTTTCATGATGGTATAATCCAGTGTCATCTAATTAAACTGAAGAGTAGGAGATTCAGTGCTGACGAAAGTACTTTCTCACAAATCACATAGTTTTGAACTGTGAAACTCATTCCACAAGACGTGGCAATAGCTTGCTTAGATAGCTTTAAAAGAGGACTAGCAAATTCATGGAGGATAGGGCTGCCATGGGCTATGGTCATGACAACCTCCAAGATCAGGGGTAGCAGCATCAAGCAGCAAATGGGTCACATTGCCACATTTGCAGCTTACCAGTGGTACAACAACAACTCCTAATGGGTTTTGAGCAGAGTCTTCTGCAATGGAAAAGCCATCCCTTATATTAGTCTCCTCCTGCCTGGATTGGTGCACAGCCCTGCCTGTCTGTGGTTCCCCAGTTATTCCATTAGTACTCAAGTGAATCTAATCACTTTGCCATGAGTCGTTGAGCTAATAGGCTTTATCATCTAGGATGCACCGGGAACAGCTGTTTATTTTAGTGGTATTTGAAGTCATTAAACAGCTACTACTTAATCATTTTGCTTAAAAAATGGTAAAAAGGTATAACCCTTGAGGTGTGGGAAATGTGGTGTGCAGAAATTGCTCGCTTGCTTCCTGCTATTAGGAAGAAGTTCTAATTCAATCAGTGAATGTGCTTAGCGCCGGGCCAGTCAGTTTAGCACATGCGGAGGCCCCGGTAATTTGTGGCCTTCCTGGGTGGATAAGAATTGATCAATGTTTTCCTTCCCAGAACTGCAAAAAAACACCCTTTAGCAATTTTCAGAGGCTTAGCTGGCTTATTCTGTCGCAGCAAAAACAACCCAGAGGCACGCGGCACCTTGAGAGACTAACCAAGTTGTTATTCCGAGTATAACCTTTTGCAAACTAGAGCCCACTTCATCAAATGGAACTTCATCAGATGTTTTTGCATTTGCATTTCATCCATTTTAAATGTAGTCTGGATCAGGTCAAAGGGCCTGTCTAGTCCAGTGCCCTAATTCCTGTAGCAGCCAATCAGATGCCTGTAAAAAGTCCAAACTCAGGGCATGAAGGCAACTGCTCTCTCACACTGATGTCTCCCAGCAACTCATATTCAGAGGCGTGATTGTTTGCATATAGCAATATTAGCTAGTAGTTGCTGATAGCTTGGACCTCTGTGAATGTGTCTAAGCCACTTAAAACGTTGTGCAAGCTACTGGCCATCGCCGCAACTTGTGGCCGTGAACCCCATAGTTTTACTATGCACATTGTGAAGAAACACCTCCTTTGGTCAGCTTAATTGGTTGGCACCCACTTCTAGTTTTATGGGGGGGGGGGGAGGAAACATCTCCGTGTCCACTTTTTGGACACCATCTGCACTAAACGTTTAAAATAGCATTGTACTGTTGTGTTTTCCCCACAAAGAATCCTGGGAACTGAAGTCTGCTAAGGGTGCTGATTTCAAACAGCTGCATTTCTAAGAGTGTTTTAAACAGTAAACACCACTTCCCAGGGAACCCAGAGAACTCTAGCTCTATGAGGGGAATAGGGCTCTCCTAACAAATGTCAGGGGACACGGGTGGCGCTGTGGTTTAAACCACAGAGCCCAGAGCTTGCCGATCAGAAGGTGGGCGGTTTGAATCCCCACAACGGGGTGAGCTCCCGTTGCTCGGTCCCTGCCAACCTAGCAGTTCGAAAGCACGTCAAAGTGCAAGTAGATAAATAGGTACCACTCCAGCGGGAAGGTAAACGGTGTTTCTGTGTGCTGCTCTGGTGCTTCAGAAGCAGCTTAGTTATGCTGGCCACATGACCCGGAAGCTGTACGCCGGCTCCCTCGGCCACTAAAGTGAGATGAGCGCCGCAACCCCAGAGTCGTCCGCGACTGGACCTAATGGTCAGGGGTACCTTTACCTTTAACAAATCTCAGAACTCGTAACAAACTGAAGTTCCCATGATTCTTTGGGGGAAAGCATAGCTGTTTACAGTGATTTAAATACTGCTTTAGATGTATAGTACAGTTGGAGAGTATCATGCCATTTCCCCAATCCATCTTTTCCCCCCTAAAATGTCCAAAACATTATAACCGTTTCATGCAGGGGAATTGCTCCTCCAGTTCTTTAGTCAATCATCATCATCATCATCATCATCATCATATTTCATTTATACCCTACCCATTGGGCTGGGTTGCCCAAACCACTCTGGGCAGCTTCCAAGACATAAGCATATAATAAAACATCAAACATTAATAGTAATAATCTGATCCAATATAAAAGGCACAACTTATATCAACTTTAAAAATAAACAACTTATATCAAACTTTAAAATAAACAACTTATATCAAACAAAGCAGCATTCAACAATCCATCAGAATCTAATAGTAAACAGTAAAATTAAACATCAGAAAATAATAATTAAATAGTTCAAACACAATAAAGATCTATCAGTAAAAGTAACAGCAAATCACAATGCACAAAATACCACAAAACATACAAAACCAAAAAGGATCAAATTGGGAAACAAAGGAGCAATTCTCTTAAGGGGAAAGATTACCGTACAAAATATTTATTCTGCAGCACCGTAGAATGAGCTTCTATCTTTAGTTATGGTGGTAGTGGCAGAGGACAGAGGTCTGGCAAAAAGATGGGTGCCATATTCTCTACTCGTGGCAATCTGTCTTAGCGAACAAATTTGCAAGGGGCTTACGGTATATATGGTGTTTGTTTGATGTCATATATCTGTCAAGCAGCTGGGTTACATTTTGTTAACTTGATCCCATACAATTCAATGGAGGTCACTGAGATTTTAGCCTGCTGCTCCATGGGTATGCCCACATCTCTGTTTTTGGTTTGTTGGATCTCTCTCAACCACGATGGAACCATGCAGAAAAACACAGAAAGAAAGGTAGGCTTCATGTTGTCTGGATAGCTAATGGGCACATTTTAAAATTCTGAGAGCCTCGGGTTTTAGAGTTGCTGCTTTTAAAATGGTAATCCATAGCCAACACAGCAGCAAAGTTCAATTGGAAAACATAATATCACAAATACTGAAAGCTGAGAAACAAGAATGTAAAAGGGAGCCCAATTAATTACATTTCTCCATGCTCATTACTTGCAAGTCCATATATCAAGGAGTCCTGTCCGCCCGCCATTTTCTCTCCCCCAAGGGCTATAGAAGTTTTTTCACCCTTGACAACAGCAGTTTCAGAAGACGAATATTTTAGTACAACACGTTTGGCATCAGCTTTGCTTATGCAAATGGCCTGTACACAAGATCAATTATTTGCAACTACATATGCAAATCTAGTTGCAGCCGTCCGGCCAAATATCTCTTTCCAATGTGTCCCTCACTGCTTAACATTCTGCCCACCCTGCAAATAGGCTAATTTACTTTTAATTAAAATGGGCTAATATACCTACAGGTGGACATATAATTTAGGGAATGCTTGTTGAGCCTGTAGCATAAGAACCCAGCACTGGGGACCATCAACATTTTTCTATGTATTTATGTGGTTGTATTTCCAACCATCCTTACCCCTAAGGCTTTCATTACAGACATGCACTGCTCCAACATGGGTCTTATTACAGAGTTCCAACCAACATGGCAATAACACAAATTCATTATCCTTAAAAGCACCCTCACATCCCATTCATTGCTCACAGCTGTGCCTTTCATCAGCACAAACAGCCAAGCAGGCCAACATTCCCAGATGAGATGTCATTATTTTAAAAACTAAAGACTTTAAATTCAAAGACATAAATACCTCCAATAATTGTTACCCTTTTCCTTCCCCACTTTTAAAAGAGAGCAACCATCTGATATGACCTCTGAACACACACACACACACACACACACACAGCTTCATTTAACAACCCCACATTATGCCAATAGTCTATAAAACGGAGAGATCAGAAATTAAAAGGTGCTGATGTGATGCTAATCAGACGGCTCCAAGTCTCAAGACTTTTCTACACTCATGTCGAATCCAGCTTGTAGGAGTTACACAGCTATGCCCTACGAATGGTTACGAAAAGCTAGCAGCACCTCTGTTTCCTGCAGTTGACTGATGAAAACAAACATGTGGTTCGAGATATCTATAGGAATGAAAAGCCAAAGTACTAATTTTTAAGAAGCTATAAAATTAGTTCTCTTGTGGCTCAGTTAGGACATCACACCAAACAGTGAGATGTGCAGCAATGTTCCCCATCTCTTGTGGTGGGTGAGGGAATTGGGCATGATCCATGGCTTATGAGGAGACCCACATAAGGGGTATTGCAATGGTGCCAAAAAGCTTATGGATGGGGGAACAAGTGTGGCCCTTGTGACACAGGGGTGGGGGAACATGTAGCCATCCAGATGTTGTTGGACTACCACTCCCATAATTATTATTACAGTGGTACCTTGGTTCTCAAACTTAATCTGTTCCGGAAGTCTGTTCCAAAACCAAAGCGTTCCAAAACCAAGGCGCGCTTTACCATAGAAAGTAATGCAAAATGGGTTAATCCGTTCCAGACTTTTAAAAACAACCCCTAAAACAGCAATTTAACTTGAATTGTACTATCTAACGAGACCACTGATCCATAAAATGAAAGCAACAAACAATGTACTGCAGTCAGTCAATCAGTAGCTGAACTGGGTTCCACACAGTCACAGTTACAAAACAAAAAAGCACCGCAAAAACGCAAAATAAAAACCAAAAACAGACAGACCTCAGCGTAACACTCAAAACGGAAGTGTGGCACTCAAATCGGAAGCATAACACTCAAATCGGAAGTGTAACACTCAAAATGGAGCCGTTCGGCTTCCAAAAAAAAGTTCGCAAACCGGAACACTTACTTCCGGGTTTGCAGTGTTTGGGTTCCAATTTGTTTGAGTACCAAGGAGTTTGAGAACCAAGGTACCACTGTACTGCTTCTTTATTAAATTTGTATGCCGCCCTTCATTTGCAGATCTCAGGGTGGTTCACAACATAAAAATACAATATTTGAAACACCAGATACACTATCAAAACAAGAACGAAAAACAAATCAACAACCCTTTGGTCACTGACTATTGGCCACACAAAGCTCCCCACGTGCTCAGCCAGGATCGCTGTGGGACCTACCTGCTTGCCAACTCCTCTGGTTATCTCAGCAGGAGGACTGGGCACTGATATCGGCCAGCAGGTGGGATGGATCCATGCCCTATCCCACATCAAACCAGAGAGATGTTGCTACCAAGAAAGCTGTGGCTCTCTTTAACCCCACACTCTTGTCTCCGGCTCATCATTGCTCCCGGGCTCAGAACACTGATGTGCCTGGTTCTCAAAAGAAGTCCTCTCTCTGTTGCTATGTTTGAATGGGATCGTGAGATTGAAAAAAAGCCTCCTGAAATAATGTATCCTTTGGACACAATGGCTGCCCTGAAGTTTGCTGAAATATTTCATTGCAATGCAATCTCCCCGAGCCCTCGCTTGACTACTTAAATTATATAATTGCTAAGAAGCTTCGCTTGACTTATTCTCCAGAGTGGCTGATTACAGCAGCCTGCTTGACACTCTGAGGAAGACGCTTCCTCGGGCTATAATGGGCCTGAAATATCACCACCACTCTTTTTGGCTTTAAGAAAAGATGCGTGGCAAATGTTGCAAAGAAGAGGGTTTTTACAAACTAATAGGAAATATTTTTGTAAGCAAGTTAAATTGGGAAAAGTCATCGCCATAATGAGACCTAATTTTAAGCAATGACATTTTTATAATATCCCTGTGCCTGCACAGATCTGTAGTTCTTGATTTCAAAACAAGGCTTTTAATTTAAATGCAAATGGCAGTGACTATTTACCTCTCTGACCCACTGGGATTCCTTTCTCTTCCTCAAACAATAAGTTTTACAGGCAGGTTTTATCTTAAACTGCCATAAAATCTGGGTGCCTATGATTCCCTTTAAGGGTCACCCCTGGAATACTGAAGCCACCGACTGACTCAGCAACAGAGATACTCCTTTGCATACCAAAAGGTCTCAGGTGCAATCCTGGGCAACTCTGGTGAAAGGGATCAGGTGATGGAGACTGCATTTGGACAAGACCCTGGATAGTCACTGCTAGTTAAGAGTAGAAAATACACAAACAGCCTGAGCTGGCAGGAGACAACATTTCTGTGCTTTATAGCTGCTGGCAATCAAAACAAACAAGCAAGAAGCCCAGCCACCCAAGATTAATCTTTAAAAAGAACATGGCACAACAATGCCATTTTGCACTTCCTCCTTCCACTCTATCTGGGATGCATCAGGCCTTTACCACAATTAGTGGAAACTCATGGACTGGTGAGATCCTGCCACGGTATGTCTTGGCCTTCATTGTTTTACTGGATCCTCAAGGGACTCACTAGGTTATCTAAATAAACATGAACTGTCATGCTCTGGACATGGCACCAACCTTTAGCATACTGAGAACATTTTTTGCCGCAGGGTCTACTGCATTCAGTTTTGCTTCAGAGGCTGACTTTTATGTGAGCATCTATCATGTAAGATACATAGCAACAGGGTCAGGCGCAGACCTGGTGGGAAGACTCTAGACCACGGTGCTGGGGGAACTCAGATAACTGGATTCTCAAAACTACAATGAAAACCTCTGTACTGTGATGTCAGGGGAGGGTAGAACTTTTCTCCTTGACAACTACCGTTAGGGAGGGACCAAGGAATCAAGGCCCCAGGTTTTATATATATATTGAATTTATATATCACCCTATACCCGGAGATCCCAGGTTCAATCCTGGCATCTCTAGATCAGGTAAGCAACTGCGAGGAAAGACACTTGTGTGAGATTATTGTGAGCTGCTTCCAGACAATATTGGGCTAGAAGAGCAGGTAATCGGACCTGGTACAAGGCAGGTCCCTAAACAACAATATGGATGAAGTTCAGCCATCCGACACACAAAAAAGATGTGGGAAGGACCATAGGTTAGTGGGAGAGCATGTGTTTGTATTCAGAAGAGGCCATGCCCAACCCCAAGAAGCTGGAAAATTCTTCTGCTAGAAACACAGAAAGCTCATGCAAGTCAGAGTAGTCAGTACTGAGTTAATTGACCAATGGTCTAACCTGGTATGAGGCCAAGATAGCAACTAGGCCAAATAGGACTGGGTCCAGAAACACACTGATATACAAGTGGGAAATAAACAAAACTGATTTATTAAAGGAAGCATCAGGCTAAGAAGAAAGGTCAAGCAGATGTAAGGTTTATAAACGTGGTGATCAACAACGAATATTTTTAGAGTTCACTATTAGATGCAGACAGGTCTCTCCTTGGGCATGTGTTATATGAGAAACAAACAATAACAAATAGCAGAATTAAACGCCATTCCTTCCTGGTGACCTGTGTACTACGCTTAGGGTGAGCTAGTCACATCACAGTTTGTGGCTGGCACACGTAGGAGGCATCAATATCTAAAATTAGGTGGCTCCTCCAGGCGAAAATGGTTTTCAAGAGAACAACTGGCATGACTTCCTACATACGCCTCTTACGCGGGAACTCCTGATGCTCCTGATATGGCGACTCAGTGTCATGCCAAAAGGAAAAGGGGAAGGTGCAAGAAAGAAAATGCAATGTATCATGGGATGGTGCCTTGTTAACATCATACCAGAGTCGGAAGACACATGAGGGTCCCGCCTTGTTGACTCTGGGCAGGCCTGGTCTCAAGAGATAATGGAGTACAACTCCAGGGATGAAGTTGAACAGCACCGAAGTGACCTCCCTGGGGCGCAAGCCTGGGCAGTGTGTATGGAGGTCCTAGGATGGCCAGACAACAAGATCCCCCTCTTGGCCTCACTGATGTGGTCTAAAGGAAAGCAGAGCAATACATTTTGCACCATCTTGGCTTCAGGAATTACCGGAAGGAGACATACAAGTCACCATCCAACCATCTTAGAGAATCCACTCCGGATTTGTGTAGGGCAGTGATGGCTAACCTTGACACTCCAGATGTTTTTGGACTACAATTCCCATCATCCCTGACCACTGGTCTTGCTAGCGAGGGATGATGGGAGTTGTAGTTCCAAAACATCTGGAGTGTCAAGGTTAGCCATCACTGGTGTAGGGTTTACTCCTTAGCCTTTTCTCCTCCTGAAGATGTCCTGCAAGGCAGTGGAGGTTTAGGATCAGAGATTTCCTTCTCCAGGATGGGCTACCTTCCCAGATTCACAAGTCCCACCTGCCCCATGACACCCTTACCTTAGCATAAGCTTCTCAATTCAGCACCTCAATTCAGGGTGGTGCATCACATTCCCATAGATACATAGCTAAGCCAGGTTGGCTCTCTAAAAAAGGGAAGCCGAGAATTCCAGCAGCCAGTCATGTGTCTCTGCAATTTATCTTTGCTCGCCTTCTAATTCAGCCTGCCAACGTCTGTTGCTACCAAGTTCCCTTTCCCCTGTTTTTTGCCTGCTCCATGTTCCCCAGAAAGACATTATCTAGCCTCCGATTGGTGGGCTTGGTTTCTAGCCAAGTCTGTACCTTTGCCCTTTTCCTGAACTGCTCGTGACTTCACATTGTCTGCCTTCTTCAAGATCCTGATCCTGCCAGCTTGTATTAAGACTGCTCATGACTTGGATGCAATTCACAGGACAGCATCTATGCGTCGTGAACAATGTGTTTATCAATGACTTCATTTTCGTCCTTTTTATTAACTTGGGAGCCTACCGGCTGGCTCTCTCATATCTTTAAATGCAAAATAAGAGAGCTGACCTCAGACTAAAGACACCAATCAGAACAAAAACCACACAGCAGTTTTCAAATTAGGATACAGAGTGAAGATAAAAATAAAAACGTCAGCACCATGCATGTTTTCAGTCAATTTCCATTACAGCAGGGGAGCAGGGTGCTGAACTTTCAGAAGGAAAGTTTTCTCTCAAATGGGTGAATGGGCAGCCATGAAATCAAGTAGCACATGAACTGCAGTATAAATACAACAGCAAAGTGATGCTTTGCTGTTATATACGGATGGGTACTGAGCAGGAAAGGAACTGAGGTTATAATCATCACCACCGATTTATTTCTCGCCTTCTAAAAAACAGTCTCAAGGCAATTACACATTTCATTTTGCAAACTTCAAAATGACAGGCTGAAATTCAACAGGTGGGAGTTTGGCCAGCATGAAGATGAAGTCATGGGAAATCTCCATCTGTTGCATATGGGGATAGTGCCTTGCTGCCAAGTGATTTTATAGCTAAAGTGAACTGGGGACTTTCCTGCGCACAATTTCGTCTGCTACAACACACCAGCTCTCAGTGATGCTGTGCCCACCAGGCTGCAGCCACAGGGCTCCCTCATCAGCAAGGGCTTCAAAATTGTGCTTCAAACAGTGGGGCCAAGCTGCACAGGTATAGAATCATCGCACGCACAGCCCTGTCCATTCCATCCAAGTGAATGGGGCAGTCCAAAACCTGCTTCCATGAATACCTGAAGATCACAATCAGTTCAGACTGAAGCTTGTTTGACCCTATGACATAAAATTTATTAAAGAGCTTACAGCAGACAACACTCCTTTCCCAGCTGCAGCCAAGGTTGCTTGGAACATATTCCCATGATGACAGGGTGTTGGACGAAAGGAATGTGTATGAGAGATGTCAGTTAAGGGAAGGAGTGTCTAAGATGTTGAGAGAGGGGAAAAATAATCACTTGTGAAAGCAAAACCCTCCATTGCTCGATGCTGAAAAAGCTGCAGGGGGCAGTGTTGGGTATGTTACCTTTATAGACTAGGAAAGAGTATATCATATAGGCACACTTATTAAGTGCCCTTTCTCAATGCCCTCTCTTTTGCATGATCAGCAACAAAGCCTTCTGCAGTAATAGGTTTTATTTGTTCAGAATGACAGGCCCTTTCCTCAGTGTATGCAATTGTACAGGGCAGCCACATGGAGCAAGGAAACATCTTTATGAGCACTTAACCAAACTGGGGTTTCTTTTCCTCCCATGCAAGGGGAGATTTTCAATATTCCATATGCTATTTCTTTTCTTTTCATGCTCTCAGTGTTGCGATGTATTTCACAGCTTCAGCAATATCCAAATGTAGCCAACAAACCCTCCCACATCTCAAATACAAGAAAGAAGTCAGAGGGAGTTAGATGTGTAAAACCGGCATTTAGGGCTCATCTATAGGACAACAAACATAATTGGAGGGGTTCCACAACTGGAATAAAACAAAGTACCCAGGAATGCTAAAGCTACTCCTGTTTGGGTTCCCCTAGAGATCTGCTGCACTTAAAGAATGTGAGCTTGATTGCACCAAAAACCTCTCCAAACCTCTCCCTTGCTATTCTCCTACAGATCTCCTGCACCACCACCCACCCATGCAGGGTTAAGGCTCCCAGGATTTCCTGGGAAAGAGGAACTGATCATTTAGGTCTGCGGTGTAGTTGTGAAACAAAAACAAAGAAGAGACAATTGGAATTATTTCCAGTTCTCAAACTTTGCCGTTAGCTTTCAGTAAGGCACTAAGCTCCCTGGAAGGAGGCAAAGATACAAATGGAATAAACAAAAATAAGTACATAAAAAGAGATGCATTTCAGATGTGGGCAGCTGCGTTAAGTCTTTAGCGGTGCCGAAAAATTCTGCAGCTTTTGCTGCGACAAATTAAGATATTTACTGAAGCGCACACTTCTAGCATGGGCCAAAACCTTTCATAAATGAGAGAGTGGAACTCAAATGGGACCGGGGGATACGCAGCTGAAATGCTAGCCATGAAGATGGATCTATAAGCAGGTCCTCATACAGATTTTGACTCTAATGGAAAAAAGTAAAGTATTTCGCATTGAGGAAGTGGGTGCAAAATCTAAAATCCTGAGGATGGGCTCAGCCGCTCGGGCGCCTGGGGCGGTGCACCCAGGGGTGGGGTGAGCTGCCCATAAGGGCGGGGCCTCCAGAGTCTGCCTGCCTCCTCCCACTCAGCTGCCCTACAGCTGAGGGGGAGGCGGCGGGCGGACCGTTTGGGGCAGCACAGACCATGCGGGTGCCCAAGCCACAGCGTCACTCCCAGGAGAGACGCGTGGCTCGGGCGGGCTGCAGGCCCCGTGGTGAGTGCTGCCTGGTATTTTTTATTTTTGAAAAATTAATACTTTATTTATTTTCATTCATAATTGACAATACAAAACAGTACAAGACATACTACAAACCACAAAAACAAACAACACATAAGATTCATTCATTTCTTTGCCTAATATATAAATTCGACTGTTTCTTGACCAAAACAATCAAAGAACAGAGGTACAATTTCATTTAAACACTGTTTCGTTTAAACATTTGAATACTGTTCCTAAATAGAAAACATGAAAAAACACAAACAGACTCTAAATAAACTTGCTTGAATATACTAATCAACTTCCCTGATCCATCTCTCCATTGATTCACAATAATAAAATTTTATTGATCTGCTTTAACTCTGGCACCTCTTAATCTACCACGAGTCTATAACCTTCTAATCTAATTCTTTGTTGTTTCACTGTATTTATTTATTTGTAAAACAAGAGTTACTCCATAACGTGCACCCTGATCATGTCACACCTCTTTTTTAAATAGCATGTGAAGCTTTTCCACTCATCCATGAATTTACTTCTTGGGTTTTCCTTTAGACTTTCTGATATGTAGGCTAGCTCGATTCCTGGTATTTTGTCACCCCCCTCAGTGGTGACACCTGGGGCGGCCCACACCTACCGCACCCCCTTCCTCCGCCCCCGGATGGGCTTCCTGCAATTCCCTCCTGCTACCTGTCTTAATAGTGGTTGATTCTGCTCCTTGTGCCTTCATAAACCTCAGTCCTAATTTCAAAAACACCATTCAACACTACACTGTGATTTCAGAGGCAGTCTCAGGGCACCAGTTATATAAACATTTAAGTAAATCCCATTGTACTCATGCATATAGGATTGTAGCACAAGTCTCTCCATTGGGATTCCGTACGCTGAAATGTAGCCTTTGAATGGTGGAGGAGGAGTTAAAAATGTATTCGGATTCCTTCCCCTCCCCCCTGCCTTTTTTATGCTCTAGGTAAAACAGTCCTTAAGGTTAAACCAATAATGACACTCAGTGAGCATAAAGTATTGAAATTTACTGCCAAAAATATTTGAACTGTGGTTTTTATCGCTGTAGAGAGACAGGAGTCTGCAGAGATGTGAGGCACTTTCAAGTGGAAAATGACTTCCCCGTCCCCCTCCCCCTCGCCTCGTTCCTGAGGTCTGCATGTATGGACAGAGAAGTATTTGGCATAAGGTAAATATTCTGGCACCTCTTGAGTGAGGGCTGGGGGGGGGGGGGGATGGAAGTGAACAGCCTATTTGTTTGACCTAATCCGCATGACTTTAAAACACCTTGCGTAATATTGCAAAGGAAAAGCGGCACGACCCAACTTGTCTAGCGGTACAAACACTTGCAAATGAAAGCCACGGGCATACAGCGAAAATGGGGAGCAAGGGCAAAGCTCAGGCAAGCAAGCTACCAGTATGTGTGTGTGTGTGTGTGTGCAAATAAATAACATACTTGTAGCCATCCCTAATTTCAAATCATAGCGAGCTCCACCCTCTCCACTATTAAACTTTGCCAGAGGCTCTTAACCTCCTGCTGTCTGCTGTATTTATTTACTCAGTGACAGCCATGTGCTCTGCTAGTGTCAAAGCCAAGAGGGTAACAAGATCTTTTAATTAAAGTTATATTGGGGGGGATTAAGATTTATCGCAGCAGCTGCAGTATGCCAAATGAGATGTGCTGTGCAACATGTGATGCTTCCGTGTACATGAACATGGATTTCCTCATTCACATAGACATAGAGAGGCAGGGCATGTCCCCTCACTTATTCACCCTCCTACTTGGGGAGGGACATAAAGAAACACAACGCTAGCAAATTCACACTGACTAAAGGTGGGATAAAACAAAATAAAAAATAAAAAAATTCCTTCCAGTAGCACCTTAGAGACCAACTGTCAGGGACCTGCCCTCGCCCAGAGACAAGCTGACGGGGGAAGGCGGTTGGAGAGGGGGAGACGTCACGTCAGAGAGCAGTTCTCAGGAGAGCCAGGAAGGCAACAGTGGCAGGGAAGAGGAACTGCAGGCAGCAAGGGGGTTGCAAGGGCTTGAAGATGCTGGCAGGGACCCAGCAACACCAACAGGAAAGGACGTCTGTATGACGGAGCAGCACAGCGCCAGTCCACAGCTGTGCAGGGGTAGAAAGCGGAAAGAGAAAAGGAGGCGTTTTGGGTTCCCAAAACTCTTATGCTGGGGGCAGAGCAGCGAAATGCCACTCCCCTGAATCTGGAACTGACTCAAGCGGTCATGAACCTTAAGAGCTCTGATGTATACGTTGTTAAAATAAAGCAATTTGTTTAGCAGACAACGCGGTCTGGCTGATTACTCTCGAGGAGACATCACAGAGTCCTTACACCAACTAAGTTTGTTCGTGGTATGAGCTTTCGTGTGCATGCACACTTCTTCAGATACACTGAAACAGAAGTCACCAGAAGGTGGGATAGCCTGCCTCATAAAGCCAACACGCTTAAGTCTAATTAATGCATGAAGGGGTTAATGCCATAGAGTAAGCTGTCCTGCCAAGCTTAGTTCACCTTGATAGAATACCTTGGTATCATACTATGTGCATCCTTGTACACATTACCTGAACAAAATTCAGAGAAGTGCACCTTTCAAGGGATGGTTGTTTCAGTTCGCATCTTGTTCAGAAAGCGTGGACGAGACAGGCATATCTTTCAAAGCAAACAGAATCAAATTCCTCCCACAGCCCAAATCTGGTGCCGTTGTTTTGAAACCAACCAGCTATAGGTACTGCATGCCTTAGAAATTCTCCTTCGCTTCTTTCGGAGTAGTTCTGTCAGATCAAAGAACAGAGAGAGGGGACTCCTGTCAGTTTGACGCAACCTCCCTCCATCCCTTCCTATCTCTCCTCGAAGGCAGCAGACTTGCCGGCTCTGTGCCAGGTTCTTCTGCCAAGGTCGAAGACAATAGCAAGCTCTGTCCTCCTGTGGAGCAGTCATGCCAAATAGAAGCAGATGGCAGAGTCCAATACTGTAGTCAATGCACCACAGTTGGCAAGCTGAAAAGATCGACCTCCCTGGTTAATTTCCTCCCTCCAGTCTCTGCACTTAGGCTGCCAGAACCTGGGCTGAAGGGTCTGTGGCATTTTTCATAATTACCCCTAGAGAGAAGATTTTCCAAGAGCAGATTCTCCCCTTGGCCACAAATGGAGTATGGGCCGGTGAGAAAGCTGCTCCAGTAAGTATGTAGCACTTACAATTACAGATCATGGGAGCAGCAGACATCTGCCTAAAATCAATAGCTCCTTCCCTATTCCCAGGGAGTAAATCGTTCCTTTTAAAGGAAGAGTCGCCAGTTTCGCAGGCCCTCTGCGGTTGGTAGGGCTCCAATTACCTTTAAATGCTTCCAGCAAATGTCTCCCATTCTATGCTTCTGGTTTAAAAAGTTGCCCTCACATTTTCGTTTTCAAAGGCGGCAGGTACTACTGAATTGTTAAGACTAGACAGAGACTACAAGGCAATGCACAGCTGACTGCCGTGGGCCCCAGAGCACACTAAAGAACATGTTGGACTGTGGCCTAAGTACTTGTGCTGAGTTCTGAATTTATGTGTTCCTAACAATTTCCCAGATTAATCAGGACAACGACATGGAAATAAGAGAGCATGGTAACCAGTCTTGCTGCACACAAGATCAGTCTTAAATAAAATCACTCTCCATTCCTCCTTTCACATCCTTTACAGATGAAATTCCTGAATCAATGGGGACTGCAATGTTTAACTGATAAATTGATCTTTAAAAGCTTTCAATAGAAGAAAAGGTTGCCTGGATTAACTGGGTATGCCAGGCATAGGCAGACTCCGGCCCTCCAGATGTTTGGGACTACAATTCCCATCATCCCTGACCACTGGTCCTGCTAGCTAGGGATGATGGGAATTGTAGCCCCAAACATCTGGAGGGCCGGAGTTTGCCTATGGCTTGGTCATGTACACAGAATGGAAGATGGCTGGATTCCCAAGGACCTGCTCTACGGGGAGCTGGCTTCAGGCACTGGGCACATTGGCAGACCAACTCTGTGTTACAAAGATGTCTGCAGATGCAGCATGAAGATTGGCAACATAAACCCTGCCATGAGGGAATCCCTTGCAGATGACCACAATGCCTGGATGCAGACATGTCCTGTATCCACAGGAGAAGAGGAATGAGCACTGGGAGGAGCACAGAGAGAAGAAACGCCATGGTGCATCTGCAGCAGAACCAGAAGCCTTCATCTGCCCCAGTTGCAATAAAACATGTATCTCCCGTATTGGTCTCTACAGCCACAGCAGGCGCTGCAACCTCCCAACAGTTTGACTTCACCCCAAAGGCGTGCTCCTCCATCGTCTCCCGAGTCAGATGGATGCCAGCAACAATCTGTGTATGCATCCATCCCTTTTCAAGCAGCATTTCAAGAGGACAGATCATAGTTCAGCAGTAGAGTACATGTTTCGCTTGCAGAAGATTCTTGCTTCAATCCCTGGCATTTCTATGTATGGCTGGGGAAGACTGCCAATTGGTGTTGGCAATACTGAGCTAGATGAACCAGCCATCTGGCGTGGAATAAGGCACCTCCTGTGTTCCTAACTGTCTATGCCATGGGTCGGCAAACTAAGGTCCACGGGCCAGATCAGGCCCAACTGCCTTCAGGATCCGGCCCGCGGATGGTCCATGGATCGGTGTGGGGATTGTGTTCATTTGGGCTGGGCTGGGCCTTTTTTTTTCTGCGCCATTTCCCCCCCCCCCACACACACACACACGATGCCTCCTCCCTCCCTCCTCCTGGCTTCTCCCTGCCCTGCCTAGAGGAGGAAGGGGGCTGGGCTGAGCTGGCTGAGCACCATTTTAAGCAGCCCCTCTCTAGAGCCAGCCCTTTCGCACCACTCATCTTCCCTCTGCTGCCGCCCTGGTGCTCCTGTGAGCCAGAGAGTGGAGCGGACGAGCTCGCTCTGCCTACCCACGAGAAGCAGCAGTGGTGGCAGCGGCAGCCCCTGAGAAGGTAAGTGCAGGGGCTGGGGCTGGGGTGTGTGGAGGAGGACTACTTGCTCCCCTTGCCACTTCTTCCAGCTCCCCCCCCCCAGTGCTGCTTCTCTGGCCCGCCACAAGGTCTGAGGGATAGTGGACTGGCCCGCGGCTAAAAAAAATTGCCAACCCCTGGTCTATGCAACCTCAAGGCTGTGCAATGTTTGCCTGTCAGCAGTGCCACCACAAGAATATGCTGTGTTCTTGAAAACAAGCTTGCATACTCTGCAAGAAGCAGTTTTAGCCATTGCAGTTTTCAAGAAATCCTAAGGACACGAGGTCTTTCTCACTCCCTGCTTGTGAGGCAATACATAGCTCACCCTTAGATCTCACCTACATGAGATAATGTGAAGAGTGAACCTTAATCCTAGGAAAGGGATGGGAATCCAGAATCTGGCTGGTGAAGAGAAGACCATTCCTTGTTGTCCATAGCTGAGGTTTGGTCTTTAGTGTTTTCTGAAAACAGGTTTGTTGGATTCCGGCTGTTCCATTGGTGAGGAACCTCCAGATGATGGGCCGGATGCAGCTCCCCATCTAGTTCACTGGCATTTCTACAGGTTCCATGTCTTCTCCTTGGCCCCCTTTGTGATCTCCGATCAGACGAGCCATGTGTATGGGGTGGGGTGAGCTGATTGCAGGGAAGGTTAATGACGGCTGAAATATCCCAGTTTAGGACTTCAAGGCTGTAAGCAACATACAGGGGAAACCAGCTGATCTGCATGCCTTTGCTCAGCAGGTAGCTGGACATTAACGGCTCCACGCAGTGAAGAGAGCCCAGGCACAGCATCACAGATCCATTCCTTGTTGTTGTCATTTAAAAAAAGGGAAAGACGGAGTAAAGAAAACAGTGTGCTTGCATATCAATGAATGACCAAGAGGTAGGACTGTTAGCAGCACTCCTGCTAGCACCAGCTGCCTATTCCATAATATAATAAAAAGAATTGATGACAATGACAATGGCAATAACAAGTTTTCTTCTCCAAACTCATCCTATAGCAAAAAAAAGTTTCCATTTATTTCACTAGGAAATAGGGATTGACAAATCTGTGGATTTAAATCAGGAATCCCCAACCTGTGGCCCTCCAGATGTTTTGGCCTACAACCCCCATGATCCCTAACTAACAGGACCAGTGGTCAGGGATGATGGGAATTGTAGTCTCAAAACATCTGGAGGGCCGAAGGTTGGGGGTGCCTGATTTAAATTGTCTCAGTTTCTCATTTTTTCAGTCTTAAATTTGGGTCTCCACATTTCAGCAGCAAATTGAATATTATTATTATTATTATTATTATTATTATTATTATTAATAATAATAATAAACCACATGAAAAAAATCCTGCATTTTAGTATGAATTTCTCCCAATAAACACATTTTTGTATGTACTCTTTGACTAATGCACACATTTTTGGAAGCATTTTCTAGAACATAATGCATTTTAATGACATTTTCACGACTCTATTCGATCTTCTGCACACTTTCCCCATGCGTATGCATTGGTAAAATTTGGAGAATTCTGAAAGATTGCTGTGTTTTGGTTTTTGCATTGTTTCGCAATGTTTGGTAGGTTCCTCTTTAAATGTGAACTGATTCAAATCTCTTCCCCATCCATACCCAGAGAGGACAGAAAGCAGGGAATATCTCAATATGGATTTATTATCAGTCTGGCCTGCTCTTGTTGCAAGAATGAGAATTATTGTTGTGAATGCTTTTTCAGAATCCTTATCAGAGTTTTTGCCCCTGCTATCCTTTCTTCTGCTTCTCTCAGATGAATACCTGCCTAGAGTATTCATGCCTTTTCTTTTCCAAAAGCAAAGCACCAGCCACCTATTCACATGCAGAGTTTTAATCTGTGCTGCTCAAAGATGCAATCGAAAGCTTGCTCACCTCATTAGTTGTGAGAAGACCTTATGATCCATAGCATTGTGAAAACTTGGAGGAAGTGAGAATATGACTTCAATTCATGCGTTCAGGATGCAATCTTACCACCTACTTACGTTGGAGGAAGCCCAGTTTAACTCTACCACTGAGCCACTCTTACAAGAGACATGGAGCTGCTACCATCTTTCTTATCTCTATTTTACAATGGCATGTGATGCAGAATCAGTGCACAGTGCATTGTCCCGCCCCATTGTAGAATGTCAATGATGTGAGGCAGGAGCAAGGCAACATTCATGAACATATCCGAAAATACATAGATATTTAAATATGAAGGTTCATGTGTTTTTTCAAGATGATCAAGGATCTGGAACCCAAGCCTTATGAGGAACGGTTGAAGGAGCTGAGTATGTTTTGCCTCAAAACTAGAAGATATGATGGCCATCTTCAAATATCTCAAGGGGTGTCATGTGGAAGAGGGAACAAGCCTGTTTTCTCCAGGGTAGGACTTGAACCAATGGCTTCAAGTTGCAAGGAAGGAGATTCCAACTAAACATCAGGAAAAACTTTCTGATGGTAAGAGCTGTTTGACAGTAGAACAGTCTCCCTCGGGAGGTTGTGAACTCTCCTTCCTTGGAGGTTTTTAAGCAGAGGTTGGATGGTCATCTGTCATGGATGCTTTAGTTGAGATTCCTGCATTGCTGAGCGTTGGACTAGATGAACTTTGAGGTATCTTCCAACTCTAAGATTTTATGATTCTAGGGTGTCCTGGAAAATAGCATGGCTGGTTAGCTGGAACCCAGACCAGGAGCAATGATGATGATGATGATGATGATACAAATTCATAAGGGATGGAGAGAGAAATTAAATTCATTTTCCATTTAAAAGTGAACCTACCTAATTCACACTTTTGGAAACAATATGCCAACTGAAACACAGCTATCCTTTGAAATTCTCACTTCTCCAAACTTTGCAGTACAGATCTCCAGCCAAGCAGATGTTTGAAGGCCATATGTAATGGATGCTTTAGTTGAGATTACTGGATTGCAGTGGGTTGGACTAGATGACCCTTGGGTTCCCTTCCAACTCTATAATTCTACGATTCTATGATTCATGCATATCTATCTCCCAAGTTAATGCAGAAGGAAGTAACAGAATTATGAATGGACACATATGAAAGTGACATGGTTTAGAAATAGAGCCATCAGTCTGGAAGTCACAGATTTCCTTGAACTTCTGGAGGAAGAACAGCAAAAAGAATGATAACTCATGACACAATGACCTGGTGGCATAATTATGACCATTTCTGATCATGGGAAATTGAGACCGTAATACAACAAACTGTCCTATGGCCACGCAATAAGAACCTCCCTGCTCACCGTATGAGACATCACAGGCAAAATTAGTTCAACTGAAGTAACACCAATGCCCTTGAGGTTTCCTGCTCCTGGCAACTAATGAAGAGGCACTGCTGACTGTCAGGGAGTGGTGTGGGAGGCATTCATCTTTGTGGCAGAAGCAATTAAATCCACCAGGTTCTCTGAGCATGATGCGCATGGAAGGAGTTAAAGCCTCAGCCTTTGTTGTCCTGTAAAAGATGGCGACATGTGAAGATAAGCATCTATGATATGCCCAAAATGCACAGGCATCCATTGACAGTTCCTTGAAAGGGTGGAGCAAGAGGGATCCACATATTTGTATAATGATACTATTGGGTTGTTGGCATCCGTCTGTCTCGAGAGACAACAGATTGCGTCTCCAGGGGTGAAGTCAGACTGCTGTATTAGGACCACCAAAGGGAACTCACCAGGTACATTAAAGTGCAGTGATCAGAAGTGGCTTTCTTGATGGGGCAGAGCTCCTACACAAGCTTTGCAGCAGTCATGACTAACATAAATGCATTGATTTCAATAGGTCTACTCTGAGTAAGACTTAGATGCCACTCAATATATTGTGAATGGACATACGGTATATCACATTAAATGCAGGACATGGGTGGCGCTGTGGTTTAAACCACTGAGCCTCTTGGGCTTGCTGATCAGAAGGTTGGCGGTTCGAATCCCCACGACAGGGTGAGCTCCCGTTGCTCTGTCCCAGCTCCTGCCAACCTAGCAGTTCGAAAGCACGCGAGTGCAAGTAGATAAATAGGTAACGCTCCGGCGGGAAGGTAAGCGGCTTTTCTGTGCGCTCTGGCACTTGTCACAGTGTCCTGTTGCCCCAGAAGTGGTTTAGTCCTGCTGGCCACATGACCCGGAAAGCTGTCTGTGGACAAACGCCAGCTCCCTCGGCTTGAAAGTGAGATGAGTGCTGCAACCCCATAATCGCCTTTGACTGGATTTAACCATCCACGGGTCCTTTACCTTTACCTATATATCACATGCTGCTATGTTAAAGGTGGGTTGTTTCTGAACAGTAGGGGAGAATGTTGATTTTATGAAATAAGATCTCCATCATTGAGCCCAAAGAAAACCATCTTGCTTTGCTTGGATATGTCAAAACTCTCTGAGGAGGGTTTTAGTTTAAAAACTAACAGACCATCACATCTGACATGGTAATTACTCATTAAACCCTTTGTGCCAAAAACCGCCCCATTTCCCCCTTTCTCGCATTTTGAGCTCAGCAGAAATGAAGAGAGTTTGTGTCTTGAGAAATGATGTCTGGGAAGCCTCTCAAAAATAATTCAGCACATCATACCCATACTCCGCAGGCCAGATTGCAGCGTTTTGCATATCCTGCAATTAGCCATCATTTTAGAAACATATGTCTTCTCAATCACATAACCTTCTGCTCTGATACTATCCTGGCATCCAGTTCCTAAACACATTGGATGCAACCCAGACAAAGTTAGGCTTACTTAAGTCTCCCTGAAATTATATGAATGGATCTTGCAGTCAAGTCTCAGGCATGTTTCCTCAGGGGGGGGGGGGAAGCCCAATAACTTCAGTGGGGCTAACTCCAAAGTATGTGCATATATAGGACTGAAAACCTAAATTGCAAACTGGGTTTTTTAACATCCCACTGGTTCAAATGGGACCTCAATATTCATCACCTTCACTGGACTAAGTTAATTATGAAGCAGGGATGGGGAAACTGCAGCCTTCCAGATGTTGCCACAACTGCCACCATCCTATTGGCCATGCCGACTGGGGCTTCATTGTGGGTGAGGAACCTGTGACCCTCCAGATGTTGTTGGACCCCATCAGGCCCAGAGAGCACAGCCACTGGTCAGGGATGATAGTTGCTGTTGTCCATCAACATCTGGGATGGCCACAGTTTACCCTCACCTGTCACAGGTTAACATGCAGAAGACATTACGATATCTCCAGCTCATGAAACGAAGCCTGCATTAATTTGTTAAGGCTCCAACACCGACAATGGAAGAATGGAGAATGAAACTATTGGAGTATGCAGAAATGGACAAAATGATGGGGAGAATCCGAGAACAGCGGGACCAGAAGTTCGTCAAAGACTGGACTAAATTTACAGACTATTTAAAAGAAAACACTCAACTGAATACGTTGGTAGGATTGCAAGAGGCATTGTAGATCAAGGAAGAAATGTTGTTGTTAATATGAATGTATAGTGATTAAAGTAGTGAGAGACATAATAAAACAACGATAGAAATAAGAAATATAAATCAAGGTATAAATATTAGAAAGTCATATGGAAGGTCTGAAGGAAGTCAAGGCTATAAAAAGCCAAAAAGGTATAAGAAGTGAAAAATGTATGTGAATGTTATTATTGTAAAAATTTGAAACTAATAAAAATGATATTTAAAAAAAATTTGTTAAGGCTTCTTGGCTTAACATTTTAACTAAACCATCAAGGCGCCGTCATGATACCAACAGCAAAGCGTTTCTGCTTCATGTTGCAACTGTGCTGCAACTAGAAAAGGCCCCAGGTGTTCACCATTTTACAGATTACTCAGAGAATATACACAAGCGGAAACATCCCGCCGGTTTCCTTTCCCCTCCACCCCCCAGCCCCCCTCAGATTAGAGCCTCAAGAAGCTCGTCGATTCTTCCCAGTGAAATTGAAATTTCAAAAGTGAATGCAGCGTCTTGGGAGAGAGACGTTGCTAGGATGAGGAAATGAAAACACGCCGCACCAGTGGGAACAACACAATTTGATATCAGTCTGTGACTACAAGAGCCGGAGCAGTAGAAAGATTAAGAAGAAAAACACTATCTAAAGCCCACCTGGCAATCGCTCGCGAGAGCTCTCGGGAGCTGGGTGGTGTCAAATGTTTTTTAAAGTGTGCCCCCCCACTCCCTTCTATCCATCCTGCCTAATGAAAAAAGCATTTTGATAGATCTCACAATGCTTTGAATTGCTCGTTTTTACAGCGGAGGTGATTTAGCAGCAGGCTGTGGAGGTTGGAAGCAAGCCATGGAGGGGAGCCTGTGCCATTTTTATTCCTTCACTATGGAACTTTCCAAGTAGCCCAGGGAAAGTAATGAATACTGATCTGACGATAAGCGAGTTCTCTTCTTTAGGAGAAAAGTGACTCCGCGCAGCAAGACCCATCAAGCCTGAAACAGCTAAGGGTGCAACTACTTGGGGAAGAAGAAGAAGAAGAAGAAGAAGAAGAAGAAGAAGAAGAAGAAGAAGAAGAAGAAGAAGAAGAGTTTGGATTTGATATCCCGCTTTATCACTACCCGAAGGAGTCTCAAAGCGGCTAACATTCTCCTTTCCCTTCCTCCCCGACAACAAACACTCTGTGAGGTGAGTGGGGCTGAGAGACTTCAAAGAAGTGTGACTAGCCCAAGGTCACCCAGCAGCTGCATGTGGAGGAGCGGAGATGCGAACCCGATTCACCAGATTACGAGTCTACCACTCTTAACCACTACACCACACTGGGAAGGGCTGTGGCTCAGTGCTAGGTGCTCACCTTCTTTGCTTGCAGAAGGTCCCAGAATCAATCCCACTGCCTATGGCTGGTTCGCCAGCTGCAGCCCCTTTTGCACAAATATTACTTGTCCACAGTATTTCATGTTCTGCTAGCTTCCAGCTTGGATTACTGCAGTGCGCTCTATATGGGGCTTCCCTTGAAGATGGTCTCAACTGATCCAAAATGCAGCAGGGTTTCCATTCAGAATGCACAGCACTCCCGTCCTAAAACATTGGCTTGCTGTTCGTTCCCAGGCCCGATTCAAGGTGCTCACATTAGTGTTTAAAGCCTTAAGCAACTTAGGCCCCAAACATATGCAAGACCACCTCCTTCCCTGCAGACCATCCTGGGTGTTAAGATCAGCAGAGCAGGCCCTCAGAAGACGTTCTTCTCTGTGGAAGATGTGGAATTCCCTCCCCAGGAAGGTGCATCTGGCTTTTTCACTATACAGTGGTACCTTGGTTCTCGAACTTAATCCATTCTAGGAGTCTGTTTGACTCCCGAAACCATTTGAAAACCAAAGCACGGCTTCTGATTGGCTGCAGGAGCTTCCTGCACTCAAGCGGAAGCCATGTCGGATGTTCGGCTTCCGAAAAACATTCGCAAACTTCTGGGTTTGTGACATTCAGGAGCCGATTTGTTCAGGAGCCAAGCCATTCGAGTAGCAAGATACCACTGTACAGCTTTTGGCAAATGCTGAAGATGCATCTCTTTATCCTGGCCTTTGACACCTGAGATGTGTGTTTGCAAAGCCTGCCCTGTTCCTGTGGTTGTACTCTGGTTTAACTGTTTTTAAAATTTCCATTTTAATTTTTCGTAACCTGCCCTAGGACCTGCTGGGGAAGGGCGGGCAAAAAATTTAATCATCACCATCATCCCTAGCATTTGCCTGCAGGGCTGGGAAAGGCTTCTGCCTGAAGCTCCGGACAGCCACTGGCAGTCAGTGTAGACAAACTGAACTGCACAGACCAGCGGTCTGACTCAGTATAAGGCATGTTTCTACTTGAAGCACTCCCTACTTTTATGTGAATTGGCCCACCAGCTGCAGCATTCATCTTGCCTTTTGCCTTCTAGGTCAAAACTGGTGGTGACATGCAAAACAGCATGTGTTGGTCCCCAAGAGATTAGGTTGCCCTCCTCTTTGTGTGTGTACTGCTAGCAACTGAAGACACTCCCTTTAAAGCAAGCTTTTGATTCTGCTGCTACTTAACGTATTGATCCAGAATTTTGTTACAATAATAAAAAAGTAACAAATATGTAAAACCTGAAACACTAATACACCATACATTGATGTAGCACAGGTGGCATATTAGACCAGAAGCTGCACAGCATTCAAAGATAGAGAAGATGTTTGGGTCTCCTGCTGGTCAGGACCACGGAGAGCTCCAAGTCAACAGCATGTTCCTATGAACTCTTTGAACCACTGGAGCAACTGTAGAAGCTTTTGGTTCCAAAGACTCAGAGGAAGGTGCCCCTTAGTGTCCAGGCTTTGGTTCTATGCTTCCTAGAGCTATGGCAGGTTGGTGTGTCAATTTCTGTCTGCCAGCCTTAGGTTCAGTGGATTGCTGATGTCCAGAAGTAGGTTCAGAGTCCTGAACCTGATCCAGCTCCTTAGCTGGAGTCTCTGCAGCCTCCAACTCTGTGCCATGATTGCTGCTGGCCTCTAGCATTATATCAGGGAGTGAATCTCTCACTCAATCATAATGGCTGGCATTATGCGGGCTTCTCTTGGCATCCCCCCCTTTTACCCAGGAAACTGGGCTATGTTTTCTAGGAAACAGTGGTGCTTCTGGGATTATCCTCGTGCCTACTTGGGTTGCCTTAGGAAATCTTCGTGCAATTTGTTAATATGCCCTCACACCCTAGATAACACAGGGTGGCATCCAGTTGAACAATTCCGCTAATGCAAGGACTTACTGCTGTGCCATGGAGCTTGCTAACCCTCTTCTCTCCCCAAGCAGCCCTTAAATTTGTTCCTTCTATTCCCTTCCTCATTTTTCTTAGTTTCCAAAAGCGTTCTCCCTTCTTTCTACATATTTCCAGGACACCTGGAAAGAGCAATGTTTTAGTTCAATAAATATAAGCTGATTTCTAAAGTACCTATGCCTGGTTGTAAGGCTTGGGTGATAGTGTAGGTGTGGGGAGTTTTAACAGCTGCCTGAGAAGAAACTTCCGTTATGTATTTGTGAACATGTATAGCACACTAAACTCTGAAAGTAACTACTTTCACTTGCTTTTCGGAAGAGTTTGGTCTACTGTAGTTTTTTTTTTTAAAAAAATAATCATAACCTTATTTGAGAATAATTCCATCAAACACAGTGTGGCTTACTTTCACAATAGGCCTTTATAAGACTGGGAGCTCTCATTCAGGGTAAAAACTGAAGCAGGGCAGTATTTTGCCTTTGCTGTACCCATCACCAGTTCTGGCTCCATGCACTATCAACATGTGGCCCCCAACAGATTACCCTTGAGGGAATGTGGCCCTCAACAGAAAAAGGTCCGCCTGCCTCGAGAAGCAGGTGATGAGGAAGAGCTCTGCCTGAACTCCTAAAGAAGAAGAAGAGTTTGGACTTGATATCCAGCCTTTCACTCCCTTAAGGAGTCTCAAAGCGGTTAACAATCTCCTTTCTCTTCTTCCCCCACAACAAACACTCGGTGAGGTGAGTGAGGCTGAGAGACTTCAGAGAAATGTGACTAGCCCAAGGTCACCCAGCAGCTGCATGTGGAGGAGCGGGGAAGCGAACCCAGTTCACCAGATTATGAGTCCACCACTCTTAACCACTACACAACACTGGCTCTCAGAGCAGTTGCCATTAAGTAGTCTGATCTAGTATAAGGGAACTTCCTATGTACAATCCAAGACACACTTTCCCAAGATTCCCACTGAATTTGACAGCACATAATTTGAGTAATTTTATTAATGCATTTATGAGATTTCTCACCATAAGGTCCCAGAGAAGGTTACAGTAATAAAAATATGCAGTTATAAAACCAATTAAACTGTTACAATGCATAGGACTGTACAGTAATCAGGCCATCCTGTGCAAACTTAAACTGCATTCCTGCATTAAGCCGCATTGAACACAGTGCAACATGAATAGGATTGCAATGTCAAACTGAAACGTCATACTTTTTTTTTTTTTACAATACACTACTGATAAATCAAGAAGTCAGTTTTTGAAAGTGTTTTGAATATGTTGAAATCCACAAAAATTTGTATTATGTAAACCACCTAGAAAGTTAATATATTTTATTAGATGAGGTGGGGAAAGGAACCTACACAAATTTTTCTTTTTTAATCTAACTGGCTATTCAGAAATGTAAATACAATTGTATATACATAGTTAACTACACAGAATGGCCATCAACGTATTTCTCTCTCTTTTGTATCCCCAGAGAATTCAAATATCATGCAACAATCCTACTCCCCCTCGCATTCTCAGAATAATTTACATGCATTGCCAACAAAGAAGCAAGAATGAGGGGAAAATGTTTTTGAAGCTGCCTACAGATTTAACATACAGATACCAGATTGTCCCCAGTTGCCTTTGGAATGGTAAGGGAAACCTCAATCTTTGTTTTATGCACAGTGAGGAATTATCAGGCTAAGAAAAACAAGTTTCGGTGCTCTGTCGCTGCAATAAAATACACTCAGTTTGAGTTCTGCATTTTTGTAAAATAAAACAAAGCAACAGTACGATTAAATTTCAGTCCTGCATGGGTACTTACAACTAACACTCCCACCACTGCAACTAGGATTTTGGATTTTCCCCTCTCATTTTGAGCTGGAGAGACCCATGCCATATTACAAATCACTTCTGAATGTGCCCCCCTCCCCACTTCCACAAGTGGTGTAACAAGGGTGGTCTCCCCCACAACTGGTGCAAGGCAGACATGGAGACCACTGAGAAATGGTGATTTCCTCAGGATTCCTCACATCAGGAATTGCTGCTTTAGCAGAAGCAGCAACAACAACAAACAGAAGGGCGAGGGAGAAATTCCTCCCTCCCTTGTGGTGTCATGGCCACCAGAAAAGTAAGTGGTTGCCTGGGGTGGGTGGAAGAAGAAGAAGAAGAAGAAGAAGAAGAAGAAGAAGAAGAAGAAGAAGAAGAAGAAGAAGAAGAAGAGTTTGGATTTGATATCCCGCTTTATCACTACCTGAAGGAGTCTCAAAGCGGCTCACATTCTCCTTTCCCTTCCTCCCCCACAACAAACACTCTGTGAGGTGAGTGAGGCTGAGAGACTTCAGAGAAGTCTGACCAGCCCAAGGTCACCCAGCAGCTGCATGTGGAGGAGCGGAGACGCGAACCCGGTTCCCCAGATTACGAGTCTACCGCTCTTAACCACTACACCACACTGGCTCTCTGGAAGGAGCATAGAAGGCATGGAGAGAAGAGTCCAGTCCTTCTCTAGCTTAAGTATAATTTGTCTTGACTCAAGGGTCATTGTCGTTGTTTAAGAGAAACGGGCAGCATTGCATTCAGCATCACATTGACCCAGCAAGCCAAAAGGGGGGAGACCCTTGGAAAGACAACATGAAAAATCAAAACACAATGAAGGCTGGTCCATTTGGTGGGGGGGGCAGTACCCCACCAAACTCAGTCTGCCCACACTTGCTTGCCTTCTTACAGTACTTTTAACCAATCCTGGCTGTCAGCTTCCTCCTCTTCCTTAATCCCAGTGTCATAGAACTCAGCAAGGGGTGGTGGCAAAAGTAGAATTAATTGGCTCTGCCTCTCATTGGCTCTGGCTCCACCTAATGGTTAGTTCCTTGTCTTCTGCCCTTCTAGCTCCAACGGGCACCAGCCACCTCTGAACACCTACACTGCCACCATTCAAGATGCTTGCAAGTTAGAAATGAAGCTGGATGCCGCAAGGATCAATGGGTGTCTTTGTACACATAGAATAAAGCCACGGATCATAAAATTGAAAGGGACTTCAAAGATCATCGTATCCTGTCCTGGCTGATGCAGGGAAATCTGTTGTAAAAGGTAAAGGTAAAGGGACCCCTGACCATTAGGTCCAGTCGCGGACGACTCTGGGGTTGCGGCGCTCATCTTGGTTTACTGGCAGAGGGAGCCAGTGTACAGCTTCTGGGTCATGTGGCGAACCAGAGCAGCGCACAGAAACGCTGTTTTACTTCCCGTTGGAGCGGTACCTATTTATCTACTTGCACTTTGACGTGCTTTTGAACTGCTAGGTGGGCAGGAGCAGGGACCGAGCAACAGGAGCTCACCCCGTCACGGGGATTCGAACCGGCGACCTTCTGATCGGCAAGCCCTAGGCTCTGTGGTTTAACCCACAGCGCCACACAATATTTGTTGTAGATTTTTTTATTGGTGAAAAAGAAAGCCAATGGAAGATGGGCAATGTTACTGTTGGAAGGATAACGCTGCGAGGTGTCCATCCAGATTCGAGTACAAAAATCTGGGAAGCAATAATCTTCTGCTACTTCCCAGTGGTACTGTTAGCAACAAATTGCTGGCCTGGATAGGTCACGGAGAAATATTCTCTTGTTACCACACCATTGGGATCAATAGGGGGCTTGCAAACAATAAACCATACACAGGGGTAGTGAGAGAATGCCCATCTTTGCATTAATTTGATTTGTGCTTCCGTCAGTGGCTCCAGAAGTGGGCAGGGATGCTATGAATCAGTGATTTTCTGTGGCGCCAGATGTAAGTATCCCCAAGCAAGCAGCAAGCAGAGGGCAACTGGATGCACAAACTTGTTTGACGATATAGCCAACGGAACATGTGGTACGCAACAATTATCCAGAACTGCATTGTGAAAATCATGGTTGCTTTTGCAGATAAGTGTTCTGAACTTCTCAGAGCACAGAAAGATGGAAATAAGAAGAGATACATTCTGTGTATGGCTAAAAATAAAATAAAGGGTATTCCTGAATCAGACCGTGGCACTTTTTGAATATTTGGCTATCTATTTTCAAACCTCTAAACGCAGACTTACTCTGAAATGTTTTCATCTACATTTCCCGAGCTAAGAGTAGTTGGGCAATTATGCCTGCTTTCAGAGATTTAGGAAGATTGGCCCATTTGCTTTCCTGTCAAATTGGCAGTAAAAGAAAAAAACAAGTAAATCTGGATAGAGGTTTGGGACGTTATGTGATGCATGTTGTTTTCTGCGTCAGCAGTTCCTGCATGCAAAATGCTGCCGATACTCAGAACTGTATGAGAAGCCATGCTAGGCAAAACCCGAGCATTCGGTCTAGCCGTGTGAGTACTTTATGTTTGTCAATAGTACCTGAAATCAGCTCAGCTGCTGTAGCTACACAAAACAAAAACCCAGATTTATTTATGGGCTAGAGGCCCGAGGGGTTTTGCACAAACAGAAATGGGTTGATACTGATTGATGCACCAACCTGAGACTGCAAAACATGACTTAGTGTGCGAGAGAGATGGTGCAGCGGCTGAAAGTGTATTTCTAATTCTGGGCAAAAGGATTGGAGCCTCTGTGAGATGGAAGCTTAACAAAGGCAGCATTCCACAGGCAGTTCTTTTTAATCAAGAAAGGTATGGAAATTATTGCTCTTAAGTGTGAAGATTAGATTCTCTCTAAGTGGATCATAGAATCATAGAATCATATTCTGAAACCGAAGGATAATTGTGTTGTGGTTCACATAATGTTTCTCAAACTGCAGGTTTGATGGATATGGCTTGAAATGTGTACTAAGCCAAAGCTTTCCTCCAGCGCTACATTTTTGGGGGGGAAATGCTTTAAATGTGCATTGAATGTGCTTTAAATGAATGGTGTGTACCTGCCTAAGCCTAATTTGAAATCCTTTGGGTCCATAGTTCCCCTATTTGGGCTAAAATATCTTATCTGGTTTTGGAAGAGACCACAAGGGCCATCCAGTCCAACCCCCTGCCAAGCAGGAACACCATCAAAGCATTCCTGACAGGTGGCTGTCATGCCTCTGCTTAAAGACCTCCAAAGAAGGAGACTCCACCACACTCCTTGGCAGCAAATTCCACTGTCAAACAGCTCTTACTGTCAGGAAGTTCTTTCTAATGTTTAGGTCTCAAGCCTTATTCAAACATTTACGCTACTCTTAAGATAGAGAAAGAGTTACATGATGAGCTCTTTGGGCTGAATCAAAGAACCAGTGCAGCAACTGAGTCAGTACAGAAGGTTTGCAAGAACCAGGGGTGCTGTAAACCCAACTTCTATCAGGTTTTATGCAGAGCTCTGTACAAATGGCCTCTTGATGTTCCCTACAGTGTTTATGAGTAGAGAAACCGGGAGGACATTTCCCCTGCATTTCTCCAGTCGCCGTTTTGCTGCAACTGCGATGGCAACCTGGCTATCCTTTCTGTATTCCGCCACAGTTTCCCAGACGTCACGCCAGCACATTTTGGGAAGGAAATGGTGGCCATCTGGAGGAGAATATTTGGGGGGAAGTGTGCAAAGTGGCATTTATATATTTATTTTAGGGGAGTGCAGAAAAAAGAAAAATCACAGGAAAATGTGTGAGAAATTTCAACTCAGTCTGAAAACAACAACAACAACAACAATAATAATATTAATAATAATAATAATAATAATAATAATAATAATAATAATTTATTATTTGTACCCCGCCCATCTGACCGGGTCCCCCCAGCCACTCTGGGCGGCCTCCAACAAACACTAAAATACATTAAAATATTACAGATTAAAAACTTCCCTAAACAGGGCTGCCTTCAGGTGTTTTCTAAAAGTCATGTAGTTGTTGATCGCTTTGAGCTCTGAAGGGAGGGCGTTCCACAGGGCGGGCGCCACTACCGAGAAGCCCCTCTGCCTGGTTCCCTGTAGCTTTGCTTCTTGCAGTGAGGGAACCACCAGAAGGCCCTCGGCGCTGGATCTCAGTGTCCGGGCTGAACGGTGGGGGTGGAGACGCTCCTTCAGGTATACAGGACCGAGGCCGTATTAAATAAGATTTAAAACATTCTGATGTGGAATGTTATCAAACACTGTACTGGGGTTGCCAGAAAATAAAATAAAATGCTAATAGAATAAAATCCCAAACATGTTTCAACCAATGTTGCATTACCTTATCCTTTTTTAATATCTTTTATGGATAGAACTGAAAGTTCAGCAACAAGCAATGCACTTTTAACCCTGATGACACAACCCAGTTTGATCATCCATTTTCCAGATGGGCCTACGGTTTACTCACAGCAGACCCATTCAAATGAATAAACATGACTAAGTTAGGTCAATTAGTTTCAATGGGTTGTCTTGGAGTAAAACTTACTTGAACAGCAGCACCCATGACAACAGAATCCACAACTAAACTGGGTCATACTAGGCCTTAGAATACACTGGCCTTCTACAGCAAAAAGTGAAAAGGAAAATGATACACATCAACACTCAGTTAAATACCGCTGACCTATATATATATATCAGCATTCAAGCCACAAAGATCCTGCCATCATTGCTGGTTCAAAGCAGCCTAATCTGGAACATAGTTCCCACATAGAAACTTCTGTAATCATATGCCAAAATAGATGAGGGTGGAGGAAGTTGAATAAGGAAAACTGGATATGGTTTAGAGCTCCCCCCCCCATATTTTCTCCAGGGAAATAATAATCAAATGCATCTGACTAACCTCTCTGCCCTTCAGCTGCATCAATTAACATTTAGCCATGGATTCCACTCTTGGCCAGCCTACATTTGCCTGTATTGTTTTGTAGAAATATTTTCAAGCCTGGAATTTCATGCCTTTTAAACTGAGGAGGATGTATGCATGTCTTCAACGGGTTTTTTAATTTAAAGAAAAAACAAAATTACAATAGCAACTTTACGCAAAAACAATTCAACAGCCAGATAAGTGTTGGTGGGACAGTATAAATGCCATAGATGTCTAAATTTTCTTCCACTAGCTGTTTCTTCATGTCATTTATATCCTACCAGTCCTGAAGGAACCCAGGCAGCAATGCCGTGAAGAGACTATTAATTCAATAGAATATTATTCTTTTCTCTCTCTCTCTCTCTCTCTCTCTCTCTCTCTCTCTCTCTCTCTGTCAGCCCTCATTCAGGAAGACCCCTGAACAAAGTGATGATGTGATGAAGATCCTGAACTAATCCATATCTTTAGCACCATCCTCCAGCAATATTCTTAGCAGGAATCCAATCTATTTTTCCTGTCTTCGACATTCCTGGCCACAGCCAATGCTGCCATTGGAGAAATGGAACATCTGTCCATTATGCTAAGCCTGCGGGGAATGCTAGAGAAAGCCAAGTGCTGGCCACCAGCACAACACAGCTTCCCTCATTGTGTCATTGGCTCCAAACTGGAGTCCATTACAACTTTGGTTTCCCATGAAACTGTAAGACACACATTGACTTCTGCATCAGATAAGGTGGGGGAGGGGTGTACCAAAAATGAAGCATGCACGAAAAATAATTCTCTGTCCAGGATGACCTATTACAGTATTTCATTCCAAAGTCTTAAGAATGAACAGGAAATATTTCATCCACCAGGCACTGCTCATTTACTTATTTAAAATCATTTCCAAAACGCTTAATATTTTTAAACTCTTCAAGCGGTAGAAACCATGTGCAATATAAAAACTGACACCCATTAAGACAAAAATACAGCCTAAAATTAATAAAATGATATAAAAGCAAATAAAACAGAGATTCTGGGGATTCACACACATAAATCATATGGGTCAGGGTTGTTGGCATCCGTCTGTCTCGAGAGGCAAGGGAGTGTGCCTCCAGGGGTGAAGTCCAACCGCTGTGTTAGCAGCAATGAAGTGACTGCCATGGGGTGCAAGCCTGGGTAGTGTATATGGCGGACTTGGACTGCCCATATGACAAGACACCTACCCACCCACTTGGCTTCACTGATGTGGTCCAAAGGAAAGCAGAGTTATATGTTTTGCACCAGCTTGGCTGCAGGAGTTGCTGGAAGGAGGCGTACAAGACACCATCCAACTGTCTTAAGGACTCCACTCTAGATTTGCAGGGACGCGGGTGACACTGTGGTCTAAACCACTGAGACTCTGTGTTTGCCAATCAGAAGGTCAGCAGCTCGAATTCCCGTGGCGGGGTGAGCTCCCGTTGCTCTGCCCCAGCTCCTGCCAACCTAGCAGTTCGAAAGCACACCAGTGCAAGTAGATAAATAGGCACTGCTGTGGCGGGAAGGTAAACAGCGTTTCCGTGCGCTCTGCTTTCTGTCACAGTGTCCTGTTGTGCCAGAAAGCAGTTTAGTCTTGCTGGCCCCATGACCCAGAAAGCTGTCTGTGGACAAACGCCAGCTCTCTCGGCCTGAAAGCGAGATGTGTGCTGCAACCCCATAGTTGCCTTTGACTGGACTTAACCGTCCAGGGGTCCTTTACCTTTTTACTCTAGATTTGTCTAGGGTTTACTCCTTAGCCTTTTCTTCTCCCAAAAATATCCCGCAAGGCAGCAGAGGTTTAAGATCAGAGTTTTCCTTCTCCTAGATCTGCTGTTATGGAGTGCTCGATTTAACTAATTATTACCTAATGTTAACAGATCAAATCCTTTAAGGGTTCCATTTCTTTCAAAGCCAAGGAAGTCTAGAAACCTAAAGCAACCTCTAATGTGCCAAATGCACATGAACTATAATCTCCTTTATATAAAACAAAGAAAATAGGAAAAACTGTAAATAAACTTTACCACTAACACATATACATATATGTATATGTATATATACCCGTATATATGAGATCCTCCCATTTCTCCTTAAATTGAATCATTAATCATCTCTAGCATCTGTTAAGGCTGAATAAAGTTGGTCATTAGTCAGTCAGTACAACATAACAACAGATTTATAGTGAATAAAATATCCTACCTGGAATCACTTCAAAGAGGAACTTCCCTGGACTTTCATCATTGCAAGGATGCTCAGTCACCCGATTTCCAGGCAAGAATATGGTACCCTTAAAAAATAAAATTTTGAAAAAGAAGATGGGATGAGCCCTTGAGATCAAGGGAATAAGAATATTAAAACTCAAGTTTAAAGCCCATAAATCATGCCGAGTATCACATCTGGCTACCCAAACCATCCCAAATGACTTGTCCTAGAAGATGTTCTGGTTTGGATGGCTCTCCAGCTAAATAGGAGAGTTTCTGCATCTCAAATGCTCTTGGCACACTCAGTAGTGCATTCATGGCCACTCTCAAACCAGATGAAAGCATTGTGCATGATTGTACACTGTGCTAACCATGGCCTACTGATTGAACCCTGATTTTCAAACACCCCAAGGGCACAGTGAAACCAAGTGCTGATCTAAGGCCAGCTGCCAGAGTGTGAATAAAGGGAGACTTGGGTGAGGCCTGTGTGCTGTCTTGCAAGCAAGAATGCGCAAAAATCACATTTGTTCAGGGCAGAACTCTTATTAACCATGGCTTGTTTAGTGCAGGTATAATACTGTTACGACATTAACACTATTTGTGATGTTCAAATCCATTTCGAACCACAGTTTCATATCCTGGTTAATGGCCTGGCCGTAACCATGGTTTTTTGTATTCAGGTCAAGCATAGCATGTAACTATCATTAAGGAATTAAAATACGATTAAAGCATTATATTTGCACTTAAGTTCCACTGCAGTGGAACACAGTGGGAGAGACTCTTCAGGCTGAAGTTTCCAACTTTATAGGTCAACACACAGTTATAGTACAGCTATACAGTAGTTATGCTTCTCTGTAAACACAGCTGAGATGGAAGCCGACAATCCATCTTGTCCCCAGCAGATTGATTTGAAGCTTCTATTTTCTCTGCCACATGCAGAATACAGAATCTCATTTTGACATCATTAATAGCTTCATCGTTCCATTGAACACCGAGCAATCTGACAGCCTCCAACATTTCCGATTTCAGAAGATGCATATAAAGGCCTGGAACGAAATAGTTAGTTCTCTGTTCTGGGTATCTCAAACTCTTAATTGCTCAAATCTAGTTCTATCGTTCTTCCAGAATTTCTTACACAGCACACACACACACACACACACACACACACAATCTACACACACAGGGAAACACACACACACACAGAGAGAGAGAAATTGTTGAATGTTACTTTTTTGATGTAGGTTGCTTATTTTAAAGTTTTGTTTTATTATTACATTTCTGTATTGCATTAGATTGTTATAAGATGTACATTTTTTGTTTATTCAGCTTGTAAACCGCCTTGAGTATTGTAAGATAGAAAGACGGTATACAAATTAAAAATGATGTTGATGATGATGACTTTCCCACAGTTTGTTCCACTGAGCCTGAGAAAGGTGAGTAAAGGGGTGAGGACCTCATATTTATCCACATGGCGGCAGTAACTGAAATTAACTTAACACACTGGGCAGTCAGCCTCTAGTTTATTAAAGCCAGCCTCCTGTACAGCCCACAGCAATACTGCAAATATATTCTCCATCATCATCATTATTTAATTGTGCTTAAATGGTACCATTTCCACAAGCCTTTCCAAAGCCCATTATCCCTTATTACCATGTCATATCGGATTACTTTATCCTCCCCTGTAATCAGAAGTTGCTTTCATTTTCAGATTTTGCGAGGTTCTACTCTACAATTTCACTCTCTTCCTACCTTTAAAGCACATCTTAATGAGCAGCTTCTTAAAACGGGTCACCTGGTCCTCCAGAGCTATTCTGGAAGCTGGATGAGCAGTGGAAGCTGAATGAGAGGAGGTTTCCAGAATAAGGTACTCCTGCCTTTGGGGAGTAACCTGGGAAATTCTTTCCAACATAGCCATGGTTGAACCAGAAACCAGGCACGTCCACGGGGGGGGGGGGGGGGAAGGAGGTTACATTTCCTTCAGGTAGCAAAGTTAGAAGGTGGCAAAATGTGTGCATTGACAGTTTGAACAACACTTTTTCAAAGAGAGAATACCAGTGGGTGCAGTAAGTTCATTTCATTTTCACGACGCTTCCCTGTTAAATTTCCACATTATATTTGCGCTTTCACATGGTGCAAATGCCACTTCTGGAACTATAGCTGAATATAGCATAAGTTTAGCACTCCTTTCCATATTACTTGCAAAGGTTTGGTTTTTCCCTCTGGAACTCTCTTGCGCTATAGTTCCAGCAGTGGCTTTTACACCACACGGAAGCACAAATATAATGCGGAACATAACATATTGGGGGAAAACTCATGAAAACGGAATAAACAGCCATAAACAGGCTGCGTACACATTATGCCATTGAATCACATTCTTTCCCTCAAAGACTTCTGGGCACTGTAGTTTGCCGTTCACAGAGTTACGGTTCCCGGCAGCCCTTCACAAACTACAGTGCCCAGAATTCTTTGAGGAGGGAAATGTGTTTCAAGTATGTCTTAAGGTACAGAGTTTAGGCAGCCTCAGTAAACTTTGTGCTATGGCATGGCCCTCTTTCCCTGCTCCAGGACATGGGTGGTGAACCCCTGGCCTGTGGATATCATCCTTGTTACTATTATTATTAAATTAGTCACACTCTTTCTCTTTAGAGAAAGTAACTCAAAGCAACAATAAATACAAAACAAGTACACAGGGCCGGTGCGCCCATTTAGGCGAACTAGGCAATTGCCTAGGGTGCCAAAATGGAGGGGGCGCTGGCCAGCCTGCCCCCCGCCCCCCGCCGCCGCCCCAACCAGCGGCGGAGCAAGCAGGTTGGGGTGAAAACCGTGGTGGTGAGGGCGCCAAAATGGAGGGGGCACTGGCCAGCCTGCCCCCCGCCGCCCCCGCCGCCGCCCCAACCAGCGGCGGAGCAAGCAGGTTGGGGCGAAACCCGCGGCGGCGTGGGCGCCAAAATGGAGGGGCGCTGGCCAGCCTGCCCCCCACCGTCGCCCGCTGCCGCCCCAACCAGCGACGGAGCAAGCAAACCGCGGTGGCGGGGGGCGCCCGGCCGGGCAGGGGGCGGGGCACCGCTCCGCAACGTGCGTCATACGCAATGACGTCACATGGCCCGCCCCCTCGCCTAGGGCGCCAAAATTGCCAGCACTGGTCCTGCAAGTACATTATGTGTATTGAAGGCTACTAGCCATGATGGCTGCATTCCGCCTACACAGTTGGAGTGGGCCATTCTTCTGAATAACAGTTGCTGGAAACCACAGGAGCGGAAAGGGCTCTTGTGCCCAAAATCCAGCTTGTGGGTTTCGCCCAGGAATCCAACTGACCACTGTGAGAACAGGATTCTGGGCTTGACGGGCCATTGGCCTGATTCAGCAGACTCTTCAGTTCTTATTAAAACCACCATAAATTATTAGGCTGACCACAGCTCCCCATTTTGCCCAAGCCACAAATCTGCTTTGGCTTTGGTGATCTGCTTTGGCCAATCACCAGACATCATAGAGGATGTTAGGTGTGAGCAGGGGGAATGGAGGCTGGGGCCAAAGGGGGCTTCTGAAACACTGCTGATCCACTTCCTGGAGACTGCGAAGTCGAAAGCTGGGGCTGTCGGGCTGCAGCAGATTAACAGAATGCTTCCTGCTTTACACAGATTTGCAGTTGGAGTTATGACATAACCTCCGCCTTCCATTTCTGTTAGGCTTCAGATTGACAAGGCATTACATTTAATAATCCCCTATTATCACTTCAGGAAGCTCTTGCATGCTACATAAACTGCACCGAACAAACAGCCTCTCATACCCAAACTAGAATTACCTGCAAAAGGTCAATGCATCTGGGAGGGCTTGGATCAAGCATGTCTCTCTCTGTGTGTGTGCATGTGTGTGCTTCTTTTTTCAGAATAACTCCTTCTAGAAAGAAACTGGTAGCACAGCCAGCCTGTTATGTACTGAGCTGAATCCTAGAACAATAGGATCCAAAATGCAGCAGTCTGATTGGTCCTACAAAAATAGGATCCAGAATGCAGCAGTCTGATTGGTCTGCAGGAGCCACCCAATCCAGCTCCAGGTGGAAGTGAATCAGCCACCTGATTGGCCTGCAAGAGCAGCCAATCAGGCTCCTGGATGAAGTGAATCCGCAACGTGATTGGCCTACAAGAGTAGCCCGGAATTAGCCAATCACGTGGGGCCCATAGTGTAAATAATGTATATATAGCAGACGTTTTGGGGGAAGATTCTTTCCTTGCTACTATGAGCTGAATAAGGAGCATGAAATTCACACTTGACTCCCGAGTATATTTCACAGCCCAAGGCATTTTGCTGCCTGGGGTGAAGGCCAAGATGGTGCCTCATCCAACCTCCCCGTTCCAAGTACAGAAGCTGGCTGGACATCAACACTGATGGCAGGACAACATCCTCCACACAAGTAAGGGCAGAAGGCTAGCTTGAGAAAGGATAGGACAGGCTGTGTGGGACACCTCACCAGGAATCTGTGCTAACCCCAAGCATCTGCCTCACTCCCCCCTGCTCCCTAAGCCCTGTTACCTCTTCAGCTTTTGACACCTCCTCCTCCATCTTCTCCCTTTGACCACCCATCATCATCCCACCACCAACCCCCAGGATCTGAGCCTTCTTCCCTTGGCGGTTCCCCAGCTGGTTCCTCCCACCATTCCTCTGTGCGCAACCAGCCCAAGACAGGCCATGCCCCCCTTTTGCCCTAACAAACCAGGAGTAACCCCATTGAACTCAGTGGGGGTATTTCTGAATTAATATGTTTAGGATTGCGCTGCAACAGAAATGACAGCTGTTGTATTAAACCTCTCACCTCACCACAAAAAGCCTCTCCCTCTTCATTCTCTTCATATTTAAGATAATGCTGTTGATGTATTTCACGCATAGTTAGCATCTGAAATAGCCTAGCTTCGTGGGAAAGATTATTGTAAGTTATGATGGTGGGGGAAACAAGTATTTGGCTTTTGGAAGCAGGGATTTGAGACGATAATCAATTGCAGGGTAAATTAAGTCACTTATTAAATACAGACCGTGCCAACTATGGAGGAAATCACTTGAAAAGCTCTACGGAAAGAAAAGACTTGGCTAGAGTCACAACTAACTTGATAGCAGGCTGCTACATACGCAGATTATTTATAATTTATCTGGATTTATAACTAGACCAATTCCCAAGGGCTCGGGCTGAGAGAAACTGCATCAATTAAACAAGATTAAAGGGATTATATAAAACATGCACTGTTATTTTGAATCCTTGTTTGGTTCCAGCCACTGAGAGCCAATCTACATCATGAAAAAGAACATGTGGTACAGTCCTCTCAGAACTAAACCACTTGCGAAAATAGGTGAGGAAATCGCGTATTTATTTTGTATTCTGCAAATCTATAAACTTACTCACAACCTAAGGTCATCAAGGCAGTGTACAGCGTAAAAAATAAAACAAAATGCAAAAAATGTAAATGTTGAAAACCATTACAACTATTTTGATAAGCTCTAAAACAAAATTATGGAAATGCAATTACTATTTTATATATGGCTGGGTCATACCTAAGGGAAAGTCTTCTTAACCAAACAATTTTAGCAGGCACCTAAACATCATTATGTTGGATGCCACCCTAACTTTGGCTGGCAATTGATTCCAGAGGGCTGGAGCTACAACACTAAAAACTCAGCTTTTAGTACAGCCTAAGCCCACCTCTGAGTCATATGATATTCCACATGCCAATTACAGTTTGAATTTGGTGAACAGGCTGAGGAATAGCCAAATCAGTCTGTTTCCTGTCTTTGCCACTATTGTATGTGCTTATGTGCAAATGCAAATCCATCCCATCCTATATGTCTGTGTAGACCTGTTTCAATTCACATGTTGAGCTGAGAACTGTCATAAGATTTGAGAAGTGTGAAAACAGGTGATGGATAACAAAATTGTGACCTGCGTGTTAATCTGGAAGGTGTGGGTGAGATCAGTTCATCACAGAATTCCCAAAGACAGAATTTGCTGCAATAGAACATGAATGGTTGATATCAGAGATAGAATACGTGGAATGAAGTCACCTTTTCTCTCTATCTATACAGCTTTCTTCTACATTGGAATCAGCACTTTGTGTTTGCCTTCCTGGGCTCCTTTAGGGGGAAGGGTAGGATATAAATTTAATCAAGAAGAAGAAGAAGAGAAGAAGTAGAAGAAGAGTTTGGATTTGATATCCCGCTTTATCACTACCCAAAGGAGTCTCAAAGCGGCTAATGTTTTCCTTTCCCTCCCCCCCCCCACAACAAATACTCTGTGAGGTGAGTGGGGCTGAGAGACTTCAAAGTCTGGGTGACTAGTCCAAGGTCACCCAGCAGCTGCATGTAAAGGAGCAGGGACAAGAACCCAGTTCACCAAATTACGAGACTACCACACTGGTGAAGTGGAGGAGGAGGAGAAGGAAGAAGAAGAAGAAGAAGAAGAAGAAGAAGAAGAAGAAGAAGAAGAAGAAGAGGGAAGGTAGCAGCTATTTAATATAACAAGTGAAAGATACAGAAAAACCCACAGACACTCCCTTTATTTTCTTATCTAAGATTTTGGTCAACCATTGGGATGGGCCTTTTTCTACAGTGGCTCCCTCAGAAAGTAATTACCTTGCATTGTTCTAACTGGCAATCCAAGACTGTTTTCTTTAGGCTGATATTTCCTCTGACACTTTTGGTTCAGATTATTGTGATCCCATTTGTGTATTGCCGTTTCTTCTAAAACAAAAAAACAGAAGCCTACCCTGTCGGAGGGGAGATGAAACCAGAACTTTCAACTCAGAGTTTAGACACAGGTCTACCACCTCCATAAAAACTAGGCCTCTAGAAACCCTCAATCAGAACTGGTGGTTAGAACCGGGATTTCCTCTTATTTCTCCCTCAGATCGTGCTTGACAATGCAAAACCAAAATGCCTCTACACCAGCCTTCCCCCAATCTGGTGTCCTTTAGAATTTTTGCTGAACTACAACTCCTACCAACCTCAGCCAGCATGGCCAATGGTTCAGGATGATAGGAGATGTAGTCCTATATACCTTGGGGTGGGGGGCCAGGCTGGAGAAGGCAGCCCTAAATACTTTGAGAGCAGGCACACTAAGGAGAAAGAGTAATTCCGGAGTAAGAACAACATGTTGAGTGGGAAGGACATGGGAATTATTTTTGCACCTGCCTAATATTCAGATGGATTTTTCAATTCTATACACAATTAAAAAGCAATGATGTAACTTCTCTGAAATGAAAAAAACATCAGTTGAGCAGGTTGGTAGAGGCTGCTCTGTGTAATTCACACAGTGTTCCAGATTTAGTCACTGAATTGAAAGATAGATGCCAGCACAGTGTGTATTTTTTCTGAGCAACAGCATACTCTGGTGATCTTCTAGCACACACAAAGAAAACTAAAAAGACAAATAAACTGGAGATGGTAAAAAAGAAAAAAGAATTAGGATGCCAGCCACAGCCAGCCAGCTTACTTGTTCAGTAGCAATGAAGGAAGGCACAGCTGCTGAAATCCGCCTTGCTAATCTCTCCAGAAACTCCTAACATCTCCATTACAATGAATACAGTTGTGTCTTCAATCCACCACCACCTAACATTTTGCTGCCCACTGCCAAAGAAAATATTCAAGCAGGCCAAATCCAGTAAAGGAATCAATGCATCTAAGTCAGACAAGGTTCTCGTGCAGTAGCTCAAAAGGAAAAGAGACCCTGAACTTGTTGTGACAGTGTACTTTCCTCTACTTGCATTATGAAAACAGACGGAGGGTTGCATCTGGATTTGAGTTTTTGCATTAACAGGTTGGCCACACATTTGTGTCTCGCAATAATCTCCTATCACTCCTCAGTTTTACATGCTTCTGATTCACATGGGATGGGCTCCCCAGAGGTGTATACATGCACAAATTTTTAAATTACACTTGCATCCTATCCTTTATTCTAGGAGGTAAGTGTGGTGTCCTGAAAGGCTGTCCCATTTCTTCCATATGATAGGTACATCCATACGCCACCCTGAAACCACTTCTGCCACAGGTTCCACATCCCTGCAATAAAGGCACTAAAATTTCTTTTTTACACCTGACCTCTGGCTCCCTTGACCTGGAAGGACAATAAATGCTTCCGTGTCAGCCTAGGAATTTATGTGTATATATCAAAATGACGTAAACCGTGAAGAATATTCAATCATATAATATGCATATGCAACCGGAGGAAATCTACTCCATACAACGTACAAATGTCTCAAAAAGTGCAAAGAGATTCAAAAGTGCAATGTCCGATGTGCAACAAGTCCAATGTCACAAAGTGCTAAAGTCTCTCAGGAGTCCACGTCTGCTTCTCCCGACGGGCGGCTAGCTTGTATTATCCCCGTTTCACTATTATTGTTTCTTCAGGGACGGACATCATCAAATTGTTCATACATAAACACTTAACTAGGCTGAAATGCTCACAACCTCAACGGTTCCTGGTTGGTAAAGCCAGGAACCGTTGGTAAAGCTTTACCAACCAGGAACTGTTGAGGTTGTGAGCGTTTCAGCCTAGTTAAGTGTTTATGTATGAACAATTTGATAAATCTACCTCACATGACTCCTGACTCATTTGCTCTGTGTCTGCCTATGACCTAGCAATCACAACAAGCCTGCAAGGGAAGTTTAGGTGGAGAGATAATGACTTGCCCATCAATAGGTCTCCAGTCATGGTAACCCTATGGAGCCTCCAGATTTAGAGGCATTTTGTCTTTGAATGCAAGTTGCTATGGTGCTGCAGTGAGGGTAACAGGTTGGCCATTTCGGGAGAAATCAGATGCTGGAATTAGATGCACCTTTAGCCTGATCCAGTGGCTCTCTTCTTAGGGAGTTATGTCCAGGATCCACCAAGAGAACTTGGAAGCATTGGAACCTAAGGCTACCTGATCCATTTCAAGCCTGAGACTCTGGGATCCTGCTGGATTACTGAAGTGACCTCTGAACTTGTTAGTATCCCAACAGAGCTCTCATGAGGACATTCTAGTATGTAGGTGAAAATCCCCTGTGTGCACCATGAGAAGTCCACCATGTAAAGTAAAGGTGGATGGTTAAGACCAGTCAAAGGTGACCATGGAGTGCGGCACTCATCTCGCTTTTCAGGCTGAAGGAGCTGGCATTTGTCCACAGACAGCTTTCCGGGTCATGTGGCCAGCATGACTAAACGGCTTTCTGGTGCAATGGAACACCGTGACGGAAACCAGAGTGCACGGAAACACCATTTACCTTCCCTTTTGCAGTGGTACCTAGTTATCTATTTGCACTGGCGTGCTTTCAAACTGCTAGGTTGGCAGGAGCTGGGACAGAGCAACGGGAGCTTACCCCGTCGTAGGGATTCAAACCACCGACCTTCTGATCTGCAAGCCCAATAGGCTCAGTGGTTTAGACCACAGTGCCACCCGTGTCCCTTGTAACTACTGAGCTGCATCGCAGCACCCCCTCCCCTAATTCTTATAACCAGGTCAGAGTTGTCTCACTGAGCAAGTTTAGAGTAAAATGATTTCTTATATACTTCTGATGTTTAAAACAAAAACAAAAACAAAAAAGTCCGCAGCAAAGGAAAATGACAGCATTAATTTGAGTAGAATTCTCCCCACCCCCCCACCTTTGATTCCAGAGCAGTTCATTAAAATCCTAAACAGGTGGCATGTTTGGCAGCCCAACTGTGTATATGTAGCAGACAGATTTATTATGCCTTTCATTTTTTAAATATTTATGCACCAATGGAGACGGTGAGATAAAATACCTTCCTTGTCAGAGCATCCTGTTAAGAGACGGCTGTGAAAACCGTCGCATCAATCAAAGAGGGCCATAAAGATGTTATCGTCCATTTTATATTTATCATCAATTAAGCACAAACTTTGGAAACGCTCTTTTTTTTTGAGGGGCTGTTATCTTATTTCACTTCCGAAACAAGCCCAGCCACTTGGCATTGATAGAGAGGGGAGATCCCATAAAAGCAGGGCAAGTAACTAGCATAGCAATTTGCAATAACTGACTATAAAGAGGTTCCCTTGATATACGGAAGAAAGCTGATACGATGACGTGCAGAACATCTATAAGTTCAAAACAGGCTGCATCAAGTCATCAGACCGACAGGTAAGTGATAGGGAGCATGAAAGGAAAGGCTTCATTCAATTGGTAAAGCACTATATTGCCTCAACAGCCACCTTCTTCAATATGCACCTGTTGGGACTCTGAGGTCAGCTTCAGAGGTCTTGCTCTCTGTCCTGGGCAGGTATACAGAACAAGAACTTTGTAATGGCACTGCAACTATTTTGCATGAGATCCAGCAATCCCCCCTTGCCCTTCCTTTCCTGCTCTTTATCTTGAAAACCTACTGGTTTGGACAGATATTCAATCACTGCAGATCTGCCATGTAAAGTTTTAACCTGATACTGCTGCCTCGTTGTTTTATCTGTGGTTGGATTGGTTTTTTTGTTTTGTTTTGCTTTGTTTGCAAGTCAGTTGGGCACAGATCTTTGTGGAAAAGCTGAGACAGGCATGCATTTCATCAATAATATAAGAAGTGGGGCAGACTACTGTAGTGTGGAGCATTTGTGTTCAGGGTTTCAGCCAGTCAGCAATGCCCCCCAACCCACTCAGAGATCATCCATTCCATTCCCTGCTAACCAATTTTCAGGATTAGCCCCTTTCAGCATTCTGTGGCCCCTGAACATGTACAGCCCTCACAGGAATGTTTGGAGTTTCTCCCCGCCTTCCTTTGGCTCCCCTCCAAAGTCTTTTTGTGCTTCATCAGATCTTGGAGTTCCCCCAAACCTGCTAATACCACTCTCCTGTGCATGGAAGCTAGGCTATATAGGTAAAGGTAAAGGGACCCCTGACCATTAGGTCCAGTCGTGTCCGACTCTGGGGTCATGTCCGACTCTTCCGGGTCATGTGGCCAGCATGACAAAGCCGCTTCTGGTGAACCAGAGCAGCGCACGGAAGCGCCGTTTACCTTCCCACCAGAGCGGCTCCTATTTATCTACTTGCACTTTGTCGTGCTTTCGAACTGCTAGGTGGGCAGGAGCTGGGACCGAGCAACGGGAGCTCAGCCGTCACAGGGATTCGAACCGCCGACCTTCTGATCAGCAAGCCCTAGGCTCTGTGGTTATATAGGCTATATAGGATAATAGTAATAAGCCAAGTTGAAGAATGTGCTCAAAGGCTCATGATTATTTTTTTTTTTTAAGTTAATTGCTTTCACCCTCCTGGCTTGGCAAAGTAAAACTAACCACTATGGGCAACTCACCACCGTGGATACAGAAAACCTCTGCGGAACATGTTCTTCTTCACAGTTCTACGCAAAGTAAGGTACAACCCGTTATCACTTGGCAAGCTCGTCCAGGAGGAGGCTAGCAGAATCATTTCTTAATCTCTTTGAGGAAAGATCTCCAGATAATTGTGTAAAATAAATAAAGGTAAAGGGACCCCTGACCATTAGGTCCAGTCGTATCCGACTCTGGGGTTGCGGCGCTCATCTCGCATTAGTGGCCAAGGGAGCCGGCATACAGCTTCCGGGTCATGTGGCCAGCATGACTAAGCCGCTTCTGGCGAACCAGAGCAGCACACGGAAACGCCGTTTACCTTCCCACCGGAGCGGTACCTATTTATCTACTTGCACTTTGATGTGCTTTCGAACTGCTAGGTTGACAGGAGCTGGGACCGAGCAACGGGAGCTCACCCCGTCGTGGGGATTTGAACAGCCGACCTTCTGATCAGCAAGCCCTAGGCTCTGTGGTTTAACCCACAGCGCCACCTGGGTCCCTGTAAAATAAATAAACACATGGAAATCAGTCAATGCGATGCTGTAATTTGGTGAGGTGTAAAGATAAAGGTTCACATGTCTATGGCTACTCCAACAAGCATCAGCTGCTAAGACAAATGCAGAAGTACAACGGGAAACTTTCAGGAGCCTAAAACATTAATCACACCTGAGAACCAGAGCAAGCTGGCGTTTCAAAGCTTCCTGGAGCCTGACTTTCTGCTTTGCCAGGTGGATTCTAGTTGACATTCAGCCTACGTCTGTGCTTCTCAGTACATTCACTTGATATTAGGACTCTTCCTTTACGCTTCTCAATATCTAAAATATAGTCAGACCATCCTGCAATTTAAATAAAGTGGCTTTAAGAAGACATGATACCAGGACTGGCCCAAGACATTTTGCCGCCTGAGGCAAAGGACAAGATTCTGTGTGCCCTGCCCTGCTTCAAGTGTTTGGGGCATTCTCTGTGGCAGTCCCATAGCCCCTCCTCACAGAGATAAGGTAAAGGGACCCCTGACCATTAGGTCCAGTCGTGACCGACTCTGGGGTTGCGGCGCTCATCTCGCATTATTGGCCGAGGGAGCCGGCGTACAGCTTCCAGGTCATGTGGCCAGCATGACAAAGCCGCTTCTGGCAAACCAGAGCAGCACATGGAAACGCCGTTTACCTTCCCACCGGAGTGGTACCTATTTATCTACTTGCACTTTGACGTGCTTTCGAACTGCTAGGTTGGCAGGAGCAGGGACCAAGCAACGGGAGCTCACCCCGTCGCAGGGATTCAAACCGCCAACCTTCTGATTGGCAAACCCTAGGCTCTGTGGTTTAACCCACAGCGCCACCCGTGTCCCTACAGAGATATCCCTGCGTAAAAGCTTCACCATATACTTAAGATGCACCTCTTTGCCTCTGACACCTGGGAGAGAGATTGTTAGCACACCCACACTATTCTTCTGATTGTAAATTGCTTTCACTGATTTTTATACTGTGTTTTGATATTGTTACATCCTTTTCCAGTGCTGCCCCCTCCTTGTTTGTCTAATGCAGCACCGTGGCTGTTCCACTGCAGGTCATTGTCAAAACTGTGTCAAAACGATGCAACTTACATAATTTGCATAATTATTTATGTAAATTGATTAAATTACACTGACATTATGTTCTTCCACCCCCTTTCATTTCAAAGCAAAGGAATACGATGCAATTGAGGGAGATGCAATCTGTTAAATATAACTTGTGGACTGAAAGCGACCATGTTTAATATTGATCATATCCACTGGATTGATTTCTGTTCCAGGCTTGGGGCGAATAATCGAACCAGCCATTTCCACCCCTGTTTCCATTTTTGCCAGCAAGCTCTGAGCTCTCTAGTCTGAAAGCACCAAGCTAGCTTAGGGGGCTCAGTGCAAAAAAGAAAAAAAAAAATCCAAGATGTTTATGTTTATATGCCTTTAAAATTCCTTGATACGTGCCTATAAACCTAGGGAGGGGTGACAGAAAAAGGGACACAGAGAGAAATAAATAGCACCCACCAAACTGTATCCAGTTCAAACAAGTGTGTTAAGGCTTCCAGATTAAACGCTAGTGGATTTTTCTTTTTCTTTTAGTCTAGCTTTGAGTTCATTCAATTTTTCTTTCCTCACAAGCCAATGCATTTGGCAAGGAAGCAACTAATAAAAATCTCTACCCATAGCAACAAGTCATGTTGTTCTTCTGGCTGCTTATTCAGCTGAAAATACTGCTTTTATCTCAGATGTAATGGGCAGAGGAGGATTCTCTTGAGTGGTTATAGGCTAAAAGAATTTGATTCCCCACCTCCAGACACAGATTAATGAAAACTTTCCCAGATATTTTGCTTTGCTACTTGAATCAGCAATGCAAGGCTTGTAAGGAATACAGCTGTTGCTTTTTGGGGGGGGGACTATAAACCTTGCCTTTAAAAGAACAGGACAAAATCCTTGTTTTTAGATAAGCAGGAAACAAAATCCATTCGTAGTCACCTTTGCTATCATCTATTTTCTTTATCTCAAAATGTTAGTCAACTGCAGCAAAAATCATTACATCGTAACAAGGGGTGAATAAATCTGTCAATTTTTGTTTCTTTCAGTCTCCCATTTTTTCCCAGCCTTTAAATTCAGTTCTTCCCATTTCTACTGCAATTTGTGATTTATTTTTTTAAAATGCTTAGTGCAAATTTATCCTAATATACACATTTTTTTTGCAAAGCAATTTCCCCTCACATAACTCCTTTTCGCTTGCTATTTTCATATGCACTCCTATGCACACTTTGCACTAGGATGTGTATTTATTGTACATACCCTCTCCATTGTGGAATTTAATAAAAAGTAAAGTGAGCTGGCCATGCTAAGGAGCCACCTTTCAGGGAAGTGGCAGCAGTGGATCTCCTGCATCAGCAGGCGGTTGAACTAGATTACACCTTTGGGGGTACCTTCTAAAGCAGGCATGGCCAAACTTGGCCCTCTAGGTGTCTTGGGACTACAATTCCCATCATCCCTGACCATTGGTCCTGTTAGCTAGGGATGATGGGAGTTGTAGTCCCAAAACAGCTGGAGGGCCAAGTTTGGCCATGCCTGTTCTAAAGCAATGATCATGTGATTCTAGACTAGGTGCCAGGAAGAAGAGGAGGAGGAGGAGGAGGAGGAGGAGGAGGAGGAGGAGTTTGTATTTGATATCCCACTTTATCACTATCCGAAGGAGTCTCAGAGTGACTAACATTCTCCTTTCCCTTCGTCCCTCACAACACTCTGTGAGGTGAGTGAGGCTGAGAGACTTCAAAGAAGTGTAACTAGCCCAAGGTCACCCAGCAGCTGCATGTGGAGGAGCAGGGAAGCGAACCTGGTTCACCAGATTACGAGTCTACCGCTCTTAACCACTACACCACACTGGCTTGGAAAGAATGCCAAGAACATTCCCTGGTCAGGAAGGTCACAACTGAAAAAATATTTCTCCCTGCCCCCCACTAGTCACCAACTGCATGTGGAATGAGATTGTCTTTAAGGTTTCCCATAGTATAAAAAGGTAACCACAACAAATGTCTTAAAATATACAGGGTTTCATTTCGTGTCGGACTGGCTGTTTAATCTTGAGCATATCCACGTGTAGCTTTGTAGACCTTTCTGAAAATCTTCCCTCTTTCCAACTGAACTCTGGAAAAGGTCATGTCCTTGTTGGCCAAGACTTGGGTAAATCAAAGGGTTGATAAGGTTCATTACTGAGTTATCTGAAGTTTGACAGCTTGCTCTCCTTCCCAGGCTGAGAGAAAGATGGCGAAAACAGGAAATTCATTGGGGCAGTGTGACTTTTGTAGCTGCAAAACAATGAACCAGGGATGAAGCAATGGAGAACTTCTGAAACAACAATGGGACACTAGCGCCGCCCAAGGCATGCTGGAGAACAGCAACAACTGACAAAAGATAGACATACAGTATTACAAAGACATGAAGAAACACTACGGACAAAATAATTGCCACACACAGGAAGGAGACAGTTTGAATGCTTCATCTGTAGGTATATAAATCATTTAATGTGTCAATATGAATAGAAGTTGTTAAAGCTGCAGTTGAAATATAAGGGATTTGTATTTTGACTGGACCATAATTGAGGTTTATAAGATCTTGGAATGCAGAAATAAAATAAATAATCAAACCATCAATTCTAGCACCGGGGGGGGGGGGCGGCACCCAAATTGTATAATTTGGCATCTCAATGATTGGCAAATCAAATATTATGCACCTCAAGCAATAAATAAATAAATAAATGGGGGGTGTCTCAAATTTGCTGCTTCCAGATGCTGCTATGCTATAAGTCCCATCACCCCTGAACACTGGCTATCCTAGCTGGGGCTGATGGAGCCTAACAACATCTAGCACCACATTGGCTACCTCTGTTGAACACAGACTGTAACAGAAGTCCATCTGGTCCAGTATTCTGTATCCCGCAGCAGCCAAGCAGGTGTTCTCTTGAAAGCCCATAAGTAAGGCTTGGAAGCAACAGATTTCCCGTGCAGATGGCTCCTAGAAATGGGCAGTAAGTGCCATGATGTATCTCTGAACTTACAGGTTCTGTGTAGCCACACAGTAATGATAGATCCAAATTAATATTGATTGATATAGACCTACTGTTCCCGACGCGATTCCAGCAAAATTTACAGTTAGTGCCATACTGCTCTTGGACCTGGAGGTATCGCCCCTTCCACAAAAGTGAACAAAAATTACATTTCATCTTTTCCCCTACAGCTCTATAGGGCTTGTAACTGCAGCTGATTAAGAAGATACTGGTGCAGCCTGACTGCCAGAGTGATAAAACAACTATCAGTAACAGCTGGAGGCTCTGCTTGACTCAATTCCTCCTACACCTTATGTTCCTCAGCCTCATCCAGAGCTGTTGGAGGTATCAGAGTCATGTTAGGCATACTTTCATGTCCTGCTGAGAAAAGAGCAGTACCACCTACCAAAGCCAGAGCTAGTTGATAATATGCTCAAGCCCACTGTTGACGCTTAGATGAATCTCCAGGAACTGGGAACATGTCAGTTGTTCCTCATGCAGTTGTTTTCAAGATCTTTTCCTAATCTCATTCATATAGGAAAAGTCCAGCTGTTAACCACATTCAGAACAACGAAAACATATGCTAGGAATTGTGCCTGACATCATTATTAGCTGCAGGATTTGGGCAGGGGCGGAAATGGCCTTTTTAATGAAAATACAGCACTGGCCACTGTATGCACGGACTTTTCACAGCAGACTGACCCAATTGAATGCTCCCAAATTATCAGAATGCAACTCCCCCCAGCCTTGTAACATTGCATCTCCCTGGGTTTTGCAATGCGTACATGACAGAAAAGACTTTCTAGTGAAAGCATTGAAGTGTGTCTTGTGTAAAAGGTTGTGCAATGGGACACAACAGCATGCAGTGCGCCAGAAGAGAACAGAAAAGACCTATAATTGACTGCTAGCAAGACCAAATGGAACAGAATTAGCTGCTCAGACCATCGACACTAGGAATGATGATTCACTCTGACCCTGCATCCAGACATGAACTGAAAGTTTTGAGCTCAGGGCAAGCTCTGTGAACATGGAACGAGGCTCAGCAGGACTCAGCATTCCATGTGGATGCAGCAGTAGAAGGGATGGGAAGCAGGCCCCCCTCCAGGGACTCTGCTGAAACACCAGTTCCACTTGGCTCTTTGTCACCCTGAACTGTTTCCTTCCCAGCTCACCTTTTTAAGGCCCTTGGAACTTCAAGAACTGGTGTCCGAATTTGCTTGCTGGAAACTTTTCTCTCCCACCAATATGGTTGTATTTACAAAGAAGGCTGTATTTACATTTATGAAACAAGGGCAATTGGATCTCTTTGATTTTCTCTTTGGTGGCCCTCTCTTTCTGGAGCTCCTTTCCCAGAGAACCTCTTTGCCATTTTCAGAAAATTAGCCAAAAGCTTCCTTTGTATTGTTTGCTCTTTAAAATGTTGATTTGGTAAATGATGCTATAGATTTTATATCTGCAATTACTGTCTTAAATTATTTTGAATGGTTTTTCAATATTGTTATAGGCTACTGTGAGAGCTCTTCGGGTCTGAACATTTATAGTTGCAGAATAATGTTCCCCTGAGATACAATTCCTTCCACAGTATCACCCATGAGCCGCAAAGGTACCTTGTCAAACTACTCGGTTTACATGCAGGAAAAAGACAGAAAGGGTGGTTTTGCAGGCAGCATCATGGATGCTTGTTCTGAAGCCTTCTTTTTTTTTTTTTACACAAATAAATATAAAAACTTAGTCTGATATTATTCATTTCAATTTAGCCATCCAAATACTAATAGGAGGCGAAGATCCATTGATGAATGGAAGACATCAATGGCCCGTAACAGAGAGGATTATTAGTTCGTTAGGGAACACATTGCATCTCATTTGCATATCAAAGCACAGGTTAGAACATCTTTCCTCTGCATGTCCGTGTCCAGGCAATGTTAATGGGAGCAGTGAATTTATTCAAAGTGGAGTATAATTCATAATAATCACCTCTAATGAGATTTCATTTTCACTCTAAAGAAATGGAGGCTACCGGGTGTATTTTACACATGAAGAAATAAGCACTGAATGAATTCTTTATTTAAGTAATAAGGATCAAACCTGTAGCATTTCCTGGGGATTAATTGCCAACTGCAAAATATGATGGCTCAAATGGGCATGTAGTGCTTTGTCAGACTAAGATCATGATAGTCTGCCATTGCTGATATGTTTGTATGGTGGGTCTAAAAGGCTGGTTCCCTTTTGCATGGTCAGGCGGAGTCCCCCAAACCCCAGGCAGCCCCCGAGTGGAATAATGACACAGGACAACGTGTTATGGGGATTAAAATTGGCCACAATTAGGATTCAGATGTAGGGAGACCTTGGCTCAGGCATTGGGCGTTATCCCTCCCAGCCCCCCGCCGGGGATCTGGGTAACTTCAGGGTTATCCAGCATGTGAGGGGATTGGGCTAGCTCTGGAGAACATATGTTCAAGCAGATAGCCCGCCCCCGTTTGCCGCCGCTGGAGGGGGAGGGCAATGACACCTCTGTGCGTATGGCCAATGCCTCCCCCTAAGACCCCTTTAACGGGAACCCTGATATCGCCGCCGCTCTGGGGACGTGGGGTCACTGCCCCACGCCCCCATTTAGGAAGATGACTAAAGAATTCCGCCCAAGGCCTGAAACCGCCAAAGTTGTGACGAATTGCTACGGGAAAGGCGAAACCTGCCAATGGTATAAATAAAGAAAATAAGAAAAAAGAAGGCCTCACTTAGAAGTAGAAGTTGCAGCTAGGAGATGTTGCTAAAACTCCTCCACTGACTTACCCACTACACAGAATTATCAGATCGCAACATGGAGATTTATGACTCTGTTGACAAATTAATAGAAAATAGGCTGTAGAGCTCAAGTTGCCAGGCTGTGAATTGGAGGTCTGTACTATATCTTTAAATCACCCCCCTCCCGGGCTGTGGGAGGTGAGATAGGTCAGGAGAAACAGCAGCTTTCTCCTCTCTGTCCCATCAGTCCCCCTTACCTGCCATGTTGTTCACTAAAGCAAGTGAAGGTGAGACCGGAAAATAGGACTAAGACAGGAGACAACCGCAAAAGTTGTAACTTCCCCACTGCAGTGGAGAATATATATATCTCAGTCACTCATTCTCATATATACACTTATTATCCTTTCTATTTTTGTCAAAATTTAGTGTTTTCCTGATGGTAAACTTTCTGCCAAGATCCCAATTACGGGAGTTTCAGATCAAAGTCAGAATGGAGACACAGAGGGGGGGGGGCAGGGGTGTCCTCTTTTTCGGGGTTGAAATTTCTGTCCCGGTGGATTCTTTAAATTTGCCAAAATATCTCTGGCTATACTTTCTGGATGAGAAAAAGACATAACTGGTGGTTGAAGACTTGCTTTCCTCTTCTCTTCACCTGCCCCTCTCAGCAATATATCAACAGCTTCTATAGCCTACATATACTGTAGTAGGGGTATTTAAAATGAGAGTCGTCATAGCGTCCTTTTTTTTGCTCTTCAAACTGTGGCAACCCGGGGTGGGGGGTGGGGAGAGAGATACACCAACAGGTTGAAGTTAAAAGCTCGACAGTTATTGAGCAAGACATGTCACCTGATCCCATATCATTACTTGCCCTTTTGGAATATTGACAAATAAGGTTTCCAGAGATTATTCCTACTCCCTTTAAAAAAAAATTCTCCCTTTCCTCTGCCAAAACATAGAGAGCAGGGACGGGCCACCATGTTACCTTTGTGGATTAGGTTACTTTCTATACAGACTTCCACCCCTGTCTTCACCTCTGTCCTGTTAAGCAAAAAGCATTGTGTAGACCAGTTTTCCCCAAACTTGGGTCTCTGACTCCCATCATCCCTAGCTAGCAGGACCAGTGGTCAGGGATGATAGGAATTGTAGTCCAAAAGCAGCCGGAGACCCAAGTTTGGGAAACACTGGTCTAGAGTTCCAAGCAGTTTTCAGCGATGAGCTTTAACTAATGGCCACCAGCCTGGTCTTTTCAATCTGCTGTATCTGTTCACTTTAGCCCTTCTGAACAGCCTCAAAATGACCCAATGCCTGTATTGTAACAACAGCTACAACAGATCAGATCAACGCACAAAAGTATCCAAAATAGAGCCTGCCCAAGTGACAAAAAAATAACTGCTTAAGAAGCCAATCAGTCAGAGATTGCGTGTGACAGCTGTGTCGCATTACTCACCCAGGTAAAGGCTGGGAAACTGGTGGCAGACGGCAAAAGAAAATTAGCTGTCAGAATAATTATTTCAGGGATGGCAAATAATAAATAGCAGCTGTCGTCTGCAACACCTGACCAATTCCCGGAAGGTTGGGCTTCTATGCAGACTCATTGGGGGGTCACCTACATTTCCAGGTTATCATCACTGCACAATGGGCAGAAGTTGGAGAAATGATGGGGTGTGGAAATAGCATGCTGCAAACTGGGCACCCTGCTCATCAAGAACCAGGAGATCTTTCTTCGCTCTAGCCTAACGAATGCACCGAGTGTCAGTAGTTGCCTGCTGCAAATAACATTTTCCGTGAGATCTGGTGTAGCTGTCGTAAGGCATTAAAGTCACAGTCCTGCTCACCGTTTCTCCTTGATAATCAAGCACTGTGAATTAGATTACATGCAGGGCCAGGGAATATATATGAGCAACTGCCCAGGCTCACCTCCCCTGACATGCCATGGCCTCACACCAAAGGTTGCAGTACATCTGGAGTTTCATTAACAAAAGCAAATGGCTGCACTCCAGTTAAAGACAAGTGGTCAGGTTAATTGGGAGTATATTATACCTGCGCTCAAATGCCTGAACTGGCTCCCCCTTGCCTTCCAAGCTCAGCTAAGCAGCTGCGGTGACACTGAATCTGCAAGAATTGTGCTGCCATGGTCAGTTGCCTTGGAACTGCAGAAGTAAGGGGAAGGTCACTCTGACATCGTTCCCCAGCCAGGGTTAAGGATGGAGGAGAAATTTGTTTTCATTTGCATTTTATTGAGAAACTAGCTAGTTCACACTTCATGGACTAATACACGAACTGAAACACGGCTATCCTGTGAAACTTGCACTTCTCTGAATTTTGCAATTCACCCCAACAATATGTGCAATGATGCATATATAAAGGGAGAACTGTTCGTTAAAATGCATACGTTACTTAAAATAACCTACCCAAAGGTGTTATGTTGGGGAAATTGCTTGAAAAAAATGTGTTTATTTTGGGGGGGGGGACTGCCCTAAAATGCCGACAATTTTTGGTGAGGATCTAAGAAGTAATAATAATAAATTGTAATACTGAAATGCAGAGAACTAAATTTAAAATTTGAAGAATGAGAAATGTTTAGAATCCAAATTCACAGGACTAAGGATGACTGCAAAATTGCACTATATCCATCCAAAACAGCAAACAAAAAATAGCTTGGGTCCAACACAATGGAAATGTTTGTTTTGTTGTTGTCAAACTAACCAACCTCCTCAACCTCTGTCCTCTACTCCCCTTACCTAGGTTGCTACCCCTCACTCAATTTCCAGGATGCAAGTACTGCCAGCTGCAATTGCTAAAGATCAAATCACCAACAGAAAAGAAGCCGGTGCTTTCTCCCGCTAAAATAGTGAACTCAGTTCTAGACATACGGATCTCTACTTAGCCAAAAGGCCAAGGTTCTTGCGCAAGAGGGAGACATCTATTGGTTTGGGGAAACTCCAAAGATTGCAGAAGTAAAAAACAACAACAACCCGAAGGAACACACAGATATCACTGAACATGCTCAGTGGGCATGGAATGGAGGGGGGGGAATAGATAACTGGGTGAGAGAGGGGTTGGAATGGAAATTTCCTAGAGGAAGGCATGGCTGGCTGGCTGGAACTCCTGAAGAGGAGCACTCCACACAGCAATATGTCACTGCACATCCCACTTGTAAATTATCACTAAGAACCAGCTCTTCTTCTTCACAGCAGCAAGAATGTTAATGGTACAAAGATGGAAACAAGAAGAGTTGCCGACAAAAGAAGAATGGCAGATGAAGTTAATGGACTATGCAGAATTGGATAAGATGACAGGAAGAATTCGAAACTGACGGGACCAGGGATTTCTAAAAGATTGGTCTAAATTTGAGATATATTTGAAAGATAATTGTAAACAACAAATCACGCTAGTAGGCTTGCAAGAAGTTTCGTGAGGTTAATTTTAAGAAATATTACAGAAATAACTTTGGAAAATAATATTTGAATTTGATTATTAAAAGGAATAGTGGAGTATGAAATACAAGAGGAAGTTAAGAAAAGTGAAAATCCCGAGAAGTGGTTGGTGGAAGTCAGAAAACTTGTATAACATATGAATGTTAAATGTTATTTAAAAGAATGTATGCAAATTTTTTTAATAAAAATTATTATATATATAAAAAAGAACCAGCTCTTCTTCATACCTAAAACAGAACAACCCCCTCCCACACCCTGGATAGGTGCGTACAGACAGAATCCAAAGTGGTTTGAATGAAAATAACTAAAAGAGCATACTGGCAACGACCTGCTTTCTCAGGAGCAGCTCGCAACCTCTGTTCGAAAAACATCAATAGCATAATTACAGATAAGTGGCATGCCAAGACATTTAAAATGAATGTTGCGCCCTGAAAACTACATGTGCTATCTCCAGAGGGTGTTTTCTGCAGACAGTGGGTAAACAAAGCCATTAACAATCAATTCTTAAGATGCTTCTAAGTGGAAATGGGGAACTGTCTGAAAAGTTCTGTGGGCTACAGACATTCCTGGGAGCTGGAGACAGACAATCGTTTAAGAGAGTCAACAGTGGAAGGGCAAAGCCAAGACAGTTGACACTCTTGGTCTAAGAGCTTTTGGGGGAGAGGCTGGAGGGTTTACCAGTGTCTGGGAGGGGGGGAGTTTGATAGGTGAGGGTGGTAGGTGGAGTTTGTGAGCATGGGCACAGCTCTCTCTACATACACACACACACACACACTTGGAAGAAGAAAATAACCTAAAAATGAGTGTAATATATTCAAAAGTAATGAAATCCTACGTACCTGGGGTAATTAAAGTGCCATAACATCTGTCGCCTTGCAGTAGGAAACAAAACCTAATTCTAACTCCTGAGGTTCTGAAACACTCATAAACCCCCTAACGGCACCCTCGTGGTACCGAAGGAGATGGAGAGAGGCATGTGGGCCCCTAGTAATCGAAATAGCAAAACTAACTGGAGCTGAGAGATGGGAACATTTCACTGGAGATGGCTGCGAGACATGCTTTTATATTAATTAATGGGCTGGCAGACATTCGGGCTGCATCTGTATTGACAAAAGCTAAAAGACAAATGAAACAGAAGAAATACCCCTGTGTTCTTTTAGAGCTTCACGGCAATATGACAGCAGTTGGGTATTCTGCTCCCCACCCCACTGTTCCCTAGTTCTCTGAGCAATGTCTAACTGGGGAACATAATATGCTGCCTTATACCAGGTGAGACTGGCTGTCAATCTCCACCAGTATTGTCTACACTGACTGACAGTAGCTCTCCATGGTCTCACGCAGATGGTCTTTCACATCACTAGACCCTTTAAAAAAAAAACCTGGTGATGCCGCCTTCTGTATACAAAACACTATACCACTGACCTATGCTCCTTCCAAACATAAGCCAGGGATATCTATTATGTACTGTTTAATACTGAACTTTCTAAGTTGTCCACAACAGGGATACAACATACAATGTTCAAGTCAGTTAAAAGTCTTCACTAGGTGCTGGGAATTAAGGGGCGGATGGGTGTGCCGACCAGAGGCCTTGGGCCAAAGATCGGGGAGCCACAGTGCGTTGCGCGCATGGTGTCACAAGCACATCATGTGCTGCGTGCTTGTGATGTCACACTTATATTGCACATCGTGCCTACATCGTTGGGAGAAGGTTTTGCCCAGTGCCACACAGCTTCAATGGCCACAGCTCTTCCTCACTCACACTCAGGAGGAACCTGCCTTTGATGCTGTGCTGTGCTCGGCTCAGCAGTTTGGCCTCCTCCGCCCCCCGAATATTGGAGGAGCTCTCCCCCTGCTAAGGAATATTGAGGGGTCTGGTGACACCTCCACCCCCAGAGTTGGCACGCTGACTGGTTTTTAGCCAGGAGAGAGTTCCACGGAGTTAGGCCCACAGTACTGAATGCATGATGGGACGCGGGTGGCGGTGTGGTCTAAACCACTGAGCCTCTTGGGCTTGCCAATCAGAAGGTTGGCAGTTCGAATCCTCACGTTGCTCTGTCCCAGCTCCTGTCAACCTAGCAGTTCGAAAGCACGCCAGTGCAAGTAAATAAAACAGGTACCGCTGCGGCGGTAAGGTAAACAGCGTTTCCATTCGCTCATGACGCGGAAAGCTGTCTGTGGACAAATGCCGGCTCCCTCGGCCTGAAAGCGAGATGAGCGCTGCAACCCCATAGTCACCTTTGACTGGACTTAACTGTCCAGGGGTCCTTTTTTTACCTTTACTGAATGCATGACTTCTGGTGGAGATGGGCTGTACATCTGAGCTATGGGATGCCACTAAAAGTGTGTTCCAAGATCATCAGACAGAGGCAAAGTAGGTGTTGAGCAGTTCTGCCTTCTCTGTCACCCAGTAGCATTTCTCCATCTTCTCCACACAGAGGACCTACTACTTCCCTGTTCTTCTCCTTGCTTCGAACATAGGTGAAGAAAACGTTTCAAATTATTTTTAATCTCCTATGAGAGCCTGAGCAAATTCTGAACTTTGGTCCACCTGCAGCTGTTGGGTTCTTCTGTATACTCTTCCTTCAGGATTTTCCTTTTCCCCCATGCTCTTATTAAATTTCATCTCATCTGTAAGCCTGCTGGATCAGGCCTGGATCAGGCCTGGATCAGTCCAGCATCCTGTTCTCACACTGGCCAACCAGATGCCTGTACTCCCCTTTACAATTCGCTTGTAAGTTGCTTGGTAATAATAATACTCCCCTTTACAATTCGCTTGTAAGTTGCTTGGTAATAATAATAATAATAATAATAATAATAATAATAATAATAGTGATAGTAATAGTAATAGTAATAATAGTAATATCACTCACTTTTTACAACAAGTCTTAAAGCCACCTGGGGAAAATAAAGTACGACACACAAAGACAACTTTAAACCAGAAAACGATTAAAACGAAAATTGTATTAAATGCTTAAGCAGCATTTTCCTAACATACAAAGGCGGCAACATTAATTAACCCAAGGCCTGGGTAAATGGAAAGGTCTTAGACTGGTGCCTAAGAACTGACAAAATGTGCACATTAGGCAAAACTGAATACAAACAAACGTATAGTAAGAGAAATTTGCACTCAAATGCTTATAAATTTTCATGAGGTTAAAGCAACAATTGCAACCCTGCAAACCGAGGTGGAACTGTGGAAAACTGAATGTAAGATTGGAAAAATGAGAAACGGAGCAAAAAGAAAGTGGTCAGTATTGGCCATTCACACTGAGGTCTAGCTCCGAGGGCCTTCTGGCAGTTCCTTCACTGCGAGAAGTGCGGTTACAGGGAACCAGGCAGAGGGCCTACTCGGTAGTGGCACCCACCCTGTGGAACTCCCTCACATCAGATATCAAGGAAATAAACAACTACCTGACATTTAGAAGACATCTGAAGGCAACCCTGTTTAGGGAAGTTTTTAATGTTTGATGTTTTATCGTGTTTTTAATATTCTGTAGGGAGCTGCCAAGAGTGGCTGGGGAGGCCCGGTCAGATGGGCGGAGTATGTATAAATAAATAAATAAATAAATAAATAAATAAATAAATAAATAAATAAATAAAAAATTAATAAATAGCTATTGAACTTTCTGCATCTGCTAACCGTTATCTTGCTTAGCTTCCAATCATCCACTGACATTAACCTTCCTGCTTACCCAACTTGAATGTGCAGAAGATGAGTTCAAAAGTGGACACACAAGTCCACTCCAGCTTCCTGATCTGTTTTGTTTCATCCTAAATGGGAATGTGTGCATCACAGAGAGATGTGTCTACTTTGATAGTGCTCTGTACAAAAAAATGATGAACTCCAGGCTGGCCATTCAAACTGCTATATGCATTTCTCTCTCTTGGGGAACCTGGTGTGTGAATCCCTTCTCAAACACATCCTTGACAGAGCACCTTTCCCTTTCTTACAGTATCTTGGGCAGAGAGCAAGCAATCCTCTCTGACATGCACGCATGCTGCTATCACTTCCTCCCTCAAATGAACCGAAGCCTGGCAAGATGTAGTAGACTCCCCAGCCAACCTCCTCCTCCCAAGGGAACCGAGGGAACTCATAAAAACCTTAAGCACCCGGCAATAGGCAGTTAAGAGAGGAGCATCTTCTTAATGTTCTCAAGGACTAGACGTGCATTAATGAACTCCAGCATGTTCCAGGACTCCTTTCTGGGTATACAAGTAGTTTGTCAGAGGTATGCAATATAAAATAACCTTCAAAGATTTGCAAGACACTGGGGACTCACCAAATACAAACCTTGCAGCAGAATAAATCTGCATTCTCCCCTACATCACGGCACACTAACACTCTTTTAAGCAGTTTTAGTCTTCAGCTGCCAGCTGCCCTGTTCCTGGCATGAGCCCTAATTAGCGAGCCAGATATTTACGGCCTTAATAGCTCCAAAAAGCACTCACCTATCACCATTTTTTAAAAAATCTGACAGCGTTCATCTGCTGTTGCATATCCAAGTTTAGATTTGCTTGTGCTCTCTTGCTACCTTTGCTATCAAACATGAGCCTGTATTGATTAAGTTGGGAGACTCCTCCTGATCAGGCTCCAAATCGGGTTCTGATTACCCTGCTGCTTTCCCCCAAACCTCAAAGATAAACCTATACTGCGCTCCCAATGATGTCACTGGGTCCAATTCTCCTCAGCCCCTCTCCAAACCCTCCCTCCCTCTTACCAGCCTGCTTCCTTCCCTGTCATATATATCAAAATGACGCAAACCGTGAAGAATATTCAATCATATATATATGCATATGCAACCGGAGGAAATTTACTCCATACAACGTTCAAACGTCTCAAAAAGTGCAAAGAGATTCAAAAGTGCAATGTCCGATGTGCAATAAGTCCAATGTCATAAAGTGCTAAAGTCTCTCAGGAGTCCACGTCTGCTTCTCCCGACGGGCGGCTAGCTTGTATCATCCCCGTTTCACTATTATCGTTTCTTCAGGGACGGACATCGTCAAATTGTTCATACATAAACACTTAACTAGGCTGAAACACTCACAACCTCAACGGTTTGCCAACCAGGAACCGTTGAGGTTGTGAGTGTTTCAGCCTAGTTAAGTGTTCTCTTTGCACTTTTTGAGACGTTTGAACGTTGTATGGAGTAGATTTCCTCTGGTTGCATATGCATATATATATGATTGAATATTCTTCACGGTTTGCGTCATTTTGATATATTATTCTTCTGTACTGTGTTGTCTATTTTGTATTCCTTCCCTGTCATGGCCTATGGTCCAAGGATCTTGCAGTGTGCAGCAGGAGAGACATACAAGGACAAAGTTCAGGCTATTTCTTCCAGTTTTGGGAATAAGCAAGGGTCTTTAATTAATGCCCGCAGCACTTATAAAGCCATTAGAGGTTAAAAGGAAAAGAAAGCTGGGTGGTGTTCCTAAGATATATTTTTCTCTTTTCACCTTTCCTGCTTCCTTTTGTTGTAACCAGTAATGTTTGATGATGTTGTGTAAAATATCCCATCTGAAGTTTACAGCCATGCCTTCCTTCCTTTGGTGAGACAGAAACCTTCTCTGCAACACTGGTGTTGTGTATTGATTCAAAGTGTTATCATATCTGTATTACTATTGTCTGTAATCACATTAGGGTAAAGTAACTGCCTTCCTGTCCCAGAAGGAACATTTACTATTGGTGCGTTCAAGTTGCTGTATTTGGATCCTCAGTCTTATTGGTTCCCACCAAAAAGCAGCTGTGTGATTGCTTGAGATTGTTCCCTCCAAAATGTATCTTTCCCTAGCCATTCCTCTGTCCCTATAAATGTAGCTTCCCTACCCTCAGTTCCCTCAGTCTTGTTTGCCTGAATAAAGAGTTGTTACATGAAGAAGCTGTCTCCTGCCTGCTATGTCAGAGAGCTGAAATCACTTGCTGAAATCATTAACCCACGCTACAACAACTGGCATCGTATAAAGGGCCCCCCCCGACGTTAGGACACGGCCCTGCCAACATCCTCTGACTCAGAGGATGAACCCCCTGCAATACCAGGGAATCTTTTTGTGTGTGTGCTTTTATTACCTAAGCCACACTTCTCAAACCAGAAAGCAAAGCAAAATCACACAATCAACCATCGAAATTTGTGCATCTCTGAATTTTGCAATGCACTTCTCTAAGCAACGAGAAGTTCAAGTACTGGTGGAAAATAACATGCAGAAATGAATTAGATGGGGGGGGAATTGTTTGCAAAAATCATATGTTTCTGCAATATCAACCATCTCAGGCCTTATGACCAGTAGGGGAGACCCTGTTGGGGATGCCGCCACAGTGTGGTGACGGGGCCTTCTCAGCAGTAGTCTTCCATTTGTGGAATGCCTTCCCAGGTGAGGTTTATCTGTCTACCTCAATATTACAATTTAGGATAATTTTTTTAATATTCCTATTTACCCAGGCATTGCATGTCTGAAAATTCTTTCCCTGGTAACCCTAAAAGTATTTGTGTGAGGGTCAGTGATTGCCTTTAGGAGTTTTTTAACTGTTTTTAGAAGGTTTTTTAAAACAGATTTAGAAGTTTTAATAGTATTCGTATTGGTATATTTGCCACCTTGAATTTATTTGTAGGAAGATCTGGGGTACAACTCTAATAAATAATTTATTAATATTATTGTTTTTAATTTTAATTAACATAGTTAAAACTGCATACAAACGTGTTCATATTAGAGCCTACATTGATCACGTTCTAATTCTCCCAAAGTTCTTTAACAAAGTTCTTAAATTAATTAATATTCTGTTTGAGCACAGTCTTAGAAGGGAAATTATCTCTGAAAGGTTCGTGAAATTATTTCATGATATAAACTAAAGTGATTGCTGTTTCTTTCTCCATAAATATTTCTATTTATAAACATCCCTGGTGATTGTTCAGAAGATTTAACAGACAGAAGATGTTATACAGTATTCCATATTTCTCATTTTTGTATGGTGCTATTTTAGCATGAAGTTCAGCCTGCTAATTGCTGAAAGCTGCCCTGAATCTTTCCACGTGCATCAGAAGGATTTTATTTATTAAACTTTTAAACCGCCCTTCATCTGGAATGATCCCAGGGTAGTTTACAGAAGATTTTAAAACCAAACATTAACAGTATGAGCTCAACATTATAATAACGAGGATTAAAAAAGGATCCTGCATCGTAAACCTTAAATGGTCTAGCCAACTCAGCCAAATGCCTAAGTTAACAAATGTGATTTAATTTGGTTTTGAAACCTATGCAAGGTTGAGGCCCTCCGCACGAGGAAATCCTACAGTCAGGTAGATTTGGTTCCCCTGCCATCTCGGAGTGAGTAATGCCTGCTGGTGTAACAACAATATTTTTTCTGTCAATGAAACAAGTTGATATTCCATCAAGCTACATGTGTGCATGGCCATGTGCACACACAAGAGGAGATCAGGGCTCTGTTGAAGCATAAGTGGATCATGGCCATGTTCCTTTAAAACGAAACGCTGAAGAACCCTTTTCAATCTGGTGACCAAATTCCCTTCTGGGAATTTTTCCGGGAGCTGCATGGCTAGAGGCCAAGAGTGAGCTGAGCAACGGACAGGACTCTTGCTGAGTGGCTGGGGGGACCCGGCCAGATGGGCGGGGTACAAATAATAAATTATTATTAATTATTATTATTATTATTATTATTATTATTATTATTATTATTGCAAGCCACATTCAAGCCATACAAAATTTATGCACTGTAGACAGTGCCGGATTTACGTATAAGCTAAACAAGCTATAGCTTAGGGCCCCACTCTTGGGGGCCCCCAAAAAATTAAAGAAAAAACAACTGGATGTACATTTCCTAAATATAAGATAAAAAACAAATAAAATAAAACCTACATACAGCAACAGTGTTTTGTTGCTCCTATGATGTAAGTAATGGGCCCCGCCTGCTAGCCTGCTCCCTAAAATATCACTGGTTTGCTAATTTCTATTTATTTATTTTTTTAATTTTTGTTTATTAATTTTTCAAAGTTTTGCTAATTTCTATATACCTTGGTTCTCAAACTTAATCCGTTCTGGAAGTCTGTTCCAAAACCAAAGCGTTCCAAAACCAAGGCACGCTTTCCCATAGAAAGTAATGCAAAATGGATTAATCCATTCCACACTTTTAAAAACAACCCCTAAAACATTGTATTTCACTATTAATATACTTCTTAATTGTATTTCAGTTCAACAATTACTTTGATAAAATACATATTTTGTTATGTGCAAATGGCTTTAGATACCTATTAGGTCCATAAATTACCATATAGCATATATTCAACACAAAAAACAGTGACAATTTGTTGTTGACAAAAGACAGCTGGACATATAAAGGGCCCCATTGCCTTCAGTAGCTTAGGGCCTCATCAAACCTAAATCCGGCTCTGACTGTGTAGTCCCAATCTTGCCAGCACCCTGCCCCAACCCAGACCATCTATACAAGCCCCAGCATCATCAGTGTCAGGAGAGCAGCCTACAACTATAGCTCCATATTTTGCTATTGAGTAAGCTATTGAGTATGTTCAATACTCCCAAGTGCTCCACATTTTAAATCTTTTGTTGCCAAAACAAAAGTGACAAGGACCTCATCATAATCGTTCTTCACAATCCATGGGTGTTCTCTGCAGCGTAGTATTCAGTCCTCACCTCCCACTCAACAAGCTAAGTTGAAACAATGGCCCGTTAGCTTTCAGAAGCTAGAAATCATAGGAAAAAGTTATGCCAGTTACTACACCTGTAATAGAAGCTTATATAACACCAATCATTCTGTTGTATAATGCTCAGACCTTGACATACAAAGTTATTCAGTGCATAGTACTTATGAGAATGTAAGTGAAGGGAGAAGATTGTGTTAAATAAAGAAATTCTGAAAGGGTGTCCTTTGCAGAACAGGGACTCAAATTCTCCATGGAAACTTACATCATAGGGAGAATGAAATGATATGTCAACCTACCCCCCCCCCCCATATTACCTGAGCTTGGAGAAAGAATAGAGTATAAGGGACTTATTATGTTGAGCCCAATTCAGTTTTAATTTCCAGAAGCCCATCATACCATCACAATAAAGATTTAGTAGCAGAGCTAAAGCAATGTACACACACATTGTATGTATCTCCATCCCTGAAGTGTTAAGTGAAAGGTTACATGCTTTCAGGAGCAGGTGTCAGGAGTAAATCACATGGAATAAGTGAAGTTAACTCTTTTCTTAAAAGAAACAAGGCAGCTCAGGAGGCCAGGCCTAGAGAGCACAACAACTACTCTTCCTGGTAGAACTTGCCCCTATGAGTAATAATAATAGCTTTCCCCTTATCACAGCTGCCTAAACTTCCTCCTCCCCATGGATGCTTCCCAAGCAATCTGAAACTATGCCGGTATGGCTGTCTTTGCACTTCCCGCTTCATACCTCTCCTGGTACTAGGAGACCAGGGACGAGGGGAGCTTATTGCAGCAGGAGGGAGAGACTCCCTGGCTTCTTCATCAGCCTCACTCACCTCTGCCTCTTGGCCTTCCTCCTCCCTTGCTTCAGAGCTTCTACCTCTGGTTCTGTACTGCTCTCTGCCACAGGCTCTTCCTGCTCACTAAACCATTACCTCTTCAGCTTCTGACACCTCTTCCTCCCAGTCTGCTCCTTCTTCTTCCTCTGACTATGCATCATCATCCCACCACCAACCCCCAGGCTCTGATTCTTCTTCCTTTTGGGTTCCCCAGCTGGTTCCTCCCACCATTCCTCTGTGTCCAGCCAGTCCATGACATGTACATACACAGAAAATTAAAGAGGAACTAGGGAATGAGTAGGGGTTCTACATACACCAATGAGGAAATAAAATTGAAGATATGATTTGGTCATTACCCTCAGACACTCCTCAGAGCTGTTACTTCACACACTCCTTAAATGTTTTCACCTGCCTAGAATTTGTCCTTGAACTCTTGCTTGCCTTGATGTAGGATAGAAAGGAGTGTGTGTGTTTGTGTGTGTGTGTGTGTGTGTGTGTGTGTGTGTGTAAGTAAACTACATTTGCTTATGTTCCCTCCACAACTAGCATTTGGCCATCAGAAAGGAACATGGTCCTCAAGCTGAACATGTTCCCCACCCCCGCTTTTGGGAGACAGACTCAGCGTATAGTCAATTCCACCCTAATTTAATCAACAATTTCCAAGGGGGGGGGGCATTCTAATGGTTTTTCTATATAGGAAAACACTAGGTTTTCTTGAAGACCAGTTCAGAGATGGATTTGCAACAAGCATTCGCCTTCAAAACCTGAGCCAGTCTGTCTGGAATGACAAAATGAAATGAGTTGATATAGGGCACATGTCTAAACAACGACCAACAAAGGGCTGTCGCGCCTTTAGGTTGACAGAACATCACTGTCAGAGCGAGGGCTGCATAAAATGCTCCCTGCTGATTAAGCAGGACTCAATAAGAACCTTGGAACCAATTATGTATTTTGAGAGGAAATCAAAGCGGATAACGCTTAGTTTCAGGGCTGACCAATGGGCAAGCTAAGGAACCAACTCACCATGCACAAAAAACCGTTATTACTGCCAGTGATTGGGAGGAAGGCTTCAGTGCTTTGAACCAGGGGTTGGTAGTTCAGGGGTAGAGCATTGGCTATGCACGCAGAAGGTCACAAATCTCCAGGTAGGGCTGGGGGGGGGGGACTCTTCTTTGAAATCATGGAGAGCCACAGCCAGTTGGTGTAAAGCAGGGGCAATGGACATTTTTGGTTCCAAGAGCCAGATCTTCATATGTTCCCATCCTGTGGCCCACCTTTGGCAGGTGGGTGGGGAAAACCACCTGTCAATCACATGACATCATCACGATGTCACACAATTGACAGGTGGCTTGTTCCCCCTCATCCAAATTTGTTGCGCAGGGTTCCCAAATGCCCAAAATTAAGTTGTCTGTAAGGCGCTTGGGAACTGGTGTGCAAGGGACATTTCTACTTGGTGCTTCCCAAAGCTGGCAAAGAGGCTGGCAAAGCATTTCTTTCTCCCCTCCCTTATGCAGCAATGCCTACCCGCCCCTGCCCCCCCTGCCCCCGGTAAGGCTGAGGATGCCTGTTCCCAGCAGCAATCAAGTGTGCACAGCAAAGCTGATCAGGATTTCAACCCCGCTTCTCAGCTGTCAAGTGAGGGGGTTAAATCCTGCTACTTTAGCTGCAGGCACTTGTTCCCTCCTGGGATCTGGCGTCCGCAGCCAACACAGAATTGAACCCTGCTCATCAGCTGACATCACAAGTGGCATCAGTAGGCTCGTTTCTGCAAACGCTCAGAGAACTCTCTCTTATCCTTCATCCAAGCAAGCAAGAAGCATTATCGAAATTCAAGGATACACTTCAGGCAGGCAAAAGCATCCGAAGACATTGTGAAACGAGGTTGGGGCGGAGCTGGGCTGCCTGAGGAGAGGGGAGATATGGCTGAGGAGGGGCGTGTGGTCTGAGGAGAGTCTCTAGGGCACTAGATAGACCTGAGATCCCTAGCCCTGTTCTACTGAATGCATGGAAGCTGGAAGGAGGCAGGAGCAATCCTGCACCCCTTTTGTGCACCCTGTCACTCTGGATTCTGATGGTGAGAAGAGAGCTTGTGTGTTGTGTTACCAGGCTTGCATCTTTCGTAAATGGAAATGCATTCATTGGTCTTCTGTTGATGTGTTGTAAATACATTTTTCCAGACTGATTTCAGCTATAGCTGGTCATCACCTTCTCACCCGCCAGGGCAAACGACAGGGGGCCTCACTTTCAGCTTGCATTGCCCAGTAACATAACAGCCTCTAATATGAATCAGCTGTCAAGACAACTGTTTACTAGGCTAGGATAATAATCGAAGGAAATAACTTGATAGCAGTACAAACAGGAAGGCTGATGCTCCTGGGTGCTGGTTTTGGAATACAAATATAGCATTAAAGTTTAATTAGAACAGAAGGGAAATTCAGCAGTCCTGGTTTCTGCCTGTAGCAGCAGCAAGGCAGCCAAACTACAGGAGACCATGATGTGGCAGTTTCCATTTACAGTGTAGCCAACCATAGAGAGATCAAATACATCCATAATCCCTCGCAGCTGCAGTCAACATGCAAAGGGGGGGAAAATGTGCCTCATTCCGAGCAGCTATAAATTGAACATTAGGGATTGCCATGGCTGCAGCAATTCATTTATTTGGCCTGCCTGGTGTAGGTAAACATTTAACAGCAACACCAAGTGCCAAAGACCTGGCTTGATGCTCCAGAAAGGCTAACTCAATTTTCATACTTTGTTCAGAAATGTCATTTTCTTCTAGCAGGCCTCTCAGGCAATTGCTCATTTCAAGCTCTCTTTCTCTCTCTCTCGGAAAGCAAATCATCTTTCCCACCACCTTGTCCCTTTAAGCACTGTACTCTTTTCGATATTAAAAGGGGATAAGCTAATCCCGACAAAATGCCCCGGAGAAGATTTATTATGACTACATTCTCTTTGCCTTCCATGAATGAAAAAGATTGCTTCAGGAGCGACGGCATTAATATGCAACATCCTCTCTCTATGACCGAACACCAAAAGGCATGAAGAGGTTTTTGCCTTTATTTCTTTTATTCCAAAGCTAATTTACTCTGCACATTATGTGGCTCTTAAGAGCCGTCAGTCAAGATTCCCATTCTTCTTGCTGACTGGAATTCTATGACTAGCCTTCATTTTTTTTCCTTCAAAGTAAAGCAGTGCATGTACTGTTCTCTACAGTTTAGGTAAGGGATCAGGAACTTGGTAGTCCAACAACCTCTGGAAGAGCACAACTCTCCGTCACCCACAACAGCCATGGTCAATAGACAGGGATGATGGGAATTCAATAACATCTGGAGGGTAACAGATTCCCCATCCTAGCCTTGTTCACTTGCATCATATTTGGCTGTGACCCCATCAGGTCATAAAGGAGCCATTTGAGGTTGTACCTGAGCCCAGATTTCAATTGTGCTTTCTCCATCCTAAGGCTGCCTAACGAGAAAAATCTCCACTCATTTCTAAACAGCGAGGAGAGACAGAGATTCCGGTGGGTCTCAACTGGAAGCGCTTTAGAAAGCAAATGGCAAAGGCCCAGCATCCTGCCTTCAGTCCTTAGGAGGCAAGAGTCAGAACCAAACCTCTCATTCTATTCTTAATAAACTGGGAGAAGGTATTGCTCTGATATTTCTTTCTGGCCATAAACTATGTAGGACTTTATAGGTGACATTTAGCACCCTCAATAGTGACAGGAGAGGTATTTGATTCAGTTACCATTTAAAAAACAAACTGACCGGATTTCACAGTTTCTGAAACGAGAACTGAAAAAGTGTCATCCTTCAAAATTCGCACTTATATGACTTTTGCAATGCATTTTTCCAACGAAGTAATCTGTACAAAAAAGCATATGCTAGGGAAAGTCCATAAAGTGCACATTTAAGTGAAAATAGCATACAAAATTTCATAATATGGGGCAGGAATTGTTTGCAAAAATGTATGTATTAGGCAAAATTGCATGTATTAAGATCAATTCCCACTGAAATACTGGCAAAGTTTCCTGGGGACTTGCTTTTAAAAAAATAATAATAATAACAATCAGAAGCTAATGTGGAAATGTGGAGAAATGAAAATTCAAAAAGCAAGAAACTGAAATGTGGACAAATCCCTACCCCTGAAACATGCAGGCAATGCACATGAATTTCCAAAGGCACCACATGCTCATTCTGGTCAGCTCTCTCACCTGAAGTGACCTTGCCCTTCCTGATTGCATTTGGAGCTTTCAGAATCGTAGCACACCTGGGTAGAGCAGAGCTTGACCTTGAAGCCAGGTGCATGGTGAAGCAGCCACACATCTCTTTCAATACGTGACCAGCTGTAACATGTACATCCACGTTCATGTTTAGTGATATAACCTTGCCTTCAACCATATTAAACCATATTGCAATTAATCCAGAATGCGGCAGCTAGACTGGTGACTGGGAGTGGCCGCCGGGACCACATAACACCGGTCCTGAGAGAACTACATTGGCTCCCAGTACGTTTCCGAGCACAATTCAAAGTGTTGGTGCTGACCTTTAAAGCCCTAAACGGCCTCGGTCCTGTATACCTGAAGGAGCGTCTCCACCCCCACCGTTCAGCCTGGATACTGAGATCCAGCGCCGAGGGCCTTCTGGCAGTTCCCTCACTGTGAGAAGCAAAGCTACAGGGAACCAGGCAGAGGGCCTTCTCGGTAGTGGCACCCGCCCTGTAGAACGCCCTCCCAGCAGAGGTCAAAGAGATAAACAACTATTTGACATTCAGAAAATACCTGAAGGCAGCCCTGTTTAGGGAAGTTTTTAACCTGTGATATTTTAATGTATTTTAATATCTGTTGGAGGCCGCCCAGAGTGGCTGGGGGGACCCAGCCAGATGGGCGGGGTACAAATAATAAATTATTATTATTATTATTATTATTATTATTATTATTATTATTATTATTATTATTTGTGGTTTCATTCCAAGTACAAATGGAGTGGAGGTGGGAGCAAAATTCTCTTTTGAGAAACATGCTTCTTCTTTAAAAATAAAAAACAAATGACATGTTGAAAGCTGAATGACCCACTCCACCCCTATCTTTTGATTCAGAATGTTTCCAGAAATAGGAATTCACTTTCAAGAGCAGATAGATGATCTAAATCTGAAACGGGTCTCTGGCTTGTGCGCTGTATGTTGAACTTGACCTTGCATTTTTGGGAGAGCAATGTCTTCCTTCAACTGCTTTTATGCACAGAGTCAAAAGCCATGGGGGGAAATGGATTACAAGATAAACATTCAAAGAGGAGAAGTGACTAGAATAAGAAAAAGAACCAGCAGGTTTGCAATTGCAGGCAATCAGCTCCATTGGTGACCTTCGGCAAATGTTCTGAGCTCTACTATTCATACATCCAAACTGTTGCTTCATTTATCACAGTGAATGTGGGGGGGGGGGGCGTTCAATTATATTTTTCACCAGAGTCAAGGAGGCAACAGATATTTCAAGGGAACTTGCTGAACTACAGCATTATTCAGTAGTTCTTATTGAGAATATTATTATTAAACAGTTCATAATTTGTGTGTCATTTGGAGGCAATCCCATACATGCTCACCTAAGAGTAAGCTCCATAGAACACAGTGGGGCTTATCTCCAAGTAGACATACTTGGAATTTCTATGTGAAGTAGGTTAGGCTAACCATTATCTTCTTCGTGCCTAAGCAAGAATTCAGACCAGAAATCCCTCATGTCCCAACCCAGTATTCTGCACCATGCACCACCAAGGCTGTCAGCTGGGTCAGTAGGAATATTTATTGTTTGCAACATAGGAAGAGGGTTCCACTGACTTGTTCATGCCAAGCTGAAGGCCCATGGGGGGCAGAGCAAGGCTGCAAGGGGACTGATCTGCAGGAGAAGCTGCCCAGCGACAGAAGGAAGGTATCAAGGCTTAAGTATGTAGCTTGGTATGGCTTGGCTGCTCAGGACCAAGGAAAGCTCCCAGAAACAGCAGGTGTTGGTTTGATAATACTTAGACTTCATCTGAGTTCCTAAACAGCGAAGTAGGTGGCTGAGTCTTCTAGCCTCACCCTTCTGTTGAATACGAGCAAGACTTGAACCTGTGAACTTTAATGCATTTCCAGATGGCCTGTTTATTGAGCATTCATTCTGATTTGTTTGCAGGGGAGATAAGATGAGGTTGGCTACTTAATGAGCATCCATTCTGATATGTTTGCAGAGAGGTTAGGTGATGTTGTGTCAAATCATGTGTTATCCCACACTTTCCCCCTCACAGAACTACAATTTCCAGAATTCCTTGGGAGGAAGGATTGCTTGATAGACCACTCTCTGTGAGGAGACTAGGGCTTTCCCAAGAACTCTCAGCACCCTTAACAAATGACAGCGCCCAAGATTATTTGGGGGAAAGCCATGACTGTCTAAAGTGGCATGATGCTGCTTTAAAATGTATTGTGCAGATGTTGCCTAAAATTTTCACCTGAAATTTTTTTGCTCAGTCGACAAAAAAGTATAAATATCTTATGGGTACAAGCAAGTTTCCCCTTCCTGCCATGAAAAAAGTAGCAGCTTTTTTGGGGGGGTTAATTGAGGAAAAGGTACAGAGGGGAGATGCTTAAACCCCTTTCCTGAACACACCCACCCACCCTCCAGGTGGCAGAAGATCCAAATTACAGGTCCCACAGTACACAGTAGAACTTTCATATACATTCATATATATATATATATATATATATATATATATATATATATATATATACATACACACACACACACACACACACACACACACACACACAAACACACATATATGACTGCAAGAAAGCTTATTTTCTGTGCCCTCCTATAATTAGGGCTACTAGGGATTTCCCCATCTATCCAGCTCCATTTTGATTCATGTAATTAATGTAATTATCACATTAATTTCTATTTTACAGATCCATTAGAAGTTTTAAATTATTTTAATTAAAACTCAGCTGAACTCTGGTGGTTGTTCCCCATTAACTCCTAACAGATGTCTTAAATGGACTTGTCTGCTAATGAATTTTTTACGCAAATTAGATTAGATGGAAAGTGCATGTTTTGCCAAAATGAGGCGCTTGTAAAACCTGCTTTGTACCTAAAAGGCAGGCTCCTCGCATAAGGACATCTGGTGAACTGCAGATTAATTTTAGGAGCAGATTATGCACTTTTAATCAACAGTGGGCTCAAGCCACCAATGCAACATTCGGATGTGGCATTTAAGTACCATAACAATCACAGCTCTTTGGAACTGAACATCCCTTCAGAGGCTTTGTCGCACAATTTTTATGCACCCATCCAAATTTAAGCCTGTGGGGCTTTTTAATGCTACTGTAAACTGAATGTGAATTGTACCAAGTCCAAGATTACTCTGCTTCCCAGGGTTTGGATTTTTAACCATTTCAGGGGTGCTCTTAGAAACCTACATAGGTAAAAACTGCAAGGTATCATAGATGGAAGCTGAAGCTAGTAAGTAATCTTTGCACGACGAGATTTTGAAAAAATATGGCCATTATACATTGTCAAAGAAAATGGGTGATTCTTCAAAAGTGGGAATTATTAGACCAAGGCCTGGTTGACATACGTCCATCACACATATGATTCATAGTTAGAATTCATGCCTGCAAGAGGCAGTGATGGTCAGTGCAGTGCAAAAACACTGGCAGAGCTGACCCAGGGCTCCCAATGGTCTGTTTGCACCACACCAGCCTGGGCACCTCCCCTCTCTGATGCAGTATGCAGTGGTGGCACTGGGCAAGGGATTTGGGGCATGTCAGGTTTCTCTTATCGGTTGTTCAATAGGAAAGTCAAAGCCATTTGTCTTTAAGTCCTTTTATTCAGTCCCAAACTATTTACGGTGCAGAGCTCAGCCTTATCATGTCTGCTCAATCACTTGCAGAATCTGGAAGTGCCTCCCTCCTGTTTTGGCGCCAACACCACAATCTTGGCATCCTAAATTGCCGCCTTCTTCTCCTACGTGCTATCTGTGCCGGAACTGACGCTTCCCCCTCTGCGCGATTCTGCTGGGTGGTGCCAGGTCTCTCACTATCTCTCTGGAGACCTTGCACTCCCTGGCTCCCAGCCACTAACTGTTCCTCCCCCGAGATTGGACTGCCAGTTTCACTCGAAGATGAATCTGTTGTTAAAACAGGTTGCGGCTCTCTATAAACACTCAGAGCTGGACTGGCAGGGGCTGGCAGATCCCTGACAGGGCATAATACTGTATTGGCCTGAATATAAGATGCACCCTTAAAATTGGAGTGGGGGGAGAGAAAAAAAGAAAAAATACCCAAATGCAAGACGCTCCATTTCTCGCTGCTCCTGGCTGCATACTGGGGGGGGGGGGCTGAATGCGTTGCCGGTGGCCTTTCCTCTTCCTCGCTCTCTCCCTTCCCAGCCTTGTGGGGAGAGGACAGGGGACTACATGCAGGGTGGGCACCGCTGTTTGCCCCACGCTCCTGGCTGTATACCGTAAGGTCACGAATATAAGCCGCACTTTAAGTTTTCACGGTCGGAATTTGGGGGGAAAGTGCAGCTTATATTCAGGGCAATACAGTATTCAATTTTCTGATTGGTAAAGGAAAACAGATTTAAAATTTTCGGCATGTTGTACATTGAAAGAGAATTATATGAAAATGATGTATAAGTGGTATCTGACTCCTACTGAATTAGCAAAAATGTGTAAGACAAGTATAAATATTTGTTGGAAATGTAAAGAACAAGAAGGTACCTTTTATCATATGTGGTGGAAGTGTAAGGTAACAAAAGCATTCTGGGAACTGATAATTAATGAATTGAAAAAAATGTTTAAAATAACCTTTATAAAGAAACCAGAAGCATTTTTTTTTTAGGAATTGTAGGTACCGAGATTCCAAAGGAACAGAAAAGACTTTTAATGTATGCAATGATGGCCACACGGATGCTACTAGCCCAGAGATGGAAACAAAATAAAAGTCCCTACCAGAGAAGAATGGCAAACTAAGCTGTTGGACTACGCCAAAATGGCAAAACTGACCGGAAGGCTCAGGAACCAAGAAGACCAAAGTTTTAAGAAAGAATGGGAAAGATTTATAATTTATTTAAGAGACCACTGTAAGCAAATGAAAACATTAGCAGGATTTTAACAACACTTGTAAGGTAACAAATACGTTGGATAATATGGAGAGATTTAAAATATGGATGATGAAATAATATGCAGTTGGAAAAGATGACAATAGGACCCATGGAGGGGATGGAGAGAAGTCTTGAGATTCAGAAGAATCTCTAAACCTGAGTATGTATTTGATATTGTTATAATTTTACACTTGTAAAATCAAATAATACTTACAAACAGTATGCAGTGGTGGCATGGGCAAGTGAGCACTGCTGACCACCTCACAATCCACTACTAATTACAGAGCAGAGAAGTAAAATGGTTGCTAACATGTGTGTGAGCCACACCTACATTAGATTCCTCCTTCACACCAGCAGCGTTTGTTCCTGCGCAGCTCTTTTCTTAACCAATTGCAAAAACTCTGTATGAACATTCATCCTGGAAGTATTTTAGAAATGGCCACAAGAATGCATTGTTGTGTGGTGGTGGCACCACTGCCCGCCTCCTCCTAGCTCTAAAATGGAGACACTGCCTACCCAGACACATTGGGAAGCCGCCCATTTCATTCAACAACAAAGCCGCGAGTGGGAAACGCCTGCTGGTCAATGATCGTCAAACAATGGTTGCATTATGAAACTTTGGGGCGCTGAATGTTGGTCAACCTCTTTGGCTGGATGCTTGACCTTCAAAGCTGGCACATGGACAAAATGCAAACAACCTCAAGGAGGGATACACAACTATAAGACAACCCAGGACACTACAAATGGATCGTTTCCCATGCGGATAAAGAAAAATGAATTGGAAACCATTCTAATCACAGCATTCATTCTAGAGTTGACTTGCATTCATTTGCTCTTTTATATTAGCAGCTTTCTTGCTGCTTTCTCTCCGGAGCAAGAAAGCAAACACTATTTATAACCTTACCTGCTTCTTCAATAGATCACACTTTTATTTTGCTTAGCAGTCCTCAAGGGACTTCAAGGACAAGAGAGAGCTCCTCTCTGACCAATAAACAGTACGTGAGCTGTGGGGAGTCTCTTGTGTTTAGTAATATTAAAGCATTATCATTCTTGGCTATGCAAGGGGGGGGCAAGAGTTGGCATAGTGCAACCCTCCCAGAGCTGTGCACACTCTCCTTGTATGTTTCACAGTGGAGGGTCTGCTACCAAATTCTGAATTCCATTCAAGATAGGGATGTGGAAGCTGTGGCCTCCCAGATGCTGCTGGATGACAATTCCCATCATCCCTGGTTATTGGTTATGCTGGCTGGGGCTGATTGGAGCTGGAGTCCAGCATGTGGAGGGCCATGGGTTCCCTGTACTTGATTTAAGAACACCGATGCCTGGCTTTTTCATTATAGTAAAGAACAGCTTGCAAAGAGAGTTCTCAAGGAGAGCTGCCATTGCGAGGTGGGCAGGAGGGCATCCCTGTTGGTTTGGGCTTGGGGCTGGAAGCCACAGCTGCCAGGACCTGCTTGTTGCTGGGCAGTTTGGAATGTAGCAACTTTGGAGGACGTCCCAGCGTCCATATAAAGATCCCCACGTGGATCTTGGGTCACTCTTTTCAGAGCTTCGGATCTCCTGGACCGTCTGGAGCACAGTGGAGCGATCTTATCATTGTCTGGTTTAAATTTCTCTATTTCCCCCCTTCTTGCTAGTCCCCTCCAATCCCTTAATTACTTTAATCCCCCTTTTCCCTGTTTGATTTCCCACCCCACCCCACCCCTGCCCTTGGGGAAGATTCTCCCTGTGCCTGTGAGCGCTGCCTGTGCGTAATTCTCCTTGGCTTGCCTTCCCAGTAGTGAGAGCCCCCATTAGGGGCTTTCCCTTGCACAAAGGTTTTCCCCCATTTCTCCTGTTTTATAATGGGGGTTAGTCAGGGCTGTTCCAGACTGGCTGGAATCACTTCATTAGTATTCCCGATGGTTGGCTTTATTTTGGGTGTGTAGAATAGTAAATAAAAAATAGAAATAATTTATTGTCACTGTACCTGTTGCTATTTCGAGTGTGCCTCCTAGCATTTTGACGTGATCACTGTTGTGGGCTGCTTCTTTCTCTTTTTGTGTGGGCCCCATCATGAGACTAAGATTCTTAAGAGCAGAATCTGTGAGGCCTGCACAGATTATTCAAGCCTCAGCCTCCTACTGTTAGCTCTGTGAAAATGTATCAGTTGGTTTGCAGGCTCAGTAGCTCAGTGTGTGCGTGTGCCTGAACGTCTGTGCTGCTGTTGCAAATTGTATCTCTTGAGGCAGACAGAGTGGAGCCACTGACTCTCTGTGCCTCATAGGACTATGAGCACTCTGTCTATGCTCTTTAGCTATGCTGTTTCTGAACAAAGTTAATTTCTTCAAGTATGTTTTGCCCTGATAGTGACAGTCGCAATTTTAGATGTCTATTTTACTTAGATTCTTTACTGGGACTATTCTATTGCTGGGTAGGTAGTATAGAAATAGAAATACTTTATTGTCACTGTACCACATGTTTACAGTGAGACTGATAAGAGCCCTGCTCCCCCCCAATCTCTCAGTCCTTGCACACTCTGTGTGCTGTTGTTCTACCACCAATCCCCTAACGTCAGCTGCAATGTTTGTCTTTCATTCAGCAGCCTCTCGGCCCATGGGTTTAAAGAAAATGTTCTTTAACCTGTGGGTGCGGCTTGTCATGTTTCTATATCTCCTGCCCGAAGGCAGCCCATTTGTGATTTAATTTCCCTCCCCCCTAAGAACTTGGGATTTCTTGAGAGGGTGCTTCCCTCAAAGAGGGCAAGCAGGGGTACCTGGGCAGGCGGCGGGCCACCTCGAGGCTGTTATTTCACTGGAATAGGGCTTTGCCTTAATAGGCCTAGTGGTCCATGGAATACTGCAAATGGCTGGGCTGGGTAGCCATTACAGCCTTACTGGTCGGGGGGGGCTTATTGTTCTATAAATAAATTTGAATAATCAAGGCTATTCGGACAGGATCTTATATGCCAAGGGTTTAATAGTTCAGCAGCTTGGTCTGTGATTGAATTGCTTGATTCCTTTTATGTGCACGCAGCTAGAATGGCTCCAAAAGAAGGCTTCTGCGCAGACTTATTCCTCTATCCCAGCAAAGAGGGCTATTAGGGGCCATCCCAGTCACTTCATTCGCCCAATCCTAGTTGTACTGTGGGCCGTATTAAATCCTTCATAGCAATTTCGGCTGGTGTTTCAGAAGCGTTGTCCCGCTTTGCATCCGGAATGGATGGTCTCCTTCAACGCTCTGCCCGTCAAACCAGTGCTCAAGCAGGGCCACCGCCTCCAGTGGGGGCTTCATCTCCTGCAATGTCAGCATCCAGCATGGAGGGAGAGGAGCTCCCAGTAGCAGGGGTTTTAATTTCTGTTTCCCAAATTTCACGGAGTTCAGTTCCTTCCTCTCCGTGGGCCCTGGTGTGGGTGATGGGAGCATTAGCTCAGCGGGCAGCTAGGAGGAGGGGGCAGCAAAAGGCCCCCTCCCGGTTCGGGAGGTCTTCTCAATCCTTACCCAGGCCTTCTTCTGGGGTTGGTATCTCACCTGTTTCTTTTCCTCAGCCTCTCCCAGGTATTTTGCTGCAGGACCCTGCGCCTGAGTCCTTTGCGGAGGTCAGCCTACCAGTGCCAGCGAGAACGTCTTCAGGCGGAAAGTGTTGACACAAGAGACGTTCCTGAAAGCAGGCCAAAAGGAGCCTGGGAAACTCTTCTTCTTCAACGGCCTCGCCAAGGTACTTTGGTCCAAGGGGCGATTTGCCATGACGGGAGCACTTCTTGGTGGTGCAGCAGTAAAAAATGCTGGCATGCTTGCAAAGCTAAGCAGGCTCTGGTGCGGTTCAAATTGGATGGGAACCACTTGTTGCAATGCATGGGAGTTGGTCAATGTGACCCTCAGGATCCCTTCCAACTTGTCTGTTCCTTGATTCGTGACTCCTCTGGTAAATAGGTGCACATACCGTTCAGCCCGGACACTGAGATCCAGCGCCGAGGGCCTTCTGGTGGTTCCCTCACTGCGAGAAGCAAAGCTACAGGGAACCAGACAGAGGGCCTTCTCGGTAGTGGCGCCCGCCCTGTGGAATGCCCTCCCTTTAGAGGTCAAAACGATCAACAACTACATGACCTTTAGAAAACACCTGAAGGCAGCCCTGTTTAGGGAAGTTTTTAATCTGTAATATTTTAATGTATTTTAGTGTTTGTTGGAGGCTGCCCAGAGTGGCCGGGGGGACCTGGTCAGATGGGCGGGGTACAAATAATAAATTATTATTATTATTATTATTATTATTATTATTATTATTATACCTTTCGCTGCTTGCTGTTAGACAGGCACCCCCCCTTTTGGGGGGAAGGGGGCCAACGATAGCAACCCAGAACGCCCCCTGTCCAAGCAGGGCTGGGGCTGACAAGCAACGATCCTATTACCTCTCGCCCATTCTCTCGTGAGATTATCTCAATCGATGCCTGGCTGGAAGGTTATACAGATTGGTCAGCTGTTTTGCACTTGTGGGAAGGGTCCCTCCCCAGATATTTGGATTCCCATGCCATTGGGGATTTGTCCCTAAGTGAGCCCCATGAGATTGCTGTCTGATCCATGATTTATTGGTCCTCACAGAAAAGGGCTCCTAAGCAGCGGGCTATCCGGTCGCCGCTTCCTAAGGCGAATCAGCGGTTTGCTGTTGGAGCTATTAAAAAGGAAGGCCCTTTCGAGGGGGAAAGGGAGGAGGGCAGTAGCCTGCCCCCCCCTCGGAGTGGTGCCTAAAAAGGCACCAGGGGAATTTCACCTGATTCACAATTTATCACACCCCAGGGGCACGTCAGTGGATGACGTGACCCGCCCCCGAGCTTTGTTCAGTGCACCATGCCTCATTGGACGATGCGGTCAGAATGATTAGGAAATTTGGCCCGGATGCTCTATTAGCAAGTGTGATTTTTCTGGCCAATGGCAGTGACACAGGCGACTGCCCAGTGCTCATGCAGGCTTTTACTGCACTCACTGAGGAGCTGGGCATCCCTTTGGCATCGGACAAGACGGAGGGCCCGGCCACCCAGTTGGTTTATTTAGGCATTTTGCTGGACACTGTCGCGCAGACTTCAAGTCTGCCGTATAAAATAAATAAATAAATAAATAATCACATTGAGGAAGGTTATCGAGGAGGTGCTTCCCCTCTCTAGGGCAACCTTGCGTCAGCTTCAATCGCTGTTGGGACACTTGAATTTCGCTTGTAGGGTGGGGGGCACCAGGGAGGCCCCTTTTGCTCCCGCCTGGCAAGACTCACTTCTGGCTTGCGGGCGCCTCACCACCGCACGCGTTTGCCCCAAGATGTGAAGGAGGACCTTCGGAACTGGTTGATATTCCTTCGGGAATTCAATGGGGTCTCACTGTGGCAGGACACTTTGAACCTCCGCAATGCTTCCAGGTTCACTCTGACGCTGCAGGTTCCTTAGGTGGGGCTGTATTGGCAGGGTCGCTGGTGTGCCATGCCTTGGCCGGCGGCCTGGCAGGGGGAGGCGATTACACGGGACTTGACTTTTCTCGAGTTTTTTCCCATTGCAGTGGCCGAGGAATTCAGGGACCGTCGCGTATGCTTCTGGATTGACAATCAGGCGGTGGTGAGCGTGCTGGCTAAGCAGTCATCATGTTCCCCCAGGGTATCTTCCCTGCTCAGGGCTTTTGTGCTCCAATGCTTGCGTGCTAATATTGTTTTTTCCGCACGCTTTGTTCCGGGCCTCTCTTATGATATTGCCGATGCTCTATCCCATTTTCAGATGGCCCGGTTCAGATCCTTAGCTCCGGAAGCGCAAGAGCATCCGGAGAGCTTTCCAGACCATCTGTGGAGCCTTGGAGGCACTTAGCCATGCAGGGAGTAGCCTCTTCTGTTGCCCCATCCACCTTTGCCTCATATAAGAAAGCTTGGTCTGACTTTGCTGGTTTTCATGGTCTGCCCGGGGCGGGCCAGTTTGCCTCGCCCCAACGGCAGACATGGTGCTAGAGTACTTGACGCACCTTTTTGCAATAGGCCGCGCTCCCAGGACCATTAGGATCCAGGCAGCGGCTATTTCATTTTTTGCCAAGCTTTTCTTTGAAAAGGACCCTTGTTCTACATTTTTCATTCGACAAGCACTGAAAGGTTGGGCCAGGATGGCCCAGGCCCAGGCCAGGCGCCCTATCACTTTTGCTCCTTTATCAAAAATGTGGGCTATGCTTCGCATGGTCTGCTGGTCACGCTTTGAGGCGCGCCTTTTCTCTGCCGCTTTTTCATTGGCCTTCTATGGGGCACTGCGGGTTGGTGAGGTGGTCCTTGTGGTTTCCCAGCCCGCTGGTTCCAGGGGTTTATTGTGGAAGGATGTAGATCTCTCGCTTTCAGAGGTAGTCATCACCGTTCGTAATTCCAAGACCGACCAGCTGGGCCGGGGGGTTGTGATGCGGCTGCCCGCCACAGGGAGGCCGGGCCCTTGCCCGGTGAGGGACATTGCTCGGTATCTCGCCCTGCGCCCCGCTGGGAATGCCCCTTTCTGGTCCATGAGGATGGCTTGCCATTGACCAGGCAGCAGGTTGCCAAAGTTATGCGCAAGGCCATTTCCGCATGCGGACGCTCACCAGCTGGTTATGCCCCGCATCCATTCAGAATTGGGGCCGTAACGTTGGCTGCACGATGGGGGCTGTCCACGGACAGAATTAAAGAACTGGGGCGGTGGAGGTCTGATGCTTACAAAAGATATGTGAGACGTTGATGTGGTTTTCATTGTGTTGTTTTGTTCCCTAGGTCCTGCACCCGTGCGAGTTTGGATTGTCGGGCACAGCATCATTTACTGGGCCGGCGTCAGAGCTCGGGAGGCAGGGCTTGTGCCCAATTTCGGACTTCCACCTCATGTTTTAGTCTTTTGGTTGGGCAAGAGGGGTATGTTGTGGGAGGAGTTGTTGCCTGTAATTCTCAGTCGTGCCGCTGGGGAAGGTCCACCTGATGCCTTGGTGTTGCAATTGGGTGAAAATGATTTACCAACGACAAAATGCCATGTCCTTCGCCTCAAGATGCGACACGATTTGCAGAAAATTGCTGTTTTATTCCCACAGGTCAAATTGTTTTGGTCTCACTTGTTACAGCGGCAATCGTGGAGGGGTGCGCGCTCTCCTGTGGCCGTCAAGCGTACTAATAGTGCAGCCCTGGGGGTGGTTTATGAGTTGGGAGGGGCTGAGATCCCTCATCCCGCAATTACTTTTCAGGAGGTTCCCTTGTTTCGCCCAGATGGCGTGCATCTTTCACCATGGGGCAATGATCTTTGGTTGGGGGCGATAGGGGGAGCCCTGTGGGCTTGGCTGGGATTGTGAGTGGTTTGGCGGTGAGCCGGTGGCTCGTGGCGGTTAGGCATTGGTTCTGTGGTATGGGTGGGCGTTTCCCACCAAGAAGTGATCTGGAAATGGGAATTCCGCAAAGGAATCCAGGGACTCAACATTGCTGTCCAAACCTGGTGGGTGCAGGGCCATGCAGGAGTCCCTGTGGACCCCTGGGGAGGGGGAGTCGCTGATTTACCAGGCTCCGTTAACTCTCCCCAGCTAATGGTTTCCCTTCGCTGACAAGTGGTCAGCTCTGTCCTGCTGCGACAGCTAGTCTTGCTGCTGACTAGGGTCAGCTCTGTCCCGGTGGACAGCGTGAACCAATGCCTACGCAACCACTCACGTGATTTGTATTCAATAAATGTGGCCAAAAATGCCCAAAAACCAAACCAAAAATTATGTCTCCCGTGTGAGTTCATTAGGGGGGATGACCGGTTGCCCTACGCACGCAAAGAGAGTTCTCAAGGAGAGCTGCCATTGCGAGGTGGGCAGGAGGGCATCCCTGTTGGTTTGGGCTTGGGGCTGGAAGCCACAGCTGCCAGGACCTGCTTGTTGCTGGGCAGTTTGGAATGTAGCAACTTTGGAGGACGTCCCAGCGTCCATATAAAGATCCCCACGTGGATCTTGGGTCACTCTTTTCAGAGCTTCGGATCTCCCACCCCCCCGTCCCTGGTATAGGTGGTGTTGGCCTTGCTGTGCCGGGTAGGGGTCGCCTCCGCTTGAGAGGGGCCTGGTAGGAATTTTGTCCATTTGGCAGATTGGCTGAGCCACCTGGTTTTTGCCTACTACACAGCAAATAGTCACATTTTGTAAGGTTGGCGGTTAGGCATTGGTTCTGTGGTATGGGTGGGCGTTTCCCACCAAGAAGTGATCTGGAAATGGGAATTCCGCAAAGGAATCCAGGGACTCAACATTGCTGTCCAAACCTGGTGGGTGCAGGGCCATGCAGGAGTCCCTGTGGACCCCTGGGGAGGGGGAGTCGCTGATTTACCAGGCTCCGTTAACTCTCCCCAGCTAATGGTTTCCCTTCGCTGACAAGTGGTCAGCTCTGTCCTGCTGCGACAGCTAGTCAGCTCTGTCCCTAGGTCAGCTCTGTCCCGGTGGACAGCGTGAACCAATGCCTACGCAACCACTCACGTGATTTGTATTCAATAAATGTGGCCAAAAATGCCCAAAAACCAAACCAAAAATTATGTCTCCCGTGTGAGTTCATTAGGGGGGATGACCGGTTGCCCTACGCACGCAAAGCATTAAGCAGCCCCGGATTAAGCAGTGAGCTAAGGTGGCGCTGTAGGTTAAACCACAGAGCCTAGGACTTGCTGATCAGAAGGTCGCCAGTTCGAACCCCCACGACGGGGTGAGCTCCCGTTGCTTGGTCCCTGCTCCTGCCCACCTAGCAGTTCAAAAGCACGTCAAAGTGCAAGTAGATAAATAGGAACCGCTCCGGCGGGAAGGTAAACAGCGTTTCCGTGCGCTGCTCTGGTTTGCCAGAAGCGGCTTTGTCATGTTGGCCACATGACCCGGAAGCTGTACGCTGGCTCCTTCGGCCAGTAACGCGAGATGAGCGCCCCAGAGTCGGACACGACTGGACCTAATGGTCAGGGGTCCCTTTACCCTTTTAAGGGGGTACAAAATAATAATGATGATGATGATAAAATATTATATATATATATATATATATATATATATATATATATATATATATATACAGGTACCTACTCAAAGTTAGGGAGTACTAAATTTTGTCCTTGCTCAAGGCACCATATTATCAAAATCTGCCCCTGCATTAAAGCAATGGTTGCTGGAGAATGGGGGAGAGGAGTTTAGTCATCCAAACTTCCAGACCAGTTAGCAAAGAATCAGGACTCCTTCAGCTCCTTCTTGAACTTCTCTGAAATCTATACTTTGCACTAAAAATAAATAAATGCCCAACTTCCTTTTCACTATTATTTAGGAAGCAACACATAACCACACCACCCCCACTCGCCAGAAATTACTACATTTTCCTTTTCCTTTCTTGCTTCTTTGACTTGAGACCACTGCCCACAGTGGTAGAAGATTTTGGAGTTTTATGATTAAGATGTAAAATAGTAAATCATATGCTGGACATTGGCACAGAAGCTCTCTGTGACAGACTCCCAACTTCCTTCTCTGATGGAATTCCATACCAAAACGCTCTGGGTGGGCTGGACCAAAGGAGAGGGTGGGTCATCTCCCTCCTCTCTTACAAAGCCAAATACTTTCACATCACAATCAGGTTGGTAGCCATCCTTGTGCTTGGAGCATATAAGACCCCTTTCCCGTCGGTCCCTTCTTACCCACCCCTCTACCTCACCTTGCATCTTCTTGCTCTGTACTTACCAAGGGTTTGGTTTCATCCTCATCTTTGAAATAATAGAGCTGCTCCCCTTTAAGAACGAACCAGCGCGTGTGCCAAGTCTTCACAAAGCCCCCTTGCTTCCTCAGCCACCCACACTTAATGGCAACATGCCGTCCTTGGTTCAGCTGGGGACTCTCTGCAGAGCCATTGTGCTCTTCCATAATGAGGCTGGCAGACTCTCCTAGTTAGGGAAGAAGGAGGGGAGGTGGGAAAGAAGCTTTATTAGCTAATCTTCCATCAATTGTTAACAAACAACAACAACAACAACAACACATCTTGTTGGAAGATTCAGAAAAGACAAACAAAAGTACTTCTTCAACGCAGTGCAAAGCTAAACTACAGAACTTGCTCCCCCAGGAGGCAGGAGTGGCCCCCAGCTTGGATGTCTTTAAAAGAGGATTAGACAAATTAACATGGGACGCAGGTGGCGCTGTGGGTTAAACCACAGAGCCTAGGGCTTGCCGATCAGAAGGTCAGCAGTTCGAATCCCCGCGACGGGGTGAGCTCCCGTTGCTCAGTCCCTGCTCCTGCCAACCTAGCAGTTTGAAAGCACGTCAAAGTGCAAGTAGATAAATAGGTACTGCTCCAGCAGGAAGGTAAACGGCGTTTCCGTGCACTGCTCTGGTTCGCCAGAAGCGGCTCACTCATGCTGGCCACATGACCTGGAAGTTGGGCGCTGGTTCCCTCGGCCAATAAAGCAAGGTGAGCGCCGCAACCCCAGAGTCGTCCACGACTGGACCTAATGGTCAGGGGTCCCTTTACATTTACCTAGACAAATTAATAGCCGACAGGGCTATCAATGGCTACTAGCCATAATGGCTGTGCTCTGTCTCCACCATTGGAGACAGCAATGCTTCTGAATGCCAGTTACTGGATACCACAAGGCAGCTTGTAAAAAAACAATGAAAGCCACAGAAGAACTTTTAATTACAAATTAGAAATAAAGAAATCAAATGAAGACTAGAGGTCAACATTTCTTTTGGCCTGTCCAGATCATATAATTATTTTATTTTAAATTGGGGAAGGGGACTCATGTGCAAGGTGCTATGAAACAGATGACTAAGGCTGATTCTTCTTCTTCTTTTAAAAAAAGGTTAAATGGGAAGCAATGGTTAGTTGAATATGTGTTTATTTTTCTGCAAAGCCTGGGGTCCTTTTTGAGGATTGCTTGGCATCCTTGATCTCTTACAATTAGAGCAAGCTTAGGTGTGCTTGTCTGTGCCCCTAGTCCAAGCTGCAAGGTTTCTCTCTTAGGGTGGCCATGCATCCTTCTTTGCAGAGAACAGTCCTCTCTTTGAATGGCTCACCAATCAAGTTGAGTTTATAAGGAACCACAAGAAAGCAGAATGTGGGCGATGAAGTTCCCCGCTGTCAGATTCGCTTAACAGTTGCTCATGAATAAAGACCAAGTCCGTCTTGTCTTTCAACTATTTTATTGTGCAAATATGTACAGTGCGGAGCTATCCTAAAACATAACCACCTAGTCGCTAGCAGAATCCGGAAGTGCCCCCCACCTGTTGCGGCACCAACACCAGAGTCTCGGCACCCTAAAGTGCCGCCTCCTTACTCTCCTGACCCTTCTGCATAAAGCAGGCGCCGGAAACGGTGTCTCCCCCTCAGAGTGGGTCTGCTGAGCAGTGCTGAGTCTCTCTGCATCATCCTGGAGACCCCTTCCCCCTTGGCTCCTCCCTGGTAACTCCTCCTCCCCTGGGGAGGAGCTGGCAGACTCACTGGGAGACGTGTCCGTTGACAACAGAGGCCGAGGCTGCCGGTACCCACTCAGTGCCGGACTGGCAGGGGAGGGCACGTCCCTGACACTCGTCAACAATTGTTCTGTTATTTTTTCAAGTTTGAATGGATGGTTTTATTATTTTAGGGTTTGTTGGATTATTTTTGTGTTCCTGTATTTTATTCTGTTTTTACCACTTTGATGGGTTTATGCTGTGAAGTGGTCTATACATTTTAATCGTGATAATAAAAATGATCATCAGCATCAACATCATCACTATGCAGGCACAAAGGCCACTTTATTGCAGTCTCCCCTGTCTACTTCTACTGAATGCTAGTATTTTTTTGCCTAAAAGCTTATTTATACATAATGCATTTTATGCCATTCCATGACGTCTTTAAAGGATGTATTTCCTCTCTTTTCTTGGTGTGATGCATACTGTCTGTCTGTTCCTGAAGGAGGAAGGTTTTTGAACTTGCACTAACTCCTGCTGCTTCTTGTCATGTGACATATGAGAGAGAGAGAGAGAGAGAGAGAGAGAGAGAGAGAGAGAGACCCTCCATACCCATGGAAATGGAGGGGACAACACAGTAGCCTTGGCAGGTCTATGCACAATAGACTCCTGTATATGTTGAGGGAAGCTTTCATGGAGGGCGGAAACAAATGCTGGGACGCCTGGGAGCATGCAGCAAACATCTGTGAAATACTTTTAGTTCAGGAAGCCAGACTAAATTAAGGGGCTGAGGGTGGAAATGAAACCAGACACAATTCAGATGTGTAATGGACTTTTGTGTGTGTGTGTGTCAAAATTCAAAGTCTCCAGATAGAGCATGAATCTTCTTGGCTGCCTTTGCATCTTTGGCCTATGATCACCTGGACAAACATCAAGGACAAATGCTTCATTGCTGCTTAGGAAGCTGAACAACAACAAAAGATTTGGATTTAATTTTGATTTAAGCTTACACAGACCTGAAAAGAAATCAAGATGCAGAAAGGGTGTCCCCAAAAGTTCCAGAAACTGACCCTTGTAGGAACAGCAGAATACCATGCATATTTAAACTCCCCGTCCCATTTGTGACTATGCTAAGATGCTAAGTTATCTAGTCTCTGTGCCTTAAAAAAGGTTTTGACTGCTGCAAAAGCATAGGGAAAGCAAGGCTGGCAAAAAAGTTGAATGCCCTTCACTTTAATAATTCACGTATTTTGTAGTTGTGGATTGTTAAAACTAACGGCATCCATTTAGACTTGCAAAATACATGTATATATATTTAAGCTGGAAAGCAGCAAGAGATTTCCAGGCAGGAAATTCCAGGCAGGAAATTAAGTTGTTCAGTGACTTATGGGTGGATGTTGTTTCCTCAGTTAGAAATCTTATCTAGGCAGAAAACCTACTGAAGGTTTGGTGATAAGGCTTAATACCAGGGATACAGAACCTGTGGTTCTCCATACGTTATTGGACTCCAGCTCCCATCAGTCATCATGACTGATTGTCAAGGATGATGGGAATCTGGAGGGTCACAGGTTCCCTGTCCTTGGTTAGGGAATTTTGTGAAAGTGAAATGTAATAAACTGTACAATTCTTTCAACAGCCTAATACTTAAATAATGTTCTGCATTCCGAAACATGAACAGCTGGTCAACATCATTTAGTCTAGTTAAGGACTGCAAGAAGATCAAACCTATCCATTCTGAAGGAAATCAGCCCTGAGTGCTCACTGGAAGAACAGATCCTGAAGCTGAGGCTCCAATACTTTGGCCACCTCATGAGGAGGAGAAGAAGAAGAAGAAGAAGAAGAAGAAGAAGAAGAAGAAGAAGAAGAAGAGTTTGGATTTGATATCCCGTTTTATCACTACCCGAAGGCGTCTCAAAGCGGCTAACATTCTCCTTTCCCTTCCTCCCCCACAACAAACACTCTGTGAGGTGAGTGGGGCTGAGAGACTTCAAAGAAGTGTGACTAGCCCAGCTGCATGTGGAGGAGCGGAGACGTGAACCCGGTACCCCAGATTATGAGTCTACCGCTCTTAACCACTACACCACACTGGCTCTCCCTGGAAAAGACTCCCTGGAAAAGACCCTAATGTTGTGAAAGATTGAGGGCACAAGGAGAAGGGGACGACAGAGGATGAGATGGTTGGACAGTGTTCTCGAAGCTACCAACATGAGTCTGACCAAACTGCGGGAGGCAGTGGAAGACAGGAGTGCCTGGCGAGCTCTGATCCATGGGGTCACGAAGAGTTGGACACGACTAAACAACAACAAAGTACCACTATATAGTGGCAGCAGCCACTATTTATTTTTCCCCACTAGTCTTGTGCCTGGTTTATCTGATTTCACCATCTTCACCATGGTCAAGTTATCTATTACTTTTGAAAACATTTCCTAAACCAAACCAAATGTTTCACAAACCTGAGCAGAAGCAACTACCGGTAGGAATTACTTTGATGCACTGCAAGGCAATATTGAAAGTTTGGGCCCCAATGAAGCATGGCGAAGATCTGTTTATTCCAAGAATTTTAATTTAATTACATCTCCTAAAGCAGGGGTGTCAAACTCAAATTCATCGGGGGCAGCATCAGCAGTTTGGTCACCCTCAAAGGGCCGGTTGTATCTATAACGACCATCCCGGCGAGCGAGAGATCAAAAGGCCAGCAGAGAAATCTCCAGCCGGTACTAGAATTACAGCGAAGGACGGGGGGGGAGAACCCCTCTCGCTCCACCTTCCCAAGCGATTCACACGCCGTGACAAAAAACGTGTTTGGGAGTTTCAGAGGTGGGAACCACGCGGTACCTTGTTTAGACACCAAGGGGAGGGAATCGGTTTTGGGGGCACTCCGGAAAGTAGCTTCTTGGGAACCGAATGGTTCTCCTCCTCACCCAGAGACAACAGAAAGGCTCGAGCGCAAAGGGGCAAGAAAGAAAGCCCCACGTCGGAGTATGAAAACAGTGGCTAGTGGTAAAAGGAAGGATGTTGAAGAGCTGAGGGTACAGGGGCTACACTGGAGGGGAGCGGTGGCTTGCGTGCTTCTGGAAAGGAGAGATAAAGGGAAATCGCTCGTTTGGAGGGAGTCTTTAAAGACAGGTTGGGATGAAAGTGGGACACCACAGTTATCTTAAAAAAGGAAAGAAAAGAGAGGGCTGGAGAGGCATTTCCCCCGGGGAATAGTGGTGGCCAGAAAAGACGGGGGGGGGAGAGAGGGAGGGAGGGAAGAGGGGAATAGTGGTGGCCAGAAAAGACGGGGGGGAGAGGGAGGGAGGGAAGATGTTCCACTTTGGGCAGGCTGTGCGCGACAATGGAACGCGCACAGGTGGGGGGGAAGGGGAGGGAGGGGGAGGGGGACAAAGAAACAGCCCATTTGGGGTTCTCAGGGAAATGCAAAGAGAGGCAGATGAACATGGGGAGGAGGAGGAAGAGCATGGTTTCCCACACCTGAGGAAATATATATATATAAGGCTCGTGAGGGGAGGGGGAATGAATAGGCAGCGCCGTCATCCTTCAGCCTCATACAAGGTTATGAGGATGCCGTTTACGAGGTGGAGGGCTTCTCCTCTCTCACCCCCTGTTTGAAAAGCCTCTTAATAAAGGGCTGAGGAAAAGGGAGAAAAGGGGTCGCGAACAACACACGCACGACACGCGGGAAGGTGCTCTTGCGAGAAGAGGGGTGGGGGGAGAGAAGCAGATCTTGAGGTGGAGAAAAGCCCGCGCTTGCTCAGTTGGTGGGGAGGTCGCGGAAGGGGGAGAGCGAAGCCTTCTGCCGCGGGTGAAAAAAGGAGAGGAAGCCGGGCGGGCGGGCTCCTGCCGTTGCCGCTGCTGCCGGGGCTTTGACAGCTTGGCGAAGCGGAGGGAGAGGAGCTTTATGGTAATTGCGGCTCTCTCTCCACTGGCCTTCTGGGTAGCGAGCCGAGCCGAGCAGGGAGTCTGGCGAGGGGGCGGGAAGAGACTTTCCCCCCTTTTTTCCACCTCGCCTGGTCAAAAAGGAGAGCGGAGTCTCATCAGGGCGCCCTCAGGCAGGGCAGGGCAAGGCAAGCAGAGCGAGGCGGAGAGAGAGGGGAAGGGGGGGGAAGCAGCCAGGAAACGCCGCGGAGTGGAGGGGGAATCAATTAAGGAGAGAAAGCGAAAAGCCTTGGAGAAAGGAAAAAAAGGAAAGAAAAGAGGCAGCTCCGGGAGAGCGCGGGGGAAAGAGAAGCCTCGCTGCTGTTTGGGAGAGCGTAGTGGAGGTGGCCTTGGTCACCGCCTGAATGTGCCTTGGCCGGGAGAGGCGGGACGCGGAGGCGTCGGGTGGGGGGAGTGCTCCGAGGGGCGGGTGTGTTGCACAGGTTTGTTGAAGTTTGCAGGGTTGTGAAGAGAGGCGCGAGGTGGGGGTGGGGGGAGCGAGCGAGCGAGCGACGAGGAAAGGGGAAGCTGCCGGTCTCGCTCTGTCTGCTCCAGCAGGAAGGAGGTGGCGGGCGGAGGGGGATAGAGAGAAGAGGCTTCCCGGCGGCTACACGGGCCACATGACGAGGTCTGGCGGGCCGGATTCGGCCCCCGGGCCTTGTGTTTGACACCCGTGTCCTAAAGGATAAGCCATCAGATAATCTTTCTAATGAGACTGGTGAAGGCAGTCTTTGAAACTATATAAAACCTCTACACCCACCCACCCACACCCCAGTATCGGCTTCCACAATAAATAATGTCCTAATACAAGTTAAGCTCCTGATTTAAACACATTGGATTGCAAAGGCTGTTTTATACTTCAGGTTTGAGTGTTGCATGAGAGCAGTGAAACTAATTCTGAAGATGTTCTTCCCCTTATGCATAAGCATGTGCTAGAGCAGGCCTGGGAGTCACAGACTGGTTGGACGCAGAGGAATAGTGGGAGGAACCAGCTGAGGAACCCCTAAGGGTAGAAGACTCGCAGCCAGGGGAATGGTGGTGGGATGGTGATGAGTGGTCAGAGGGAGCAGAGGGAGAAGACTGGGAAAAGGTGTCGGAAGCTGAAGAGGTAACAGGGCTTAGTGAGAGGGGGAGAGTCTGTGGCAGTGATAAGTCCAGACTGTGCTGGTCCCGTGGGGTACCCGAAAGGCGAGGTCCAAGTCCGGTCCATGGTCAGAGGTACAACGTGAAGGCAGTCCGTAATAACTGAAGCGGGGTGCAGGGCAGGGAGTCAGCCAAAGTTGGGAACAGGTAGGCAAGCAGGGAACCAGGGCGGGTCAGGAGCTCAGGCAGGAAAGCAGGACAGGTTTCAAGCAGGAACAATGGCAGGAACTGGTCACCAACAATGTTGCTCCTGCAACTTGGGCTGGGGCTGGCCGGCTTTTATCTGCCCCGAGGCAGAGGGTGGCCCCGATCCTCTGGGGACTCGCCTCTCCTGGCTTGGAGGCGAGCACTCCTCCTGCGGGAACTCAGTTCCCTTCGCCTCTCTGCCCTGAGCCTCTGCAGCTCAGGAGAGGCTGGAGGGTTACCGGATGCAGAGGCAACCTCAGCTTCCCCTGATGGGGCTGGGAGTGGAGCACCTGCAGGCAATGGGTCCTCCATCCCAGCAGGAGCCAGAGCAGACTCAGCCGATGCCTGCACCTGAGGATCCAGCACAGGTGAGGACCCTTCAGACTCAGGCCCTAGCCCTGGCTCTGCTGGTTCTGGAGGTGGGGAATCCTGTGCAGGCTGGGATCCCTCAGGTTCAGCATCTGAGTCTGAATCCCAGGCCATCACACAGACTCAGAGTAAGAAGCTGAAGCAGGAAAGCAAGGAGGCCAAGAGGCAGAGATGAGTCTGGCTGGTGTCTCTCCCTCCTGCTGCAAGCTCCTCTCCCCCTGGTCTCCCAGAACCAGGAGAGGTATGAAGAGGGCAGTGGAGAAGTCAGCTTCAAGCAGACGCTGTCTCCAATTGCTTGGGGAAAACCCTGCAGAGGAGGGGACATATGCAGCTGTGGAGATGCAGAGACCTTCAGTCTCAGCAACTGCTTTATGGAGGCAAGATCTATCAAAGATGAGTTGCTGTGCTCATTAGGCCCGATACTCCTGTTCAGATCCTGTTTTTGCTAATAAAGAGTTAGCTCCAACTTGCTCAGTGTGGTTTACTGGTGGCTTGCTCCTGTCACTGGGGGAACCTGCAGTCCTCCATATGTGGCTGGACTACAGCTCCTGTCATCCCTGCCCACTGTGCATGTTGTCTGGGGCTTATGGGAACTGGAGTCCAGCAACATCTGGAGGGTACCACATTGGCTATGCTACCATTGTGCTTGAAGAATTTTCTGCTCCTCCGAGCATTTGATTGCATCAGATTTCTTTCAATCCAAACCAATTACATTCCCTTAAAAGCAATAAAGGAATATTGAAAGCACTTCTGTACATAGTCGACAATTGTCTATACAGCTTGATTCAAACAAAAGCTATCTTTTCATCATGGAATGGGTAGTTGCTTTGCTTCTGGAATGAAAGGGTTTTAAATGCACGCAAAGTGACTTCTAAGGTCTGCATTTATTCACTTCTGTATGGAGCCGTAATACTTTGGAACTAGTTCAATAAAGGGGGAAATATGTCACCATGGAAAGACATCTATTTATTGACTTTTATTGGCTTTGGGGAAAGGTCCATAGGCAGGATCAAAATAATGTTTCCAAGACATCAAAGCCTTGCTGAAACAGAACAATTTAGATTCGGCTTCTGCCAGAGCTGTGTCACAGATGTTTCCAACAGGAGGAAACAGGGCAAAAACTTAGCAAAACATCTATGGAAAGCTCAGATTCTGCCAATTTCCAGGATCAAATTTACAAAATCAGTTTCCTTATAGGGCATGCATACATTCTAATAAGATGGATAGCCAAACAAGAAAAGAAAAGAAAAATAGAGCAAAACAAAGGAAGGAAACGAAAAGAGCAAACAAACAAGAAAACAAACCCGCCATTTGCCATTTTAATGCCCATTCACCTAGTTTGGAGAGATCCTTTGAACCACCATCATGGCAGCAGTCTCCCCAATCATCACAAATTTGTCGCCATATCTGAAATGAAGCTACACTTGTAGATATGTAGGCTAAGTTCACAAAGACACAAATATCACATTGGCTGCTCCTCTGACCCTGCCCTTCGCTGCTATATACTTGATCATCTGCAGTCAGGACCACTTTAAAGAGCTTACACGTAACTACAGTTCCTTCCACCCATCCTTTGCTACCTTTCCTCCTTCTCTTCTCTTCTCTCCTCTCCACCCTGTCTGCCAACTTAAGAAGAGCTTGATGGATCAAGACCAATGACCCACCTGGTCCAGCATCATGTTCCCAAAATGACCAAAAAGATGGCCATGGCAAGCCTGCAAGCAGGACCTGAGTGCAACAGCGCTCTCCCTACCTGTGATTCCAAGCAACCGCCATTCAAAAGCATATTGTCCCCAACAATTGGAGGCAGAACAGAGCCATCATGACCAGTAGCCACCAGTAGCCTTGTCCTCCATAAATGTGTCCAATCCTCTCTTAAAGCCATCCAAGTTTATTGACATCACTCTCCATTCAGATTGTAAGTTCCTCGGGGCAGAGACCTGCCTTTCCTTTCTCCCTCTCTGCAGTGCCTCCCCACTGATGTTATGCAGCAGGAAGAGGAAAGGAAAGCGGGTGGGATCTCGACTTGACGCTCCTCGACCCTCTCTCCTCTACCATTGCCAATAACAAAATCTAATTGGAGCTACTGCTTTATAAAGATCCCAGAGGATAGATAAATGCGTTTATTTTCCTATTTAAAACAAGGGGAAGGGAGGCTGAGAAATGAGCTCACTGTCATGAGGCAGAAAACCTGATACGAACCAAAAAGAAAAGAAAAGAAACAGGCTCTGTGAGACTTTTGGCTGCTGGGGAGGGAAGGAAGTGGATGGCTGTTGCCTGCATTAAGCACCAAATTAGTGTCATCCTCACGACGAGTGCTGCCCCTGGCAAAACCTCACTCCTGGGAACAGAGTGGGAGCACTGAAAGCTTTAATTATCAGACACGGCAATACACTTTCCAGAGGTCATGCTTCCGACTGCCGATCGCAGGGGGAGTCTGACAAGCGGGCTGTAATGGGGGCGTCAAAAGAAGCGGCCCCTGCAGCTCTGCAGCTTATCACTACTTAGAACATGAATACACGTAGCTTTTGTATACCTGGGAGGCAGCAGTCCTATTGTGCTAAATGAATTTCACATTGGAACTTGGAAAACTGCTTTATACCAAGCCAGAACACTGATCCATCGGGTTCAGAATTGTCTTATTTACCGGCAGTGGATCCCGAAGGTTTCAACAGGTGTCTTTCTCAATCCTGGAAAAGCTTCCCCCTGCCGGCTTCCCTCGACTAAAAAGGACAGACCTTCCAAGTGCCCCTATTTCCCAGGGACAGTCCTGGGTTTACAGAAGCCGCCCCAGTTTCTGATTTGATCCCGGAATGTCCCGCTTTTCCTTAGACAGTGGTGGCTAACCTTGGCACTCCAGATGTTTTGGAACTACAACTCCCATCATCCCGAGCTAACAGGGCCAGTGGTCAGGGATGATGGGAGTTGTAGTCCCAAAACATCTGGAGTGCCAAGGTTAGCCACCACTGCCTTAGGACATCCCTATTTTCATTAGATAAATGTTGAAGGGTATGGAATAGGACAGTGGTGGCTAACCTTGGCACTCCAGATGTTTTGGGACTACAACTCCCATCACCCCTGACCACTGGTCCTGTTAGCTCGGGATGATGGGAGTTGTAGTTCCAAAACATCTGGAGTGCCAAGGTTAGCCACCACTGGAATAGGACATCTCTATTTTCATCGGAGAAATGTTGGAGGGTATGAAAATTTTTATTAAAAAGCAAGAAAAAAGATGAGCAGCCGAAACATGGCCCCTGCATTTTTCTGCCAATGCAGGTATTAATTCGCCACTAGACTGCAGGTCCTGGACTGAGCACCAGTGACCCTGACCTCTAAACGTCTTTAGTTTAAAACCAAAATCCCACCCAGTAAAAGAAATTAGTCTGAGAGAATGTGTGGCATGTACAAAGAGGCTGCCTAAATATGCCAGACCCTCATATGACTGCTGCAGTATCTGGTTGCTACCTTAATATAAATAATTAGCTGGGAAAACAGTCTGTAACTAAGAGCTTATTCCCATTATATCCCCCAAGCAGTTCTGACTGCTGTAAATGTCAGCGGCAGCCCGGTGAGATGCTCAGTTCTGAGGTCCATAAAGTATGCTAATCGTTGAATGAAAATCTGTGCTTTTTACCTTCAGAAACAAGCTGGATAAGGTTGTTACAGCCAGCACTTGACAGAGTCAACCACCGTCCTGATACGGGTTTGTTGTTGCTGTTGCTTCCTCTCTGAGCATTTTGGAGTCCACCCAAAGTCCTCAAAAGCAAATGTGGGCCATTCTTGGAGGGAGCCAGCTAATAAGTGCCATTACTTTGTAGCTGACATTTCAGTCTCGTTCCTAGGAAAGCATGATCACTGGTTTTCCTGGAAATGCCAGGCAGAAAAGTAGCACAAGGAACAAAAGCTTTCCTTTGCACTTGAAAGAAGTGGGAGTGTCTGCTAGGTTACCTTGGATAATGCCAGTGAAATAGCAGCATGCATTCAGTTTTATGTCAGGTTCATTCATGAATGTGCAGCACCTAAGCGATAGTAATACTAAATGGCTTCGGTCCAGTATACCTGAAGGAGCGTCTCCACCCCCATCGTTCTGCCCAGACACTGAGGTCCAGTGCCGAGGGCCTTCTGGCGGTTCCCTCACTACGAGAAGCCAAGTTACAGGGAACCAGGCAGAGGGCCTTCTCGGTAGTGGCACCCGCCCTGTGGAACGCCCTCCCTTCAGATGTCAAAGAGAATAACAACTATCAGACCTTTAGAAGACATCTGAAGGCAGCCCTGTTTAGGGAGGCTTTTAATGTTTTATAGATTATTGTATTTTAATGTTCTGTTGAAAGCCGCCCAGAGTGGCTGGGGAAACCCAGCCAGATGGGTGGGGTATAAATAATAAATTATTATTATTATTATCATCATTATTATTATTATTATACATGCTTTCCTCTTCTTTCTCTTTCCCTTGTGCCATTTCTCTAAGAATGGACAAAAATAAGTTCCTTATTTTTCTAGTCTTCAGTTTGCCACATTTCCACACCAGTCTGCAATTCTTCTTTAACTTACTTTACAAATTTCTAAACTGCCTTATAATTTGAAGCTACCAGGATAAAAATAAGATAAACTACAAACAGTTGGAGGAGAGGAAAAGAAAACAGAAAACCTGTTTTGGAGATGGAATGGAGTCTCCTGAAAGGAGTGGCTGAAACCCTGAGCTAGAGCATTCTGTACTGCAACCTTTTGTTGCACTTCCTACTTAGAGAACTCTATGGGTCACACACCACATTTGAACATTTTTCATCTGGTTAACCCACCTACAGCAGATTAGGTGCCGGGAGCACTTTTGTGGGAGATGCTAAAATCACTCTATTAAGTTTCTAGAGCTTCTGCAGCAACCTCTTATCGGCCTGCACTATTCATGTTCTATTTAATGTTAAAGTTTCCATACTTCTTTTGTACTCATTTTGCACTGTCTCAGCACTGGAGAGGTCATGCCACGAGAAAAATAGTCCATATGCTTCTCTCTCTCTCTCTGGGGGTAAATGGCAATTAGCGAGCGACATTGTTCATCTTCAAGAACGCCTTAGTTCACAGAAGCAGGAAAATGTGCTCAGAAGATAACTCATATGAAGCAGCACGTCACCAGGAACTATTATCAAAATTAAAAATGGCTGCTGCCCATATCACAAATGGCATCAAGCATATTCACACTGGGAGTCGATGTGGTGTAGTGGTTAAGAGCGATAGACTCGTAATCTGGGGAACCGGGTTCGTGTCTCCGCTCCTCCACATGCAGCTGCTGGGTGACCTTGGGCTAGTCACACTTCTCTGACGTCTCTCAGCCCCACTCACCTCACAGAGTGTTTGTTGTGGGGGCAGAAGGGAAAGGAGAATGTTAGCCGCTTTGAGACTCCTTCGGGTAGTGATAAAGCGGGATATCAAATCCAAAACTCTTCTTCACACATTCAAAAAGGGGCTAAACCATCTTTGCGGTGTTCCTTAGATGAAAATGACACAATGATCCTCAAGATACACAGTCACAGACATATAAATACTAGCCTCTCCCAATCTGGTACCCGCCATCTGTTTTGGACTACAACTCCCATCAGCACCAGGCAGCATGGCCCATGCTCATGGATGATGGGGTTGTAGTTCACAACCACCACCACCACTGAAATTAGACATAAAATGACTATTCTGTGAAAATAGGAGGCTTTCCCCAAGCCTGGTTGTTGAGGGTGGGGGAAGCATGTGTGTGATTGTGCCGTGCATTTCAGTGTGTGCATGTTTCTTAGAACAGTGTCTCTGGTTAGCAGATGTACTCATGGGCCCCAAAAGTTTGGTGACCTCTGGATAGTCTATGCCTGTCTTCCTTTGTGGGGAAGAGTGGAAGAGAAATGTCACAGCTGTGAAAAGGCCTAGCTTCCACGTAACTGGCTAAAAGCTGCCATGTTTATGATGCTAGAGATTTTCACTAAAAATCCATTTCCCATCACTTCATAAAATCTGTGCCTTCAAAAGCAGAAAGCTACATTCAGCAAGCCCCCGTCAAATCAGTTGTAATTCATGCAGGTTTCAAACATACGGCAAAAGAGTCTTCAGCCTGCAACGTGGATACTGAAAGAAACAATTGTGTTGGCTGAACTCTAACATTTCAGCACTGGAGGAGCCAAAATCACAGAACGAGACACAACACCCAAGAGCTAATTGCTGTGAATATGGCTTGGAAAAGCTGCTCTCTTATTATTTTTCCTGAGTGTACTCTCCTCCTCTAGAGATCAGTTAAAACTGGTCTCAGCACTGAAAATCGCATAGATTTGATAAAATAAGGCATGTGGGGTTTAAAACATGTCCTAGTCATGAGCCCTACCTTTTACAGAACATCTGTGCAAAGCAAATAAGTAAAAACGAAGATCGGTGCTTTGTACATGGCCGTCAGACCCTATGAGATCCTCAATTGTGTTAATGCTGCTGGCAATACTGTGCTGCTGTTTCCATCGCCCCAGCCAAATTCTCCCACAATCTTCAGCTCTGTTCTACCCTTCTCTGAGCCCATGTGTTATATACCAGAGATTTCCTGTTCTCAGCTCACACTAGCTGAGGAAGATTTCAGCAGATACAGAGTCCAAATGGACATTTCACCTCCCATTCTTCCCAAATCATGCAGCTGGTAGATAAGATCTCTCTCTCTCTCTTCATAATGGGGCATCTACCAAGGACCCATGACCCGACAGGGCCCCCACTGATGGGACCCTCCTGGACCTTCTGCAGTGATGCAGTAGACTCAATAAAGGAGGGAGGCCCATGGAGGAGGTCTGACCCAATGGTCCCCCAACACACCTGGAGCTAACTCTGCTAAGAGACGATAAAATAATTAACTCATTATCTTGTACAGTATTAATAAACTTTGACCTCTGAATCACAACAGGAAGCTGTCACCGGGGTCGCTGAATTCATAACTAGTCATTTCTTCTGCATCCAGCAACATACATACATACTTAAGCTGTGTTAACTAATTTGTAAAAACTACCATCTCAGACCCTTCAGGTTTCTCTATCTTCCAGAGACAGTCCCGGATTTACAGAAGCCATCCCAGTTTCTGATTTGACCCTGGAATGTCCCGCTTTTCCTTAGGACATCCGTATTTTCATTGGAGAAATGTTGGAGGGTATGTGACACACACACACCCCAAGCCAAGGAGATAAGTAACTATACAACCTTTAGAAGATATCTGAAGGCTGCCCTGTACAGGGAAGTTTTTAAATGTTCAATATTTCATTATGTTTTTATATTTGTTGGAAGCTGCCCAGAGTGGCTGGGGGAACCCAGTCTGATGGGCGGGCTATAAATAATAGAATTAATATTATTATTTTATTATGGAATAGGGCAGTGATGGCTAACCTTGACACCCCAGATGTTTTGGAACTACAACTCCCATCATCCCTAGCTAACAGGATCAGTGGTCAGGGATGATGGGAGTTGTAGTCCCAAAACATCTGGAGTGTCAAGGTTAGCCATCACTGGAATAGGGCATCCCTATTTTAATCAGAGAAATGTCGGAGGGTATGCCATCTCCTATTTCTCCAATCACAGTGGTTAGACTCCTCACAACCATTGATAGGGAGACATACCCATATCTTTCCACAGCTGTGGGTGCAACAGGGCAAGAGGTAAAAACACGTAGGACAAAATCAATGTGGTGCCTTGCAGTTGTCATTAGACTCCAACCCCCATCAGCCTCAGGCAACATGGCTAAAGAGATATCTGGTGGGAAAGCACATGGGAGGCACCCCATTGGCTACCCCTGCTCCGGATCAAGTAATCCCTGTTATCCTCACTTTAAGCAGCTTCTCTGGCCAAGTTCCAGCTAGTGGTAAGCTCATCTCTGCATTTTCTTTCCATTTACTAACACCAGCAATTCAAGTCTTATTACCGCCTGCAAGTTTCAATAGTTGACATGAAAGCCTAAGAAACCCAGTGTAGAAAAGCACTGTCTTACCCCGGAAAAGCTTCACTCTATCATCCTACCATTTTTAAAAAACCAAAATCCCAACCTAGCATCTTTAATCCATGTGGTTCATTCAGCCCACTGAGAGGTGCACAGTTGGTAATATATCCTCTGAATGCAAATTCCCTGCATTGGTGGTTGGAGGTCTCACCGCTGCCATAAAATAATTAAATGAACAAAACAGTGTGAAGAATATGTCTAATGTAACCCTGCTTGCATTACCGAGCTGGCTTTTTATTTAACTAATAATTTACAGTGCAGAATCTCTGCGCATCCCAGCCAGAGCAATTTGTCATCTTCTTTTCACATGTCTTATTAGTATGGAAGAGCTGTGTTAATGTAGCACACAGTTTCTCTTTGGCTCATTTCAGCCCATTTTTGCGCACAAATCCTGCTTAGAAATCCCAGGGCGTTAAGCGCATAGCTGTCAACTTTCGGATTTGAAAATAAGGGATTTTTTCCAACTTTCGGATTTGAAAATAAGAGATGCCGCGAGGGCGGTGCAATGGCACCAAGTAGCCTTGCCACCCTGCGCTCCAGAGGCTGCGCGTGAACGGGTGAGCGAAAGAGCGAGCGCATAGACGGCAGGCAGGCTGGCTGGCTGGTTGGGCGTGAGGGTCTCGCTGCACAAGGCATGCAAGCTCCGCCCCCAGTCAGTCTCAGACTCCTTATTGGCAGCCGAGCAATGCAGCTGAGGAGCCTCCCTGGCCGGCAGGGAGGGAGAGGAGCTGCTTCCTTTGAAATCCGGGAAATTTAAGGGATATCAACAATCTGGGATAGCAGCGAGAAACGGCATTGGAATAAGGGAGTTTCCTGCAAAAAAAGGGAGGGTTGACAGCTTTGTAAGTTTTAGTTTCACTTCTGCTGTGTCGCAGTTTGTTCTTGTTCTGCCAGAGCTCAGAGAACACAGAGGGTTGACAGCTATGGTTAAGCGTGGCTGGACACAAAAGCACTTCCATCCCGTTTTATCTAACTCATTGACTTGGCAGCATTGAAACCTTTGGAATTCTTCAATTGCCCTGTTTGCATCCACATGCTAGATCAGGGGTGGGGAACCGCAGACCCAGGGGGCCAAAAGCAGCCTTCAAGCCCTCTCCATCTGAACCTTAGAACTCTCCACGACCACAAGCCACTCCCCACTCTAGGCCACGCCCCTCAGCAATGCTGCATCACGCCCTCTTAAGTGCTTGGCCTGGCTGGAATGTGTCCTTGAACTGTCTGGACCAATCTGATATAGTACTGGAATGGGGAGACCAAGGTTCAGATCCCTGCTGAGCCAATGAAGCTCAATGGGTGTCCTTTGGCCAATCACTCTGCCTCTCAGTCTAATAGCTGATAGGAGAAAAATAGTGTGGGCTGTTAGAAGCATGTACACTGCCTGGATATCCTTGGAGGTAAGGCAGGTTATAAATGCAATGTGGACAGTACACAAACATCTGTATGACGCATGAGAAGAGGCATCTTTGTGCGGGTACTGGAGGGCTTCCTCACCATAGCAGCTTGGTACTGAAATATTAGGGAAATAATATTTTCCAGATCTCCCTGTTCTTCAGAGATCAGTCTGAAGAGCAGAGTCATGGTGCCGGTTCCTGGTGCAGGCCTAATTTTTTCCTTAAATGAGCCAGGCTGTTTTATGGCAAGATTCTTCTTGGCAGCAACCTATTGCTTGCACACACACACACACACACACACAAACACACACACAAACACTCCTGCACAATAAAACCTTCCATTCAGAGCTGAGACTGAGTGCTCCGAAGCTGATCTGACAAATTAATTACTGTTGGTGGAGCAGGAAGCCCAACCTTACAGCCGCCAACACGATCAGTGGAAAGGAAAGAGTGATGACCGATGGTTCAGGGATGAGAAAAGAGGGCAACAGGAATGTATATTCACCATGTATTAAATAAGGAACTGAACTGAAATGGGCCCCTTTCTGTTCATGGCCTTTGTGAAACGATATAACACATGGGCGGGATGAAACGGACTCCTGACAAGATGGAGGTGCTGCTGATGGCTGCTTCTTGTGTCTGGGAATTGGGTGAGTAATTGACATTGACAATGGAGGCCCAGGTGGCTTCAGTGGCAAGGGGTGCATGTTTCCAACTACGGCTGGTCTGCCAGCTATGATCAATGTTGGACCAGAAAGCCTTGCCTTGGAATCTATGCTTTTGAAACCTCATGTAGAATACTCTGTGGCAGGAGTGCCCTTGAAGACGGTCTGGAAATCGCAGCCAGTGCAGAATCTGGTCACTAGAGTTCCAGCTTGGTGCATCCATGCAGAATGGCACAGCAATGATTCTTCGGGGCCAACACGGATTGTCTGAACGTTGCCAAGCCCAGTTCAAGTTGGTGACATTGGTATAGCCCTGAATGACTTGGGACCCCAATACATCTTCCTATATCAGCCAGCCCAGGCCCTGAGATTAGCAGGGGAGGCACTATTTCTGCAGAATTCCCTTCTCCTGGAAGCATGGATGGCCCCTACCCTAGTGGGCTTTTTGTATGTAAGGACACATCTATTCACCCAGACCATTAGCGGAAATTGATGTCCTGAGGCTCAGCTCAGTTATGATGTCTGCTGCAGCATTTATATCATGCCAGAAGTGCCGCAGCAGAAGGAGGAAGAAGAGTGGCGATGCACAGGTCAATATAAGCTTTCCTTCCATTTTTGGGTTCCATGGTCTGGTGTGAACCAACTGACTCACGCCACAGCATGGAACCAAAAAACGTGTGTCTTTTGGTCCCACGCTCTGGCGCGGTCAGGACATGGGAGTCAAAACAGGACATCCTGGATTAGTATCACAAACTGGGGTGTCTTCTATCAATCCAGGATGTCCTGCTTAAAACAGTACACTTGGAGGGTCTGCATTTGGCCCCCAGGCTGAGGTTCCCCATACCTAGTTTACATGCACAGGAAACCCCACAGGTGTGTGTTAATTCCCACTGTCATGTTAAGTCTCACTCTCAGGAAGCATCGTATGGAACAGACCGCCCTCCAGGGTTTGCAAGATTTCTGTTTCATTATCCCATTCGGTTTTTTTGTTACCAAAACCTAATTCATTTGTCACTTTCGTTTTCTTTCTCTCGTGAACAGATGGTGGGACTGCAAAAAAACTTTTCGTACTCAGATCTTAACTGTTAGAAACAAGCATCTTGAAAGAGGCATTCCTTCAGACACCTCGGGATCACATCAGCTCAACAACGTTCTGGTTGTGGTATTTACTTTTTGAAATATGGCAACCCTACACTGAGACCATGGATTTAGCTTGGAAACAATTTGTCAACCAGGGGAAATCATAAAATACTGTGGTGCTCATAAAAATCCCTGCATCTCATTCCACTGGGCTAGCTCCACCAGTGAACTCCCAAACGGGGGAACAACAGCTCCCTTCCTGAACCACCTTTTGGATCTTCCCAGCAAGGCAGGAGTGGAGCAACAGGACTGTGATGCTCCCAGCACTGCTAGTCACTTCAGAAGCTGAAGATACTGAAATGCAAAGAGCCAGGAGAATCAGTGGAGTCACACTCTCCCACCTCTCTCCTAAATGTAGGTTTTCCAACAGGGCAACCAAAGCTGTCTCAGTGCAGAACCCTGCCCTAAAGCCGGTCTGAAATTGATCTAGAAGATAATCTGTTTAATCCAGAAATGACTGCTCGGCCACCACTGTTCAATTACTATAACCAAGAATGGAAGACAGGGCACAGGCAGGCCTATAATATCCCAGATCATGGGCATCAAAAGAAGGCTTCTTCAACAGTGGCCTCATCACTGCTTCCTTCAGAGGGGGCTGGCCCAAGATGTTTCGCTGCCTGAGTCAAAGGACCAGATGGCACTTTCTCCCATTCTATGTCCAGAAATGAACCAAACCTGTTGTCGAATTTTACTCAGACACTGCTGATGGAACAGTGTTTTCCACTGCACCTGTGTCCCCAGCAGATTAGCTTAGGGGACACAGTGTAGAACTGTTCTGCAATATCTCACTAGCCTTCCCTGCCCTCTTTTCTGCCTGAGGCCACTGCATCACTCTGTCTAGTGGTAGGACCAGATGGAGCTAAATCATCTCTCAGTACATCATCCAAAAAAAGAAAAGAAAAGCCACATCCTCAGTTTTTCTCCTGGATTTTTTAGAACCAGCCAGGAAAAGAACAGATCAAGCGGGCAAGTTGAAAAAAATGCCTCTCTTATATCAGAAAGGAGGAAAATTCTCTATTGAAATGTAAGGATTGCTTAGCTGGAAAAACCCAGGCCCTCTTTAACTTAGACTAATTCTCTTTCTTCTGTGAAATCTAAAGTGGTCATTTCCTATGACTAATTTTCTTTGAAAAAGAACATCTAAACACATCCAGCTTGAGTGGGGAAAAACTGGGATCAATTTGGGTATCAACCAACTAGATCTGCCCTCTCATGTTTATCAGGAAAAAGAGGCTTTAAAAGAAAGAATTATGCTGTTGGACATGGTTCAAGTCTTAACTAAACTTCCTTTCCAAGAAAATTAAACAACGTTTTAAAAAAAATAAGTTATCAAAAGGATGTTCTCAACAGTTCCGTATTATCAGCCTGCTTTATACCTGTGTTTATAAATATCCCACATGACCTGGCCAATTTATTACCTCCTATCTAACGTTACATGCTCAACAAATGACAAGGAATGAACAGAGGAAACCAACATATATTTACCGTATATACTCGAGTATAAGCCGACCTGAATATAAGCCGAGGCACCCAATTTTACCACAAAAAACCTGGGAAAACTTCATAGGAGCCACTGCTTGCCTCACTCAAGTATAAGCCGAGGGCGGCTTTTTCAGCACAAAAAATGTGCTGAAAAACTAGGCTTATACTCAAGTATATAGGGTAAGCCATAAATCAACCCCTCCACATTAATTATTGTGCCATTTATTCCTTTTACTCTCTATATTGATATACATCTATGGCTCTATGTGCTATGAAGAACCGACAGAGTTCTATGCAAATGTCTGGATCCAAAGACCCACAAGCAGCGGAATAGAAACAATGATTAACACTGTTCTGCAAATACTTGTGTTCGTGCCAAGAGATGATTTTGCACACTGGTATAATCGGAAGCAATTTTCATGCTTCTGAAAGAGTTTGTGGAAGCTGTAGCACAGGGCTGCAGAGCCTGGAGCCCTCCAGAGGTTTTTGAACTCCCAGCTCCCATCATTTCTAGCTAGCATGGGCAATGCAAGCAAAACTTGCATTGAAAACAAGTCCCCGCTTTCCGGTCTAGCGCAATCTTTTGCACAAGTGAAAAGAGTTACCGTATTTTCCTGTGTATTAGATAAGGTTTTTTTCTGGAAAAAGAACCTCAAAAATGGGGGGCTTGCCTTGTAAACTGATAGTGCATTGGAGGCAAGGGTGGTTGGTGAGAGACGGGAGGCGGAGAATGCCAGCGGTGGTTTTGCGAGTGATTTATGGATGCCTCCAGGGCTGCTGTGGATTGGCTGCTGCTGCGGCAATAGGGTGTGCGATTTGCAGCTCCTGTTGTGTTGCGTGCAGACGATTTGTGGGCCCGTTGACACGCACGATCACCATTGACGTCCTTTGCAATCCCCCCCAAAAAATCAACAACTCTGAGCAACCCTCCCCCCCAAAAAGCTCAAGAACTCTGGGCAATTTCCCCCCATTTTCTTAAATTTGAGTCCCCCAAAATAGGGGGCGTCTTATACATGGGGGCGTCTTATAGACGGAAAAGTACGGTAATTAACTGTTAAGGGTGCTGAGAGGATACCCCTCATGGAACTAGAGTTCCCTGGGAAGAGGGTTTGACTGTGAAAGTACTCTGGGAATTGTAGCTCTGTGAAGGGAAAAGGGGTCTCCTAAAAACTCTCAGCACCCCATTATTCCCAGGATCTCTTTGCAAGGAAGCCAGGGCTGTCTAAAGTAGTGTGACACTGCTTGAAATGTATAATGCGGATGAGGCCTTAATTTGTCATCTTAATTTACAAGGCCACAGCAGGCAGACAAATCCATTTAGGTACCTGTGAATTCCAGAAAGGAATGCAGTTAGCAGCTCTCTGATAATTGGCTCCCAGTTCTAGATAGACTTCCCAGATTCTAACAGAAAATAGAGAAATTCTCTCAGTAGCAGAGAAAAACCTGGAGGGCATCTGAAAATCCCAGTGATCTAAGGCCTCACACATTATTTTTGAAGATCTGGGGGGGCACCAGCATAAAAGGTGAGACATGGACAGTAAATCCACACGGCAGCAAATTGAAGGTTGCTATAGCAATCTCGACGTTTGACATTTCTTCCTCTTTATGATCCTGCTCTGCTAAATGAATTAAATATTAAGTCAATGGCACTGCCGTCCACTCTTCTGACCTATTTCCTCAATGCTCCAAGTTTACCTCTAACCTGCAAATGACCAGGTAGGAAACTGTGAACAAGTGAGCAATTCCTGGGCTGTGTACTATTGTGTGTTGCCACACATACACACAGTACCTACTAACAAGCAACAACCTGATTTAGAATGGTCTCCCAGAAGACAAGGATGAGAAACCACTTTCCTGCTTGAGGGTCACAACTCTCTCTCTCTCTGCTGTCCATGGCAGCCATTTTTTTGCTGCCATCCGGAACATTTTTATCACTGCATGAGTACAGCCATGCAAAATACAGGTTTCTACACACCCATACTCATTATCATCCATTCAGACAACCGAGAGGCATGATCTCAGTTCAAGGACACATTCCATACCCTCCCAACACTTTGAAGCCAAAATCTGGGATGCAATCTTCCCAGATACCATCTTCCCATTTTTTTAATCGCAAGAGTTACACACACAGAGAGCACTTTCGGGGTATGGTGTGTTTTGGGGCGCTGTGCAAGATTGCAGCTCCCCGAAAGGGTTCTTTTGGCGGGAAATCACACTGCGAAATCACGCAAGATCGTGGCAACAAAAATGGTCTCCGTGCTCTCATGATAAAAAAACCGGGATATCCCAGTTTTTCTGGGACGCTTGCAGTGTATGACGTTCCAGCCAGGCATTTGCACTTGAGAGTGCAGATTGGGGAAAGTGATAGATTCAGTCTAGAGCGAGTAATCAAGGGTTGGAGAGAAAGAAAAACCTTGAGGGCTACATTCCACTCATGAGCTAGAGGTTCACCGCCTTGGATTTAAGACTTCACTCCCAAATCCATTTCCGCGCTCTTAGGTTTACTGGCTTGAGCACAAACTAAAAGAGAGAGAATTTTGCACTGTGCCACAATACTCACTTTACTTGGGGCTGTCCTTGAAACTTGACCCAGAAACTCCAGTGGGTGCAGAATGCCGTGGCGAGACTCCTTATGGGGTCCTCGCTGTGGGATCACATTCACCCAGTGCTATACCACCTGCACTGGCTCCCGGTGTACAGGATCAGGTTCAAGGTGCTGGTTTTAACTTTTAAAGCCCTATACGGCCTAGGACCCTCGTACCTACGGGACCGCCTCTCCTGGGATGCCCCACGGAGGACCTTAAGGTCTGCAAATAATAACACCCTGAAGATCCCAGGCCCCAGGGAGATTTAGACTGGCCTCGATCAGAGCCAGGGCCTTTTCGGCCATGGCCCCAGCCTGGTGGAACGCTCTCTCACAAGAGACCTGGGCCCTGCGGGATTTGACAGCTTTCCGCGGGCCTGCAAGATGGAGCTGTTCAGCCAGGCCTTTGATTAGGGTTCAGTCTGATTCTTTTCTTTCTGTATAAGAACAAGCATTAAGGAGGCCTCCTAGCCTGCTCACAGGTCGTTTATAAGACCAGTGGTAACAGTTGGCCCTGGAGAATATTAACCACTCTCAATTTTACCCGTGGACTGCCATCTGTCCAGATTTTAATTTGCTCTGAACTAATTTTAAGATGTACTTTAATTAATTGATTGCCTGTTTTTATGTTCTTTGTATACTGTGTTAGTTTTATGATGTTAGCCACCCTGAGCCCGGCTCCGGCCGGGGAGGGCAGGGTACAAATAAAATATTATTATTATTATTATTATTATTATTATTATTATTATTATATTACAAACCTGCTTCTCTCTCAACACAATGTCATTTTTTTACCAGGAACATTGCTTTGAACAAGGGGTCACCCACCCTTTTTTGGACCAGTGGGCACAGTTCAAATTTTGAGAGAGTTCTGGGGGCACTAGTCAGCTGCTATGGGTGGGGGAGCCATGAAATGCATGAACTGTAGTTTGGCTCACGCAGCACCATTAAGAAACTATGGTTCCCAGCATTCTTGGGAGAAATCTGTATGGTGTGCACAACATGTAAATAACTAGATGCAACGGTGAAGTGTCAGACAGCTGTCATTTCTGTATATTTATATGTACACAGCCACAACCATACATTCCAACCCACACATAATCCAAATAGTTGTTGAGCTAATGCTTTCCTCCTACAGCTCTCTCTCTTTCCATCATAGCTTTATTCCTCTTGAGGGTTTTGCTTTCAGGCGCTTTAACAGATCCTAAATCACAGGCATGTGACAACATTTCCAGAAATGAGATGCGGAACCGATATCAACTAACCCATGAAACATCTCTGTACTTCACCACCATTAATCTTTCTTACCATTCAGGGAAGAGAATTTCCAAAGGTAACAATTGCAATTTCACGCCATGCTATGTTATGTTTAGATATATTACAAGATAGCAGAAATTAAAACGTTATTTCTCCCCCCACTTAAAACAAAGTGTGTACAAATGAAATCTGTTTGCCGTGTGGTTTATCGAGGCAACTTCAAATTTCATTGGAAAGCTGAGCTAAGCTTCAGAAAAAGGAAGGAAAAGAAGTGAAATATGCACACTTACAAGTTCAAAGCAAACCCAGGAGTTCCAAAATGGAATCATATCTATCTTCTTAGCTCCAATGAAACTGAGCAAAACTCAATTCCAGCACTAGGTATTTTTCAACAGAGGCAAAAATAAAATAAAATGCAAGCCTTCCTCTCCCCCCCCCCCCCATCTCTCTCCCATAACTTCTCAGATTTAGTAAGATCCAATGGGGTCTTTCAAGTGATGGTAGTGGAAGTACCATATTTACTCAAATGTAATGCATACCTGTTTGGGCCAAAATTAGGGTGAAAATTAGGGTGTGCACTAAATTTGATGCCACATTTACATTTGACAGCAAATACTTTTTTGGTTTCGAGGTTTTGAAAATTGAGGTGCGCATTAGATTCAACGGCACATTGTTGTTGTTTAGTTGTTTAGTCATGTCTGACTCTTCGTGACCCCATGGACCAGAGCACGCCAGGCACTCCTGTCTTCCACTGCCTCCACAGTTTGGTCAGACTCATGTTGGTAGCTTCGAAAACACTGTCCAACCATCTTGTCCTCTGTTGTCCCCTTCTCCTTGTGCCGTCCATCTTTCCCAACATCAGGGTCTTTTCCAGGGAGTCTTCTCTTCTCATGAGGTGGCCAAAATATTGGAGCCTCAGCTTCAGAATCTGTCCTTCTAGCGAGCACTCAGGGCTGATTTCCTTCAGAATGGATAAGCTTGATCTTATTGCAGTCCATGGGACTCTCAAGAGTCTCCTCCAGCACCATAATTCAAAAGCATCAATTCCTCAGCGATCAGCCTTCTTTATGGTCCAGCTCTCACTTCCATACATCACTACTGAGAAAACCATAGCTTTAACGATACGGACCTTTGTCAGCAAGGTGATGTCTCTGGTTTTTAAGATGTTGTCTTAGACTCGCGTAAATACAGTAAGCAAGAGTAAACAGGTGGGGATTTTGCAGAGACACCGATTTAGCACTCTTGCTTGCCCTGCTAACTTCACAATCTCTTATACTGCACCAGGGCTGGCCCACCCATGACGCAAGGTGAGGCGACAGCCTCAGGCGGCAGGATTCACGGGGGCAGCACATTGCCCGCTGCTCCTGCAAGCTGTCTCTTGGTGAATAGGAGACACTGCTGGTCTCCTCCCACCCTTGTTCCCAATGTGCATCTTCATTTTCCCCTGCCCCTTATTTCTGATGTGGATCTTCACTCACCCCTTCTTCCCTGGCCAGCAGGGGCGCCATTTTGTAGTTCATCTCAGGTGCCAAAATGTCTTGGGCCGGCCCTGCACTGCACTGTGCCTAACGCTGTAGCTGTTGTTGCACTCCAGCTCCCATGAGCCCCAGTCAGCATGGGCGATGGTCAGGGCGTGATGGGAGTCGCAGTTTCACACCTGGAGGGCCAGAGTTTACCCATCCCTGCTGTAGGGGGTTGACTGTATGGCCTGCTGATGTGGCCCCCGGTTCCCCCAAGTTTGGGAATCACTGCTTTTATGCATGCCTCCTAAATGTTTGGAGCAGAAAGAAAAAGGGCTCTCTGAGAAATGTTAGCAAGAAAGGGAAAGACACCGCAGCTCATTTTGCTATTCATGGACTGCCGGTTTTCCCTATAAATAATGAAAGGGCATATCACTTGAGCTATTCATTATTAATTTGCTTCAGATAAACCGGGGTGGTGGGGAAAGAATTGTATTGATTTGCTGGCATTTTAAGCTTCAAGAACAATATGCACTTCAAGGTTTGCAATGGAAATGAATAGGGCACTGTGTGCAGAGCCAATTTGGCATTCTTGTGTCCAGCACAGCAGGAGAGCACCTGAGTTAAGGATAGCATAAGTTTAACTTTTGTCAGATAATGTTTCTCCAAACCTGCGGCCCTTTGGCACTGTACTCTTGCTCTTGAACTCACTGAGCTATCGAGTTTTGATAGGAAGGAATGGTTCCTTCAGGCCATTCTTCTGAAAACAGCATATGGGCATGCTCTCATCTGATTGGCCTGCAGATAGCCTAGCCTAGACTGGGGGGCCAAGAATTTAAATGCTGTGAGCTGCTCTGTTGCTCAGCAGCAAAATTCCCTTCTCGTTGCTTAAAATTAATACCAACATCACAGTCAATTTTGTTACCCGTCTTTCACCAACAGGCCCCGGGAGGGGTTAAAACAATTTAAAACTGAAGATTAAAAACATTAAAAACCAGATTACAGTCACAGGAATAAACCTGCCCCTTGAAAACAGACATCTCAGGTTTCAAAGGCCAGGGTGCAGACTGAGTCTTCAGCATTCCCTGAAATCTGTACATTGAAGAAGTCAGATGTACCTCATTGGGGAGGGAATTCCACAACTTTAGGGCTGCCACAGAGGATGTCCTCACACAGGACATAACAACCCAGAAATTCTGAGGGTGGCGGAACTATGAAGAGGGCCCCCTTTGCTGATCCTAACACCGGGGAGGCAATCTTTCAGACATTTGGGGCCTACATCATTTGGGGCTTCAAACACAAACATGAGCACCCTGAATTGGACCCAGACACAAAATGGCAGCCAATTGTGGCCCCCGGGCCTTCTGGCATTCTGAGATTCACTGATCTCAGAGGCTTAAAGAGGGAGCAGGAGGGGACTTGTAAAGCCTTTCCCAAGTCTCCTGCATTTCCCCATTAAGCCTCCAAATTCAGGGACTTAAAGTGGGTGCAGAGGAATTAAGAGAAGCCCTGACACTCCTATGGAGGTCAGGATCTGTCTGAAGGCCTTTGCAAAAACCTCTTTGAAGTAGCTCACAGGTGCATGGTGCTTCAAAGGTTGCTTTTGCTTGAATCCATATGAAATGCAGGATTCAGCCCTGTCCTTCCACCCATGGCTTGGGGAAATTAGCCTCATGGGCCAAATTGGCTCCCCTGAAAGGCCAAGATCGGCCCATAGGCCAGAGCTTCCTCACCAATGTCCCACCCCATTTTAGCTTTCCTAAACCTCTCAGGTGGGTCCCATTGCCATTCTAAAAGAACGAGGTAGGTGTTCATTGTGAGCTCCGGCACTTATTTTTCTAGGAAAACAGCCTCTGGTTAGGATTGTACTACAAGTGTGGTGTGGTTTCTGTAGAGTGAGCCTGATTCCCCATCACTGGGCACCACTTCAAGGTACAAGTGGATAAAGGATAAGGATTCAGCACTGGTATTTGTTGTTCAGTCATTCAGTCGTGTCCGACTCTTCGTGACCCCATGGACCAGAGCACGCCAGGCATGCCTATCCTTCACAGGCCTCTCGCAGTTTGGCCAAACTCATGTTAGTAGCTTCAAGAACACTGTCCAACCATCTCATCCTCTGCCGTCCCCTTCTCCTTGTGCCCTCAATCTTTCCCAACATCAGGGTCTTTTCTAGGGAGTCTTCTCTTCTCGTGAGGTGGCCTGGAGTACTCCAGTGAGTACTGGAGCCTCAACTTCAGGATCTGTCCTTCTAGTGAGCACGCAGGGCTGATTTCTTTAAGAATGGATAGGTTTGATCTTCTTGCAGTCCATGGGACTCTCAAGAGTCTCCTCCAGCACCATAATTCAAAAGCATCAATTCAGACATCATGCTTACTTGGCCTTGAGAGATGTGCTTTCTCTGAGACGAATGCAGAGAGATTAAAATGTAGTGTGCAAATATCTCATCTGGATCACACATTAGATCATTCTGTGCTGTTCCCAGAGCTATGTATGTAACCAGGGGTCCAGCTGCCCCATTCAGCTCCAAATCATGGCCGCTTCACTTGAGTATTTATTTTGGTGAGCGATAGCAGCCTGATGCATTGAGTCAGCTTAAGGTCTCAGTCACAACAAAGCCAGCCTCCACAGCCCTGAGTCATCAAAACCTCTCATTAGCAATATGTGAGTTGGCATCTCAAACAGAGGCTTGGCTTTAACAGCTGTAATCTGAAAGAGGCTGGAAATCACCATGTTAACTCGTTCAGAATTGGAACCAGTCATCAAGCTACAAGAGTTCTCTTTTCCTTTCCTTTCCTTGTGCTACGGAGACCAAACAGTGGCTTGCTGGGAGAAATTAATACCCGGACGTACATCACTAAGAAGGCTCATTTAGTCCTCATGAACAGTGTTAAGGCAAACCACAATGCAAGTATTGCAGCCTAGGGCAATACAAATCAAAACAATAAATACAATGCTGTAAAAAAATGCAAGCTAAAAACCTGTGTGTGTGTGTGTGTGTGTGTGTGTGTGTGTTTAGGGTTGCCATATTTTGAACAGCAAAAAAGAAGACACATTTGCCGACTATGGATCGCTATGACGACTCTACCCATGAAAAAGAGGACATGTCCTGGAAAAAGCGAACATACGGCAAGCCTATGTGGGAAACAGCAGGCATTTTCCTGGACACCTTTCCCAGAAGGCCTGGCTCTAAGAAGAAAGATGCCTTTGTCCCTTTATCAGAAGTCTCCCAGGTGAGGCAGGGAGGTGGAGGTCAGCGGCTAGCGCACTGCCATGGATAGCAACCAAGCTCGCATATGCCTCAACCGCCCCGCTTTTCCTGGGATATCCCGGAATTACAGAAGCCATCCCGGCTTCTGATTGGATCCTGGAATGTCCCATTTCTACCCTCCATTGCCGCTGCCAAGCCCAGGGAAGAGGATGAGCAAGTGCTTGCAGCTGGCCCTTGGCACTTGCAGTTGTAAGTGTCCAGTTAGTTGCACAGCATCCCAATTTTGCAGAATGTTGGAGAGTATGAGCTCTGTCTCCCGAGTCAGACCAGTGAGGGACCCTTCAAAGTCCTGGGACCTTTGAACAGTGCCTAGTTTGGCTGACTGCTGGTGCCAGGCGTGAATACAAAAGCTCATCCTAAGGTTGGACAGATCCTTACTAGATCGTGCCCCCTCAGCGAGAAAAGCAAATTTCTATCGATGCGAGACCTTTCTGCTCATGAAATCGCCTCCTAAATTGTCAAGTTGCCCCTGTTTCTTACCACAGTGAGAACTGGTTCTTAAGACTTAGCAACTTTTATATGGTAGTTCAGTTTCTCGGCTTCAAGTTCAGGTTTTTATTGCTCTGCGTCTTTCTCTCCCTGGTAATGTTTTATTGTTTTACTTTATGGGGTTCCCCAGGTGCCCAGTGCTGATACCTTATAAACAAAAATATTATCATAAAGTAAAAGAAAGAAGAATATAAACTACAAATTTTCCAAAGTAGGTCCCTGGAGGCTGGTATCAAGCCGGCTGCACTTGTGGATACTTTATGCTAAAATTACGGCTGCTGCTTAAGGGAACACTGGCTGTGTTTGGATACTCATATCCATAAAGTTAGGCCGAGTTTTCCTAGCAAAATGTTTGCTGCACCAAAGCCAACAGTAAACTCGCGCTTAGCCACAATCCGACAATGACCCCAAATTAGGAACTTTAGTTTTAAAACAAATGTCATCATCATCATTTTTTTATTTGTAAACCGTCTTTCTATCTTACAATACTCAAGGCGGTTTACAAGCTGAAGAAAGAAAAAATGTACATCTTATAACAATCTAATGAAATACAAAAATGTGATAATAAAACAAAACTTTAAAATAAACTTTAAAATGTATCATATTTGTCTTATATTAAGGGCCTAGTCAGGGACACGGGTGGCGCTGTGGGCTAAACCACTGAGCCTAGGGCTTGCTGATCAGAAGGTCGGCGGTTGCTCAGTCCCTGCTCCTGCCAACCTAGCAGTTCAAAAGCACGTCAAAGTGCAAGTAGATAAATAGGTACAGCTCCGGTGGGAAGGTAAACGGTGTTTCCGTGCGCTGCTCTGGTTCGCCAGAAGTGGCTTAGCCATGCTGGCCACATGACCCGGAAGCTGTACGCCGGCTCCCTTGGCCAATAAAGTGAGATGAGCACCACAACCCCAGAGTCCTCCACGACTGGACCTAATGGTCAGGGGTCCCTTTACCTTTAGGGGCCTAGGCACCCTTATAGGCCTGTGGGAGCTTCCAAGGCAAGCAAAATTCCATCCCAGCACTTATGGATTTGACTGGACCAGACAGGCCTTTAGGATAACTGCAATTAGAGGACAGTTTTTCAAATAGGGGGCTGTCCCCTGTAAAGGAGCAGCCTAGAAGCCAGACACACAAATGAGTAAGCTCGGGATGCTGCCAGCAGGGTGGCACTGGAAGTGTATTTTGCCAGTGTGGGGAGCGCATGCTACAATCTTTGTGCCTTTAACAGCTTCAAGACTGGCAAATGCATTTAGCTGGAGAAGCTCTCCATGTCAAATCAAACCAGTGGGCCATCCGAGGCTGGCACAAATGCCTCAACCCACAGTTTGGGGACAGCCTCTATACTTTAGGATGCTGCAGGGGGCATAGGAAAACCTACTTCAAATGAGACAGCAAGGTTGGGAAGGAGAAGTGGCACCTGAAATACTCATTTAGCATCCATGTCCAGAGCCACTCATATTCAGCCTTTCCAGTGTGAGCAACCAGTTCCAGGGCACCCTCTTGGCAACACATGCCCACAGTAGCTAATCTTCAACATCTGGCAGCCAGGCAAACACGGTTTGCGAATGTGGAGCCTGCAGGCTTCATCCTCTGTGCATTTCAGCTAACGTAGCCTTTGCAAAAAGCCATTTGTGTCAGGGGCCATTGCAGCTTCCCATGGGGTCAAAGTCGTTCTCTGTCATTTGTGCTCATTTCCCGCTGCCCCTTTTCGTTTAACCAAGCAGTGAAAGCTGTTGTGTCATGGTGCTCTCGGCCAAATGATTTTTGAGGATGCTCCTTTTTGAAACGAGCCGAACAAAGCTTTTCAATGCTAATTTTTCTAGTGCTTACCATTGCACTGGCTTAATTGCCAATGCTCTCTTTATCTTTCATTCTAACTTCTCAGAATTTCCACTTAGAACTTATCAGAGGAGGAGGATGGGGCATAACTTCCATTATTCAGGACACATTTCAAGCTGTGCACAAGTAGCCTCTTGAAATTCTCCACACTATTTAATGAGCAGGGAAATTGGGGGGGGGGGGATCCTTTCACCAAATTTCCCCAGAGGGAGGAGAAATTCTCCAATGGTTTCTTGAGGGTGAGGCATCACAGCTCTTCCCCTCTCCCCACAATTTTATTTTATTTTTTTGCTGCCCTTGTAAGTGACACCAGCAACAGATATATATTGGTGTCCTGGCTGCATTTTGCATCCTCCACAATGCCCGAGACCCAGGGTCTTTTCAGGGAATTGTAGGTGTGGATGGGTGGCGAATAGCAGCCACCACCCAAAAAAAAATGTTGAACGGTATTTGGTTTAAAAAAAAAGACGCTGCAAATTGGCCTTCCTTTTAGGTGTCTGAGAGAGAGAGAGAGAGAAAGAGGGAGAGAATTCAAAACCTCAGAAATTCTCTCAGAAAAATAATAAGTTTTGACAAATTTCAGATGAGCTCTAATTTCAAGGTTTCCTTTGATCTTCAACTGCAAGGGAAATGTGAAATTACCCAAAGAACTTTCTAAAGTGAAAAATCTGCACTCCTTCCTAGATCAAACAGAAAACATGACACTGTGAAACTGCTTTTATTTAAGCAATATGATTTTGATTGGGAAGTGATTTTTTCCTTTCCTTTTATAAGCTAAGGTCAGCAATCCTGTTTACCTGGGAGTAAACAGCATTACACTCAGTGAGACTTGCATATAAGTTGACACATACAGGATTGCAGAATTTGGGAACTGGGGGCCTCTCTTGAGTGCTTATTGTTATTGCACCAAGGTCTTGCAAGGCATAGACTCTCATTCCCCCAAACGCCAACTGGACTTTCCTAGCACTCAAATGACCATGCTTTATTGCTGGAGAATTGCAGGGTTTGCTCTGTTTATTTTAGCAACTGCAGTAGTGAGCGTTGTGAAGAATACGGTTGAGCAAATGTCATGAGCACCTACTGTCTGCCATCCTTTATATCACTAGCAATGAGCACCTCCCCTTCCTGTATGGCTTTAAAAGAGGATTAGACAAATTCATTGGGATGGCTGTTGAAGGCAGATAGCCATGATGGCTATATGCTCTGTCTCCACAGCTGGAAACACCAATGCTTCTGAGTATCAGTTGCTGGAAACCACAGACTGGTCCTGCTTGCAGGTTTTCCTATAGGTATCTGCATGGCCGCTATGAGAACAGGATGCTAGACTAGATGGGCCACTTACCTGATCCAGCAGGTTCTTATGAATCATATGTTATGTGCACATTTGATTATTCAAAGGCCACATGTGCTATGCCACTCATGTGCAGATGTCTTCAAAGACCCTCCCAGTATCCCTGTTTTCTAGGGACAGTCCCAGATTTACAAAAGCTATCCTAAGGTGCTACTGGAAGGATTTTGTTTTGTTTTGTTTTGTAAAAGCTATCCTGTTTGAGAGCCAGTGTGCTGTAGTGGTTAAGAGCGGTAGACTCGTAATCTGGGGAACCAGGTTCGCGTCCCCGCTCCTCCACATGCAGCTGCTAGGTGACCTTGGGCTGGTCATACTTCTTTGAAGTCTCTCAGCCCCACTCACCTCACAGAGTGTTTGTTGTGGGGGAGGAAGGGAAAGGAGAATGTTAGCCGCTTTGAGACTCCTTCGGGTAGTGATAAAGCGGGATATCAAATCCAAACTCCTCTTCTTCTTCTGTTTCTCTGATTTGATCCTGGAATGTCCGACTTTTCCTTAGGATGTCCCTATTTTCATCATACAGATGTTGGCAGGTATGGAGTTATGTGACCCCCAAGCCAAGGAGCTAAGTTAACTATACAACCTTTAGAAGACATCTGAAGGCAGCCCTGTATTGGGAACTTTTTAAAATGTTTAATGTTTTATTATTCCAGTTACAGGTAGGTAGCCATGTTGGTCTGCCGTAGTTGAAACAAAATAAAAAAATTCCTTCCAGTAGCACCTTAGAGACCAACTAAGTTTGTTCTTGGTATGAGTTTTCGTGTGCATCTGAAGAAGTGTGCCTGCATACGAAAGCTCATACCAAGAACAAACTTAGTTGGTCTCTAAGGTGCTACTGGAAGGAATGTTTTATTATGTTTGTATATATGTTTGTATATATGTTATGTTTGTATATACCGGTATGTTGAAAGCTGCCCAGAGTGGCTGGGGCAACCCAGTCAGATGAGCAGGGTATAAATAATAAAATAATTAATTTATTATTATTATTATTATTATTATTATTATTATTGAATAGGACGTCCCTGTTCTCACTGGAGAAATGTCAGAGGGCATGTCTTCAGCATATCCTACTAAGCACCAGCAGAGTTGTTCTGCTTTTCTCCAGCAATAGCTCACTCTTTTGTGAATATTTCTCCCCCCTCTCTTTAAATTCTTTGGAGGCTGTGTGCTCCCCTCTCTAGTGCAACAATGGAAACCTCAAGGCAAATCCTAAATGGCTTTGAACACGGACACTGTTCTTTTCTTGGATTCTCATCACACACTCTACAAACAGTAGAGCTAAGTCCCTAGAGTCTAGAAGCCCCTGGGACAAAGGGGTGGGGGAAGATATTAGATTCAGCTTGTGAACCTCCCTTATCTGAACTTTCTGAAACAATACGCAAACTAAAAGATGGCTATCCTTCAAAATTTGCACTTCTCCAAATTCTGTGGTTGTAGTTATCCAATCAAATAACATACAGTAGCACCTCCGGTTACGAACTTAATTCGTTCTGGAGGTCCGTTCTTAAGCCGAAACCTGAGGCACGCTTTCGCTAATGGCACCTCCTGATGCCGCGGCACCGCCGGCGCGCAACTTCCGCTCACATCCTGGGGGAAAGTTTGCAACCGGGAGCATCAACTTCTGGGTTAGCGGAGCTCGTAACCTGAAGCATTCGTAAGGAGGATGGTACATAACCCGAGGTTCCACTGTATACAAAAAGTGTAGGAAAGGGCATTAAAAATGGATATTTTAGGGGAAATAATATATAAAATTGCAGTATGTATATATCTAGTGAGGTAAGAGAGCTGAAAAACAATGCCAATATATTTCACATCTGGCAACCAATGTGCCTCTTTGGTTTCAGATAGTATTTCAGATGTTTTATTATTCTTTGTGAGATACTTTGAAATCCTTTTGTGGAAAAGTCAGCCTAAAAGCAATCTTTCAAAGCCTGGTTTGTGTGAACTGCACCCACCTGAGAGAATCATGTGGTCAGGCAGCTGCACTGCACTGGTCAAGGATGATGGAAGTTGTAGTCCAACAAAATCTGGAGAGCCACAGGTTCCCCATTCCTGCTGTAGATCCACTCAGCTTCCATTCAGTAATATAAATGGCAAATGTGCTGATTTGGTCATGCGCATCGGCTGTAACTTTGCTCAAAACAAGGTGTGGGTAAACACTTGGACTCGACACAGTGCCCCCAAAAGACTGGCAGTGCATACAACTTACAAATGCCATGAATATTTCATCTGGACATGCTGAATAATGGATATGTTAAAGCTGCAATTTGTACGTGGGCATTCTGTGGCGGGATTATAGCAAAACTCATTATATGAATTATTCACAAATTCCAAACTATTTTCTCGGCTCTCAGTTCTAAATTCTTGTCATTTGAAGTGGGAGTGAAGAATCTGGCATTTAAAAAAAAGAAAGGAAAGGAAACAAAAAGGAAAAGAAAGAGAAACCTAAAAACTTCAAATCTTGACACCAGAACAATGGGCAGATTTTTTTTAAAATGTGTTTTCCGTTTGTGGGCATATTGGGGTCATCCATACTTCCGTTTGTCATGTACCCAAAAAACATGGTTTTCCACTTGTCCCATTCTTTCTAGGCACGGGTGGAAGCACTTTTCCCTCTGCACCACTGCTTTCCCAGGGAAAACCCACTCTTTAGTGTTGAATTGAAGCAAACATCAATCCGCAGAAAACCTAGGGAAAGCAGCAGCAGCATAATAATAATAATAATAATAATAATAATAATAATAATAATAATACCCCACCCATCTGGCTGGGTTTCCCCAGCCACTCTGGGAAGCTTCCAACACATATAAAAACGTGTTAAAATGTCAAGCATTTAAAAACTTCCCGATATAGGGCTGCCTTCAGATGTTTTCTATAAGTTGTGTAGTTCTTTATCTCCTTGACATCTGATGGGAGGATGTTCCACAGTGAGGGCGCCACCACCGAGAAGGCCCTCTGCCTGGTTCCCTGTAATCTCACTTCTCGCAGTGAGGGAACCGCCAGAAGGCCCTCGGAGCTGGACCTCAGTGTCCAGGCTGAACAATGGGGGTGGAGACGCTCCTTCAGGTATCCTGGGTCAAGGTTGTTTAGGGCTTTAAAGGTCAGCACCAACACTTTGAATTGTACTCGGAAATGTACAAGCACAAGTCTGGGTGTTGACAAATTTTGAGAGCCAGCACTGTTCACTGGCTGGTGGAATGTTCACTGGTGACTTGCTCCCCGATGACATTCACCCCAACGCAACCCCAGGGGATTCATGATTTAGGGTGGACATCCTTATGGAGGAGTGGGGTGGAAGACGTCTGCTGCAGAACTGGGCTTGCTAACAAATGTGTGCTCTATATAAAGAGCTAGCATTTAACCCATTAAGCAAAGAACAAGAGAGAAGTTTGAAAAGTCCTTCTAGAAATAATTTGTCAGTTCGTGAATAACTCTTTCACTGAGCAATGGACATGGAATGTCCAGCAAAAATCCTCCCCAACCCCTCATCTTTTGCTAAAAATACAAAATCAAGTTGGCACATACTGATGTCTTTGTCAGTAGTTGTGTTTTGGGAATCTCTTAAAGGACTTTCATGTATCATCAGATCAGGTGCCAAATTGAAAGAGATTCCTATGGAAGTTTTGCAGGGTGTGATCTTAAACTGCCTGTTGGAATTGAATCCCATAGGACCTCTTGGATACTGTTTCGTGTTTATGCCAGCTTTGCAGCCTGATTGTCCATTGGGATCCCCCCCCCCAAGAGTCATTGCAAAGAGTCATTGCATCTGGTGTTTGGGTTGTAGGTTTGTGGGTCTAGGTCTCAAAGTTTCCATTATTGCTCTGACCGTTCGGTCCTGTCTGCTCCCTGGAATCCTGTCTGTCTGCCTGACTTTGCTGCCCCTCTTGAGAAAACTGAAAGAGTGTTCGTTGGACTGCTGACTGCAGGAGGGTGTTTTTGGCCATGCTGATTTATCTGGGAGCACTAAAAGAAATTATGGTATCAACTAATGGTTATAAATACTCACAAGCACAGAGAAACATTTAAGAAACTGCAACACTGAAAGATGGTGCAAGCAAATGCTCTTGTTACATTATTAAGGCCACAATTCTATAGTATCTGGGAATATCTCTCCCTATGAGGCCAGTGAGAGAAGTTTATTTTCAAAGAGGGAGATTCAACCTCATATGCTTCTTCTGAGAAGCTAGGGAGAAGCTGCCGGTGACCCTCTGAACTTAGAGCTCCAACACGGGAGAGGGCAAAAAGGAGACATTCTGGGAGAAGTTGTAAATCCACATGAATCAGAAAAGTGCCACCCAACATGCTTCCAGAATGGGGGACAAACTACACCAGCCCTGCAGCTGATGTGGTGCATTTTCCTGCCATTTAAATCAATGGGAGGGGGAATTATTTTTTGAAAAGAAATGGAACAAAGGGGGAAAGGGGGGGATGTAAACACACACCCTTCTTCATTATCTGCACAATCAAAGCAGGGCATAAAAAGGCAGTTAATCCCATCTTTTGTTTTGCTCTAGAACATGGGTAGGCAAGCTAAGGCCTGGGGGCCGGATCCGGCCCAATCACCTTCTAAATCCGGACTGTGGACGGTCCGGGAATCAGCGTGTTTTTACATTAGTAGAATGTGTCCTTTTATTTAAAATGCATCTCTGGGTTCTTTGTGGGGCCTGCCTGGTGTTTTTACATGAGTAGAGTGTGTCCTTTTATTTAAAATGCATCTCTGGGTTCTTTGTACATCTCTTTGGAGAGCCAGTGTGGTGTAGTGGTTAAGAGTGGTAGACTCGTAATCTGGGGAACCGGGTTCGCATCCCCGCTCCTCCACATGCAGCTGCTGGGTGACCTTGGGCTAGTCACACTTCTTTGAAGTCTCTCAGCCCCACTCACCTCACAGAGTGTTTGTTGTGGGGGAGGAAGGGAAAGGAGAATGTTAGCCGCTTTGAGACTCCTTCGGGTAGTGATAAAGCAGGATGTCAAATCCAAACTCTTTGTGGGGCCTGCCTGGTGTTTTTACATGAGTAGAATGTGTCCTTTTATTTAAAATGCATCTCTGGGTTCTTTGTGGGGCACAATAATTCATTCATTATTTTTTTCAAAATATAGTCTGAGGGACAGTGGACCGGCCCCCTGCTGAAAAAGTTTGCTGACCCCTGCTCTAGAACCCAACATTAACCAACAAGGCATCTCTGAGTCTCCTGCACCTGATGAAATACAGCTACTTTTTTGTAGCTGAGTCTTTAACAAAAACAACAGATATAAGTTTCTGTACTTGAAGCCAGAAGTCTAGTCCAATCAACAACAGATCAATCATCTCCTCTCCCCCCCCCCCCGCCCCGATCTGTCCAGAGATTACACACTTGAGTAAACTGGGAAGGTTTTCTACATGCGGATTCCATACTGAGTTTTACTAAAATGCTCTGCTATCACATTCTTTGAAACATCAGGGATGCAAAAGCCCTTCTCTGAGAAGTACGTCTTAGTTCTCACAGGTATTCCCTAAGGCAGATCTACTTGCAGAAGTTGGGATCTGTCAAATCAATGGCAATGCTTGACAGCTCTCTCTCTCTCTCTCTCTCTCTCTCTCTCTCTCTCTCTCTCCTTCTCTCTCTCTCTCTCTCTCTCCCTCCCTCCCTCCCTCTAAAAGTCCAGCAGGCAACAAAGAAGAAGTGTGAGCTCTGTTCTGGTACTGAAAACAAATTCCTGAGCTGAGATTAGGGATAGATGAATCTGTCAATGTCAGTTTCTCATTTTAGGTTCAGTTCTCTGCATTTCTGCATCAGTGTGTGGGATTTTTTTTCTTAAAGTCCTCACAAAAATAATTGATATTTTAGTGCACATGTTTGCAAGTAATTTCCACTCATATAACACATTATTTTCACCAACGCATTCACACATAATCCAATGCACATTTATCTAGTAGTAAATCCCATTGAACGGAATTGAGCTTACTCTTGAGTAGAGATGCACTGGATTTTGCTTCTTGGTCTGGATTAAACAAAACTTTGCATCCAGCTTCAAACAATCCCGCTCAACTTATATATAATGAATCAGAACTGTAGCCATACAATTTTCTGCTCTATGGTAAGTAACAAATTAGGTAGAATTCATTTATATAATAAGGCCATGTAAGTTAATGGAGCTACATGAAAGAACGAATTCAATACATTTTTTTCCAGGAGTTCCGATGCCTTCATAAATAAATTATACAGAAAGAAAATTGAAAAGGGGCCTGCCGCCTTAGTATTACTTGGCAAGGAAGAAGGGATTTTATTTTTTTTTAAACTTAGCAACAAAGATCCCATAAGTTGCAGTGGTAGAACCAGGCTATGACTTGATATTCTGCACACAAATTATTGCCTGGATCTGCAATAGGCCTTTGGATCATTAACACATGCACACGGATAAGGACAAGCAGCCGAAGGTGATTGCCCTTTGATGACATATCGATCCCACATTCCTTTAGCATGGCAGATTAAGGCTGCAATTCTAAGCACTCTTACAAGCCGGCTGACTGCTGCAATGCACCTTATGCAGGGCTGTCTTTAGAGAAACTGCAGGTGGTCCAGAAGAGGGCCAACAATAGCCTAATCTTCAAAGACCTAAACGCGGTGGAAGCTGGTCCATAGGTGCATATGGGGCTCTGCCCCACCAACCACAGTCTACCTTCTTACTTGACAGCCAGTTAGTGGATAGCTCTGCCTATCATTGGCTCTAGAACCCTTATAGTTGGTCTTCCTGCCTTCTGCCCCATCAGTCCCTAGGGCAGTGATGGCTAACCTTGACACTCCAGATGTTTTGGGACTACAACTCCCATCATCCCTGACCACTGATCCTGTTAGCTAGGGATGATGGGAGTTGTAGTTCCAAAACATCTGGGGTGTCAAGGTTAGCCATCACTGCCCTAGGGGGACCAGACACTGACTAAATGGGTTAAACCACAGAGCCTAGGGCTTGCCGATCAGAAGGTCGGCGGTTCGAATTCCCGCAACAGGGTGAGCTCCCATTGTTCGGTCCCAGTTCCTGCCAACCTAGCAGTTCGAAAGCATGCAGTGCAAGTAGTTATATAGGTACCGCTCTGGCAGGAAGGTAAACAGCATTTCCATGCGCTGCTCTGGTTCGCCAGAAGTGGCTTAGTCATGCTGGCCACATGACCTGGAAGCTGTACACCGGCTCCCTCAACCTATAGAGCAAGATGAGCACGCAACACCAGAGTCGTCCGCGACTGGACCTAATGGTCAGGGGTCCCTTTACCTTTTAAGTTGGTTGCCATTGCTGCTTCTAGGCTTCTTTTGTAATACACCATAACCCTGCTGGTTTCTACATCTTTGTCCTAAAGCACTTTCAATATCAATTGTGCAAGGTGGTTCTGCATCCTGGCAGTTGCTACATGTGGCGCTTTCATGAATGGTTAAGGAAATGTTTGCTTTCTTAGAAGAGTTGTAGTGGATGACCTTCGAGTCTCTAATAATAATAATAATAATAATAATAATAATAATAATAGAATTTATATACCGCCCTATACCCGGAGGTCTCAGGGCGGTTCACAGAAAAGATCAACATAAAAACCACAATATATATAATCAAAATAAAAACAACAACCCGGTAACACCCCTCCCCAAAAAGAGCCACATTTTAAAAGTGTACGGTGTGTTGATCAGGTCAACAAATCAGATCAAATCAACCAAAGGCCTGGTTAAAAAGGAACGTTTTTGCCTGGCGCCTAAAGGTGTATAATGAAGGCGCCAGGCGAACTTCCCTGGGGGGAGCATTCCACAGACGGGGAGCCACTGCAGAGAAGGCCCCATTCTCATGTTGCCACCCTCTGGACCTCTCGAGGAGGCACACGAAGAAGGGCCTCAGAAGATGATATTCAGATGGAATATGGCAGTCCTTGAGGTATTGCGTTCTCTTAGGGCCCCTAATTTTGTTCGGTCAAAAGCAAGATAGTATATGCTCACTTGAGTGCAGCCTCTGAGTCCTACATTTCTGCTATTGCAATGACTGCCATAGATAATAAGCATTTGCTGCTGTCACTATGTCAGCATTTCAATGAAAACAAAGGGAAGTGTTTATTTTTAAGCTTTGCCATTTGTGAATTCCACACTTCCCCTTTTCTAACCAACTCTTCAACAGCCCCTGTTTGTACTGTCTGAAGTGGAGGGCAAGGTGGCACACACCCATCCCAACTATAGAAGGCAACTGGACTGGTATTTGCTGCTGCCCTGTGGCATCTGCCCCCCGAGGCTCCCTCCGCCCAATGGCAGAGCCGGCCTTGCCGGTACTGTAAAAATTTCATTGTGAAAAGAAATGAAGAAAAAAGTATAGGAAATTAGAAGAGGGGTTTTTTTCCACAGAAGACTTTATATTTCTCATAGCACATGCCACACCAGTCAAACCTTCCTTGTAGGCTTTTAAGCTGAGGTTAATGTCATGGATGCTTCAGCTGAGATTTCCTGCATTGCAGGGGGTTGGACTAGATGACCCTAGGGATCCCTTCCAGTTCTAGAATTCTATGATTCTAAGAAAGCAGCAGCAACAGCAGAGAAAAGTCCTCTTTTGTTCCATGTCCTACAAACCAAGGCTCAAGGTGTGTGATAAACATTTTGCAGGAGAGGGTGCGGGAAGGCATAGCATCCAAATCCACAAAGCCAAAAAAGTCCCACAAACCGGACACTGACTCCCTCGCGAACTCTGAAGGCATCTAAGGCAACGGCGACTCATTTGGTTTTGCATTCCTCATTGACTCTCCTGCTTTCAGGCCATTTCCGCGAACGGTGCTTAGATTGAAATTTGCATTTCCCGGACCTGCACAGTGAAGTGGAAAGATCAGCAGTACCTAGAAGGTCTGTCGGATTTTGAAAAACAACTCTCTTCCCGTTTCCAGACTGCATTAGCACCATTCACATAAATAAAAAGGACCAACAGATTCATTATAGCATAGGCATCCATGGAACACAGTCCACTTCATCAAATGAATGAAGTGTTATCCTTAGTTGTGTTTGTGTATCACTCACTCTCTCTCTCTCTCTCTCTCTCTCTCTCTCACACACACACACACACTGCATGGGAGACAGGGCTCAGGATGTTTTGCTACTATAGGCAAAATACTCCTCACATGTCTGCCCCCACCAACCCTGCCCCCTTACAGGTCCAAGCCCCCTTCCTGCCCAAACCATCACACCTGTGCTGTCACCACAAAGCAGTGTGGTGAGGGCAAGGGTGCTGTGGTGGCCGTGGTGGTGGAGGAAGGGAGGAGGAGGAGGGGATGGATCTGCCACCTGAGGCAAATAGCTTCACCTCACCTCATGGAAGCACCTGATAGCTGGCAACAGTTGAACAACAAGTATGTATATATTAATGACAGCAATGAATTTCTCTCCCAAGAGCCCAAGAGAGGGTTTAGTAATTTCAGAACTCCTTCATAGCAGTACATAAGTTATCAATCCATATCTTGCCTGTCCTCACAAACTCCTCCAGACAGTGTCTGCTTGAAGTCACCACAATCCTACATTCTCAGTCAAAGAATCAACTAATAGAATAACCAACCAACTTCTAACTGCCACCTCCTTTCCCCAATACCATTTTTTTTGTGTGAAATACATTTACTATGCAAACACAATACAAATACTAACAGTACCGACTTGGGGGGGGGGGCAAGAAATGTAAACAGTGATGTCAGGAGAGGGGAGGAATATATTCAGAAAACTTCAGACAGTAATAATTTTGTAATTCGCAGTAGCCATTCACAAAGCCACAGCAGCAAGGATATCTCTGTCATTGACAACTGTTTTTGTGAATGGCCCCTACTGACTTCCTAAAGTGCTGGGAACGAGCACGGTTCTCTACAGCACATAGCAATGGCTGACAAGCCCCTTATTGCCGCTGCAGAAAACTTGACAGAGTCCTCAGGTCACTTGCAAAAACATCTTCAATCCAGGGAGACACAGTTAGCTGTCTCAAAACGCTGCCTCTCCACATCATAGTACTGTACCTTGCACCACCTACAGTAGGTGCAGTTTTCAGAACTGACAACTCCCTGTGGTTTCTGCTCAGCATCTGGTATGTGATTCCGATTTCGGATCCCTACAAATTTTATCTTCTTAAATTATATATATATATATATATATATATATATATATATATATATATAGTCGGTTTCCATCCTTTACAGTTGTAAAGAAAAGACAGGTTTTGAAACATGCAAATAATGCTTTTAACGAACGCCATTGTCTGCCCCTCCTTAATGACTGGAGGCGATGCATTTCTCATCATTGATCTATAATTTTCCTGCCACAATAAGATTTCATACCACCTCCCTCCCCAGAAAAAAAGGAAAAAGAAAAGGAAAGGAAAGGAAGGAAGAAAGAAAGAAAGATGGAGGGAAACTCCATAAAACCTCAAAGAATAATGGATGCGAACTGAATACATTTGTGCACATTTGAATAAACGTTATTGATTTGTATGAATATAGAATTACAGGCATGAAAGGAGCCAAAAAGACTTGAAAGACCACCCAGATATTAACCCACTGAATCCTGACCATAATTGCACACACTCCAAAAATGTCCAAGCCAAAAACTGGGCTGTGTGGCTCCCAGGTGAATTCCGTGACCTGTGGGAGATTGTGGCCCCAAAGAAAATGCATTTTTCATGGTGAGATCATGGTGTGAGATGGGGAGAGAGCGCAGTAGGAGAGAGCCCTAAGTCTGCCAACCGCTGCTCTGGATCCTGAGTTTATTCCATAACGGGAGTGGGGGGAGAGAGGCTGTCAATCTCAACTGCAGCTAGTTTATTGACTGACAACATTGAACTAAAATTCAAAGCCTATTGGCTTCCATTCTGATCCTGCTCAGATTACAGTTTTCATCTCTGCAAAAAAATCAGAAGCATTGTCGTCAATTAAAGCAGAGCCCTGCGACAGCTTTCCCCAGAAGGATGGAATACTCTGTTCCCTCTGCACTGAAAATATAAAGCAATGTCTGATCAGAAAACAAAAAGGTGGTGTAGCTGTGCCAAGGAAGACTTCCGTCAACAGCTAAGTTACACACAAGTCTGTGTATTTTGTATAACACACATCTTGGAAATGCTTTTTTGATTAATTGCTTGAGTGACTAAGTCAACACCGAGTCGATCTGTTCAGAAAGGCAACATTGAGAGACTCCTGGCTCTCCGATCACAGAATGAGTAAACCATGAGTCACTCCCAGATGTACGACTTGAGTGTTCTGGCTACGTATCAGCAGTGTTCACTGATGATTCTACACTGTGAGCCTATATTAGAATAGAGAGCTGCAGAAGAAATTGACTTGTGTGCATCCATTGAGTAGGACACTTTCCCCATGTGTGTGGGCAGCTGGCAAATGTCATTTTATCCCATGACTTAAGAGTGACTGGGTGATTCACAAACCGAGAAGCCAGTCAAAGGGCCATTACACTGAGAATACATTTCTTTCATACTCAGAAACTTGTACTGTACTCCTTTGAAGACCCAGCGTCACCCCTTCCCTTCTTGCATTATTCTTGCATTCCAACTCTACAATTCTTTGATTCTATTATTCTTTCCAGGTAGCATCACTCTCTGCCATGTCAGTGCAGGCCCTGTGCTCAGCACAGCACTGCCTTCAACCTGCTGCACTTCGTACCCTTGGTTTTGGCTACAACTACAGATCGGTCAAACCCTCAGCTACTGCAGCTGACCCCAAGGAGCCTGATATAGCTGCCCCGACTGCACTCGGAGAAAACTGAAGCACAGGAGGCTAGGGAGTGCCTAGAGAGGAGATACTCACTGCCCAGGAATAAGCTCTCCGAGCCAAAGGCAGGTATGTATCTTTTTGTAGCTCACAACTTTTGAATCTTCTGTAATGCAGAGCCCATTGGCAGGTAAGAGAGAGTCGGGGGATCCCTCACACATTTTCTTGTTGGGTATGGGAAGGAGGCACCAGTAGTCTGGAGCAAGGACTTGTAGACCTAACCCACCCACAGAAAGTTCTTACACTGTTATATGCCTGATAATCTATATATATATAAATGTTCCCATTGCGTGTTTGTCCAAAACACCCTTGCTGCGTAACCGCTGGACCAAATCACATCAAATTTGGACACAGCGTTCCATTACCATGGCAAAACAATCTGGCATAATAAAAATTCAGAAAAACCACACCTGTCATACCTAAAATAAAGTTTAAACGCAAAAAAACCTGTCGCAGTTATTAGATGTCATCAACAAAACAGTACCCTCTATGAGCTCAAATTGTTTTACCAGTTGAACCTTCGTAGTCAGAAGGAAGCACCACTGAGTTTACTCCCAAGAAGCCATGCAAAGAATTGCAGCAACACTGACTCTACTGCACACGGCTGGCTCTTTGGTGTGTGTGGGTCAACACAGATATCTCCATGTTCTTCTTAGAGGCATGGCTATGGGAGTTGTCACAATTATCTCCTGCACTTTCAAATCCACAACTACCCCCAGTTCCAGTGCCGCTTTTGGCACCGATATAGCCTAAGCTGGTCCACTCATAAGTCATTCAAATTATACAGTGCTCCTTGCTGGGTCCAATGTAGTGCAGCAGCCGATAAAGTGGAGCAGCTGAATGTGGGAGGCCAACATTCGATTTCCTGCTTGGCTAGGAGACTCACCGGGTGTCACTCTAACCTACCTCATTGGTTTTTCCTGAAGATTAAACGAGATAAGACCTGAACGGTTGCTTTGCACAGTGAAAGGTGCTGGGAGAAATGATTAATAATTGCATGAACACTGCCTTTCCCTTCGTCTGCAGGATCTACCCTTTCTCAGAGCACATCGGAAAAAAGACAGGCCCTGTCACAGCCATAAATCGTGGGGTGCCTTTGTCAGTCTTGTCAAACCTTCCCCTGCCTCCTGGCTAGAATATATGTGCGTTTTCTGACACTTCCTATCTCACAAGCGCTGCAAAAGGCAGTGCTGTGCTTGGGGGATCCGGTCAATACAGCCATAAATGTGAAGATAAGGATGACATTTAGCAGCTTGCCAAGACAATAATAATCTTGTGCGTATAAAAGGTGTCTGCTGCTGGGTCCACATTGGAACATAAGACCTGAGATTTGTGGGTGCATCTCTATATGCACATAAGAATAATGGTCTCCTCCCACCTCTGAAGACATGCTAGGGTTCCCCTGAAATTACTCTGCACGCCAGCTTAGGAAAAGGGATATACAGTCATACCTCGGGTTACAGGCGCTTCGGGTTGTGTGTTTTCGGGTTGTGCACCACACCGAACCCAGAAGTACCAGAATGGGTTACTTCCGGGTTTCGGCGCTCGCGCATGCGCAGAAACACTAAATCACTCTTTGCGCATGCACAGAAGTGCCGAATCGCGACCCGCGCATGTGCAGACGCAGCGCTGCAAGTTGCGAATGTGCCTCCCGCATAGATCACGTTCACAACCCGAGCGTCCGCTGTACACCCTTGTGCAAATTAATTGAAACAAAGCATGTTTTCTATCTTACTCGTAATCCTGTACTCAAAACAAACACGAAAAGTCAGTTGATCATTATGGTGTCGGAAGCCTGCAGCCAATAGAAGGAATGATGCGCTCGCCACAATATATTGAGGTTCTACGAAAGCAAGTTATTCCAGAGCTGGAAAAGAGGCATCCTGATGGTACTGGGATATTGCAGCAGGACCTAGCCACCCTGCCACACACCGGAAGTGGTGAAGAAATTCATGACAGAGCAGCAAATACAGGTACTTGATTGGCCAGGGAATTCCCCGGACGTAAATCCCATTGAGAATTTGTGGGCTATACGCAAAAGTCACCTCTGCGCTGTAGACTGCACGACTATGGAGAAGCTCATTCAGGCACTGATTCAAGTGTGGTACAGGGATCCGAAAATCAACAGTGACTGTTCAAAACTAGTAGACTCCATGCCAAACCGTGTTCAAATGCTGCTTAACAATAGCGGAGGTCATATCCGTTACTAATGTAAGTATATGTGAGTTTTGTACATGTATATGTGAGTTTTGTACAATAAACTACATTGTTTGTTTCAATTAATTCACACAAGGGTGTAGATCCCCACTCTAAGGCCCCCTACCTGCATTATTCATTTAAATCATCATCATACCACTTTAAACAGTTCTGGCTTCCTGCAAAGAATCATGGGGAGTGTATTATTATTATTTATTGAATTTCTCTACTGCCTTTCATCCGAGGATCACAGGGTGGTTTACAATATAAAAATACATTCCGCAGTAACAAATGAAACCAATAACCCCTCCACACATAGTTTAAAACACCTTAGATCAGGTTTCCTCAACCTCGGCCCTCCAGATGCTTTTTTGGCCTACAACTCCCATGATTCCTAGCTAGCAGAACCAGTGGTCAGGGATGATGGGAATTGTAGTCTCAAAACATCTGGAGGGCCGAGGTTGAGGAAACCTGGCTTAGATTGTCTAATTAGCCAAACGCCTGGAAGAAGAGGAATGGCAACTAAAAATATGTAACGGAGGAGGCCAGGCAGGGGGTACCGGGGTGCCAAGGGCCCCTAACAAATTTTCAAGGAGGGGGTCAGGCCCCCTCACAATTCTGTGGTGGCCACACACACACACACACCGTGAAGCATGCTGATGTCACTTGCGCAAGCCACACAGGGTACGCACAACACATCAGCATACTTGCGGCATGCGCAAGTGACGTTAATCGCGGCGGCAAGCCAACACACTTGGCACCAGGCAAGTATGCCTTCGGAAAGCATTCCACATATGGGGAGCCACTGCAGAAAAGGCCTGTTCCCAGATTCTGATTTGATCCCGGAATGTCCTGTTTTTCCTTAAAGGTAAAGGTAAAGGGACCCCTGACCATTAGGTCCAGTCGTGACCGACTCTAGGGTTGCGGCGCTCATCTCGCATTATTGGCCATGGGAGCCGGCATACAGCTTCCAGGTCATGTGGCAGCGCACGGAAACGCCATTTACCTTCCTGCCAGAGCGGTACCTATTTATCTGCTTGCACTTGACATGCTTTCGAACTGCTAGGTTGGCAGGAGCTGGGAGAAATGTTGGAGGGCATGGAGTTATGCGACCCCCGAGCTAAGGAGATTAGTAACTATGCCACCTCTAGAAGACATCTGAAGGCAGCTCTGTATAAGGAAGTTTTTAAATGTTTAATGTTTTATTATGTTTTGATATATGTTGGAAGCTGCCCAGAGTGGCTGGAGCAACCCAGTCAGATGGGTGGGGTATAAATATTATTCTTATTCTTATTATGGAATAGGAGGGATTATTGGAGGGTATGTAATAAAACCCACCACCGCCAGGCTGACCAATGTTGTGGCTTTAAAATCATCATTTGGTAACACTGAAGGATGCTTTGGGTCACATCTGGGCAATGAGGAGAGGTAAGCTTGCTAAGATTTTAGTAGTATATTTCAAGGACTTGAACTGCAGCAGTTCAAAGTTCTTATTGGCAGGTGGGTGAGTTAGAATTCTGCTATTATGGGCTGTCTTTCTCTCCCCCGCCCCACACAGAAAACCAGAAACAGCTTTAATAAAAGCTGAAAATAATGAGCAGGCATGAGAACACCAGCTTCCTCAGATGAAACAGTTTAGTTGCCTCAACTACCTTTTTTATCTCAGGATTTTATTCAGCACTGGATTGGATCAAAATAAGATAAAGGCTCTTCTTTCTTCTGTGCATGTGAATTGGGGTGCCAAGCGGAGCGTGCAGGGCACCTCATTAAAGAACTAAAGGCTTTAAAAGCCTATTGTGCAGAGAGGAGAAAAGGCAAGCCTTGTGGAGAAAGAAACACTTAAAACAGTAACGTCCTACCTTGCCGCTTCTGGCCCCAGAGCTTTTGAAAGACTGAGGTCCCACCTGAACGGCACACTTAAAGCAGTATCATGCCACTTTAAAGAGTCATGGCTTCCCCCCAAGGGACCTTGGGAACTGTAGTTCATTAAGGAAGCTGAGAGTTGTGAGGAGACCCCTATTCCACTCACAGAACTACAATTCTCAGAGTGGCCAAACTACAAATCTCTCTTTCCAGGGAGCCCTGGAAACTGTTGCTCTGTTAAGGGGCACTGGGGTCTCCTCACAACTCTCAGGACCAATCAATCAATATAATAATAATAATAATAATAATAATAATAATAATAATAATAATAATAATTTATTATTTCTACCCCACCCATCTGGCCACAACTGTTTAAAGTGGTATGACACTCTAGTACCACTCTATTCTGCCTTGTTCAGACCACACCTGGAAAGACTGTGTCCAGTTTTGGGCACCACAATTTAAGAAGGATGTTGACAAGCTGGAATGTGTGCAGAGGAGGACGACCAAGAGGACAAGGGTCTGGAAACCAAGCCTTAGTCTGAGGAACGGCTGAAGGAGCTGTGTATGTTTAGCCTGGAAAAGAGGAGACTGAGAGGAGATATGATAGCCATCTTCAAATATCTCATGGGCTGTCACATGGAAGAGGGAACAAGCTTGTTTTCTCCTGCTCTGGAGGGTAGGACTTGAAAGGAGAGGAGATTCCAACTAAACATATGGAAAAACTTTCTGACAGTGAGAACTGTCTGACAGTGGAACAGTGTCCCACTGTGGACTCTCCTTCCTTGGAGGTTTTTCAGCAGAGGTTGGATGGCCATCTGTCATGGATGCTTTAGCTGAGATTCCTGCATTGCAGGGGGTTGGACCAGATAATCCTCAGGGTCACTTCCAACTCTGCAATTCTACAATTCTATGGCACCATTTTAAATGTATGGTACAGATGGGGCCTGAACATAGTTGTCAACCTTTCCCTTTTCTCACGAGGAATCCTATTCAGAATAAGGGAATTTCCTGCCAAAAATGGGGGGAAAGTTGACAGCTATGGGCCTGAATAGTGCCTACCTACTAAAGAGTTCTTACCAGATTAGGGTGTTTTCCTGGGCTACATCTTTCACTACTTACCTTTGACCAACCTTCTGCAAGGGCTACAATTCCCTTCAACCCCAAACAGCACAGTCTTTCTTGTGAAACACTATGATCTTAATTGTATGGGTTAACCAATGGCAGACTATGCGGAGAGGCTCTTGCTGTTTAGCATGGGGGAGCTAGGCTTTAGAAACATCTGGGCTTTCTATAGCCCTTGGGTTCAAGAGGTATTTGCCATTTCTCAGGGATCAGATATGCTGAACTCCAAGCTGCCTGCTTTCCACATTTGACTATCCACCCTACAGCTTGAGGAGGCTCCACAAGTCCAACACTACGGCAGTAATATACATGAGCTGGGATAGCTCAGTCAGTAGAGCATGAGTCTCTTCATCTCAGGGTTGTGGGTTTGAGCCCGACAATGGGTGAAATATTCTTGCATTGCAGGGGATTGGATTATAGATGATCCTGGTGGTCTCTTCCAACACTACAATTTTGTTATTGTTGCAGCAACCTTCTGCTGCTGTTGGTTTCTTCCTTCTGTTTAGTTTGCTTATGAAAAACTTGCCAAACTTTCTGAGCCACTATGGGCAATGGGCTGCATTATTATTATTAATTATTATTATTATTATTATTATTATTATTATTATTATTATTATTATTATTATACCACTCTTCATCCAAAGATCACAGGGCAGTTCACAACACAGAAATACAAAATGAAATCACAGAATACATAATAATAAAAAAGCAAAACAAACCAATAACCTGTTTTGCTTGAGAATGTCCATTTTGCTTCCTCTCCGTTTCTGATTTTTCCAATCCTAAGCTTGGTTCCCCACATTACCACATCACTTTTAAGTCCTCATGGAAATTCATCAGTATTTTTGCGTGATTATTTCCTAATATAAGCGTTTTTGTATGCAATGTTCCCTAATACGCACACTTTTCAAAGCAATCTCCCCTGATATAATGTCCTTTTGGATGTTATTTTCATTAATATATGCAAATATGTGCATCTGTATGCACACTTTACCCTAGTATATAAAGTTTTATATACATTATTTGGCTGCACTGCAAAACTTGGAGAAGCGTGGATTTCTAAGGATGCCTGTCTTTAGGTTCTCACGTTGTTGTGGTAAGAGCAAAGAATGTAAGTTTGTTTTTACATGAAAACTTAGTTGAATTTCTCCCCCTTCCCTAATAGGTAAGCACACTTAGTGGTAACAGGACATCATTTATCAAGCAGCCATCTCAGGCAGGAGGAGGAGGAGGAGGAGGAGGAGGAAATAATCATCATTTTCTGAACATATAAAGCTGCCTATTACAGAGGCAAACCTTTGGTCTCTCTAGCTTGGTAAGATCCATTGTGACTGGCAATGACTGTTTTTAGTTAGATCCTTTCTAACTAAAGATGCCAAAGGTAAAACCTGCATATGCTCTCCTACTCAGCTAGGTTCCAGATCAACTCACTTTATAGCTGGAAATTTAAGCATCCGCTATTGGTTTTGCAATATTTTGAGCTGATATTTCTATTTAAAAAGGGACGGTGACACTGTGGGCTAAACCACAGAGCCTAGGCCCTAGGGCCTGCCCATCAGAAGGTAGGCGGTTCGAATCCCCGCAACGGGGTGTGCTCCTGTTGCTCGGTCCCAGCTCCTGCCCACCTAGCAGTTCAAAAGCACATCAAAGTGCAAGTAGATAAATAGGTACCACTCTGGCGGGAAGGTAAACGGTGTTTTCATGCACTGCTCTGGTTCGCCAGAAGTGGCTTAGTCATGCTGGCCACATGACCCGGGAAAACTGTCTGCGGACAAACGTTGGCTCCCTTGGCCAATAAAGCGAGATGAGCGCCGCAACCCCAGAGTCATTCACGACTGGACCTAACCTCTCAGGGGTCCCTTTACCTTTACCTTATTTCTATTTAAAGCATGGGTGGGGAACCTATGAACTACCTAATGTTGGTGAACTCCAACTCCTGTCAGCATGGCAAATGGTCAGGATATTGGGAGTTGGAGTCTAGCAATATCTGGAAAGCCACAAGTTCCCTATCCCTCATCTAGTTGCAGTAAGAGAAATGCATTATTCCCAAAGCAAAACAATTGCTATTCATATATACTATGAAAATAACTTTTTATGCATGCTAAATCACAGAGTTTTATTTCTTGCTTAACTGGTAAACCTGTAAAAATGGTGGGGAAACAGAGTTAACTTTCTGTATTTGTCTGTAAAAATCACTTTAGATGAGACTTAACTACTAACTGTTCAGCAAGGCGGATTGGTTTGGCAACAGTTTTATTTCCAGATGCAGTTTTGCTTGCTGGTTACCTGTGCTGCACTACAAAAAAAATCACATGAAGTTCTTTGAACACTTGGAATCTGCTCTGTAAGTGCCAGGCGCAGCTGTTGCCTTTCAAAACCCTTCAAACTAGCATCTGACCAGCTTACACCTTTCAGTGCTTAAAAGGTTGCCATGCACCCTTACTTAGGAGTTTTATAGAGTCTAGAAAACCGGCCACAAATAAAGACCTCGCCACCCTGGAGTTCTTACAGTCCTCTTTCAAAAAGCACAGCTTAAAAAATACTCCCAAATCCAAAGGCATTCTGGTTTCCAGCAAGATCAAAGCCTGAGGTTTACAAAACGATTACAAGTTTTAAAAGAAAGAGGGCAAAAGAAAAGGGGGGAAAAAACACAGAGTGCTCAACTTGTCAGGAGACAAGACAGGCAGGGATGTTGTTTTCCGAAGGGCCTCCCAGCGCAATATACAGATGTAAGCCTTCTCTTTTGAGAAATAGGAAAGCCAGCAGCCAGCAATGCTTCAATGCTGATTCCTTACAACCACACACACACACACACACACACACACACAACCCTAGCAAGAACTCTGTCACAACTCAAGGGGCATCTCGGATCAAAACTGCCACCTCCAGACAGTCAGTGATTGACAGGAGCATCCCCTCGCTAAGCCCATCTGTCTCTCTTCCTTGGGGAAAAAGTGAGCTGCTGCCCACAGAAACAGCCACCCTATGGAAACGTCTCTGCCGCAATCAACCATTTACATCTGCCTCTAGCAACGTTACCTTTCGTCCTATTGTTTCCCATGCCTCCCCCATTCGATTGGCACTTGGGGGGGGGGTGGAATTGGCAAGTGCACCGGTCGCAAATGAATCCCATTTACTGCGGATGGCCGCCAGGTTTTGCACTGTAATTTAACATGACTCCAGGCAGCAGCAGCAACAGTGGCGGGGTGGGGGGGTGGGAAACCTTTGCCACGCAGCAAGGTAGACGCCGTGCAATAACTGCGACCGTGTAATAAAAAGCAGCGTGCTCTGTCTTTTAAGGCTAGGCTAGGATATCTCATTCTCTCCCCCCCCCCACTCCCCGTTTGCATTCCTACCCACAGGTAAATAAGAGAGAGAGCAAAACTCACACTCTGCAGCTTTTCCCGTCCGTGCTAAACGACGAAGCTTTCCAAAGGGGGCCAGATCCCAGGAGTGACACTATCAGGCACCGCATCTAAATGGAGCTGAAGCATTTAGAGTTCCTTGTTTGGCATTTAGCAGTGACAACAACAACAGCGGCGACGGCGGCGGCACAAGGGAGCACCTCCACCAAACTAATGCAATGTACTTTGCAAATTGGCCGGCGATAACGGGAGCGGGCGCAGCGTGTTCCTGCGTTCTCCGGCAACGGTGCGCGAAGCCTTAATTTCGTTACATGATCAGTCACCTCGGCCATATGTGCCCATGTGGCAGCACCCGCTCAACTTGCTGCCGGAGACCTTCGCCGATGCCGGGTGGGGGAAGAAGAGGCAGCTCTGCCCCCCTCCCCTCCCCACAAGGAAAGCAAAGGGGAAGATGGGAGCGTGCACGTGGGAATTCAGCACATACGGAACAAAAGAGGACTCGGCGGAGAACAGAACAACAATAAGACACTGGAAGAACTCTGCTTGGCTGAGCTCTCCGCGCAGCAGCCAGTACAGCCCGCCTCCCTCTCTGCAATTCTTCCCCTCCTCCTCCTCCCTCCTTATTTTCCCTCTCCTGTTTGCAAACCTTCGCAAAGTGACAGCCGGGAGCATGAATTGACTTTCCAGAGGTCTAATATACTATTTAAAAAAAAACTTTGACTGCACCATGTAGCCCATAGACTCTCCTAGGGGCTCTGGTGAGATTTCTCAGGTTTCATGGTCATCAGGAGGATGCAACACCAAACTGACCGCCTCCCAGTGATTGCCAGTTACTGAACAGGAAGGAAAGGGGGCTGGCATCGGACCTCCCCAAAACTTACCCTTCACTTTCCAGGGCATAGGCATGGCAATGGAATTCCTTTGCCTAATCTGGCAAACAGGTAGTGCTCACCACCTCCGCCTCCGGATGCCAGTAGGAAAACAATCGCCCCATCCCCAGTGTCTCTGCCCTATTGGACTCGCATTAAGATAGAAGGCAGAAATATAATTAAGTACACTGTCGTAAGCACACCTTGGTCCATGATTTCTGCGGGAGCTGCAGCTTAGCCTGCCTTTCAGCTGCAGAGTAACTGCAGGTAGGGAGGAAATTGGGACAAACAAGCAAGGGAAGCTCTGCATTAGATCATCTGGGCAAATGTAATCATGGTGCCCCACCCTACAGAATATCATTGGGGAAGTGACCCCAAAACAGTCATTTCCCACTATTGCCCTTTCCTCTCGCGTATTGTTCCCCTGACCCATAGGATCACCCTGTTTTTATTTCTTTGAATTCCTTGCATTCTTGTTTTCATTTTTTTTAAAAAAACAACCCCTAACAATATATGCTTTTATAGTACAGTACTGTTTTGTTTGTTTTATACTGTCTTTCTGTTGCTTTTTGCACACCGCGTAGAGATTTAAAGAAAGATATTAGATGGTTTTGTAAATGCTTTTAAATTAATAATAATAATAATAATAATAATAATAATAATAATAAATGTTATTTATACCCCGCCCTTCCCAGCCGAAACCGGGCTCAGGGCAGCTAACATCAATAAAATTACAATAAAGTATAAAAGAAAGAAAAAAAACGTTAATTAAAATACAGGTTAAAATACAATTTAAAATTTAAAATGCCGCTTCATTTATCGCCCATAATCAAAACCATAAGGGGAGGAAACATCAGACTGAGTCCAACCCGAAGGCCAGGCGGAACAGCTCTGTCTTGCAGGCCCTGCGGAAAGATGTCAAATCCCGCAGTGAAGAAATAAATGCACACAAATGGTGCAAGGGTTAATTTTGCTCTCTCTTTTCAAAGCGGTGTTAGGGCCCAAGGCCAGCCTGCAGTCCGTGCCAGCTCCAGGTGACAGGGATCACCTCTTTCATGCTGCTGCCACCACTGTTATCCATTTGCTGGGCATTTCCTTTTAGGCCCAATCCACACCGACCAGCACCAGATTTAGGGTGGTGCAGGTGGTTCCTCTATACAGGGCACCAAGTCGAGAAAGTGCAAAGTATAAAAACCACCACCACCTATATTTATATAGCAAAGGTGCCTGGTGTTTTTTCCTTCCAGGGATGTCCAAAGCCAGTGAAGTTTTCTCAAGATTGCCCAGGAAAGCAATGAAGAGAATTGCAGGGCTTAAGGTTGCAGATTCATTCCCCATATGGGACAGTTGCATATTCCTGCATTGCAGGGAGTTGGACTAGATGATCCTCAGGGTCCCTGCCATCTCTATGTGTATTCTAACTATGCATCTAAATAAATGTGTTTCTAAATACATCAACATGTAGTGTTTAAAATATTTATTATAACCACCCTTCGTCACAAGATTCCAGGGTGATGTACGATAGGCAGTCAGAACACAAAAATCCAAGGAGAATAAAGACATGGAAGATCAAGGGGCTGTTGAGTCCAGTTCTTTGTCCCAAGACCAAGCAATTCACCACCACCCCCATATCCGTCTCTGCCATCCAGACCACAGTCAGAAACCACAGTAAAGGTTGGTCAAGCAAGTGGCTCCATGTGATTCAACCAAGATGCATTTTATGGAGGACTCCACTAATCATGAGACCTCTCTTGTCTCCCTGAGCAGGAGCAAAAATTGTTTCTGATCTCATGCACATTTTTCAGCTTGGCCTTGAGCATGGTGCTTTAAAACTCATCTTCAAAAAGAAATTTGACTGGGGGCACACACAATGTGTCCCTGATGGTCAGCAGGAAAGGGTAAAAAAAATGTGTTTCAAGATCTTAACAGAGGAATCATTCCTACTCTTCCCAAAGGCCATTTCTTGCAAAAGAGGTGCTCATATGGACAGTAAATCTGCAATCTGGTGACTTTCACAATCACTACTATCTATATATATAAAATCGTTCAAGTTGGATGTTTGTTAACAATCGCCTTTCTCCGTAACCCCTTGATCGATTCCATTCAAATTTGGACACAACGTTCCATGCCCATATGGGAGTGATCATATATACTTACATTGCACAAAAGCCACACCTTCCCAGCTAAAAATGTGATTTTCTGCAAAAAAATATAGCGCCTTCCAGTGGACGTTAAACAGCACAACACAACACACCTCTTTCTGACCCCCTCCTCCTCCTTTCCCGACGTCACTACCACCATCCAATCAACAGACAGACCGTCCACAAACACTACTGGGACAAAGAACCTCATAGACTAAAATAGTAGTAATAAACAGTTGTAGAAACAAAGACAAAAACGGGAGGGGCAAACGGAGAACACATAGACTGAACTTCAATGAGATAAGCTGTAAGTAAACATATGCTTTCTCTTTCATACTGTATCTTACTTTTGCATTTCACCAAATCAGCCACAGCCAAAGCGTGGCTGGGTCAGCTAGTTCATTACTAAAAGGAGAGTGTGATGCCCTGTCTCTTACGGCTTGGACAACCTTGTGCAGTCAGGGATAATGAACCTGTTGCTCTCCAGATGTTGCTGGACTCCAACTCCCATCAGCCCCAACCAACATGAGAAAGGATCAGGTCCATGGGAAACGGAGTCTCTCGCAACATCTGGAGAGTCACAGTGTCCACATCCCTGCCCTACAGTAACTCCACAACCATTCATAAGCATGGACACTCCTTCTGCATGTTCTCACCAGATTCAGTCCTCATCTGAGTTCCTCCCCACCTTCCTTAGGGGAACACTTCAGGAAAACATCCCCCTTGCTTCTTTGAGAAAACACAAAGACATACCAGGTGTAGGAGAGAGGAAGTTTCGGATCACTCCATGTCATAGCATTTAAACACAAAGACTGATACAGCGCAGATGATGGAACTTCCAAGCTCAGCTGACTTTGGCTTGGTCCAAGCAGGAGGCCATCAGCAGCTGCCCACTTGATCAAGCAGTGAGCCTAATGGGTTGCAGTGGTCCAGTGTCAACCTGGTTTTTATGCAGTGGCTGCCGAAAAAAGCAACCTCCAAAGGGTAGTCTCTGGTTTAGTGGAGCTCAGATAGCATCCTTGTGTACAGGAGATCTTTGGGCAATGAAGCGCACCTACAGCACACACCTGCAGCCTCATAGTTAAGATGACTGAATACAGGTGACAGCGCAAATCTATGCCTTACTGCTTAGTGATGGGGAAGGCAAAGAACGCTTACTTTTTTCCATGACCCATTGCTTTCTTACTGGATCTTTTTTTCGGAATCTTAATTGGTTGTCATAGATATATAACTAGACAAATGAAACAAGGATGGATTTTGCCAGCGACTAGGTAATTATTGATGCCTTTAGAATATTCATTCTTCTGCTTAGTTTTTCTACAAGATTCTCCTATATTATTCCATCAGGGTTGCATGAAAACCTGCCATCTCCAGGGAGGTCATCTTCTCCAACTAAAGAGTCAACAAATATACATGGTCACAACATCCAGATTTGAAGTGATTTGGCTGATAACCTACTTTGTGAACCCTTTAGATTAGTATACAATATAAAGGGCTACCAAGCAGCGTGAATAGCATCTGGGTTTTTTTTTCTTTATTATTCTGACTAATGAATGCTATTGAGGTCTGACCCAAAATTGGGAGTATCAGAACCCTAAGAAGCCTCCTGTAACAAATTTGCTAGAGGCTATTTAAGGGCAAAGACACTTCCATCCATTGTACATTTGATGGTACAGTTAGGATGGTGTCAGGAGTCGTGTCCAAACTATATGGGGTCAGCTTAAATTGTTGTGGCCTGATGACATGGGCAAGATGCTTGGAAGTGTCTGGACAACATCGGCTCCCTCATCCAGTAAAGCGAGAGGAGCGCCACAACCCCAGAGTCGTCCGCGACTGGACTTACCGGTAACTGCCAGGGGTTCTTTATCTTTTTACCCTGGACATGGACACAGAATTGGGTAACAGCCAAAAATGTGTAAAAAAGCATCATTTGAGATAGTTGATACCTGTGCCCTTGTAATTCAGTAATTTTATTCATTTTCATTGTATGATCAAGATGGGTTTACAATGAATTTTACTTTTGTTACACATTTTAGCAAAACGTTGATACCTCTTTTGCTCTCACCCAGTTCTGGGTCTAAAATCCATGTTAGGAGGATGGGATTTGTATATTCTTTTCTGTGCCTTGTAATCTAGGTAAAGGTAAAGGACCCCTAGACAGTTTAGTCCAGTCAAAGGCAACTATGGGGTTGCGGTGCTCATCTTTCTTTCAGGCCAAGGGAGCCAGCATTTGTCCGCAGGCAGCTTTCCGGGTCAAGTGGCCAGCATGACTAAACAGCTTCTGGGGCAACAGAGCAGAGTGACGAAAACCAGAGTGCATGGAAACAGCGTTTACCTTCCCGCTGCAGTGGTACCTATTTATCTACTTGTACTGGCATGCTTTCGAACTGCTAGGTTGGCAGGAGCTGGGACAGAGCAATGGGAGCTCACTCCATTGCAGGGATTCGAACCGCCAACCTTCCGATTGGCAAGCCCAAGAGGCTCAGTGGTTTAGACCACAGCGCCACCCACGTTTTTACCTTTGCCTTGTAATCTACCCTGGGATCAATACGATGAAGGGTGGTTTAACAAATCTAATTAAATAAATGAAGAATTAAATAGGATATATCTTATGCTAAATAAGCAGGCACAAGTATCCAGTGTTGTACATAATCATCCTTCCCTCCGCACCTTAAAACTAGAATGACTCATTTCATTATTTCCTTCACGTTTCTCACTCATCCCAGAGCAAAATAATGGAAATCCAAATAGAAATGATACAAGCCTAAACAGGAATGTGCACTCGGGGCACGGACTTTGCTGCTGCCTAACTTTAGCAGAAGCTTAAAGATTCTTCCGACTCTGATCCCGTCAGGTCCTGTGAGAAAGCAAAGCACTCCCTCTTTCTTCAAGACCTGGATGTCGACCCACGCTTGGATATTGGAGGAGGAAGAAGTTAAGGGAGACCTGTGCGCAGCAGCTGTGCAAATATTGTCAGCTGCCAGCAAGAATGGTCATTTCAGGGTCTAAACCTTGTTATACTCACAAAAAGTAAAATAAAGTGAGGGGGAGGGAGGAAGCAAGCAACCATTCACTTTTCAATTAATAACCCAGTGGTCATTCATGCATGCAAGACACAGTTTTGATCTTGTTCCCGGAAAAGGAGGCAAAACCTTAATTCCAGCTCACTCAAAGAAAGACGAAGAAATCAGCTGCACACACCGAGATGCTAGAACAGGGGTAGGCAACCTAAGGCCTGTGGGCCAGATGCGGCCCAATCGCCTTCTCAATCCGGCCCACGGACGGTCCGGGAATCAGCGTGTTTTTACATGAGTAGAATGTGTGCTTTTATTTAAAATGAAACTCTGGGTTATTTGTGGGGCATAGGAATTTGTTCATTTCTCCCCCCCAAAAATATAGTCTGGCCCACCTCATGGTCTGAGGGATGGTGGACCGGCCCACGGCTGAAAAAGGTGGCTGACCCCTGTGCTAGAAGGAACAGGGGCTCAGGGGCTCCAGGCTTTGGGATGCAATACTTCTTATATGTTTTTCTTAAGCTGCTTGGTTTAAACATAGGTAGAGCATGAGACTCTTAATCTCAGGGCCGTGGGTTCAAGCCCCACATTGGCCAAAAAGATTGCTGCATTACAGGGGGTTGGACTAGATGACCCCCGTGGTCCCTCCCAACTTTACAATTCTAGGATTAGTCAGTTTGAATTTGTTGGTGATGGGTGGCAGCTGGGTGAGGGGCGCAGGTGGCAGACACCTGAAATCTTGCCCTCCAAAGTTCCTCCAGCCATATCTGCCCTCTTCTTGCGCTTGTACTTGTGCAATGACAATAAATAAATTATCTTATCTTATCTTATCTATTATCCTATCTTCTCATTTGCTGAGACCATCCTGCTGTGGCTCCTTCCACATTTATTTTCCTCAGGCACACGCTGGGGGTCACAGGTGCTCAGCCAAGCAAGGAACCCCACCAAAGACCTGCTATAGGACAGTAGGCACCAAAAGGGCACATAGCAACCATTCATCTCCAGCTGACCTGCTTTCACAGGCATTCCACCCCATCTCCACCTGGAGGATTGCAAACACACCATGCTCTCTCTCTCCCAGCCAAAGGATGATAACACCCAGGTTCCCAACAGTCTCTCACACACTGAGTCACCTAGGAGATGCACTCAATCCTGCATAGAAGAAGAATTTGGATTTGATATCCCGCTTTATCACTACCCGAAGGAGTCTCAAAAGCGGCTAACATTCTCCTTTCCCTTCCTCCCCCACAACAAACACTCTGTGAGGTGAGTGGGGCTGAGAGACTTCAGAGAAGTGTGACTAGCCCAAGGTCACCCAGCAGCTGCATGTGGAGGAGCGGGGACACGAACCCAGTTCACCAGATTACGAGTCTACCGCTCTTAACCACTACACCACACTGGAGTCAAGCAATGCATCTGAGTCCCATACAGCAAGGCAAGGCAAACAATGCTTCATTGGGAAACTAGTAATGTGGGTGATGCCCTTATAAGCACTAGTTAAACCAGAATGCAGTTTACATGGTCCCAAGTGCAGGTCTTAAAAGCTTCTTTCCACATGTGAGGCCTCAAGAGCTTGCAGGAAGCTCAACGGCAATTTATGTTAGTCAATGCAGAACTGAAAGCAGAAGAGAGGTATTTGTTATACAATCAAGCACGCTGTCTGGTGTCTGACTGATTTTTGGGGACATGCACAAAAATATCTGTTTATCCTTAACACATTTTTGTACCTGAAACTAAAATGGCCACTGATTTCTGCCTAAAGCAGAACCAGAGGTGAATGTGAAGGTTCCTGTTCAGGCCAAACAGCCACGAGCCATTTTGAGGGGTGTTTCAAAATAATTAAGTGTTCAGCAAAACGTCTCTCGAAGGTTTCTTGCCTTTCTCCACCAGAAGCAAACTAATGACCTCTCTTCCATACAGTTACTACTCCAGACAGGAGCTCATTGGCACTTGTTATTAACAACAAGGGGTGCCAGAATGCTACAGCTCTTGCTCACAGAGTCCTGGTGTCACATCATGGTTAGTCTAGCCTTTCTGGAAGGTTGAGAACAGCCCCTGGCAAGAATGAATGTTTTTTTTCATGCATTTTTTCAATAGCATGTCAGCGCCATTTGGCTTCCCACCATCGACACAGTCGGTCAGCTGTTCCGAAGGCTGTTTACCATCATACACAGAGGGGTCATCCAACAGTTTGCTGAATTGCAGAAGGAACTGTCTACGGGCTTGCAAGAAAAACATCTTCCTTGTTCCTTAGTGGCATTTAAATCTTGCAATACAGTCAGATCCATGCAAGCACAAAGGCACTCGCCCCTCCTGCAGTTTCCAGTAACTGGTATTCAGAAGAGTTGCTGCTTCTAACTAAGGAGACAGAGCACAGCCATCATGGCTGGTAGCCATTTGATCACCATGAATTTACCCAATCCTCTTTTAAAACTGTCCATGTTGGTAACTGTCACTGCTTCCTGGGGGAGTGAGTTCCACTGGTTAACCATGCATTGTATGAGGAAGTGCTTTATTTTATCTGTCCTCAATATTCCAACATTCAGTTTTATGGGATGGACATACAGGTAGATCGTGATCTACCGGTCCAACAGGTAGATCATGATCTACTGGTAGATCACTGGACGTCTGCGGTAGATCACTGGTAGATCATTGGCTCCCCCTAAAGAAACTGAACAACTGTGGGTCCCCTAAAAAAAGCTCAACATTTTACCTCCTCCCTGAAAAAACTCAACAACTTTGACCCGAACCCCCAAAAATGGACCTTCATCCTTCCTTAAAAAAGCTTTTTTTGACCTGAACCCAAAAAAGGGGGTAGATCACTGCCAGTTTTTAACTCTGTGAGTAGATCGCAGTCTCTTGGGAGTTGGCCACCCCTGCTCTAGACATAGGCATATATACTTCTGTCATGTCACCACTTACTCTGTCCCCCCCTATAAATTAAACATAATAAACAAAGAAAGAAATAGCATAAACCTCCAAGTCTCACTTTTTAAAGAGGAAAGACTTAGGCTAACAAAGAGTAAACCAACCTAAGATTCTGTTCCCCTAAAAAAAAAATGTCAAAATAGATCCGTCATGGTGCAAGGCTTCATAATATATATGGAAGAAAGCAAAGTAGAACTGAGCCAAAACAAACAACAACAACAACAACAACAACAACAACTCAGGAAGCTTTTTTTCTGTTAGAAAATAGCTGAGATTTTTCTTTTGCTCACCCCCCTTGAAAGATAAGACAATTTGGCAGAATTATCTCTGCCCCTTCTTCACGGTGGGCTCCCCACTTTTTCTCCCCACAGTGGCGTGGAAACATCTCTGGAGCGTAGTGGGAGATGTTAAAAGGTTGCTCAGGCTGCCATCACAGCTGATGTTGCTGCCAGATACAATGGCAGCATCCTCCCCTTCCCTCGCAAAAAAACCCCAAAACCCACATCTTAAGGAAACGGTAACATGCTATTCTGCCACAGCTACTGGTGAGAGTGGCCCCGTCCCACCAAGAAACTATAGGAGAGTTTATCCCCCCAGTAGAAGAATTAGGTGAAATTGTTCCCCACTTCAAGTCTGGTGACAATTTGGGTGGGGAATTTCAGGAGGTCATTTGCAAACAGCTGCAAAGCCAAGTGTCCAAACAGTTGCCTACACAATGCACTTTCTCCTCTGCAAACATACACAATTCCCAAGTGGCAGTACAATAATATGAATGAGTCAAAAATATTAATAATTGTGAGCCAGTTTAGAATTCGGGGGGGGGGATTATTTTCCCCTTTTCTTTTTTAGCCTTCACACATGCTGCTCATAATTGCTGGTCCATTTACACTTTGAGCTGAGTGGGATTGGCGCTGTGGGTTAAACCACAGAGCCTAGGGCTTGCTGATCAGATGATCGGTGGTTCAGTTTTAAAAAACCGTTGCTCAGTGCCAGCTCCTGCCAACCTAGCAGTTCGAAAACATGTCAAAGTGCAAGTAGATAAATAGGTACCGCTCTGGTGGGAAGGTAAACGGCGTTTCCGTGCGCTGCTCTGGTTTGCCAGAAGCGGCTTAGTCATGCTGGCCACATGACCCGGAAGCTGTACGCCGGCTCCCTAGGCCAGTAAAGCGAGATGAGCGCCACAACCCCAGAGTCATCTGTGACTGGACCTAATGGTCAGGGGTCCCTTTACCTTTACCATGAGCAGGGAAGTGTCCTGATGGCTGTTGGCCCACCTCCACTCATTCACGGAACCTGAGAATGTGTGGCTAGGTGCCTTGCAAAATGCCTCTGATCTTGCAAAGAGGGCTATGTGCATACAAGTTGTATGCCAAGACGTGGAGGTCGGATGAACACAGATGGCTGCATGGGCAGGACTGTAAAGCCCCGTGCATATGAGAAAATGCTTGGAATGCAGAAGGCAGATGAGCCAATCAATCAGAACCAGTAGATCCCCTTCCCTGCAGCATTTGATTTTGATGGATTGAACCAGCTTTGTGCAAACTTCTTCGATGTTTATGCCAATGCTTTTCACATCCCAAATCGGCCTGCTTTTCTGGCCACAACATGAGCAAACATGGAAAGAAACACAAGGCTGGTCCAGCATGCCAAATCAGGAAGCCGCCTTTAACCCATTCAAAAATAATTGTCTGAATCACCTCTTAAAAAAAGCCACTTTACAATGAAGTGGGCAGGTCTGGGGATTTAGACAGACGAGTCCTGGGTTTGAAGCCCCTTGCTCGGCCTTGAGGCTCAGTGGGTGCCCCTGGCCTGGTTGCACTCTCTTGTCCCAGCCTACCTCGCAGGGTTATTCTGAAAACGAAATGCAATAGCCCTGTGGGGAAGGGATGCTGCTCAGTTGTAAGGAAGATGCTTTGCATGGAAGAGGTCCCACAATAAATCCCCAGCCATCTAAATAGTACTGAGCTAGAGGGACCAATTGGTCCGTTTTCATGCAGCATGTAAGCTATGGAACTTACTTGCTTGCTCCCAGTCCCACAAGAGTTAGTGATGGCCACCATGTTGGATTGTTTCGAAAGAGGAATGGACCAAGTCATGGAGGAACAGGCTATTGATGGCTGTGCTCTGCCTCCGCGGTCAGTAATGCTTCTGAATAGTCATTCAAACGGCAGGAGGGAAAAGTGCTCTTCCCACAGGCATCTGGTTGGCCACTGTGAGAACAGGTAAAGGACCCCTGGATGGTTAAGTCCAGTCAAAGGCAACTATGGGGCTGCGGTGCTCATCTCGCTTTCAGATGAAGGTGACCCTGAAACTACAACTAATCCAGAATGCGGCAGCTAGACTGGTGACTGGGAGTGGCCGCCGAGACCACATAACACTGGTCTTGAAAGACCTACACTGGCTCCCAGTACGTTTCCGAGCACAATTCAAAGTGTTGGTGCTGACCTTTAAAGCCCTAAATGGCTTCGGTCCAGTATACCTGAAGGAGCGTCTCCACCCCCATCATTCAGCCCGGACACTGAGATCCAGCGCCGAGGGCCTTCTGGTGGTTCCCTCCCTGCAAGAAGCCAAGTTACAGGGAACCAGGCAGAGGGCCTTCTCGGTAGTGGCACCCGCCCTGTGGAACGCCCTCCCTTCAGATGTCAAAGAGAACAACAACTACCAGACCTTTAGAAGACATCTGAAGGCAGCCCTGTTTAGGGAAGCTTTTAATGTTTAATAGATTACTGTATTTTAATGTTCTGTTGAAAGCCGCCCAGAGTGGCTGGGGAAACCCAGCCAGATGGGCGGGGTATAAATAATAAATTATTATTATTATTATTATTATTATTATTATTATTATTATTATTCAGGCCAAGGGAGTCGGCGTTTGTCCACAGACAGCTTTCCAGGTCATGTGGCCAGCATGACTAAACTGCTTCTGGCACAATGGGACGCCATGATGGAAATGAGAGTACACGGAAATCGCGTTTACCTTCCCGTCACAGTGGTACCTATTTATCTACTTACACTCGCGTGCTTTCGAACTGCTAGGTTGGCAGGAGCTGGGACAGAGGCACAGGAGCTCATCCCGTTGCAGGGATTCGAACTGCTGACCTTCTGATCGGCAAGCCCAAGAGGCTCGGTGGTTTAGACCACAGCGCCACCTGCGTCCTCTAAATGAGAACAGGATGCTGAGTTAGATGGGCCATTGACCTCATCCAACAGGCTCAACTCACCATCTTATGAAAGCAATTTCCTCTGTTCTGATGGACCCCCGAAAGCCACTTCCATTCATTAAAAGACAACACTTGGGCAGATGGCTCAGTGGAGTGTGACCCAGTCTTAAGGAGGCTTCCTGCGCACCACCCACCTCTTGCCCAGCTCCCATTCATTTCAACGGGGCTTGCATAGCGGAAGAACTGCTGCCTGCACTTTGCGAACCTCCGTAGCTAAAGACATCAATTTGAATATAAAATTTCTAACATCCTTGACAGTTTCCTTCCTGGGCTTTCCTGGAAAGCCAGCAAGGGAGTAGAACTCTGCAGCTTTGTTACACCACTATAGCATTACATCTCCTCTAGTTAAATGCCCACTCACATATTAATGCCGCTCAAGCAACCAGGAAGAGCTTGATGCTGGAGCCTGCATTAGACAGTGTTTTATTTTAGTTTTTTTGCAGATAATTAAGTATCGTCGGGCAGATGCTCCACATTTGCCTTTTCCAGCTCCTGCTCTTCCCAAGGGCAGCCACTGTAAGTAATGTAAATTTTTATTAAAATGCCTCCATGTTTCCGATGGCGAAGCAGAGCACCAGCCACCTGTTCTAATTGGAACACACAGCAATAGACCAGGCAGGAATCCCGTGCAGTGAACAGAGAGACCCTCACATATGGAGGGGGGTGGGTTGAAAGAAAAAGCACCAGAGAGAGGGAGGGGAGCCCTGAATCTGAAACCCTGGCACAGCACAGGGGCCCTTTAATTGTTCTCCCCACCCATGTGGGAGCTGTGGATCTGACATGGCTAGGAGCACATTTAAAGGGCATCCATGCTCAGATGCAAAAGAGTGTTGTTGTTTCCAGGGCATCGAAATGCCAAGCTGCTCTGATGGATTGTGGCGCCAGGTGTAGCATAGCTTCACCCAAGCAGCGCTTTCTCATTCACGTCACAGAGGGCGAGGGAGGGAGGGAGTATTAATGAGCATACCAGTTCATTAATAACTCTGGGGGATAATGGGTACTTCAGAAGGCCAGATGGTCAGCCGAGGCTGGGGAGGATATGTGCGAAGTGAGAGTTCCCATGAACTCCAAACAGCCGAACAGGAAGGGCATCGGAGGCATGGCATGCAAATCACTCTCTGCCACCTGCTAGGAACCACTTCCCCTTTGGTTCATTTTGGCATCGCAGCAGCGCTGCATTCAATATCCCACCACTGCTTAAAAACAACAACCACCTGGAAATGGTGCCAATTTTGCATAGTTGCAGCTACAGGTGTTTTTTCACGAGAAAGCTACATGCTAGGGAATTGTTCCAGGAAAAGGAACAACCTTTGCCAGGAGTTCTTAAGTTTCTCATCATTTGTGCAATTAGCAATTGTGTGGATTGTTATTTTTTAAATACAGAAAGCAGCTGTCATGGTGAGGCCTGATGGTGGGGTCCCTTCTTATGGTCCCAATCCAGATTGGGCGTTTGGCACCTGGCATTTGCATTGTAAGGAAATCTCCCGCTCATGTCAATAGAAACTTGGCTTTCTATTGAGGCAAATGGCAGCTATAGGGTGTGTGAGCTGGATTGGTGTGGCAGTGGTGAACAAAGGGTAAAGCCCGATCACCACCAGGGGCTAGATGTTGAGAAGCCCCCCTGAAAGGTGGAGCTAGGCAGTGGTGGAGAAACCCTCTCCAGCACCCGGGGCTGCGCAGCCCATACGGACTGCGCATGTGCGGCATCCCGCGCATGCGTACGGAATGCCGCACATGCACAGTCCATACAGAATGCCGCACATGTGCACTCCGTAAGGCTCCTGCACACGAGTGGCAGCCCATATGGAGTGCGCATGTGTGGCGACCGTACTGGCTACCAATTGCAAGGCGACCATACCAGCTGCCGCGCAAGCGGCATCCCCTACGGACGCCACGCGAGCGAGCGCCCTCGGCCGCTCTACAGCTGGAGGGAGGCAGGGGCCATCTTATCACCCCTCCCAGAGTGGAACACGGGGCGGCCCGCCCCCTCCGCCCCTCCCTTCCTATGCCCCTAGAGCTACGGGAATGCAACAAGTGCAATTGCACTGGGTGCAAAGCTTCTGGGACGCCACAACTATTACATCCATTGGAAGGCGAGAGGCAGGATTTTGGAATCACCACTGTAATTTGAGACACCCAAGACCACCAGAGATTGCTCATTTCATGAATGACAACACTTCCAGTCTGGCCTCGAGATATACCTTTCTTCCAGTCCCATCCCCATCATCTCTTCTTCAAATCTATTCTTTACCCTTTAAAAAATGTTGACCCACCTGTTTAGTTTAAGTTCATTATAAATTGTTTGCATTTCGATAAACTGTAACCTTTGCAGACCTCACGTTCATGTTTTCCCATCACACTTTCTGCGTTCCTCTTAGATGGGGAAACTGTGTCCCTCCAGATGTTGGACTACAACTCCAATCATCCTTGGCCATTGTCCATGCTGTTTGGGGCTGATGGGAATTGTAGTCCAACATCACCAGGAGGGACACAGGTCCCCCACCCACTGCCTTAAGTGTGTAAATGCAGCAAACTGTCCTAAAATATGAAACAGCCCTTGCTTTGTCTTCAGCGAAGGACCATGAGTGTCCTGGCCGGGAATCTGAAAAACTGTTTTGTAACAAATTCATTTCTGTAGCTCAGCAAGAAGAATAGATGAATTTGTCCTGCAGTTTTTTGTCTTTTCCAGTCTTAAAGCTGAGTTTTCCACATTTCTATAGCAATTTTGTGATTTATTTATTTATTTATCCTCATGGAAATTCACCAGCATTTTAGTGTGAATTTCTCTGAACTGGTTGTGGTTTTCCCCTCTTTTTTTTTGCAAGCAGTTCCCTAACATAATGCATTTTTGTATCTTATCTTCACTGCTGTATACATTTAACACACCCTTACCCCAAATATGAAACCCAAATGTGAACCACCCTGAGATCTATGGGTATAGAAATTTAATATAAATAAATATGCACATTTTTGTACACATTTCTGGCTGAAGAACTTCGTATCAAAAGTTGCAGGAGTGAGAATTCTGGCTGCATAAATTTTGTGCATTGACTCAAAAAGTGCAAACTGGGTAGTTTCTCATTAAAATGCAAGCAAAATGTATCCCCCTCCCCAATTGTTACTCAGTGGCAGAGCATCTAACTTTGCAAACCCTAGAATCTCCCCAGGTAGGATCCCTAACACAAACTGCCAGAGAGCCACTGCTGGCTGGTCACAGTGTAGACCAGTGATGGCTAACCTTGACACCCCAGATGTTTTGGAACTACAACTCCCATCATCCCTAACTAACAGGATCAGTGGTCAGGGATGATGGGAGTTGTAGTCCCAAAACATCTGGAGTGTCAAGGTTAGCCATCACTGGTGTAGACAATACTGAGCTTGATGGACCAGTATAAAACAGCTTCCTATGCAAATCAGCTTGCGGCACCTCAATAGCAACTATGTCCAGACGTCCCTGTGTGCTGATGCTCAAGGGGCCAGTTCTTGGAGCAAGGTGGTCCTTGAAGCATAGGACAAGCCAGGTATAATGGCCTTAAAGGGAATGGTAGCCGTGACCATATGGAAGCATCCAGTGGGAGCATCTCTAAAAGATGTAACCAAATTAAAGCACAAGCAAATGAGCATTCCCCTTCAGGAGGATTTCCCGAAAGCCTTAGAAAGGAAAATGACCACTAGCAGGTTGAAAAGCCTCAGGGAGATGGGAGCTCAGGGCATCTGGTAATGTGTTTTACTTTTCTGCAGTGTGCTCATTGGTAAGTATCGCAAGATTCAAATTAACTTGGAGAGAGCAGCCTCTTTTAAGAAATCTCCCTGACTGCATTTCTGCTTCTCCTTGAGACTAGAGAAATATAGGCAGAACCATACCACACCGTAGCAAAGCAAACTGCTACCCTATGCACACTTTCTTGTGGGGCGAGCCCCGCTGAACACCGTGGGACTTTTACTCTGAGCAAACATGCATAGGATTTTGCTGCTGGGATATCCTAAGGCAGCCAGAATGATATACAGTAAGAACTCACCAAGGAACCATTCTTCATTGACTCGAAGCAGCAGTTAAGATACTCTTTTTTTCACTATCTAACTGCATCTCAGAATAATCACCTTACACAGAAAAGTCTACTTATTCATTCTTTCTTAGGAAATGCGTTGCACTGCAGTTATTCTGGAGATCTAACAAGAAAAGCTGTAAATTTGCTATAATTCTCATGCTGTTGTGTGTAGATTTAAGATTCCTCGGGACTTTTGCGATATGCTGTCAAAGGGGGTTATTAGAAAGTCTATCCTACAGAGACTCCTTTCAAATCAGAACATGCTAAGAGAGAAGCATTGCTAAGGTGGGAATTTCAGGAGACAAAAAGATTGTGGGGAGATTGCTCTCCCCGCTCCCCAAAGTTTAAACGTGGGTTCTATTTTTAACCTCCGGGAGGCGAGGTGTAGTCGTTCTTAAGTCACCCAGCAGAATCCTTTAAGCTGCTTCTCCAAGACAAAAGGGGCATTATCCGGCAGCTGCTGTCGTTGCTGCCGCTTCCTGGCCCGTGCTAAGAACCTGTCAGAAGATCATCCCCCTCTGCTGCACTTTTCTCACCAACGCTATTTCCACGCCACCTACCCTGTTCACAGCCTCCGCGACGGATCCGCAGCAACGGTAACAGTTCCCAACTAGAAGCGCCACCATAAACCAAGTGGGGGAGAGAGAGTGAGTGAGTGAAAAGCCCTGACGTTTCCCGAGCTCACGCGGATATTCAAATCTGTGAACTTCTCTGTTAACTCCGGGCAGTTTCAAAAAGGAAATCGGAGGCTAAATTCAGCTGACAACTGTCGTTGCGCAAAGCTCTCGCTTTTCTCCGCCTCCCGGTTCAGCGCCGAGACCACTTGGCGACTCCGGCAAACCATCCGAGGACCCTCACTTGAAAAGAGACCCAAGAGGAGGAAGAAGAAGTTGAAGTAGTAATAGTCCTGGGATCTGGAACGGGCAGCCCAGCCGTGCGCAAAAATGTGCCAATAACACCCAGCGCGCACGCGAGGCAGGGGAACGCGCCGGGCCAGCCCTCCGCGGAGAGGGAGAGAGCTGGTTTCAGGTTTCACTCGGCAGCTGGCGAGCTTTGCGACGCGCAGGCTGCCCCGTCGAGGGTCCCTTCTTAGCCGCACAGCTCACGCCTCCGGTATCTCTGGAACCCCGGGAAGCGCGGCGCCCTCAGCTGCGCGCCGAGCTCCTCTAATGGCCCTATCACTTCGCCACGCAGCTCCGCTCCGGCTGTTGGGCAGCTTCTTCTTAACAACTTGTTTGTTTCTTGCATTCAGATCCCACATTTTCCGCATGCCCGCCAACGTTTCTCCAATGAAAATAGGGACATCCTATTCCATAATAATAATAATTTATTATTTATACCCCGCCTATCTAACTGGGTTGCCCCAGCCACTCTGGGTGGCTTTCAACATACATTAAAACATAATTAAACATTTTTTTTTAACTTCCCTATCCAGAGCTGCCTTCAAATGTCTTCTAAACGTTGTATAGTTACTTATCACCTTGGCTCGAGGGTCGCATAACTCCATACCCTCCAACATTTCGAAAACCAAAATGTTCATCAATGGGGGCGGTCGAAAACCAAGGTACCACTGTAAACAGGATTTATGTATTCTGCATTTACATATATATTCTGCAAAGTGGTTTACAGAAAGAATAAAACAATGAAATTATCATTGTTTTAAAGAAAACCATTTAAAACTTTCGAGAATAATTAAGATCAACAATCAGCTAAAAACTAGATTGAAACACATGTCAACATTCTGCCTACTGTGAAGCAGTAAATGCTTCTGAATGCAACGATCAGCTTGCGGGTTTCCCACAGGTATCTGGTGAGAACAGGATGCTGAGCGTGGCCGGCCATAATGTTATTAATTGATCCTTGACTACAACAGCAGTATTTTTTGCCTAATCATTAAGCAAGAAGTGGAGTCAGGCTCCCCATGCCAACCTTAGTTGGGGCTCTAGCCCAGGCACCCCCCAAACTTTGGCCCTCCAGATATTTTGGACTACAATTCCCATCATACCTGACCACTGGTTCTGTTAGCTAGGGACCATGGGAGTTGTAGGCCAAAACATCTGGAGGGCCGCAGTTTGGGGATGCCTGCTCTAGCCCCTTATGTCCCGCAGGGTCCCTGGTGTCACATCTCAGAGCAGGATGAGGAGGAGCCTGAAGGATGCTTGCCAGGGATTTCTTACACCAGGGATCTGACGGAGGTAGAAACTGTCTCTCATGCCTTGTCACGCTGCCGTTTCTATGGGGAGATACGTTCGGTATTCATTACCCCTACTATGCAAAAATCTCTAAATGAATCCGAACTTCAATGTCTAAAATCCCTGGTGGAGGACAAGGACCCTGAGATCATGTTAAGAGTAGAAGAAGAAGAGAAGAAGAGTTTTGGATTTGATATCCCGCTTTATCACTACCCGAAGGAGTCTCAAAGCGGCTCACATTCTCCTTTCCCTTCCTCCCCCACAACAAACACTCTGTGAGGTGAGTGGGGCTGAGAGACTTCAGAGAAGTGTGACTAGCCCAAGGTCACCCAGCAGCTGCATGTGGAGGAGCGGAGACGCGAACCCGGTTCCCCAGATTACGAGTCCACCACTCTTAACCACTACACCACACTGGCTCTCGCCAAATTCTGTGCGATTGCCATAAAACTTAGGGAACAAGCAGTGTTATCATAATGATTAAGGCCTTAAATGATAATTTTAGGTTACATTTTAGTGACTAAGTTTTAATTTTTATACATTTTTAATTGTTGCTATATCTGTATTGTCCCGGTTATACCTAATTGCAAATTCAAATGTATCCCTATCGTGTTTTATTATTTTCCTGATACTGTATGTGGGTTGGTACTGGTCTGTGACCGTAATAATAAATTTGGATTAAATAGTTTGTGATTTATAAAAACCACTTCGGAATCTGAAGTGGCACAACCAGATTTGCAGATGACACTCAACCTTGAAAGATTCCATCAACGGGGTCTCTGAAAAATTTCACACATCACTTGGGAAGACAGGCGAACTAATGCCAGTGTACTGGAAGAAGCAAAGATCACCAGGGATCGAACCGGGATCTTCTGTGTACAAGGCAGATGCTCTACCACTGAGCTCCACTCCTTCGCCTGAACCTAGGACCTTCTGCATGCTACCCTGATAGACTTGTAAACACTGCAGAGGGTACGGTTTTGACACCACTCCGCGGAATATCAAGCCTCCCCTTTGGTTAAGCGCGGATGATAGTTTAACAACTTTGACAGCAGCTCAGAGACTCGGAACGGAATAAAGCAAACAGTAGGAGAATGTCTATAACATGCTAAAAAGGGAGGGGACTTGCGCAATTAGATGCGAAACGCAGCAGGATACCTCTGCTTGCTTGAGGCTTGGTTTGCTGCCAGCCACTATCTCCCAGGGAGGCCTTGCCAGAGTGACATACCGGTAAGTAAGAGAAACAGCCTTTAAGTGGGTTGGGAGGACCTCCAACAGCAAGGAGCAAGGCAGCTCTCTGTTGAGGTGCTCATACTTGGGGAAAACATGTAGGTTATGGAGGGAGGCAATTGGGAACCCTGAAACAAGTCGTTCCCCCCCCCCACCGCTGTTCTCTTGCATCTTTGCATGAGCAAGATAGCCCCACGAACACACAAACACTGCTGGTTTAAAAAGGGATAGGAAATTGCTGCTTAAAAGCTAGACTACCCCAGGGAGCATTTCCAATTACACAGAAAGAAATGAGGGGCAACGTATAAGCTGACTAGATAAAAGAAGATGAAGAAGAAAAGAAAAGCAGGGGGAAAAGAAGGCAACATAAAATAAGACTCTTCCAGTTGCAAGAGGAGATAATGCAAGGAGCCCTTTGGGAACAGCATGCCAGTTTTGTCGGCACCATCATATACGTGCAAGGTTAAGACGAAAGAAGACTGGCAAATCAAGTTAATGGAATACACCAAAATGGCAAAACTAACTGGAAAGCTCAGAAAGCAAGAAAAGAAATTCAGAAAAGAATGGGAAATGTTTATTGTATATATGCAAAAGTACTGTACACAAGTTAACACATCGGCAGGATTTTAAGGACACTTGTAATTTTAGAGATATAATAGAAAAAAATGGATTATTTTATTTTTTGGGAATAGGAATGATATGCAGTTGAAAAGGAAAATTAAGGAACCAGGGAAGGGAAATCCCTATTTTCCGATTTGAAATTGTTTTGGCATATAGTTGTGTGTGTGTTTGTTATTAATGTTTTTGTTATGGTGATCTTTACTTTTGTATGGTTGGAAGAAAATCTAATAATATATTATTTTATTAGATTTTTTTTTTAAAGCCTTTTCCAGACATATTTACTTATTCATTTTATTGCATTTATATACCAGCTTTTCTCCATAGTTCACTCCCACCTCCTTTAATCCCCATAACAACCCTGTGAGGTAGGCTAGGCTAAGCGGCAGTGACTCGCCCCCAGCTTCATGGCCAAGTGGGAATTTGAACCCTGGTCTCCCAGGTACTAGTTCAACACTAGCCAATGGCCAGGGAAGATGGGTGATGCAGAGCACTTTGAGGAAGTGCCATAGCTCAGCGGTAAGGCTTCTGCTTCGAGTAGGGCTAGTGTTGAATAACATCCTCTTAACAAAAAACTGAGGCAAGATGGTAGCAGCAATTTAGCAAAGTTGTTTACGCAGGCCCATTTCCATTATGTCTTCTTCAGAAAACCTTCTTCGAGCCAATTTAAACATCACCCTGCCCCAGCGCGGTTGGAAAGCACTGCTCTGGGGCAGTGTGTGTCACGCCCAGCATAATGTATAAAGGTGTGATCCTGTGCATACGTATGGACAGACACTGCTGCCTTTGTTTCGTTTGACTCCTCTTGAAGGCGCCTGTTTGGCTCCTGGCATGGTACCATTATGCGCCCTATACTAAAAGAGATCGATCAGTGATGGAAATGCTAGAGCAGCCTGGTCTGTTGCTCATTAAACACGAAAACTGGTCCCTGCAAGAGGTCTTTCCAGAAGGACAGCTCTCTCCATCAGCCACAGACTCCTGATTTTTGCATGTTTCGCTTCCAGCCTAGAGCTGCTAATCCACCTCTTCTCCTAGCCACCACTAACCACTGATTTTCATTACTCAGCTGTTTTTTTCCTCCTCGTTTTGATTTTGTGTTTAGCAGCATATGAAGGGGGTCTGTATATATGCCTATGTACAAACCAATTCAAGAACAGACCCATATTGTGAGATGCCCCAAAGTAAAGAGGGGGCAGCCTAGACAACATGTAGGGCACTGGGTAATAAGGAAGAAAATATTAAGGATTACTGGCATGGAAGCAGCCAAAACCACTCCTAGCCTCCACCTAGCATTGTGCTCCTCCAATTTCAGCTTAGCTAGTGACTAGAATATAGGGTAGTTTCATTAATGCTAACTTGTAAAAACATGTCTCCTATTTTAAACAGGGATGGGGGGAACTCTTGTTTGTGCTGTGTTCTGTGGCAAGAAAAGTAAAAGGTGGATTGTTTTATAATTTAAAAAAAGTGATGGGGTCTTCTCTCTCTCTCTCTCTCTCTCTCTCTCTCTCTTGAACGATATCAAAGGAGCAATCCATTGGGTAGATAAAGGATTGGTAAGTCTGGTGATTACTACAGCAAGGTTAACTTGTGCAAAACAGGGGAGGTCTGACAACCTTCCTTCCTTCAAATAGCACCTGGTTAAAATGTGGGATGCAGAATGGGGACAGGCCACAGCTCAGTGACAAATCACCAGCTTGGCATGCAGAAGGCTCCAGGTTCAATCCTCAGCACCTTCAGGTAGGGATTGGGGGAAAACCGTCCCTGAAACCCCGGAGAGCTGCTGCCAGTCAGCGTAAACAATATTGAGTTAAATGGACCAGTGGTCCAACTTGGTACAAGGCTTCCTATATCCAACTCATTCCATCAGAAGCAAGGATAAAAGATAGCATACTGCTGAGGTTAACTGGAATCCAGTTTCTGAACATTGCAAAAACACATCTTCTAAAAAAAACAACAACCTGAAAATACATCAATGGAATTGTTGGAGAGTCAGACTAGAGCCTGGAAGATTGGGGTTCAAATCCTCGCTCAGCTATGAAGCTCACTGGCTGAGGCTAGTCTCTGCCTCTCATCTGAACCTACCTCACAGGGGTGTGGTGGGGATTAAATGAGGGTGGACGGAAGCACATACTCCACCTTGAGGTCCTTGGAGAAAAAGGTGGGATCTAATTGCCATCAAACAATGTTATGAGGATATGAAAGTATGTGTTTTAGAAATGGAATGCATTGGTTTTTGAGGTTCTGGAGAGTTTGGAGACCCTCTGGAGAAGATTTTAAGAGGTACAACAGGTGTTGAAGACCAGAGAGGAGAAAGCTGGTGTCCCTCTGGATTCCATGCCGTGCATTTGAATTGTGAGAAACAGAAAATAACTCTTAACGAGTAAAAAATAATGATGGGGATAATTGGGCCCGAGTGCTATGAGGAGGATAATTTTTGGTGTTTTGCTCCCAGCAGAAATGCTTCATTACGATCAAGGGAAGCGGGGAGGGGGGGAGGTTCGGAGAAGGGCAGAAAATTGCACAAGTGGAACTTCACATCTCATGGAAGCGGCTTACACAGTTTCTGGACATGTTGGATGTTATGTAAGTCAACAGAAATCCTGTTGCTCCCCTTGCTCATTTATACATCTGCCAACTTTCCCTCTTCCAGCTGACAGCCTTCTCTTTTGGAGTGAGTCTGGTAATACGGCCAAGAATGTATTTATTACTACTGCAATTTCTCACAGTGGACACTCCCACTGAGAATGAATTGAATTCACTGTTCAGTTTTAGGAAGCCAGCTCTAGCCAAGGCCTTGAGTTCATCTGCTTTTTTGTTGCTGTTGTTGTTCTCTTTAAATGATCATTTGATGATCCTTCCCATTCTTGCTGTAACCACTTGTAGCAGTGGAGAGGGGGAATCAATGAAGAGCCCATAGCACATGCCTTGCAGGCAGGCAGGCCGGGCGTCCCACTTTGATCTCCAGTTCAAAGAGGTAGCAGGGCAGGGGAACAGTCTCTGGCCAAGAACTTGCAGAGCTTGCAATCAAAATAGACAGGACTAGCCTGCACAGACCAATTGGCCAGTCTTGCCTCCTAATGCCAGGGCAAAGGATGGGATGAACAGCTAATTTTGTCTTGTTTCCGTCTCACTCTCACTCAGCCATAGTGTTTCGAGAAGACTTCTTTTTTGAGAGAATGGACAAAAATAAAAACCAGCAACCCGCTTTTAAACTGCATGCTTTTTGTCTGCCCCTTTTACATAAAACATCCTTTTGTTGTTGTTGTTTAGTCATTTAGTCATGTCCAACTCTTCATGACCCCATGGACCAGAGCACACCAGGCACGCCTGTCTTCCACTGCCTCCTGCAGTTTGGTCAAACTCATCTTGGTAGCTTCGAGAACACTGTCCAACCATCTCGTCTGCTGTCGTCCCCTTCTCCTTGTGCCCTCATTCTTTCCCAACATCAGGGTCTTTTCCATGGAGTTTTCTCTTCTCATGAGGTGGCCAAAGTATTGGAGCCTCAGCTTCAGGATCTGTCCTTCCAGTGAGCACTCAGGGCTGATTTCCTTAAGAATGGATAGGTTTGATCTTCTTGCAGTTCATGGGACTTCTCAACAGTCTCCTCCAGCAAATCCTTTTAAAACCTTTTAAAATATATGCATTTGTCTGTAAAACAGGAATTTTGCATGCATCTTCTATACAGCATAATATACAAAATTTTGTGTGATGTTTGTGCACACCCAAAACGCATCGCAAAATCTGGAGAAGTGTGCATGATCTGATGGTCCACTGCTTTCCAATCCACAAGTAAGTGTGGCAGCATCAGATTAGGGTGGTTAGGTAAAGGTAAAGGGACCCCTGACCATTAGGTCCAGTCGCGGACGACTCTGGGGTTGCGGCGCTCATCTCGCTTTATTGGCCGAGGGAGCCGGCGTTCAGCTTCCAGGTCACGTAGCCAGCATGACTAAGCCGCTCCTGGTGAACCAGAGCAGCGCACGGAAACACCATTTACCTTCCCGCTGCAGCGGTACCTATTTATCTACTTGCACTTTGATGTGCTTTCGAACTGCTAGGTTGGCAGGAGCAGGGACCGAGCAACGGAAGCTCACTCCATTGCGGGGATTCGAACCGCCAACCTTCTGATCGGCAAGCCCTAGGCTCTGTGGTTTAACCCACAGCGCCACCAGCGTTTGTGGTGGTTGGTCCACCCCAAAAGCAGACCAAATGAATTCCCCTCCCATCTTTAGTGAATTCTGTTGGGGTAGCAAATTCAATCTCCCAGCTGTGGTTAAGGGAGTGAAGGGTGTCACCAAGACTGTGACCTTTCCAAAGAGCAAGCTCCCCACCCCCAATCTTATTTGCCCTTAAAGGATACCTTAAAATACTAAGCGAGCTCCCTCTTGAACCAGTGTTTGTTAATCAGCTTTAAAACCTGCCTTCAAAGCCGAAGGAAGCAGGAAGCCTGAATCCTGAAAGGAAACAGATTTTCTCTAGAGAAAGTAGATTCTCCTTTGCTAGAAGCAATGGCAACCATCTATCAGGGATGCTGCAAGTCAGCAGTCTGGAACCTCTGGCCTGCCTCTTCATTTGACTCATGAGGCCACTTCAGCCAAGCCATGCCCATCATACATGATGCCAGGTGGGGGGGGGGGAAGGAAAGGCACAGCTAGGCCACAAGTTGGTTTGCTGGCACTGTGGTCAGTTTATTGGTGAACCCTCCAAACTCCATGCAATGCCCCAAAGTCAGTTTGTGGTGGTGGTTTCACAACCAGCTGATCATTTGCAGCTTGCAAAGCACAGAGGAGCCATGCCTTTACTCGCACAGTTCAGTTTCAGATTGTGTGGGACCCAAAAATGGGTCATCTGGCATTATTGTGATGACAGGTGATTGACACGTGAGTGGCCTGCAGCCGGTGGGGCAGGGTGGGAGAGATAAGAACAAATTCCCCACCTCTGCTACATTTGCAATTCTGCATTAAGTAGTGGGTCATACTAGATGATTCCCAAGAACCCTTTCAACTAACCCAGAACCAGAATTCCATTTTCTAACTCTTACATAGTGTCTGACCATTTCCTAGCTTCATTCTGAAGGAACGTAGTCTCAGTACACCTGTCCTTTGCTCTGTCTTTCTCTCACTCCCTCGTTCTTCAGTTTCTACCTTCTTTTTCCCAAAGCTCACATTTACTACTAATAATATAATAATAATAATAATAATAATTTATTATTTATACCCCGCCCATCTGGCTGGGTTTCCCCAGCCACTCTGGGCAGCTCCCAATCGAATATTAAAAACACAATGCAGCATTAAACATTAAAAACTTCCCTAAACAGGGCTGCCTTCAGATGTCTTTTAAAAGTAGGATAGTTGCTTATTTCCTTGACATCTGGTGGGAGGGCGTTCCACAGGGCAGGCACCACTACTAAGACAACCCTCTGCCTGGTTCCCTGTAACCTCGCAGTGAGGGAACCTCCAGAAGGCCCTCGGCGCTGGATCTCAGTGAACTGATGGGGGTGGAGACGCTCTTTCAGGTATACAGGACCGAGGCCATTTAGGGCTTTAAAGGTCAGCACCAACACTTTGAATTGTGCTCGGAAACATACTGGGAGCCAATGCAGGTCTCTCAGGACCAGTGTTGTATGGTCCCAGCCATGGGCGTACCCAGGGGGGGCAGAGGGGGCAGCTGCCCCCCCCCAGAAGCAAAAATGATCAGCGTCCATTCAAAGCAAACCTGAACGACCATGGCTTGCCCCCCCCCCCTAGTTTTGATCCTGGGTACGCCCCTGGTCCCAGCAGCCACTCCCAGTCTAGCTGCCGCATTCTGGATTAATTGCAGTTTCCCCAAGTCACCTTCAAAGGTAGCCCCACGTAGAGCGCATTGCAGTAGTCCAAGCGGGAGATAACTAGAGCATGCACCACCCTGGCAAGACAGTATGCGGGCAATTAGGGTCTCAGGCTGCGTACCAGATGGAGCTGGTAGACAGACTTGACCTCCATGGACAGCTATGCGTCCAAAATGACTCCCAGGCTGCGCACCTGGTCCTTCAGGGGCACAGTTACCCCATTCAGGACCAGGGAGTCCCCCACACCTGCCTGCCCTGTTCCCCAAAAACAGCACTTCTGTCTTGTCAGGATTCAACCTCAATCTGTTAGCTGCCATCCATCTTCCAACCGCCTCCAGGCACTCACACAGGACCTTCACCGCCTTCACCTTCCAAAGGTGATCCCATTTGTTTTGAGGTGGACCACTTTCACAAGCAATTGTGTTCAGGAGACTCTATGCCACCCCCACCCCCCACCCCCACAAAGCGACTGCCAAAAGCCCTGGTCTCTTCAAGCCTTGGCAGAATCGGATGATGGCAGCCGTTGCAAATTGTGGCTTGTACATGCCGATTGTGTGTGAGAGAGAGATAATGATTTAACGCCTTCGACAAAAGGAGTTTTAAAATAGTGTTTACTATTACTCTGCCGCCTTCATTGTCTCTCTCTTTGTTTTCTTACACATCTTGTTCTTTGCATTGTGCTATTCCTGTCTGTGTAGGGGAGCAGAATCCTGTAAATGTAATGCAGCTCTTTGGGGCATTTATTTTCTTCCACAAACAGCATTCTCTATTCATAGCATTACCTACACAAAGAAGGAAGAGCAGAGAAAGGGACAGAGGGTGTGCAAAGGCAGATGTGGCAAAGAAGAGGATGCACATGGTGTTCTTCAATGCTGCTTTAGCTGGATTTCCCTGGGATTTAAGGCAGCCAGGTCACAACCCAGAAAGTCCCCCTGTACCTTTAAATTCACCGCAAAGCAGACTTTCCATCTATTTGCCTCACTTTCCTGGAGTCTTTGCTTACCACCAAAGACAGCAGGGCTGCCATTTTAGCTTTCAGTGGTGATGAAATAGGAAGCTGGATCAGACAATTGGTCCATCGAGCTCAGTATGGCCAGCCCTGACTGGCAGCAGCTCTCCAGGGTTTCAGAGAGCAGACATTCCCATCTCTACCTGGACATGCCAGGCTTACCACATGGGGGATCTGCACACAGCAGCTGATGACCAATGGCGTAGGCTGGTTTGGACTTATTTGGACATTCTTTCAAGCTCACCAGTTATTTTTTTAAAAGCTGTTCATTTTAAGAATGTTGCTATGACTGTTCTTCAAAACTACGCAATGCCATCAAAATATAGCTGCTCCTGAGGAAGGCTGAGGACTCCCCTTTACTGGAGCTTTTAAAGCAGCAGTGGGATGGCCATCTGTCAGGGACTTTTTAGCTGAGATTTCTGCATTGCAAGGGGTTGGACTAGATGGCACTTGGGGTCCCTTTCCAACTCTACAATTCTCCATAATGATGCTCTTGTGTGGGAGAGGGATTGGCGCAATACCAGGGGAAAGTTGTGACTGCCCCATTCCCCCATCCAGCTCCCAGTTTAAAGGAATTGGGGACCACAGAATTTCCAGAGCTCCTCCACTTGTCTCACGGTGGAAGGAAAACACCCCAGAGAAAATCAGTGGCATTTATTCCGCCATTCCTTTTCAACAAGGCATGCTTGTTTTCCCCCACTTTCTAAAACCCGGGCAGGCATGCACACCTCTGCATCCAGGCTCCTGTTAAACTCCTGCTCAGATGAGAGAATCTTGGAAGGCACTCCTGTTCACCCCCCTGCAGCACTGTGAGCTGTACCCACTGAAATCCCTACCCATTTTGCAGGCACGTAGCCTTAATGTGGAAATCTCACATGACTTTATAGAACAAAGCAATCCCAGCCAAAGCAAGAAATCCTTGAGAGGCAACTACCCGGCATCTGCTTACCAACTTCTCCTGAAGTGGCGCTGTGGGTTAAACAAACACTGGTTCAAGAGGGAGCTCGCTTAGTATTTTAAGGTATCCTTTAAGGGCAAATAAGATTGGGGGTGGGGAGCTTGCTCTTTGGAAAGGGCACAGTCTTGGTGACACCCTTCACTCTCTTAACCACAGCTGGGAGATTGAATTTGCTACCCCAACAGAATTCACTAAAGATGGGAGGGGAATTCATTTGCTCTGCTTTTGGGGTGGACCAACCACCCCAAACCCTGGTGGCGCTGAGGGTTAAACCACAGAGCCTAGGGCTTGCCAATCAGAAGGTCGGCGGTTCGAATCCCCGCAACGGAGTGAGCTCCCGTTGCTTGGTCCCTGCTCCTGCCAACCTAGTCGTTCGAAAGCACGTCAAAGTGCAAGTAGATAAATAGGTATCGCTCCGGCGGGAAGGTAAATGGCATTTCCGTGCGCTGCTCTGGTTCGCCAGAAGCGACTTAGTCATGCTGGCCACATGACCTGGAAGCTGTACGCCAGCTCTCGGCCTATAGAGCGAGATGAGCACCGCAACCCCAGAGTCGGACACGACTTGACCGAATGGTCAGTGGTCCCTTTACCTTTACCTTTACCTGAAGAAGGTCCACCACCTTCTGAAACAATCGTATAAAGAGATGTTGTGTTTTTGCTCATAAAGAGTTGACGCCATCTTTGATTACTAACTGGCAGGCTCCTGTGACCTTGGGTTTATTGGTATGCATTGGGGGAAATCCTATTTTGTGGCCACAGGGTGCTCTTCTTCTCCCAGAGTAAGTTCCTCTGAGAGCCTACATTGCTAGTAACATGGCATCATTATGTACTTTAAATTTCATAGAATTGTAGAGTTGGAAGGGACCCCAAGGGTCATCTAGTCCAACCCCCTGCAATGCAGAGGTTCGATGGCCAAGTTTAGATTTAGTTAGGTTACATTTATTTTTTAAAGGTAACTTTCCGACCGCCTGGTTTTTCTCCATACTGCTACATTAGCGGTGACTCAATGTACGCAAGACCCTTCCTCTCCATGTTGCTTTCTTCCTGTGTGTTTGCAAAGAGATGAAAAACTGAAGGAACTCACAGGAAAAGGCCATGACCCACCCATTCCCTCCCCCTCCCTCCAACCTGCGTATTCTGCTATTTTGGACATCAACCTAATTACCAGGAGCTGTAAATTAACCAAACCGCTATCCCGCTCCAATTATAAAAGTGTCCTTCCTTGGGCCATTTGTCTTATTTGACCTTCAAAACACAATCGTACCTCAATACTTCGGTTCTAGCTGGGAAGCTTTGCAAGTGATGTGCGCGACAGCCAATTAAAAATCCATGTGCGTGCGTGAGTGTGTGCGGTGCTTTTGAAAGCTATTGTTGTAAATTCTGTGGAATGGTTATTGGAGTGGTTGCTGATACGAACAAAGGCCTGTTCAACCTACGGTACCTAGTGTAGGGTGTTACCATGAACACAAAACATTCCTGAAGCTGACACCTGACCAAACCGGGGAGACAACCTTGGCCTACATTTTGTATATCACTCAGTTAATTGCCAGGGTTTGGGCTTGGCTTCCCTTCTTTCGTTTTCTTTACAAGTTATTTGGAAGTTTTGCCAGAATTATTTGAATGAAGTATACACGGAGGAACACAGGAAACTGCATTATGCAGATTCAGACAAATTGTTCCATCTTGTTCGGTATTTTCTGCACCGCAGGGGGAGAACCTCTAGCTCATGGATAGGCTCAGTCGGTACAGTTAGAGGTCGTAGGTTTGAGCCCCACATTGAGCGAAAGATTCCTGCATTCCAGGGGTTTGGACTAGATGGCCCTTGGGGTACCTTCCAAAACTATGATTCTATGGGCCTTCAAGAGTTCTAGATTGGCCTGTGAGGCTGTTTGTTTCCCCTACGCTCAGCTCACTTGCCCCACACCTGAGGTCATAGAAAGCTAGGTGTGGGTACCATTTGCTCCCAATTCCTCTGAAAGTGGGGCTTGCATTCAGTGCCTTTCCCATTTGTCCAAGACCGGTTTCACCTGGAAGTTTTTGACAGCAACTGACCCCTTCCACAAGAAGGGCTTTCTTTCTGTGCTGAATTCAGTGCCAAGAGCCAACCCTGCTTTGCACAAGGAAAGCCGCACAGGATTTCTTCTTTTGCAGCCACAGTCTGGAATCTTTTGCGTCCCCAGCTTTAATTAAAGTCGGAGTTGGAAAGGGAGAATTCAGAGCGCATGTCAATGCGTGATCACCTAATGCAGGGGTCAGCAACCTTTTTCAGCCATGGGCCGGTCCACCGTCCCTCAGACCTTGTGGGGGGCCGGACTATATTTTGAAAAAAATATATGAACGAATTCCTATGCCCCACAAATAACCCAGAGATGCATTTTAAATAAAAGCACACATTCTACTCATGTAAAAACACCAGGCAGGCCCCACAAATAACACAGAGATGCATTTTAAATAAAAGGACACATTCTACTCATGTAAAAACCACGCTGATTCCGAGACCGTCTGCGGGCCAGATTGAGAAGGTGATTGGGCCGCATCCGGCCTATGGGCCTTAGGTTGCCTACCTAATGCCATCCATTCTGAGGTGAATGAAAGGCAGGTGTCAGGAACGGCCCATGAAGGGTGGGCAAGACTTGAACCTGGGAGACCAGGGATCGAATCCCCACTCAATCATGAAGCTTGCTGGGTGACCCTGGGCCAGTCACCATCTCTCAGCCGAACCTACCTCACAGGGTTGTTGTGAGGATAAAATGGGGAGGAAAAGAACCACGTGCACCACCTGGAGCTCCTTGGAAGAAAGAGCAGTATATAAACATAATAAGTAATAATAATAATAATAATAATAATAATAATAATAATAATATTACACTGGCTGACTGCAGGACTTCAGACAAGGGACATTCTCCTCCTTATTTGGAGGTATCATGGATTGAACATGGGACCTTCAGCATGGAAGACAGATGCTCTGCCACCAAGGCATGGCGGCTCCCCAAATTGCAAGTAAAAATCAGTAGCCACATTTCCACTTACTGAGTGCAGTTCCGTAGTTTAGTCATTTACATGCACCAAATGTAGAGCTCAGCCCCATCATCCTAAAGCAGTTCAGTTTTCACTTCTATTGAAACTTCCCAAACTGAAATGTGAACCAAAAGGCAGCTATCCTTAAACTTTTCACACTTTTACAAAACGGCAGTGTCATTACTGAACAAACAAACAAAAAAACCCAACTGTGTGCAAAAAAAAAAAAAAGGAATGTTGGGGGAAATGGTCACAAAGATGTATACACTAGGGAAAATAACGTACAAATATGCATTCTATTAGTGGAAATTGCTTGCAAAACTGCATATATTAGGAGAAATGCACACAAAAGTGTCCATGCAGACATTTTCATGGGGAATCCAAAGGTGAAACTGGAATTGACAAATATTCCCACCCACAAGGCAATGAGGCACATTGCACCATGAAGTTACTTTGTGGTGTGGTTCCTCCTTGGATCCCACCTACACAGGCTCTATGGAGCCAAGATACCTGAAGGGCATGAGAAAACGAAAGATACTTCCGAGGATGAAAGCAGCAGCAGCAGCAGCAGCATCACAACTATCTCTGTACCACAATTTTAATGCAAGCTTATGATTAGATAAAACTGTCATATACTGTCAGACCATCAAGCCCAGGTCCATCAAGCCCAGGCGTGGAAAACTGGTAGACCTCCCAATGTTTTCACTATTATGTATTTTATTTTTAAATTTGTATCCCGCCCTCTCCTCCTAAAGGAGCCCAGGGCAGCAATCAACAGCAACATCTTAGGAACAATTCCAATACAGATGGGAGACTGGGAAAGGTCTCCGCTTAAAAGGCTTGCTGAAAGATGGAGGACTTAAGCTGGCAGCGGGGGGGGGGGGGAGAGACAGCAGAGATGGAACCTGTCTAATGTTCAAGAGCAATTCCAAAGGGCAGGTGCCACAACACTAAAGGCCCCTTTCCAACATTGTGCAGAATGGATCTCCTGATAAGATGGCCTCTGCAGGAGGCAATGGGACTTCTACTTAGCTTTCATAGTCCATTGTTGGTCATGGTTCCCCACCCAATCAGACCTGCCTTGGTAGTGGAATCATAGAATTGGAAGAGACCACAAGGGCCATCCAGTCCAACCCCCTACCAAGCAGGAAGCACCATCAAAGCATTCCTGACAGGTGGCTGTCAAGCCTCTGCTTAAAGACCTCCAAAGAAGGAGAGTCCACCACCCTCCTTGGCAGCAAATTCCACTGTCGAACAGCTCTTACTGTCAGGAAGTTCTTTCTAATGTTTAGGTGGAATCTTCTTTCTTGTAGTTTGAATCCATTGCTCCGTGTCCTCTTCTCAGGAGCAGCAGAAAACAACCTTTCTCCCTCCTCTATATGACGTCCTTTTATATATTTGAACATGGCTATCATATCACCCCTTAACCTTCTCTTCTCCAGGCTAAACATACCCAGCTCCCTAAGCCGTTCCTCATAAGGCATCGTTTCCAGGCCTTTGACCATTTTGGTTGCCCTCCTCTGGACACATTCCAGCTTGTCAGTATCCTTCTTGAACTGTGGTGCCCAGAACTGGACACAGTATTCCAGGTGAGGGCTGACCAGAGTGGTACTATTACTTCCCTTGCAGAGTGGAACCTCTGCAGCTGATGGCCAAGTTCATGCGGGAGGAAGCGGTCCTTTGAATATCCTAGTCCCAAACCCTTTGAGTCTTTGTAGATGGTACCGTATTGGCCCGAATATAAGCCACACCCAAATCTAAGCCGCACCTTTAAAATTGGAGGGGGGGAATATCCGAATATAAGCCACTCCCTTCCTCTCTGCTCCTGGCTGCATACTGGGCAGGGGGGAGCCGTGCTGCCTTGCCGCCGGCCTTTCCCCTTCCTTGCTCTCTCCCTTCCTAGCCTTGGGAGAGAGGATGGGGGACTGCGCGTGGGGTGTGGGACGGACACCGCTTCGCCATTCTCCTGGTGCTGTTTGTCCCGCACTCCTGGCTGCAAACCGTAAGGTTAAGAATATAAATCATAGAATCATAGAATCAGAGTTGAAAGGGCCATCCAGTCCAACCCCCCTGCCAAGCAGGAAACACCATCAAAGCATTCCTGACAGGTGGCTGTCAAGCCTCTGCTTAAAGACCTCCAAAGAAGGAGACTCCACCACACTCCTTGGCAGCAAATTCCACTGTCGAACAGCTCTTACTGTCAGGAAGTTCTTCCTAATATTTAGGTGGAATCTTCTTTCTTGTAGTTTGAATCCATTGCTCCGTATCCGCTTCTCAGGAGCAGCAGAAAACAACTTTTGTCCCTCCTCTATATGACATCCTTTTATATATTTGAACATGGCTATCATATCACCCCTTTAACGCACTTTAACTTTCCACTGTTGGAATTGGGGGGGGGGAGTGTGACTTCGGGCCAATACCGTAATAATCAGCACCTTGAATTGCACCTGGAGAAATGAATCACAAGCCAGATTGGTGAGATACTGTCAGAAAAACATACCAGAAAGTCTTCCGGCACCAGCGTTTTGCAGCAGCTGTACATTTTTAAGTTTTTTTTAAATCTAAGACATTCTTCCTAAACCTTGGGTACCCAGATGTTGCTGGACTCCAACTTCTTTCACGCCCCCCCCTACAAGTGTGGCCAATGGTCAGGAACGTTGGGAACTGTAATCCAGAAACATCTGGGGAGTCAGGTGTGGGGAACGCTATTCTAACATGCGTATCTTGCCCTTCCTCTACAATGACATAGATCCCTCTCCCAAATGCACAGAGTTCTATTTCTAAAATTATCAGATTTGGGATACGTTTTCCCAAAGCAAAGAAACCAACTCTTTCATACAGAGACAGTGTGAATGACAGACAACTGAACAGGGGTCTGAGGCTGGAAGGAGGGGGAGCTATGGTCCTCCAGATGTTGTGGAACTGGCTGGGTCTGATGGGAGTTGGATTCCAACATCTGGAGAGCCACAGGTTCCTCAAATCTGCTTTATTGCTTGGTCATCAAGTCTGGCAACACTCTGAAAATATCTGAGTCTTTTGGGAAAACATATACACACACACATTTGTGAGAAACATCTGAAAACCACATTAGACAAGCTCTGATTGTGATGGATGGAAAAAAATAAATATATACACCAAGTAAAGTAGCAATAAATTGGAAGGTTTTTTTTTAAGGAAGGAAAAAAGGAGTCTCCATAGCAATTTTAACTACAGGAATAAATGCTCCAGACTTGATGAATTTTTAATACAGCAATGTTGACAGATATAGAATTCAAAGGATGCTCAGATAATGAAGTTGGGGGAAGTGTCATCAAGTCTCTCCTTTAGAATACCCAAAAGTTTAGCTCATCCTACTGAAGATACTGTCCAGAGGGCAGTCATTCAACTATCTGTCAGGGTCCATCTCTCAATAAAGGGAAATATGAAAGGGAGAGGGAAGGAGAGCAGAAGTTTTGCTGGGGTGCGAGGAGTCTTGCACACAGGCGCATCACATACCAATGACATTTTCAAAGCTTTTTTCCCCAGTAGGTCGTATTAGGGGGCTCATGTGACTCACCTCCATGTGTTGAAAGGTGTGGATGAGGTTGAAAAGCCATGCAGGGAAGCTCAGTGCCCCTACCACTGCATGCCGCTGCCACACAGACACACCCCCAACATCCACCTGCTCAAACTACATCAGAACAGGGTCCCTCCTCATATAATAATAATATTTATTATTTATACCCCACCCATCTGGCTGGGTTTCCCCAGCCACTCTGGGCGGCTTCCAACAAAATATTAAAAATACAATAAAACATCAAACATTGAAAACTTCCCTAAACAGCCACTATCCTGGACGCCACTATCGAGAAGGCCCTCTGCCTTGTTCCCTGTAACTTTGCTTCTCACAGTGAGAAGAGCTCCCCTATTATCAGTAGACAAGTAGAATGCCTTCTGGCATAGTTTCGGCCTGCAGGAATCAAGGTAGCAAGGTGGTGATGTGGAGAGAGGCGGGCTTTGCCTGAACAACCCTCTACACCAGTGTTCCCCAACCTTGGGCCTCCAGCTGTTTTCGGACTACAATTCCCATCATCCCTGACCACTGGTCTTGCTAGCGAGGGATGATGGGAGTTGTAGTCCAAAAACAGCTGGCGGCCCAAGGTTGGGGAACACTGCTCTACACGGCTTCTTTCAATGTGTGGAGGGGATTGGGTGGAGAAAGAAAACCCTTTTTAATCACACTGTTGCTATGCAAACATAGTGAAGGTACGTAGACAGTCTTACCTCTTATATACTGCATCGATCACCTGATCTCTGTAGGAGAAGACCCCAAAACAGGATGGCAACGCCAGCTATCTTCAGGGTGCCATGGCCTTCATCCAGAATGATGGGCACCTCAAGAACTGAGGATGGGTCCATGCCTGCAAAAGACAAAAGAAGCTTCCAGTTTCAACAGCCCCCTCCTAGGAGCATAGGCATCTTCAGCATACAGAGTCGGACCATTGCCCCGTCCGTCTCAGTATTGTCTACACTGACTTGCAGTAGCGCTCCAGGGTTTTGTACAAAGGGTATTCCCCAGATATGCCAGGAATTGAACTGGGCCCTTCTGCATTCACATCAGGTTCTCACGCAAAGTAGCCCTCTCTGCTAAGGAAGAGAGCACCTGGCAATGTCCTCAGGGAGATATAGGGCACCTCCGGACGATGAGGCAATCTCCAAAGCCACTGCAATCTCTGTGTTATGTCAGAGAGAGACCATTAAGAAACAATCCATTAATGGCATTATACTCCAGTGAGATTGTGTGCCAATGTCCCCAAATGTTGAAGGGTTGCAGTCAATGGGGCACTTACATTCATCTATGGTGGGAGTGTCTGCAGATAGTGAGATTGTGGGGAAAGGGACTCAGAGAAATCTGTATCATGGCTGGCAAAAGAATTGTTAACCCACCCACCCTCAATTAATGGTACTTTCACTGTTTCCCTTAGAATGGGGAGAGGAACATAGCATTTATGAACTTCATTAGATTCATGTTGGTTGCTGCCAGGCCTGTGGTAATAAGAGAAGCAATAGGACTCCTACTGTTGACCTCTAGCACCATAGTAAATGTTAGACAATTGCCATTGCAGAGAAACTTACACATGAAATCCATGCAAACAAGGGACAAGCAAGACAGGATGTCTTTTATTTATCTTCCATACTGAAAAGGACCCTTCCAGCCCAGTCTGGAAACAAATAATTAAGGATTCAATAATTAACGGTTTGAGCATTTGGAGAATCATCATCAGTTAATGTTATTTACGATGCATCAAGTCCCTCCATCTGACGGATATGATCATGGTGATTGCCTTCTCCCATATTAGACCCATAATGAGAGAGAATATTATGCTAGCTCAGCTGTAACACTGTTGTGGTTCCCAGTCCCTTCATGTTGTCTGGAGTTTAATTTGTTCAGGTGGTGAGGAGAAGCTCCTCAAAGAGTAGGGCTCAAACAAATAAGGAGGCCCAAGTATTTCCAGAGACACCATGCTTCAGAAAGAGGTCAAGTCAGAGAGGTCAAGCCCAATGCAAAAATATAATTGCTCCATCTGATAATTGCTGGTGCAACTCTGTTGCAATTCAGAGACAAAGGCTATCATAAGACAGGCTCTGGAGAAGTGGATTTCTCTATTAATTTATCTCTGGAGAAGTGGATTTATCTATTAAGCTTATATCTGACCTCCAAGATATCTCAGGGAGCTCAAGATGGAGTATGCGAGGGAGAAATCCCCAAAAAGGATATTACTGGTACTTTTTGTATGCCACAACAGCTGCAAGAATATTGATTGCCAAGAATTGGAAGAACCAGGAGATACCTACTGTTGAAGAGTGGCAAATGAAGATGATGGACTTTATGGAACTTGCCGAGCTGACTGGAAGACTCCGCGACCAGAATGAAGAGACGGTGGAGGAAGATTGGAAGAAATTTAAATCTTATTTGAAAAAAAATATTGCAATATTTACATTTTATATTCGCTAGGGAAGGTATTATAGGCTTTTGGTAATAATGTAGGATTTAGGCTGAGTTATCTCTACAATGTTTTAGGGTAAGAATTTTGTTTAATTGTTAGATTTATGAATTAGTAAATTTTGTTTAATTGTTAAATTTATGAAATTGCCAAAGATGAGTGAAACTGGAATCCAGAAGGGGGGACAGGGGAAAGTCACCCTACAATGTTTAAAAAAAAATGTTGGAATTGTATAAGAAATTTTTTGCGTTGTGTTTGTGTTTATACTTGTTTGTTTGTTTTTTCTTATAAAATGAATAAAAATATTTTATATATATAAAAAAGATGGAGTATGCGGTCCCCTGCCCCTCATTTTACCTTCCTAACAATCCTGTGAGGTAGGATAGACCAATCCCCCTCTGCTTGAAGAGCTCTCCTCAGCTCTCCATCCAAATTGCAGCAACTGCTGCCTTACCTGTTGGGTTGAAGCCACTGACTCTTCAGTATTCCCAACTTTGGATCCTTGCTGCAACCTGTCCCTGAACCATATCTCCCAGAACAGAGCCCAAGTGCCAAAGATTTCCATATTAACAGCAATTGGGGTTGGAGTGCGCACATCTTTGAAAACCACATCTGTTCACAAGAACTGGAAAATGTGCATCGACCAGATCATTGGACTTAAATGGAGGCCATTGCTCAAATTAATACTGGCAGTTTCCCGTGCTTCATGCGGCATTAACCAGATTCACAAGTTTTCGCCTTTTAAAAAGCGCACAGATTAGCATGATTTGTATAAGCAACCTTCAGCATAGGGCACTTCTGTGAGGAACTGCCTAACTCAGCGATATCAGGTCAAAACAAAGATAGTTCACCTTGCGACGTATTTTCAAAATCGCAAACACAAAATTTAAAACTGCATGGTTCCGTCTTCTAACCAACATCGAACCCCCCCCCCATTATATAAAATTTCCCCATACCAAAATAACAGAAGCAGCAACCGCAGTAAGCAACATTAAAACCATCACATGTGAAGAGGATGCTCCTTCTAAAACTATAAAACAGCACTGCTGCTAAATTAATAAAACTATTAAATATCACTGAAAAATACTTAAAAACCTAAGGGAGGAGGAGAAAGAATTTTACACAACTGTTGTATACACAACAGAGGAACTTCCAAACATGCTTTGCTTTCACTGTAGGCAAAATGTCAACAAGAAAGCATATTTTGTCTTGTTGGACTGTGTATGTGATAAAGAGGAGCCATACCGGGGTGAAGGCGTCTTCTTCTATTTGTCCCAGTGTCAGTTTCAGTTTATTGGTTGCTGTCAGGTTCACCAACGGTTGCTCATGAGTATAAAGACCAAGTCCGTCTTGTCTTTCAACTATTTTATTGTGCAAAGTATGTACAGTGCGGAGCTATCCTAAAACATGACCACCTAGTCGCTAGCAGAATCCGGAAGTGCCCCCCTCCTGTTTCGGCGCCAACACCAGAGTCTCGGCACCCTAAAGTGCCGCCTCCTTTCTCCCCTGACCCTTCTGCGTAAAGCAGGCGCCGGAAGCGGTGTCTCCCCCTCGGAGTGGGTCTGCTGAGCGGTGCTGGGTCTATCTGCATCATCCTGCAGACCCCTTCCCACCTGGCTCCTCCCTGGTGACTCCTCCTCCCCTGGGGAGGAGCTGGCAGACTCACTGGGAGACGTGTCCATCGCCAGCAGAGGCTGAGGCTGCCGGTACCCACTCAGTGCCTGACTGGCAGGGGAGGGGACGACCCTGACAGTTAATTTTTCTAGTAGGGTTGTTTCCCATACTATTTGGTACCATTGGTCCATGCTTACTCCTGACAGGTCTCTCCAGTGTCTGGTTATGATGTTTCTGGCTGCTGAAAGTTTGAGTTCTTTGTGATGTAAATGGGCATTATTGTCTTGGAAGATGTCAAAAATCCACCAACAGCATACGAATCAATATAGTTAACCTGATCCAAAACACCCGCCCACCCCACTCACACATGGGAAAAAAAGATCACCACAGCCAATCACAAACAAACAACCACACCCTAGGCCAACCCCAACCTCTCTCACCACCAAAGGAACACAAGCGAACAGCAGAGAACCTGCACAAGCAACGCTGACACCAAACCCTACATATATTAAGTAAAATAGAAACATCGTCACCCGACCCCACCCATCTCCCCCCCTTTCCACCTCTCTCCCCCTTTTCTTCCTAATGTCTCAACAAATGAAACTGACTTGCAAAAATGTTACATGGGGGGGGGGGGAATACGAGAGAGAGACATTGCACACACTTTTGTAAATCAATAAAATCTTTAATAAAAATACTTTTAAAAAAAAGAAATAAAGCATATTTTGGGAGGTCCCTCCCCAAAAAAAGAACCAGCAGGGTAACTTATCACTTGCCGTGAGTTTCTTTGCAGCACTGAGACACATGCTAGCTGGCCTTTCTGGAGTTAAAAATATTTGCTATATCTAAAAAGAATATCCATCACCCAGTTACTGAGCACTAAAATTTATGCTGCGGCTGCTATTAGCTTTGCATATACTTTACAACCAGATAAAATCACATTGGTTCCCCCCCTTCCCTTCCCTTGCTCGCTAGTTCAGCAAATCTTTATAAAATATGCCATGCCCGAGAATAATATGGCTATCCAGCTTCTTCCGTTAATCTTTCGCTAATTTCCATTCTTTCAATATATCTCAAAATAGCTTCCTTGATTTGTTATTCATAGTAGCAGCTATTTGTTCATTTTCTTACAATCCTCCTAGGATACCCGGCCCGTTTCTCTCAATGCCATGACCGCACTGTAGATATTCCACCGCTAAGCAGGATTTCATTATTATAGGAGGATTTGAGGGGCAACGTGACATGAAGGTGAAGTTTGTACCACTTTAACTGTACGCAGCAGTTTCATCTTGGCTCTGCAGTCTTACAGTGCAGTCCTAGACATGCCTACTCTATGGTTCTTGGACCACAGGTTTCCCATTCCTGGTCTTGCCAAAAGGGAACTGGCAGAAGCAGCAAGTGAGAAGAGTGCTGTGGTGCTCGGGTCCTGCTTGTTGGACTTCCATGAGTAGAGTCATTTTGGACTCACGGCTGCCCATGGAGGCGCAGGTCAATTCTGTGTCCAGGGCAGCTGTCTACCAGCTCCACCTGGTACGCAGGCTGAGACCCTACCTGCCCACAGACTGTCTTGCCAGAGTGGTGCATGCTCTAGTTATCTCCCGCTTGGACTACTGCAATGCGCTCTACGTGGGGCTACCTTTGAAGGTGACCCGGAAACTGCAATTAATCCAGAATGCGGCAGCTAGAATGGTGACTGGGAGTGGCCGCTGGGACCACATAACACCGGTCCTGAGAGATCTACATTGGCTCCCAGTACGTTTCTGAGCACAATTCAAAGTGTTGGTGCTGACCTTTAAAGCCCTAAACGGCCTCGGCCCAGTATACCTGAAGGAGCGTCTCCACCCCCACCGTTCAGCCTGGACAATGAGGTCCAGCACTGAGGGCCTTCTGGCGGTTCCCACACTGCGAGAAGTGAGGTAACAGGGGACCAGGCAGAGGGCCTTCTCGGTGGTGGCGCCTGCCCTGTGGAAAGCCCTCCCATCAGATGTCAAGGAAGTAAACAACTATCTGACTTTTAGAAGACATCTGAATGCAGCCCTGTTTAGGGAAGTTTTAAATGTTTGACCTTTTATCAAGTTTTTAATGAATGTGCAGGGTATAAATAATAAATTGTTGTTGTTGTTGTTGTTGTTGTTGTTACCCGCCACCTAGAGTGACTGGGGAAACTCAGCCAGATGGGCGGGGTACAAATAATAAATTATTATTATTACCCAGCCCTCTTTTTCACTTGCACAAACAGCCATGACCACGGGGATGTTCAGTTCACAGTTTTTATTAGGGGATTAAGTGTTATATAGCACACTCCACTAGCCACCCATCAAAATGCCAGAGATGCATCTCCCTGAGCCTTAAAGCAACCTCCCTGGATTAATGTTTCAGGCAGCTGCCCCTACCCAGGAGTCAGCTGGCGGTTCCACTCACAAGTACTTTGGTATCCCATAAATATAGCCCAGCAGTTCCTTGGATGGAAGCTATAGCTCAGCATACCGTAAGAAAGAACACCCTGCTCTTCCCTTCCAGGACTGTCCCAAGACCAGGAGGGATGAAGGAGAGTAATCTAGTCAACAAGGATTTGTGTCAATGCTTACCCACTTTCTGTGACTTGTGGGGGGGGGAGTCCTTCCTTCAGCCTCCTTCTGAGCAAGTTCCCATCTGGGGGACAGCTAAGTATCCTCTGCAGCCGTACACCAAGTCCTTCCACCAGCTAGTCACTCCAAACATCTCCAAGTGTTTTTCCACTTGGAGAGCCAGTGTGGTGTAGTGGTTAAGAGCGGTAGACTCGTAATCTGGTGAACCGGGTTCGATTCCCTGCTCCTCCACATGCAGCTGCTGGGTGACCTTGGGCTAGTCACACTTCTTTGAAGTCTCTCAGCCCCACTCACCTCACAGAGTGTTTGTTGTGGGGGAGGAAGGGAAAGGAGAATGTTAGCCGCTTGGAGACTCCTTAGGGTAGTGATAAAGCAGGATATCAAATCCAAACTCTTCTTCTTTTTCCATGTTTGCCAGTTTCTCCCTGCTTGCCAGACACACCTCTTCTGAATTATAAAGAGTCCTGAAGCTCAACGGTCTACAGCTGGGTCTCGTTCCAGCCAGGTCTTGTTCCAGCTGTTTCTTATCAAGGAGTGCCACAGGAAAGGAAGTTAGATTCTGCCTCCAAGTCAGGTTATTCTGCTCTGCTTGGTTTTCAGCTGTCCTCCATTTATTCACGATGCTCTGTTGTTTTGCTGCAGGATCATTTTTATCAGCCCAGGGGCCATGTTCTTCCATGGCCAAGCTTCTGAGGGGCCACTGATTACATAATTATAGAATTGTAGAGTTTGAAGGCATCCCAAGGGTTATCTAGTCCAACCCCCTGCGATGCAGGAATCACACACACACATTTTTTCATCCTCCATCCAGGCAAGCAAAAAGCATTATTATGGTTCAGGAACAAGGCAAAAGCACTTGAGGAAGATCCAGAGAAAGGCTGGTGTCCTGGGAGAGGGCATAACCCAGGGAACAGTCCCAAGGGCCTGAAAGGGAGATCTGGAGGGCTGCAATCAATCCTCAGACCCGAGACTCCCCAACTTTGTTTTATTCTATTGTCCTGACACGAGGAGTCAAGACTTGCTTTGTATCAGCTGAGGTTCCACACCACAAACACATCAATTGCAACCTAATATCCTCAGAATAAAGCTGTACAGAAACATTGATTTCGTATATTTCATCCCATGGGAGATCAATTTGATATGTGAAATCGATTTAAATTAACTTGTACTTTTCCTGCAGATTAATCAGGGTTGTTTTCAGAAAAATAGCTACGTTCAGTAAATGGGTGGTATTAATGCTAGACCTACTCAGAGTAGACCCACTGAAGTTAATGTACACGTCTAATTTATGTTTGTTAACTTTAAGCAGGACTTAGCTGAATGCAACCCAAAGTCTTTAAACATTGCCAAGATTCTGACATTATTTCCTTGGAACTCAACTAGACATGGCAATTGGAAATCCATGACTGAAGTTCCCAGTGCTTTAAATTTTTAAAGATTTTTAGATGAATAGCAGCTGAGGCTCCTAACAGGAAGCCAGGGTAAGTTACTTAGGCTTCCTATAGTTAGGATCGCTCCGGTAGTTAAGCCAACTGTTGGCCTTTTGTATACAAAGGCCAGACAAACGAGGGATCCTATAGATGTTAGTCATTATTAAAGCTTAGCTTTATTTTTTCCAAGCCAGATACACAACCAGTGGCAGACTTTGGGCTTTAACATTTCAGAGGCGATGCCATAATTCGTCACCCCCTCACCTTTCACCTTCCACTATTCCATCATTGCTACAGGGCCCCCTGCGGCAACCCTCTGAGGCAGAGTTTAGCACCCAGTGCGGGTGAACTGGTTGCGCTCCCCTAAATCTGCCTCTGTATAAAAACTACAGTTTTTGCCTAAAACAAATTCCATATTATAATGGAAAATTAAAATTCATGCATAACCTTTGCCTGCCATTCATTTAAAAATAATAATCAAAAAAATCAGCATTATTAAAGGAAGAGAGTGCTTTGATTTTAGAGTAGATTTTATCACACAATAGAAAATTAGTGCTTTAATAAAAGCATGGACGTCTCAATTTGGTCAGAAAAGGGGTCATGATGATGTCATTATCAAGTCCATACTCCAACACACAAAGCTATTTAGTGGGTCCATGTTGAATAATATGAGAGGGGAACAAGGGACTTTTGAGGGACCAGAAATAGTTCAATATCACACTGTGGGGGCTTTATGTATTGCCGCTATCAGAGATATCATAATCAATGGCATATAAAGGTAAAGGGACCCCTGACCATTAGGTCCAGTCGTGGACAACTCTGGGGTTGTGGCGCTCATCTTGCTTTACTGGCCAATGGAGCTGGCATACTGCTTCCGGGTCATGTGGCCAGCATGACCCGAACCAGAGCAGCGAACCAGAGCAGCACACAGAAACACCGTTTACCTTCCCACCGGAGCGGTACCTATTTATCTACTTGCACTTCGTGCTTTCGAACTGCTAGGTTGGCATGAACAGGGACCGAGCAACGGGAGCTCACCCCATCGTGGGGATTCGAACCGCCGACCTTCTGATCGGCAAGCCCTAGGCTCTGTGGTTTAACCCACAGCGCCACCCACGTCCCTTCAACAGCATATATCAGAACTCAAATCCACATTAGGCCTTGATCTGTTGCCAGAAGGATGTCAAGGATGGCGGCAACCTTGATCAAAGATGCCTCTATATGTTGTTGTTGTTTAGTCATTTCCGACTCTTCGTGACCCCATGGACCAGAGCACGCCAGGCACTCCTGTCTTCCACTGCCTCCCGCAGTTTGGTCAGACCCATGTTGGTAGCTTCGAGAACACTGTCCAACCATCTTGTCCTCTGTTGTCCCCTTCTCCTTGTGCCCTCCATCTTTCCCAACATCAGGGTCTTTTCCAGGGATTCTTCTCTTCTCATGAGGTGGCCAAAGTATTGGAGCCTCAGCTTCAGGATCTGTCCTTCCAGTGAGCACTCAGGGCTGATTTCCTTAAGAACTGATAGGTTTGATCTTCTTGCAGTCCATGGGACTCTCAAGAGTCTCCTCCAGCACCATAATTCAAAAGCATCAATTCTTCGGCTATCAGCCTTCTTTATGGTCCTGCTCTCACTTCCGTACATTACTACTGGGAAAACCATAGCTTTAACTATACAGACCTTTGTCGTATAATTGGCCTCTATATACCAATTGCCAAACTGGGTCAGGTGACCCAGTTCTCCATAACCTATTACTTGGGCATGGTTAAGTTAGCTTCGTTGATCTTAATGGGTCTACACTGAGTAGGACTTAGCCGAACACAACTCACAATTAAGTTAAATTTTGCAGTCATTATTTCCTTTGAAAGCAAGAGATGTATAGTGGACACCCAAATCAGGAACACCCACCAACCTCTCCCTATATTTAGGGCTTGCGCTTGACCTTGCTATGCCGTCGTGTGTGGCCTGTCGTTGAGGCAGGGGCACGGCAGGAATTTTCCCCACTTGGCTGATTGGCTGGTGCCACTTGGGTTTCGCCTGCCGCGTAGCAAATCGTCACAGCTTGTAAGGTTGGCCATTCCTATGCCAAGGGTATTCCGGTAAAGGAATCCAAGGATTCAATGGTTTGGTGAACCCTGAAAGGGGCTATGCCCGTACTGGAATCCAGGGCTCGCCAGGGCAGCGGAACAGCTGGGTCACCCCCCATCCGCCAGCCCTGGTGTTTACCCTAGGCTGACCTACGATAGAGCTCTGGGTCAGCGCTACCTGCAACGGTGCAGGGAGCTAGTCGAACCAGAGCCTATGCAACCACTCACTTGATTGTAATCAATAAAGTTGTGGCCTAAATTCTGCCAAAAACCAAACCCAAAACTTGAGTCATGTCTGAATTTATTTCTAGGGTCAGGGTAAAAGGTCTAAACACGCAAAGAATAAAAGAGAAGAAGTTGCTCGATTCTGCAGGTCATCTTGCAGGTCACCTTGACACTGTGCAGCAATGGCATTGAGAGGATATCATGAAAGGAAAGTTGCATGAAAACTCCTTCCTGATCTAGTTACCAGTTTTTAGAGACTTGCCACGTAACTAAAAGAGGGACACTCCTTGCAAAAATAATCTCGGACCGTCTTCCTGCCAAATCTCATTTCTGAAAACATGATTGCGTTACCAGTTGATGCCTGCTACAAATAATATGAAGATGATCTGAATAAGAGATGGACATGTTTTAGTAAAACATTCACCTATGTGAATTTTCCTCTCTCTATTATTCTTGGAACATTATTCTTCCACTAAATGATTGGCAGGTAAGCTGTTTGCCAGTGAAGCAAATTTTGGGAGGGGCAGAGGAGAAAAGAGGGTGGGAAGTTGGTGTAGCAGCACTATCACAATCATCATCATCATCATCATCATCATTGCCATCACCATCACCATCATTTATAAATTCAATGTGTATCTTCCACATTTCTTTGGCAATGCACTTTCCAATCTAATATTTATTATGATCACGGATCAGCCAGAACAATGCACTTTAAAACACAACAGTAATCCATAAAGACAGAGGTGACTAACCTCAGATGTTGCTGAGTGAGATGCAGCTCCCATCAATCCCAGGGAACATAACTCAGTGTCCAGAGATGATGGAAGCTGTTGTTCAGCAACATGTGGAGGACCACAGGTTCCCCTATCCCTGTACTAGGATGACAGCAGCAATAAAATCCTTCAGAATCACAGAGTTGGAAGGGACCACGAGGGCTTTCTATTCCAATCATCTGCAATGCAGGCGGTTCTTTTGCCCAACATGGGGCTTGAACCCACATCCCTGAGATTAACAGCCTCATGCTCTGCCAATTAAGCTATCCCAGAGATTTCTTTCCAGTTTACATCATCTTCCTGGGGGGTGTGGGTAGGGCTTTAAATGGTCAAGAATGATTAAGGTGAGCATCAGGAGCAAGAGAAAAATATTAGTGTGGCCGTTCGGTGGGATTATAAGAAACAATTCCGACTGAAACACACCTGACTCCCATAGATGGTGTGCCTTTGCTCAAGGAAGGAGGTTTGTGAGAGCACTGTCAAGAAGTCGTCCTAGAAATGGTTGTCCAAAAGAGTAATGAAGGCACAGCAGTAGCTGATGACTCTCCGGGTGATGAGAAGAGACATGCAAATATTGGATCCCTTGAAAAGTGGGTGGAAAGGTAAACGGCTGGGGGGAAACCAGAGCGCTAAAGAGCAATCACGGCTTTGTGGACCTGCATTCCTCCTAAATGCTACAGCAACACCCTCTGGCAAAAGCAAATATTTTAAGAGGGGAAGTGCTAGCAGGAAAGCTGCTTATTGCTTCAAGACACGTATGAAGTGGTGGAGGTCACGGCTAACATCTGTTTAAACTTGGCCTTTCCATCACTTTGAAGCCTGGGTTGGCTCTAGAGCAGCGCTAGCCAATGGGGTGCCCTCCAGATGCCGTTGAACTACAACTCCCATCAGCCCCAGCCAGCACAGCCAATGGCCAGGGATGATAAGAGTTGTAGTCCAGCAATGTCTGGAGGGTTACAATGTACAATTGGCTAACCCTGCTGCAGAGAGTGCAAGGCCAGGCATCTGAGGGCGGGGGTGTCTCACTTCTGGCAAAGGGACCCCCCAAGCAACACTGTCCCCAACTGCATGGCGATGGGAATGTGCAAGAGTGTCTCTCTTTTTTCAGCTGATATGTTCAACCTCACATTTATAGAAACAGAACTGGCTGAAGAGACATGCACGTTGTGATATGGGGAGCGGAGAGAGAATGGGGAGGAAGAGACTTTCCCCCAAACAGGAGATGTCACCTCCACCTCCCCCCTTCCCTTTTCTGCCCCACCTCGCACCAGAGCCCACCCCATTCGGAGGGTCCCACCATAGGAGCCAACTCCTAGGGGCTGAGGTCTCTTCAGCCACCCCAATAAAATATTTGAGGGGGCCTAGTGTCCCCCAAAGTTGATGGGCATTGCCATTCAAACGGTGTGCATGTCCCATGTCTTGTCATTGATTATGGGGGGGCAATATTTTATTCAAGTTGTCACCTCTGGCTCCCACGTTCCTTGAAGGAATCTTTTCAGGGAACTGCAGGGCAGTGAAGGGAGCAGAGAAATCAGCTGCTCCCAACCCTGTTTTCTGTACATTCAAACCATCATGTCTTTTTACTACGGTGCCCTGGAATGTTCATCTTGCCTTGTCCCACTGAGAGGTGCTCCTTGACTCAGATACCCTGCCAATTGCTTCCCTTAAATCAGGCACCCCCAAACTGCGGCCCTCCAGATGTTTTGGCCTACAACTCCCATGATCCCTAGCTAACAGGACCAGTGGTCAGGGATGATGGGAACTGTAGTCCAAAGCATCTGGAGGGCCAAAGTTTGGGGATGCCTGCTAGACTCTCCCGTTTTTCACAGCCTTCACATGTTTGACTTGGCAACAACAAAATGGGCTGTTTTCTTCCTCCTCCTCCTCCTCCTCCTCCTCCTCCTCCTCCTCTTCTTCTTCTTCTTCTTCTTCTTCTTCTTCTTCTTCTTCTTCTTCTTCTTCTCCTCCTCCTCCTCCCCTAGCTCAAAAGTGAAAAAAACAAACAACTGAATAACTTGTCCCAACAGCTGTTTGGGGCTGTTTACCTTTCCACAATGCAATTTTGAATAATTACTGTAATCCCTCTGAATTCTTCATATTGTCTCATCTCGCCGCAGACAGACAATTTTAATTCAGCTAAGGATTGCAGGAGGGGGGGTTAATACAGAGAGGACACATAGATGATTTTATGTATTAAAAAAAATAACAGAAAAGAAAAAGGGAAAACCATCAAAGGTGGATGCTGAGCTCTAGTTAAAAAGCAAATATATATTGTCTGAAGACAGCTATTCAGCAGCCGCCATCTTCAACTCTGATCGACAACAGATTGCATCTGGCTGTCTCAAATATAACCTGTGCCCTCAGCACGAAATACAGTAGACACATTGTGTAAACATGCACCTCTCTGCTCCAGAATACTGTCTTTTCATCCCATAATCACAGAGGAAGACTGCCAGCTGGGCTTTTCTTGATATGTACTTGGAAATTATCCTTGGGCTGAAATCCTGTGCATGTTTACTTGGCAGCATGCTTTACGGATGTCAGGTGAACTTATAAAAGAAAACACGGATTGGACTTTGCTGCACGATTCGTCAGGTATATATGTGTGTGTGTGTGTGTGTGTGTGTGTGTGTGTGTGTGTGTGTATCTGTCTGTCTGTCTGTCTGTCTGTCTCTCTCTCTCTCTCTCTCTCTCTCTCTCTGTGTGTGTGTGTGTGTGTGTGTGTGTGTGTGTGTGTCCAAGGAAAGGGTAGTGCTCAGGGACTTCCCTGCTGTCATAATGAACATTGCAATAAGGATTCCCCATGTGCTTCTGGAGCACTTTTGTAATGGAAAATAACAAGTCCTCATCGACCGCAAGACTTTTGATTACATCCTTTTCATATATTCCAGCTAAAAAACCCGAGATTCTTTTTTCTTTCTTTCTTTCGGTACCAACAAATTTTATAAAGATGATTTGCATGATCTGGCAAAAGCTAAGCACTTTTAAAGCACATCTATTTCAGCTTTCGGCCGAAATTGTGTACTGCTCACATACTATTTCTGAAACTCCAAATGTCTGCTCAGCCCCTAAATTCTGTGGACTCTCTTTCCTTGGAGGTTTCTAAGCACATGTTGGATGGCCATCTGTCATGGATGCTTTAGCTGAGATTCCTGCATAGCAGGGGGTTGGACTAGATGACCCTTGGGGGTTCCAACTCTACAATTCTATGATTCTATGACATTGTTAGGTACTGAGTAAGAGTTTTTCTAAAATCTAAAAATAGCTGCAGCCTCCCACCCTGGCACAACTGGATTAAATTTTCAGCCATAGCAGCAACCTTAGCATGGGCGAACCCTGCCATATTCCAGGCAGATACTTCCAGGTATTTTTTGTGCAGGACCACTTTAAAATCTGATATTTAACCATCTAAACCAAGGAAGAGTCTGTAATGCTTTGAATGTTTTCCATAACTGGATTCAATTTGCAGACATCGTCACCCTTTCAGAAGGATAGCTACCAGTGGTTCTCTCACAACAGCAGACATTGCCATTCCTGGGTGGTACAATAGGAATCACAGAAACGTGGGGTTAATAGAATCATAGAATTGTACAGCTGGAAGGGACCCTGAGGGTCATTTAGTCTAACCCTCTGCAATGCAGGAATCTCAACTAAAGCATCCATGACAGATGGCTTGTGGGGCAGGAGTCAGGAGTCAGGATGGGATTCAGGAAAGCTTAGGAGGAGTGATTTCCCCCACTCTGTTACACCAAAGCTCACTGATGGGGAGTGGGCTTCTCCCCCACAGTGGGGATACAGTCTCTTCTTCCGAGGTGGGGGGAGATCTCCCCATTTGACATCCACAGAGGAAATCATAGATCCATGCAAAAAAACAAAAACAAATAGTTTTTATTCTCCTCTGCAAATCACTGAGACTGAGGTGCCCTGGAGAAATAATTCACTGTGATTAAAAGCTGTCCATCAGCATGAAATACCCCTCCCCCACCTTTTCACCCCTCCCATCTCAAGTTCCTGCCATTTCCCCTAGTTTGTGACATTCAAAAAAGCTGTTTACAATATTAAGCCCCCGTTTGGAAGCACCCAAAATGATGGACAAATGGGTCGTCCACTTAATTTCTCTGTGCCAGACAGTTGTTAAAAACCCAAGAGTAGGACCAGAAATTCAAGGTGAGATGTTGGAACTCACTAGCTTAGACCAACAAGTGTACAAAATCCTTGTTTGAGCTTGACCTTCGAAGGTTCTCCAGCGCCTGCAACTTCACATCAACTTTGCAAAAGGTCTTTGAGTCCTGGGCCTCATGGGGAGAGGACAACTCAATTGAACGCTTGGCAGACGCATCCATTTTTATTTCAGCCGCATACCAGGCATCTCTTCTCCACAGAGTGAAACTGTTATGAGACCAGCTGTCGCCAAGTTGTAACTACAAAGGAAATTGCAGCAGGTGTTCCATACGGGAGGACTAATGGATCATCGTGCCACCTGTGCTCATTCATTTGCTGACAGAGGCGGTTGGCGGATGGATGGTGGCTAACAGATTGAGGTTGAATCCTGACAAGACAGAAGTACTGTTCTTGGGGGACAGGGGACGGGCGGGTGTGAGGGACTCCCTGGTCCTGAATGGGGTAACTGTGCCCCCTGAAGGACCAGGTGCGCAGCCTGGGAGTCATTTTGGACTCACAGCTGTCCATGGAGGTCAATTCTGTCTGGTACGCAGGCTGAGTCCCTACCTGCCCGCAGACTATCTCACCAGAGTGGTGCACACTCTGGTTATCTCCCGCTTAGACTACTACAATGCTACCTTTGACTCGGAAACTACAACTAATCCACAATGCAGCAGCTAGACTGATGACTGGGGGTGGCCTCCGATACCATATACCACTGGTCCTGAAAGACCTACATTGGCTCCCAGTATGTTTCCAAGCACAATTCAAAGTGTTGGTGCTGACCTTTAAAAGCCCTAAATGGCCTCGGCCCAGTATACCTGAAGGAGTGTCTCCACCCCCATCGTTCAGCCCAGACACTGAGGTCCTCCTCCGAGGGTCTTCTGCTGGTTCCCTCACTGAGAGAAGCAAAGTTACAAGGAACCAGGCAGAGGGACTTCTTGGTAGTAGAGACCTCCCTGTGGATGTCAAGGAAATAAACAACTATCTGACTTTTAGAAGACATCTGAGGCAGCCCTGTTTAGGGAAGTTTTAAAGGATTGATGCTTTTATTATGTTTTTAGATATGTTGTAAGCGCGGGTGGCGCTGTGGGTTAAACCACAGAGCCTAGGGCTTGCTGATCAGAAGGTCGGCGGCAGTGGCGTACCGAGCTGCTTGGCGTCGCTCCGTAGCGTATGCATCGTGATGTCACAACGCATGCGCTATGGAGCGCAGTCCGCCCGGGCTGCCAGGCTGGGAGCGAGCGGCCCCCTGTCCGTGTGGCGGCTGCTCTCACTGAACTCTTAAGGCTGCAGTGCAGTGCTGCAGCCTTACGAGTTGCCAGGCATGAGCAGCCGCCGCAAGGAAGGGGTGCCGGGCAGCGGCTTGGGAGTCACACTCACAGGGCAGTGGCGCAGAGTGTCACACCCCCCCCCCCCCAGGATGGGATCACTAAATTACCTTCCAAAAATTAAATTACCTTAAAACTGCTGATCACTAAATTACCTTCCAAATATTCTTCTTTAAATTAGTCCTTACTGGTGAAACTATTGCAAATTAATATTATCTAATTTTTTAAATACAATATAGGGGGGGAATTCCTTTCTAGTCGAGTCTTGTAACTGACAATTAAATGCTCTTTAAGATTTTAATCTCCAACTGCCGCTGCTGCTGAAGCCTTAAGAAGGGATAACATTGTTAGAACCTCACTTGAAAACAGAAGTAACCTTGAAGACAGGGAAAGACATATGGTCTTGTCAGTTTCATCCTGCTTCAGCTGTAAACGCTGCTCTTTTAACACGCCACCGGTGTAACTATAAAGAACAACGCCAACTTGAAATCTGTTCCTCTAAGGGAAGGAGCTGTCAAAGGCTTCTTTTGCCATGTTGAGCAATGTAATAATCCTATTTCCAGTCATTTGAAAGCACTCCCTCTCCCTGTTTAATTGAGATGAAAATGGTAGGTAGATCAACTGCACGAGCAAATTGTGTAAATGTCTGTGGGCGGTGCAAATCAGGGACTCAGCTACACAGCTGCAAATAAAACGTTTTAAGTGTGTTGTAAAGTGCATTATACAAACGTGACACTAGATGGTGATGGTGAGCTATGGCAAATTCAATATATTTTTCAAAAGTTTTTTTTTAAAGCATTTTAATAATAATAATAAATTTTTATTTGTTCCCCGGCCGGAGCCGGGCTCAGAGCAGCTAACATCATATAAATAATACAATATGCATAAAAACAAGCAATCAATCGATTAAAATGCACCCCAAAATTAATTCAAATAAATTAAAATTAAAACTGGACAAATTACAATCCTCAGGTTAAAATTGAAAGCGGTTAATACTCACCAGGACCAACTGTTTCCACTGATATTATAAGGACCTGTAAGCGGGCTGGGAAACAACCTTCGTGCTTGTTTTTATACAAAGAGAAAATGAGTCAGACTGAACTTCACACAAAAAAAAAGTATGTGTGTCTAGATTCCATCCAGGAGTGGGGTAACTGTGGCCATACAGGTGTATCTGGACTCCAGCTCCCATCAGCCCCAGCCGGCAGGGTCGGTAGTCAGGGATGATGTTAGTTATAGTCTGACATTGAGGAGGGGGTCACGGGCCTTTTTTACGCCAAAGTTACTGTAACAACAGAAGTTGAGGTGATCTTTGCGAATGAATCGTACGATTAACCGATACTGTGGCCAAGTTTTACTGTTCTACCCAAGAACATTTCCAGAGTTTTTACAACGGTATAGTAAAAACTGGACATGCAATGATATAACCATTCCACAAGAAGCTCACTATCATCCTAGATATTTGCTCACATCGCACTATGAACTAGACAAATAAATAGCCATTCTGGCTTGTAGTCATTGACCCACTACGTTCTACTTAACACTGCTGGAGCTAGCTGCTAGGAATCACAAGTGGGGACAGTGCTGTTGTGTGTTGCAATAAAATAATTATTATAATTATAATTTTATTTATACCCTGCCCATCTGGCTGGGTTGCCCCAGCCACTCTGGGCAGCTTCCAACACATATAAAAACATAATAAAACATCAAACATTGAAAACATCCTGATACAGGTGTCTTCTAAAAGTTGTGTAGTTATTTATCTCTTTGACATCTGATGGGAGGGTGTTTCACAGCGAGGGTGTCACTGCCAAGGAGGCCCTCCGCCTGGTTCCCCGTCACTTCACTTCCCGCAGTGAACCTCTATGCAGCTTGCATTTTCTGTATAGTATGTATTTTTGCAATGACCAAGAGTTTCTAGCAAATAAATCCAAACAGCTCTTGCACTCAGGTTCCGCTTGTGAGCTTCCCATATGCATCTGGTTGACCGCTCTGAAAACAGGATGTTGGACCAGGTGGGTCTCTGGTTCTGATCCAGCAGGACTCATTCTTACGTTCTTTATAATTGGAACAATCCACCCTGAATTTGCCACATATCAAGAATGCGAGGATATCTAGGTTCTGCAGATAGTTAAAGGTTGTTTTGCGTTTGAAATGAAGCATATCTTCTCCTTTGAAAACCCAGGTGCTCTGGTTGAGGAAGGCAAGTCTCTTCAAGGCAAATCCAGATTAGTTTAATTCAAACAATCAGTTATGAGTAAACAGGATTTGCCTGGTCCTTTGTATTGTAAGGCACGAAGTTTACCTCTGGCAAGTTAGAGCTTAATAGCATTTCTTGGCTCTTGGTTTGATGCCCCCTGCCTGCCCTTTCTTGCTATATTTTGCACACACATGGCAAGCTTTGTACTTCAAAACAATGGGATTCTGTGTTATACAAAGGAAAACGAAGATTCTGTTATTTCAGCTGCCTAGAAAAATAGGATGGAGAGAGAGATGGAGCACATTCAGGTGGGGCAGGGGCACAAGCAAAGCAAACTTTTCAAACAGCAGGTAGCGCTCCCCACTTTGGTGGGGGGAGTCATTTTTGCTTATGGGTCCATCAGAGCACAGGACAAAGAATGCCTTGCCAGTTCTCCCTATGGTGTGGAATTTCTTTTCCAGATAAGCCGGGTGGCGCTGTGGTCTAAACCACTGATCCTCTTGGGCTTGTCGATCGGTAGGTCAGCAGTTCGAATCCCCACGACGGGGTGAGCTCCTGTTGCTCTGCCCCAGCTCCTGCCAACCTAGCAGTTCGAAAGCACACCAGCGCAAGTAGATAAATAGGTACGGCTGTGGTGGGAAGGTAAACGGAGTTTCCATGCGCTTTGGTTTCCGTCATGGTGTTCCGTTGATCCAGAAGCGGTTTAGTCATGCTGGTCACATGACCCGGAAAGCTGTCTGTGGACAAACACAGGCTCCCTCGGCCTGAAGCAAGATGAGTGCCACACCCCATAGTTAACTTTGACTGGACTTAACCGTCCAGGTGTCCTTTACCTAACTAGTAGTTTTAGGGGGCAGCGGAACCCTTTTCATTTAGGCAAACGTTTGGTGACCTACACAGATGTGATTTTATTTTATTCATTGTGATAGTATTTTATTCATATTTCATTGACTGCTAATGACTTGTGTGTGCATGTGTGCGCACATTACAATTTTGCTTTTCGCAACTTGGCTTTATTTTAAAAGGCAAGATAAAAGAATTTTACATAAACTGGTCGGTAATATTTCTTTTCTATTGGTAAAATAAAAGAAGGCTGATCGCCGAAGAATTGATGCTTTTGAATTATGATGCTGGAGGAGACTCTTGAGAGTCCCATGGACTGCAAGAAGATCAAACCTATCCATTCTGAAGGAAATCAGCCCTGAGTGCTCACTGGAAGGACAGATCCTGAAGCTGAGGCTCCAATAATACTTTGGCCACCTTGTGAGAAGAGAAGACTCCCTGGAAAAGACCCTGATGTTGGGAAAGAATGAGGGCACAAGGAGAAGGGGACGACAGAGGACCAGATGGTTGGACAGTGTTCTCGACGCTACCAACATGAGTCTGACCAAACTGCGGGAGGCAGTGAAAGACAGGAGTGCCTAGCGTGCTCTGGTCCATGGGGTCACGAAGAGTCGGACACGACTAAACGACTAAACAACAACAATTGGTAAAATATTATTGTTCCTGTTATATTATCAATTCATCATATTTTCCACAAAAGTGATTCACGGTGACTTACAATAAAAGCAGACTGGATTTCTTCAAGAACTTTTAAAGTTAGTTACACATGCGGAAGTTGACACATTCGAAAATCAATTTTTAGCTGTGTGATTTTGTTGTTTGTTTTCTTTTTGTTGTGATTGTTTTGTCATTTTTATAAAGAACTGTGCACTGCCATTTAAGAAAGTTCTGCCTCCTCCTCACAAAATAGCTAAATCTAAACCTCACAAAAACGCTAAATCTGGAAAAAATAAAATAATACAAATACTTGGTGCGGGCGGAATCATCAACTGTTATACATTTGAGATTTAAAATATAGGCTGAACCTTCCTTCCAGCTCTTACAAGTCTTGTCTTCCCTTTCAGAAACGAAGATTTTTTTTCAAAACAGCCTGAAATGTGTAGCCTGTGAAATGTTATGACGGCTTTCTGAATTTTTAAACATATGCCTTGAGTGTTTATCTAAAATTGTACGCCAGTTGCAGCCGTCCCAGATACTTCACATGGTTAATCAGAGAGGCTCACCTACTTTTTTGCTGAACCAATAAATATGCATTGAACAGAAACAGTCTACAAAAGATTTGGTTGTGATCTGAGTGGGTTTGATTGATGAAACATTCTGTAGCATCCCCAATCTTTGGAGGCAAGCAATGGGGGGGGGGCATTATTAGAAATGCTGAGCTTGCAAGGTAGAGTTTTAGATAGATATAGAAATCCTCAAACAGAACTTCAGACAAGTTTGCTCTGGACTGTGGTAGCATGTATTTAATCACTAAAACCAGTGACTTGCCTAACAGAAATTTAAAATGGCTATAGCAAATCATTTCATTCTGGCCCATCCTGGTCCGACTGCACTGGCTACCAATTAGTTTCCAGGCCCAATTCAAAGTGCTGGTTTTGACCTATAAAGCCTTAAACGGCTCAGGAACACAATACCTCAATGACCGCCTCTTTCCATATGAACCTACCCAGACCCTGAGGTCATCTTCTGAGGCCCTCCTTCGTGTGCCTCCTCCTGGAGAGGTCCAGAGGGTGGCAACACGAGAACGGGGACTTCTCTGCAGTGGCTCCCCGTCTGTGGAATGCTCTCCCCAGGGAAGTTCACCTGGTGCCTTCATTATACACCTTTAGGTGCCTGGCAAAAACGTTCCTTTTTAACCAGGCCTTTGGTTGACCTGATCAACATCCTATACCCTTTTAAAATGTGGCTCTTGGGGGGGGGTATTATTGGGTCATTGCTTTTATTTGGATTTTATGTATCATTATTTTTGGGTGAACCACCCTGAGACCTCCGGGTTTAGGACGGCATATATAAATCCAGTAAAAAATGAATAATAAAATTTCTGCTTCTGCCTTCCATCAGTTGCTCTGATAAAAAAATGATGCTGGACAAAAAAAAATACCCAGCAACCCGCTTTTAAACTGCAAGCATTTTGTCTGCCCCTTTTACATAAAACATCCTCTTGTTGTTGTTGTTTAGTCGTGTCTGACTCTTCGTGACCCCATGGACCAGAGCACACCAGGCACTCCTGTCTTCCACTGCCTCCCGCAGTTTGGTCAAACTCATGTTGGTAGCTTCGAGAACACTGTTCAACCATCTCATCCTCTGTCGTCCCCTTCTCCTTGTGCCCTCTATCTTTCCCAACATCAGGGTCTTTCCCAGGGAGTCTTCTCTTCTCATGAGGTGGCCAAAGTATTGGAGCCTCAGCTTCAGGATCTGTCCTTCCAGTGAGCACTCAGGGCTGATTTCCTTCAGAATGTACATACATAGCAAAGAAGGACAACCAAGATGGTCAAGGGGTTGAAGCAACTCCTGCTCAGGTTACATCTGAGCAGGGACCACCCATCCTGTTTCACTGCCTGAGGCAAAAGGGGAAGGTGCTGCCCTGGGCATGAACTGCATTCAGCCCCCCCCCCCACCCCAAGACTTGCTGGCAAGGACGTAGGCGAGGCCTCCAGAGGCCTCCATGTGATCTTGTGGGGCTCTCACAATATCCAAGGAGGTGCCCCTTAGATTCCGCCGTTTGAGGCGGCTGCCTCAATCTGCCTCATAGGGAAGCCGGCCCTACATCTGAGGCATTTTAGCTTGGGGAAACAAGGACTATTTGCAGGTGAGTGGAGACACATGGTAGGAGAAACAAGCTTATTCATGGGGTAGAGAAAGGGGACAGAGGAAATCTTTCCTCTCTCTCTCTCCCTCCCTCCCTCTCTCCCTCCTTCCCTCTCTCTCTGTCTGTCTCTCTCTCAGGGTCATGCAATGAAGCCAACTGTTGGAAGTTTCAGGACATACAAAAGAAAGGCCCTAATAATAATAATTTATTATCTTATTCTAATTCTTTTATTTATATGCAACTCACTTTGGGCTCTGAGCTGTGTGTGTGTTCCTTATAACACTGGGGTTCTTCAGTACAAATTGTCAATCATCACTCTTCAACAGAAAGCGCCATAGCTGCTGCAAAAACCACAAGGAGGAAATAGGAAATACTCTATTAGATTTACAAGCCTATAATCCACTTTCAAGTAAGATCATCCCTGCATATTGAATTAGGACAGAGCAGGAGGACGGCTGGAGTGATGTGGATGATCTGGCTCTGCGAACTGAGAAGCCTGTTGTATTTTAAAGCAAGCAAGCAACAATGACAAAAAGTAATTTCTCTCCCATGCATCTTTCATCCATGACATCAATGTAGCAAAGAAATGGTTCGCTTTTTCTTTGCCATTTCTCGCCTACCTTTTATCTTCCACAGCACCCCACACTTTGTGGCCTGTGTGTGTGTGTGTGTGTTCAACTCTTTTCAAACCTTGAGGCTATCGAAACAGACAGTGCTGAGATTCCCCAATTCTACATCCAAGTGCATTTCCTTTCTTTGACGTGTGTGTTCAGTCATCTAACCAAGTTAGCTGAAATTATCCAGTCCTCTCACCCCCAACAAAAAGGAAACCCTGGGTGGTATTCAACTAAGTTTGACTCAGAGTATACCCACTGAAATTAATGGGCATGGCTAAGTTAGGCTCATTAATTTTCACTGGAAGATTTGCATAGGCAAACTCGGTCCTCCAGATGTTTTGGGACTACAACTCCCATCACCCCTAGCTAACAGGACCAGTGGTCAGGGATGATGGGAATTGTAGTCCCCAAAAAGCTGGAGGGCTGGGTTTCCCTATGCCTGGTCTACGCTGAGTAAAACTTAACTGAATTTCATCCCCTATCTTTAGATTACAACCTAGAGGGTCCATCTTTTGCCTTGCAACATGATACTGAACTGGGAGATGAGAGAAGCAAGGCATCTCCCAACCCCATTGCTGTGTCCATGGGCCATAGTTGGAATGCTGGAATTCCAGCCTTTAGAGTAAGCAGGGAGGAGGCAGGGGGAAAGCTAAGAGACCACAGCTGCCTTGTCTTCTGTTCCAGCAGCATATTGAAGGGTAGACGACGAGAAATCTCCGAGTTGCAACCTAGCAACCTTAGTCATCTCAACCAAATCTTTCTGGTGCATAACAAAATTAATTATCAGGACTTGGGTTTATTTTAAAAAAAAATACAAGCAAATGTTTATACAGACAAAAAGAGCCTCCTGTTCCCACCCAAAAACCCCTTGCCATCTGCGGCCTGTTTTAAGGTGGACACTGGAGGGGGCTCACACACCGGGAGAGCTACGTCAATATTGGCACAGTTGTCAATGTCCTTCTCCTATAGCCTGCAACATTTCTCCAATGAAAATGGGGGTGCTCTATTCCATAAATTTATTATTATTATTATTATTATTAATACCCTGCCCATCTGACTGGGTCACCCCAGCCACTCTGGGCAGCTTCCAACATAAATGAAAACATAAAAAAAACATATACATTAAAATACTTCCCAATACAAGGCTGCCTTCAGATGTCTTCTAAGGGTTGTATAGTTACAAGTCTCCACGGCTCGGGGGTTGCATAACTCCATACCCTTCAACATTTCCCCGATGAAAATAGGGACATCCTAAGGAAAACCAGGACATTCCGGAATCAGATCAGAAACCGGGACGGCTTCTGTAAATCCAGGACCGTCCCTGGAAAATAGGGTTTGATCGATCTCTCTCTCTCTCTCTCTCTCTCTCTCTCTCACACACACACACACACACACACACACACACACATCCCACTGACATGAGTCCCATGAACCTAACTGGGGGTGAGGATCACAAAATAAACTCTGCAATGGGGTGGTAGCACTCTTTTGCCGTGCAGCGTGAGCAACTAATGACTGTGGCCACAGGCAGTGCTGACAGCATTTGAGAAAGCACATTCTCCAAATTATCCCTTATTTTTTTAAAAAAATAAATTGCAGTCAACAGTGCAGTTGAGGCTACCAGCCTAATCTACGCCCTCGGCAGAATTAGATTTACTGAGATAAATGTCTATTGATAACCTCGTATAGGAAATCTGTTGCCGAGAAAATTCTTTAAAAAGAAAAGTTTTCAATAATCTGAATGTTGTTTTGCCCGTATGTGTAAACATCAACATTACAGATATTTACAATAGTAGCCGAAACATGAAAAATGGGCTGCCATATGCAGAAGGACTGAAAGAGTGGTATAGAATCATAGAATCATAGAGTTGGAAGAGACCACAAGGGCCATCCAGTCCAACCCCCTGCCAAGCAGGAACACCATCAAAGCATTCCTGACAGATGGCTGTCAAGCCTCTGCTTAAAGACCTCCAAAGAAGGAGACTCCACCACACTCCTTGGCAGCAAATTCCACTGTCGAACAGCTCTTACTGCCAGGAAGTTCTTTCTAATGTTTAGGTGGAATCTTCTTTCTTGTAGTTTGAATCCATTGCTCCATGTCCGCTTCTCTGGAGCAGCAGAAAACAACCTTTCTCCCTCCTCTATATGACATCCTTTTATATATTTGAATATGGCTATCATATCACCCCTTAACCTTCTCTTCTCCAGGCTAAACATACCCAGCTCCCTAAGCCGTTCCTCATAAGGCATCGTTTCCAAGCCTTTGACCATTTTGGTTGCCCTCTTCTGGACACTTTAGGTTCACATCCAGGCTGGGGCCAGATGTGAACTGGCCACAAGAAGGAAGTCTCTGAGCCCCAGCCACCCATTGCACATCCATAGGCTTCAACCATCTGCCAAAAAGAAATCAGCTGAAATGGTGCACCAGTTGTGATCCTGCTGGGAACTCTGGTCCTCAATATCCCTCCCCTCTAATTTCTCCCACAGGTTGCCCTGTCTTCCCCCTTTTCCTTCCCATTCGCCTGGTGTGACAGGAAGAGGCGGGGCATAGCTTATGGGTAGTGTTGGCATGACAAAAGAGGGTGTGCTGCATGGTGCACTCTGTCATTAAAAAAACGAAGTTCAGACCTGCGGATTGTCACATCTCTTCCTGGAATCTATGACATTCAGTCAAGCTAAATTTGCGATCTCTCAAAGACTGAGGGACATTGCTAGACAAGAGGACATTGCCCATGTGAAACCGGGGATGTTTTGGGGGGATCAGATATTCCAGATTTCACCAGCCCCTTATCTGGCGGAAATCCACTACGTGGAATACTGTAGACTCCTCACAGCCGCTAGGTTAAACGTTCTGGATACAGCGGTTTTGTGGGGAAGATACAGGGGAGTTCCATATGCTCTGAGATTTTGTCCCTGTGCCCTGGGAACGGTTGAATCAACTGAACATATTCTTTTGACCTCCCCATTTTATGTAGATCTTAGACAAAAACTGATAGCCCCACTCTTATGCCAACTTAACCTAGTAGACAGAGAAAGACAGGTTTTGTTTTTGCTGAGCAATTTTACTGGTACCGGTACCACAACCCTCTTGGCCAAATTTCTTTTTTTGGCTTTTAAACGCCATAAGGTTAAAATTGACAGTATTTACATGGGTCTAAATGTATAATCTATTTCTCATTGTATGTTTGAGTGTAAAGCTTTCCGAGATGTTTAGACGTTTTAAATTTTTGTATGGATAATGATTGCGCTCTGACTGACGGTCGAATAAACTGTACTGTATTGTAAAAAAATTATTTGTCACTTTCCACTTTCTCAAACAGCATCCTCACCCTGCAACATCGCGTAATCCACTTTTGAAACTGCGGCGGTTGGGGGGGGTGTGATTTCGGTAGCGGATCGTGAAACATTATGGTGGGCTGCTGTTCAAAGGAACTCAGGCAAAAATCCCCACAGGGCATCTGAAGGCAGCAGTCTTTGGTGATGTTCACTTTGCTCCCCTTAGCCTTTTTTCTTTTTTTTCTGGTGAACCGGGTTCGCGTCTCCGCTCCTCCACATGCAGCTGCTGGGTGACCTTGGGCTAGTCACACTTCTCTGAAGTCTCTCAGCCCCACTCACCTCACAGAGTGTTTGTTGTGGGGAGGAAGGGAAAGGAGAATGTTAGCCGCTTTGAGACTCCTTCGGGTAGTGATAAAGCGGGGTATCAAATCCAAACTCTTACTCTTCTTCTTCTTCTTCTTCTTCTTCTTCTTCTTCTTTTCCTCCAAAGCAAATTCCCTCAGGAAACCTAAGTTTCTACCTTAAAAGCAGATTTCCGCAGGACGCAACTGCGGAATCAAATCAATACTTTGCACACCAGATCTCCCTCATGAGCTGTTTATGGTTCCACAATGAATGGGGACTTTTATGAGGTGGATATTTTATACTGAATGCCACATTTAAAAAAAAATGGCTGTACTGAGAAGGAAACAAAATACTTAGCCTAGCGACATTCTGTCCTGAACTGTTAAGTGAAGTATTTTGCCTTTAATCTTTTCCAGATGAACCAACTGTCAACAGTAAATAGTGTGCCTTTGGGTGGGGTGAAACCAGGCCTTAGAACAGCCTTCTCTAGCATGGTGCATGTTTGGATTCAAGCTCCCATCGGCCCCAGGCAGCATGGCCAAGGGTCAGGAATGATGGGAGCTATATCTAGAGGGCATAACTTCATGGAAGGTTGCCTTCAGATTTCGAGTTCAACGGTGCAATTCAGCAGCCACGATAACTAGGCAAGCTGTTGCTTTTACGTACAAACAGGGCTACAACATTTACCTGTTTGGGACAGCTTTTGAGGAAGGGTCATAGCTCAGGGGCAGAGCATCTGCTTTGCATGCAGAACGTCCCAGTTTCGATCTCCGGCATCTCCAGTTAGAACTGGGAGAGAAACCTGCCAGAAAACCTGGAATGCCACTGCTGGTCAGAGAAAAAACTGAGCTAAACTAAAAATTTATAACTGAGCTATAAATGGACCAATGCAGTACAGGGCAGCTGTCTCTGTTCCTATGTAGCTATCCTTGGGTAGAGTGTGCCGTTTGGGTACAGTGAGGCTATGAACTCAGAACAAAGTATGAAAAGGAAAAGAGAATTGCTGTTGCTTGTTTGTCTGGATACCCTGCAAAACCTGTTCCACCCCAGCTCTCTAGAAGCATTGTGTCTATTCAAAATGTTGAGGAACCACAGATCTCAGAATTTTAGAGCTAGAAGAGACTCAGGAAACCAAGCTTTAAAGCTCTGTGTCCAAGTGAGGTAGGAGTTTTCTGGTGGTTGTTTTTTTGCCCTTAGCGCTCAATCAGAGCAAACATCAGTTTGGGTTTTCATCAAGAGAAGCTTTCTGTGGGGGGAATTATGGAGGGGGGGGAAATGTAAGCAGAGGAAATGTAAGTGTGGATAAGCCCAAAGACAAAACAGACGGGATAAAAGATGCCTTATGTGTCTTTTAAATCCAGGAACCACAAGCTGGCTTTAACACCACCTAGTGGGAGCCCTGTGTCAGTCCCCGGGGATGACAGTCCTCTTCTGTTTTTTGCTCAGGCTGTATGGGGTCACAATAAATATAGCCATATGCTTTCTCACTAGAACAAAGCTTATTTTTGTGGTGGATAGAAAGATAAAGAGCTACCCTGTTTAACTTTCATGACTGGTGCTTAAGAACGTCACAGCTCTCAAGAACTCTATGGATGCAGCTCTGAGACCAAAGTCCCTAATATTTCATATTTTGATGAGGCAACTCCACAGAGGAAACTGGAAGCAGCTCCCCTCATTTCCAGAGCAGTCCATGGACATAATAGGTTACCTTCTTTTTCTTTTTTTTTACCTTGACCTTGTCATTCAAAGGCCCTCCGTAAATACGGCCTCAACAAAATGAGTCTGTTGACCCCAAGCCCTCTTCCACCGCTTCTCAAATAGATTTCATATTACAGCCCCCACAGCTTGTAATTCAGTCCAGTTCCTTTCAGCCAGCAGCCTCTTTCAAGGAGAGATTTTTTTTTGCCTCACTTAATATGGAAGCTTTATTACTTCTTTTATTTTTACAGGCTCCCTCTTCTACCCTCTTATTCGTGGGACCGGCGATCCCGATCCCCTGACAGTTTTCTCCGCCTGTCTTCTGTGAACAACAAACAATTTGGGCTGATTGAAAATAGCATGCAAAAATGCATGGTAAGAAGAAATTCCTTTGCAAAAATATGTATTTTGGACAAAATCACATGCAAAGATGTGGTTATTAGGAGGGATTCACACTAAAATGCTGCTGAATTTTCACAGGGACTTAAAAAAAAAATCATAATCTGATGTGGAAATATAGAGGACTGAACTTAAAGGTGGAAAATGAAATCAAAACCAAACAGATCCAAAGGTAAAGGTACCCCTAACCATTAGGTCCAGTCGTGGATGACTCTGGGGTTGTGCGTTCATCTCGCTCTATAGGCCAATGGAGCCGGCGTTTGTCCACAGACAGCTTCCGGGTCATGTGGCCAGCATGAGTAAGCCGCTTCTGGCGAAACAGAGCAGCACACAGAAATGCCATTTACCTTCCCGGCGGAGCGGTACCTATTTATCTACTTGCACTGGCATGTTTTCGAACTGCTAGGTTGGCAGGAGCTGGGACCAAGCAATGGGAGCTCACCCCGTCGTGGGGATTCGAACCGCCAACCTTCTGATCGGCAAGCCCTAGGATCTGTGGTTTAGACCACAGCGCCACCCGAGTCCCTACAGATCTACCCATCCCTAATAGCAATACAATACAGGTGAGTCCTAACTCCAGAGCACTGGGATGTGTATAGAATTAGTTCCTTGCTTGAGGAGAAATACTTGAAGAGGGAACTTCATGTGGTGGGAAGGAGGAAGCAAGGGTAGACCTGGAGACCTAGGAGTAAGGAGGGCTTCTCATTTGCTGCACTTAAATGAAGCTGCTTCTGTTTGAGTTTGCCTGAAGTGCCCGGCATCCATTTCTAAGAAAGGCAGCCTTGCGGGACAACAGCACAAGGAAAATTCTGCATTTCTTTCTTTTGCCCTTGAACAAACTTTACGCCTTCGTTGTGGGTTTGTTTTGACAGCTGATTAGCAGGGGCAACATTATTGTACACCCTATTGCAATTCTTAAGATAAGCTTCTCCTTTGGACTCCTGACAAATGTTTTCCCATGGTCAAAGGCAGAACTTCCTTGAGTGATACAGTGCCTTTCACACCCTTGTGGCCTGCTCTGCCAGTTTCGTATCTACCGTACATCCAAAGGCTGGCAACAACCCCACCGTATCGGAGTCCCTTGCAGACAACCACAGTGCCTGGAGACAGACAGTCAGGTTGTGCATCCACAACAGTGGCCAGGGAAGGAATGACTGCTGGGAGGAGCGTAGAGAGAGAAAATGCCATGACGTACCTGCATCAGCAAAACCGAATGCCTTCATCTGCCCCAGCTGCAACAAAACATATCTCTGCCGTATCAATCTCTACAACAGAGCTTACCAAACTTTCCATGTTGGTGGCACACCCTTCAGATATGCATCATTTTGCGGCACAGTGATTCAGTTTTACTGGCAATCCAGAGGTTAAACTAACCCCTTTCCAGCCCCGGGAAGAGCGCTTGTGCAACACACCTACACGCTGCAGCGGACACACTAATGTGTCGTGACACACTGTTTGGAAAGCTCTGCTCTACAACCACAAAAGGTGCTGTGACTCTCCAGCGGTTCGACTTTACCCCTGAAGGCACAGTCTTCCATTGTCTCCTGAGAGCAGGGGTCAGCAACCTTTTTCAGCCGTGGGCCGGTCCACCGTCCCTCAGATCATGTGGTGGGCCGGACTATATTTTGAAAATAATAATGAACGAATTCCTATGCCCCACAAATAACCCAGAGATGCATTTTAAATAAAAGCACACATTCTACTTATGTCAAAACACCAGGCAGGCCCCACAAATAACCCAGAGATGCATTTTAAATAAAAGGACACATTCTACTCATGTAAAAACACGCTGATTCCGGGACCGTCCATGGGCCGGATTGAGAAGGCGATTGGGCAGCATCCGGCCCCTGGCTTTAGGTTGCCTACCCCTGCCCAAGACAGACAGATGGCAACAACAAACCACCATATTTTTAAACTACTCCATCAGAATGATTTGCATTACTGCTTCACACTGGACAGAATTAGGCAACCATAACCCTTTTAGGGGGGGGGGGATTAATACAGTAAGTTGTGTAATTCCTAATCGTTTCACCACACCTGGGAGATCTGTTACAGGTCAACATCCAATGCTAGAGCCTTGGAAAGACTACAGCAAAAAGAGCAGGAGTGGAAAACACTCAAGAACTGAATTCCCTCTTAGGTCAGGTGCAAGCAGTGATTCCAGTGTGGTTTTAACACTCAATCCCTCTCTCTCCAGGGAATGCCAGACTGTCGCTCTGTAAGGGCAATAGGAGTCAGGAACAAGGATTCTTTGGCAGAAGCCATGATGGTTTAAAGTGGTATGATACTGCTTTAAATGGGGACATTGTTTTACCTGGAGCTCTCTATTGATCCAGACAGCAGAACTGGAACCAAAGGGTGGAAATGGCCAGGAAGCAAACTTCCTAATGATGAAAGCTGCTTGACAATGGAATAGACTACCTTGGTCGGGGTGGGGGTGGGGCTGTCCTTCGCTGGAGGTGTTTAAGCATCTGTTGAGTTGCGGCAGTTGCATCCAGTGTGGCAGATCCTGCAGGGAGTCAGACTTGATCTCCAGAGTCCCTTCCCATCTTGCGTTTCTACAACATTCCAAGGCAAGATTTGAGCGCAAGGAGATCAAAGTGTTCTGGGATGAATGATTTGTTTATCCCTCTGCCTTTCTTTTGCACTCCTTGGGAGTTCTTCTGGCAACATTTGGAATGAGCAACTTTGTCTAAAACCTGGGTGATCTGACAGCCTCTGAAACTACAATGTACGCTTTCATGAATATTCAAGAGATGTCACCGGTTTCATCTAGCGACGCTGAACACCTGCCATCTGATTTCTTTAAAATGACAATAATTTGCTCTTAAAAGAAATGGAGTTTCTTGATCCAGGATTGAATTAGCCTATATTTATTCTAAGGTGGCTAAACAAAATGCATTCGCATTATCAGTGACCTTGAATAATTTGGGGCAGCCATTACGGTTGTCATACAATACAGTCAAATGAATGGCTCCACTTAACTACCACGGGATCCTTTTAGAGCACACAGGTTTGTTGCAGAGGGACCTGTATTAATAGTCTCATTTTATGCCTGTATTTCTTAAATAGTTCCTAAAGTTTGAGCATCCTCAAAATCCAACAGGGAGGAGCCTTACATTCGAGACTCTGGAATTCCCTCTCCACAGAGATAAGCATAATACTTGTTGCATAGCTTTCATCAAATGCTTAAGATGTGTGCCTATTTACCTTGGCTTTTGACACCTGGTTCATTTCTAAACCCAGTTCAAGTGCTCACGGTGTTGGAAGCATTAAACAACTTAGGCCCCAGATATCTGAAAGGCTGCTTCCTTCCCTACAGACTCTCTTGGGTGTTAAGATCAGCAGAGGAGTCTTTCTTGCTAGTTCCACAGTCACAGTCTCCAGAAATTGGGGGTGGCTGGGGAGACGACATTCTCTGTGGCAGCCCCTAAGTTGTGGAATTCCTGCCCCACAGAGGTGCATCTGTCACCTTCATTATGCAGTTTATTTCAAAGAATTGTAGAGTTGGAAGGGATCACAAGGGTCATCAAGCCCAACCCCCCAGCAATGCAGGAATCTTTGGCCCAACGTGGGGCTCGAATCATGACCCTGAGATTAAGGGTCTCATGCTCTATCAATCTATCCCAGCATGTTGAAGATGCACCTCTTTGCCCTAGCCTTTGATGCTTGAGATATTCTCTTGATTGTAGTCTGCTTTAAAGTTGTATTTTAAAATACTGTGACCCATGCAGGGAACTTAGTATGAAGGGTAGGTAATCAGAGATAACATAAAAGTACGAAATGAGAACACAAAAGACATAATAAAACAGAAACAAACCAATAACCCCCCTCCCACAAACACATTTTAAAGGCCATAGAATGTTTAATCATCTAAAGGTCCAGAAAATCTATTATTATCATTTCATACTGCAGACTGTACTTATGTAAAAAGGTAAAGGGACCCCTGACCATTAGGTCCAGTCGTGTCCGACTCTGGGGTTGCGGCGCTCATCTCGCTTTATTGGCTGAGGGAGCCGGCATACAACTTCCGGGTCATGTGGCCAGCATGACTAAGCCGCTTCTGGCGAACCAGAGCAGCACACGGAAACGCCGTTTACCTTCCCGCCAGACCGGTCCCTATTTATCTACTTGCACTTTGACTTGCTTTCGAACTGCTAAGTGGGCAGGAGCTGGGACTGAGCAATGGGAGCTCACCCCGTCGCAGGGATTCGAACCGCCGACCTTCTGATCAGCAAGCCCTAGGCTCTGTGGTTTAACCCACAGCGCCACCTGGGTCACTTATGTAAGAGGGAGCAAATAATCTCTAAAAAGACAATTCTCAGGACCTCACAAAAATTTTCAGGATTGGGCTATTTAAATGGGTATAAACTGAACTAAATTTGTTGAGTTGTGAGTATATATAGCAAAGATGCACAAGAGTCCTGTGCTTTCAGTCACATGGTTTTACACACCAAAGCACAGAAGCAAAAGCTAGATCACCCAAACTGTACACAACAGAGCACTTGTTGATATTTATTTTTTCTGAGGAGTTCAGTTGAGCTCAGTGGAAAACAGGCACCTCCCCCCCCTCTAGGAGTACAGAAATAGTCTGGAAAAGTTTCTACGTTCAGTCAGCTGTTTCAGATAACAAGTGCTACCAGGATAGGAAAAGAACAGAGGAAGTTTTACAAGGCTCTCATTCAGCCTGTGTTTCGGGAGGGAGATGAGGCAAACGGATGTTCTGTATCATTTATAGCCTGGGGCTGAAGAGGAATATGATTCTGCAAAGGGCGGGGAGAGAGTCATATGGGATGGACAATAGAGGCATCTGAAAAAGCTGAGTGGTGATCTTTAACTCTCTGGACGCTCAAGAGGGCCCTGAAACATATTCAAGAGATAAGTTCAGCTGTTCATGGTTTCCCCCACTTCAGCCGATTATGCTTGAGGAGCAAGTGACATAAAATAATTGAAAGATTATTTATGTCTTGAACCACAGGGTACCTGGCAGCAAGTCCTGCTGGCATACACAGTTCTGCAGCAGAGTCTGGCAGGCTAACAGACGCAAAGTCCAAAGTCCAGTCAGTTCACCTCTGCAGCCGATCAAGTGTCAGGGCACCTGAAGGTCAGTCCCACATAAACACAAGAGCTCTGTGGACCATCCAAGTCCAACCAATGTGGGACATTGAACAGCCCCTCAGCTCTGCTTCCCTTTTTTCCTTCACTGAGTGCAGCATCTGGGCTTGACAAGGCATATAGCCCTCACCTGTCCTGAGCCAACTCTGAGCTGCAGAATCACACGCCTCCTCCCAGAGCTAACAAACCCCACCTGGGCAGCTAGTGAGCTGAGCTGTGGGCCCTTGCCTGCCTCAACCTCACACTGCTCCCTACACCTCAGGCCCTGCTGTGTTCATGGAGAAGGGGGCCCCTCTGGCTCTGGGGATGGATCCTGCTGCTCTGGTTCCTGTGCACTGACCCAAATCCCCTCACCATCCTCCATTGCCCCATATTTTCTACACCAACCTTCTCCCTCCCCAGCTTGCCCCATTGTGTCCCAAGGGATCCTCTTCCTCCTCCCTGCCACTTCATGACACTTAATTATTACCCTCCTGTACACTTAGCTGTCCTGCTGCAGAGAATACAAAAGGGGAGCCAGTTCTAAACATGTGCTTTTCAGATCTCCTAGCCTCTTCTTTGAGTGGGTGAAGCACCCCTAAGAACTTATTTAATCCAATCTACACATGCAGGGGAATCATATTATCGTGCACTTTCTGGAATGTACCACTTCAGAATTGCCAGTGGTGGGCCATGTGTCCTACCTTACAGAGGACAGCTCTACTTGAGGGACCCTCTATTTGAAGGGGGGCTTAAACCAAGCATGCCTGAACCAAGTGGGATCAAACTTCTTGTGCATCGTCTTTACTTACTTACTTACTTACTTACTTACTTACTTACTCTGGGCAGCTCCCAACAGAATTAAAAGCACAATAAAACATCAAACATTAAAAACTTCCCTAAACAGGGCTGCCTTCAGATGTCTTCTAAAAGTCAGATAGTTGTTTATTTCCTTGACATCTGATAGGAGAGAGTTCCACAGGGCAGGCACCACTACTGAGAAGGCCATCTGCCTGGTTTTTCTGTAACCTCACTTCTCGCAGTGAGGGAACTGCCAGAAGGGCCTCGGAGCTGGACCTCATTGTCCGGGCTGAATGATGGGGGTGGAGACGCTCCTTCAGGTATACAGGACCGAGGCCGTTTAGGGCTTTAAAGGTCAGCACCAACACTTTGAATTGTGCTCGGAAACGTACTGGGAGCCAATGTAGATCAACTGCTTCATAGCTGAGGGTAAAATCCTGCTTGTTTGGGCTATGCCAGTAAGTTCCCTGGTTGAACTGGCTGATTTGCCCCAAAACCCTGAAGAAAGCAGAATTGAAACATACAAATGTATCAGCTGATGCGTAGGGGAGTTCAATCCTGCTTGGTTCAGGCACATTGGACAGTTCCTGCTGGGAATAAATAAATATTACATCTGACACTCAACAGCCCTTCTCGGCCAAGGACGAAAAGGAAGGGCCCTGAAGAACAAGCTACTCTTTCTCCAGTCACAAGTATTGACAAAGTGATGTTAAGAGGCTTGCAGTACTATGTCTGTCTTATTCCCTCTAGTTTACAGGTATCACTTGTACTTTCAAAGTGGTCAATCAAGAAACTTCCATGAATGCTAAGTCTGATTTCATTTTCTCTTATATTTTCATAAAGTAGACCATCACAAGGGGCCCTTTCCACAATATCCGTAGACAGGGAACATTGAGTTTACTATAATAACACTGCTTGTGACCTTCATGATGAAGTGTGTGTCACCACTTCCATTATTATAACCCCCATTTTTCAGAGGTTAATAACTTTGATGTAAAATCTGCAGCTGTCTGAAGCTACACATAAAATCTCACATATATTCCCCTCCCTGCTTTCAGGTGCAGGTGGTTGTGAATAAATACATCTACCCACCACAGTGTTGGTGCTGGACATTTAAGGAGAGATGCCATTAAGGGAAAGCTGTAAGGGCCATCCCACAAAATCTCATGTTTCGGGCATCAGGTGATCATTCTTCATGAACACAACTCTAGAAAGCTCACTAACTTTACACAGAGCAGAAGGAGGTCCCGTGGGGTAGTGGTTTGAGGGTCAGGCTAGGACTTGGGAGACCAGGGTTCATAACCCCACTCAGCCATGAAGCTCACGGGGTGACCTTGGGCCAGCCACTCACTCTCAGTCTAACCTACCTCACAGGGATGTTGTGGTAATAAAAGGAAGGGGGTGAGAACTATTTTCCTGCCACATGAAATTGGGCCAAAGATAGCATGTGCCCCTAAGACCACAGGTTGCCCATTTGTGCCTTAGATCAGGAATGGGGAAGCTGGTGTTGTTAGACTACAGTTCCCATCGGTGCTAGCTAGCATGGCCAATGCCAGGGAGTTGTAGTCCAGCAATATCAGGAATACCTTGAGAATCCCATGGACTGCAAGAAGATCAAACATTCTGTGATCCATTCTGAAGGAAATCAGCCCTGAATGCTCACTGGAAGGACAGATCCTGAAGCTGAGGCTCCAAGACTTTGGCCACCTCATGAGAAGGGAAGACTCCCTGGAAAAGACCCTGATGTTGGGAAAGATGGAGGGCACAAGGAGAAGGGGACGACAGAGGACGAGATGGTTGGACAGTGTTCTCAAAGCTACCAACATGAGTCTGACCAAACTATGGGAGGCAGTGGAAGACAGGAGTGCCTGGCGTGTTCTGGTCCATGGGGTCACAAAGAGTCGGACACGACTAAACGACAAACAACAAGTTTCAGGAAGACTACAGGTGTGCCATCCCACCTTAGACAAACAGGGCATTTTCTATTGCCTCTGTTTACTCAGCTCCACGCCTAGTTGCTAGAAGGTTTGATTTCAAAGGTTGTGTGATCGCCAGACTGAATGTCTGAAGGAACCCTGTGCCATAGCTGTCAACCCTCCCTTTTTTTTCGTGAAACTCCCTTATTCCAATGCCATTTCCCGCTCCTCAGCTGCGTTGCTCGGCTGCCAATAAGGAGTCTGAGACCGACTGGGGGCGGAGCTTGCCTGCCTTGTGCAGCCAGACCCTCATGCCCAACCAGACAGACAGCCTGCCTGCTGTCTATGCGCTCGCTCTTTTGCTCACCCATTCGTGCGCAGCCTCTGGAGGGCAGGGTGGCGAGGCTACTTCGTGCCATTGCACCGCCCTCGCGGCATCCCTTATTTTCAAATCCGAAGGTTTGAAAAAATCCCTTATTTTCAAATCTGAAAGTTGACAGCTATGCCCTGTGCCTCCCTTTCAGCTTTTTTTGGTGTTTTGGTTTTAGCAGAAGTTAAGTTTATAAAATTCCAGAACATCATTTTACACCCATGTTCGTGTGGTGCATTGATTGTGCAGCTTGGGATTCGCGGAGGAATTGACAAACAATTTAAAGCTGCCTCTTCCTATTGTGTCTTAGAGTTATGAAATTGCTTTTATTATATTTGACCCAATTTATTGGATTGGTTTTATACTCTTATTGATGCGCACACACCCCTGGGGCCTTAACAGCAAAGGGCAGTAAATAAACTGATGAAGGAACGAACAAATAAATAAATATGAAATTGACAAGATGCAAAATATATGTGCATGAATTCCTAAAACCTACTGACTGACAGGGTTTATTTCAAATTTCCTAAATAAACACGCAGAGGAGTGAGGGTGGTGAATGTCACTTCTGGATTCTCCGTTTCTCATATTTCCAATTTTAAATTCAGTTCTCTACATCAATTGGTGTTTATGATTTTTTTGTCTTAGTGAAAATTCAACAGCATTTTAGTGTGAATTTCTGCTAATACACGTATGTTTGTATGAAAGTTTGCCCAATATATACAGTTTTGCAAAGCAATTTCACCTAAAATTTCATTTTGTATGTTATTTTCACTTATACAGTGGGAGCTCGACTTACGGCGATAATGCGTTCCGACGCAATTTTCGTAAGTCGAAAACATTCGTAAGTCGAATCCCCAAAGGAATGCATTGAGCGAAAAAAATTCGTAAGTCAAAAATTCGTAAGTCGAAAAATCCTATTAAAGCGGCCACAACTTCCATTCGTAAGTCGAAAAATTCGGTTGCGGCGGCCATTTTGTTTCTCCCAGAAGTCATTCGTAAGTCAAAAAACACGTAAGTCGAATCGCTCGTAAGTCGAGGTCCCACTGTACATGCATTTTTGTACACGTTATTTGCCTGGAAAACTTTACTGCTAAGTTTGGGGAAGTGCAAATTTTCAAGGCTGGCTGTGTTTTGGGTCTCATATTACTTCGGGAAGTTTTAATTAGGTGGGCTCACCTTTAAATGGTAACCAAATTGAATTTCATCTCCATTCCTACATAGGAATGCACAGGCCCGTAATTGTATTTTTAATTCTCCCCAAACCCTGCCATTGCCATCAAACTCTGTAGCACAAAAGAAATAAATTAAACAGACTTACCCCAGCAATTCTCCCACCAGTATTTTTTTCAGATGTTTGGCTGGGATGCCAAATTCATATCCGTCAACAGCGGAAAGTCCCACACCTGGAAAAGACATACGGCTGTTTGAGTAGCTGGAAGGAAACTGGTCTCTGTGCCATATTAAATTCCATATCTTCAGGGCTGGAACCAGCCATGACATGTCAAGTTTATTTAAGTCCCCAAAGAAAATTAAGCAGCCATGTTGGAGAGTGAGATTAAAGGAAATCTCTGTTACGGAGCTTAAACTGGATTCAATTAAAAAAAAAAAAAAACCAAGGAAAGAGAACAAATTTATCTTTTCATGTTCTTTGACAATAGAACTGCTTGGATTAATTAGACTTAAATGCGGTCTGGCATGGATTTGGTCAAGAGATAATGCTGAACAGGCTCCGAATCTCACATCTTTATTCAAAGGTCAATCCCACCTATTTTGCTGGGATTTACTTCCAGGGAAGTGCGAATACTGGTGCCAACTTTTCTGGTGGCTGTTTACAGAGGCTTGTGAGATGCAGGAACAAGCAGGCAAAGCTTCGGAGCATGGAAAGAAAGAAAACACCACCAGCTAACCGCGCCAGATCGATCTGTCGTTAAGAGCACAGCTGCAGGGGCTGGTGGAAGAGTTGGCAACCTTAGTTAACAGTGTTGTATTAAACCAGGCACAGGCAAACTCAGCCCTCCAGATGTTTTGGGACTACAATTCCCATCATCCCTGACCACTGGTCCTGTTAGCTAGGGATCATGGGAGTTGTAGTCCCAAAACATCTGGAGGGCCGTGTTTGCCTATGCCTGTATTAAACTCTTATTTGCAATAACCCTCTGGGGTGTGGTCTGGCATCCTGTGAATTATGTAAGTCTATCCGTGGCTGTTAAGCAAGTGGGGCTTCCATATTTAGGGGGCACCATTCATTTGACTCCTGGAGGCTCTTGACTGCCAACTGACCACTGGGAACCAGCTGTCATAGCCCCATCCGAATCCCATTGCTAAAGCAAGCAGGGGTTATGAGTCTCTGAGGAACACTTGCCTAAGAGCAGAATCCACATACAAAGTCAGATAGTCCAGAGGTCAGGGAATCCAGATGATCACAGGGCCAAGATGGAAAGCAGCAAGGTAGAGCTAGGAACCACCAGCGTTGTTTCCTGCATCTGACTGCTGCTGAGAGCTCTGTTTAAGAAGCTCAGAGCCAGCTGGTACTCATCAATGCCAGCTGGTTCTCATCCTGCTCTTTGCTCTGTGGCCTTGAAGGCTGATCATGTGCAGATGGAGTCACTTCACCTTCTTCCCCCTTCAGGCTGCTGTTCAGCAGGCAAAGCTGACTCCTGACCCAGGACAAAACCCTAGCCTGGTCCTGCATCTTTAACAGCAGCCGGATCTGCAGAAATCAGCAGGAGGAGCTTTTCAGAGCAAGGAAAGCAGCGTGGTGATGTGCTAATATCTCACGATCATGCTGCTTCAAGAAGCAAGGAATGGAAACCAAAGTTGGAAACCTTACACAAAGGGGTAGCCAAGGCGGTGCCCTCCTGTTGGGCTCCAACTCCCATCAGCCTCAGAAGAAGAAGAGGAGGAGGAGTTTGGATTTGATATCCCACTTTATCACTACCCTAAGGAGTCTCCAAGCGGCTACCATTCTCCTTTCCCTTCCTCCCCCCAACAAACACTCTGTGAGGTGAGTGAGGCTGAGAGACTTCAGAGAAGTGTGACTAGCCCAAGGTCACCCAGCAGCTGCATGTGGAGGAGTGGAGACGCGAACCCGGTTCACCAGATTACGAGTCTACCACTCTTAACCACTACACCAGCATGACCGGTGGTCAGGCATGATGGGAGTTGTAGTCCGACAGCATCCGGAAGTTACTGTGTTAGATAGCCCTGCCCACACATCCGGCCCACCCTTCGAGCTTACAGAGGTGTTTGGCTGCCCCTCTTAGAGACAAAACGCTTGAGTAGATGAGCCGTTGGCAAGGCAATTCTTACCGTCTCAGCCGCTGTTGGGCTGCTAGCAACTTTGCAATATTGATCTAACAGAACAGCTAGATTTAAAAAGTAGGGGTGGGAGAGGGAATTTATTATCTCCAGACCATGTAGGCTTTCTCTGAACTAAATGATCTGCATTGTGATCAATAATCCTCTGAAGTGGAGTTTTTGCCAGTTACGGGGGATGAAAGTTCCCCTTGAAAAAGAAAAAGGCGAGGCTTAAAGGCAGAGCAGCAGCTGAGGAGGCCAGCCAAAGGTAAGAGGAGCAAGGCCCCTGAGCCAATATGCAGAGGTCTGCTGAAGCATCACACAAAGGCTTTGCACATCAATAGGAGCCCCTTTTGTTTTAATTGCTTTCCAGCTCTTCCAGTCTCTCACTTTATCTGAGCTCTAGGCTGCCTAAACAGCTCCTGGGGAATATTAAAACAGACACAGCTGCCCAAGTCGCAGCAATTATCTGGGTGGGGGAGAAAAGTTCCCATTTTCAAAATCCACTGTGGCGTGATGGCCCTGTCCCGTCACTTAATTTTTAAATTTGGGGTGGTTTATATTTTTTACAAATTATTCCCCAGATAGCATTCCCTTCTGGGGAGCAACATGCAAGACATTGTTATCCCTCCTCCTCCCTCCTGTGGGTGTGGGAAGCACCCTGTTGCAACAGCTTTAATAAAGATCAGGCTTACTAGCTGCCTTGCTTCTCAATATTCTCTGGTTGGTCTCTGTTATTTTCTCCTACCGATGTTGTTGTTGTTCAGTCATGTCCGACTCTTCGTGACCCCATGGTCCAGAGCACGCCAGGCACGCCTATCCTTCACTGCCTCTCGCAGTTTGGCCAAACTCATGTTAGTAGCTTTGAGAACACTGTCCAACCATCTCATCCTCTGTCGTCCCCTTCTCCTTGTGCCCTGCTCTGTGGTTGTTCCTTCTGCTTATTTTCAAAACTAAAAATTTTAATCCATTTTTTTCTATTTGTGAGCTCTGTATGGTTAATGTTATTAGCCACTCTTGAGGGGTGTGTGTTGTTATGGGTTATACACTGAAACAACAAACAACAGCAATATCCAAAGTGACTGAAATCATAAAATAATTTATTTATTTTTTAAATTGACATCTGGCTACCCTGTTGGACTTACCTTAGGGAGAGGACCGGTGCTGGCAATTTTGGCGCCCTAGGCGAGGGGGCGGGCCACGTGACGTCATTACGTATGACGCATGTTGCGGAGCGGTGCCCCGCCCCCTGCCCTGCCGGGCGCCCCTCGCCGCCACGGTTTGCTTGCTCCGCCGCTGGTTGGGGCGGCACCGGGCGGGGGGCGGGGGGCAGGCTGGCCAGCGCCCCCTCCATTTTGGTGCCCTAGGCAATTGCCTAGTTCGCCTAAATGGACCCGCCGGCCCTGCTTAGGGAGCCCAGATGCTAAGACAGAGGCCACTTCTGTGTCTTTATCTCTTTGGCAGCCATAGGTTTCCCACCACAAATTATTGCCAACTTTTTTTATTGGTCCCGAACTTCTGCTGTTAACAGCTGCACAGGAGCAGCCCGGTTTTTAAAAGCTGGCAACACTCGCTTCTGGCTGGGGCTTTTGTATTTGTTTGTTTTCTGTGTAGATCCAGATTCGCCCTAACGGTTCGTCATCTGATCATGGCTTTAGGGTCGCTTGCCTGTCAGCGACTTGAGCTGGGTGGTATAAAAATGTTTGATACATATCAGGTTCCCCCTTCCCCCCTCCTCTTTCTTTGAGTCACTTTGCCACATTCCACTAATTATGATGCGTTTATCAAAGCTGTGCAATGTCTGTCACACATTTTTGACAGATGACTGCACTAATCTCCTGTTCATATTTTTTAGGATTAAGCCAGCATGAATGAGGCCTAGCGCACCGAAGACAGAATTTGCTGGGGTTTTGCTAAAAGGCACAGAGGCCTGAAAATTAACCGTTTATCTCCCTGAAACCTTATTTCCTTGCATGTTAACGGGCATCATAATCATATCAAACCTCTTTTAAAGCCATGCACCAAAGCCTATTCTAAATATACATTGAGATCAGACTTGCCTGTCGAAATAAATAAGAAAAGTAAGAAAATTGTCCAGTAGCGCCTTAGAGACCAACTAAGTTTGTTCTTTGGCCACCTGAGAAGAGAAGACTCCCTGGGAAAGACCCTGATGTTGGGAAAGATTGAGGGCACAAGGAGTAGGGGACGGCAGAGGACGAGATGGTTGGACAGTGTTCTCGAAGCTACCAACATGAGTCTGACCAAACTGCGGGAGGCAATGGAAGACAGGACTGCCTGGTGTGCTCTGGTCCGTGGGGTCACGAAGAGTCAGACACGACTAAACGACTAAACAACAAGTTTGTTCTGGGTATAAGCTTTCGTGTGCATGCACACTTCTCCAGATACACTGAAACAGAAGTCACCAGACCCTTATATATAGAGGGAGGATGGGGTGGGGTTTTTCTTTAGCTAAAGCTATTTTTGGTCACCTGCATACAATACTATCCCTTGCATTTTCCTGTAGGACTAATTGCAGTCGTTAACAGTCATCAACAGGTTTACCATACCCATTGAGTCAATCACCCATCTCCTACCACCCTTCTGAGAACTTAGTTGGTCTCTAAGGTGCTATTGGACAATTTTCTTTTTCTTTTTTCTTTTTATAGTAAATAAGCAACCCCAATATCTTGGTCGACCGCCTAGCTCAGAGGAAACCCCTCGGAATACATCATAATTGTTAGGGGAGGGGTAGCACCTCTGGTGGGGAACATGTTATGCTCTTTCTGGGGTGCCACTCTGATTTCATGCGCTTGTAGGCTTTACAATTCCTACAGCTGCTTCTGAATCCCGTTGTTGTTTTGCAATACCCTTCATGCAACTGATTGGAAATCAAAGTTACCTTGAGTTGAACATCAGGCGGGAAATGATGTTGACTGCATTTATTAAACACATCTTTCCAGGACATTCCCTCCCCTTTCATTCCCACCGCCAGCTCGGTTCCTGAATTTTGGACACGCAGGAAAAAATGAGTAAGAAACCAGCATGCTAATATTTGATTCTGAATTTCTTCTTTTTTCAAAATGAAGCAATACCTCAATAATCTTCTGGTTATCCTCTTGCATACCAGATGAATTCTGATGAGATCATATGAATGTTTTAAGTGGAACAGATACATCATTAGGAAGCAAAATCAATGCACCTGTACATGCCTATGCAAACCACATTATTTTTATCTGTCAGGAATAACCTTGTATCTGAGAATGCAGAAAACTGAAGGTTTTCATAAGGAGAAGACTCTAAAGAAGAAAACAGGGCCAAGAATCCAAGAACTGGGCCTGTGAAGGTGTGTAGTGAATGGGGGGGGGGAGTACAGAACTGATCTATCTATGCATTGGGGGGTTGAGGAGAGGTTAACAGGTAAGTTGAATCTGCAACAAAATGTGGCAGCGTTGAGTGTTCCTATTCAGAGTCCTCCTCCAGGCCATACCCTCTCCCACCCAGTTCTCCATCTCCTGTCCCTGAGCTATCAGTCAGCATTCTATAGAGATGGAGCAGGAAGAGGGAAAAGTTTTAACAGATTAGGTGAACCTGTTGTCATGAACACATCTGCTCCAAGTAGAGAAACAAAGCATGAGTTCGGAAGCAGTCAGCTGGGAGCAGCCCCCCTCCCCCTGACATGGAATGGGATGTAGATAAGGTGTTAGCAGAGAGTGGGAGGGAGAGAAGTCAACTTGCTCAAGAAGCACAGGCAGCCTCGGAAAGCAAGAGCAGTAGCATTTCCTCACTGGAAGAGGAGGCAATTAATCCCCTGAGCCCAAAGAATAGATGTATGGGAAAGGTATTAGACAGGAAACAAACCCAGAAATGTAAGGGTCATAGGTTCAGGATATTCTGCAGAACCAGGAAGAACTCCTCAGAAGGGTCAACTGACTCATAAGGCACGGATGCTCGGTTAGACGTCCAAGGCTCATTGTTTGTATTGCAATAAATCTTCAAGCCATGCAGATGTAGGACTCTATAACTTCCATCAGCCCAAGCCATCATAACCAAGAGTCAGGGATGCTGGAAGTTGTGATCCAACAATATCTAGAGGGCCACAGCTTCCCCCATGCTTGGATGAAAAAACAGTGCCTGATTCCCCACACATCCACCCCACACTGAGACCAATGAAGGCTTTGTGACTTTTAATGTCATTCTAGGTGTTGTTGTTGTTATTATTTATTACTCCTTTGCTTAGCATCCAGCAGGATGAAGAGTTCCGGAGAACTTTAAAGCTTTCTCACTATTTTGTGGCACTTTGCTTAGCTGAAGCTGCAAGCCTAACCTCACTTACCTGGGGTTAAGCCCTACTGAGTTCAGTGGGACCTATTTTTGAGCAGGTATCGTTAGGATTGTGCTGTTAAGGAAGGTATTGCCATTCTAATGATTGGGGGAGAGGGGGTTCACATAGGAATGTCAACATTCACCAAATTTCAGGCATGAACTGCAACATACACGCACATGCCAAATTGTCCATCTGTCTGCTGCACTTACCGGTAGTAATGTTGGCCATGGCCAACAGCTCCTCATCTCTCAATAAATCAGCCTCCATCCACATTCTGGTTTATGGGGCAAGGCTATTATATTTACCATATTGCTCTACTTTTAGGGTGTATATATATTTTTTCCAGACCTGAAGTTCCCAAAGAGAAAAATGTGTATGTGAAAAGCGTATCATTTCATTATCCCCACCCCTTGCCCATCCTGGTAACAGCCATTACTGAACTCTGTTGAGCAAGCTATTTCTCTCACAGTCAGGAAGAAGCCACGCATGAGTAGTCGTTGCAAGAAGCCAAGCAGACCCCGAAAAGTAAGACTCTGAGACTATTTCGCTCCCGTAGTTTTGAGTTATTTATTCTATATCAGGGTGGATAAAAATCAATGATTTTAAAAAAAAAAAATCGGATTTTTTTTATTTAAATCGGATTTTTTTTTTATTTAAATTGGATTTTTAAAATAAAATGCTTTTGGAGGAAAAATCTTTCTAAATATAGTCTTCTATTTAAGTTACATTGCAGTCCAAAGGCTATTCATCAGGAAATAAGGATTTGTTTTAAGTTTATCAAGTGTGCTAAAACTCAGTCTAAGTTTTTTTTTAATGTTTAACCACATCAGTTAACAAACATGGATACATATGCTATCATGTTATTGTTTTAGTTAAATAAATTGTTTAAATTGTTATTAAGGAAATGATTATTTTTCTCCTTCCAATAAAGTACAGCAGAAAAGTTGTCCAAATATAAACAGTTAACTTATTAAACCTCACCATAATTTCACTAATTATCTGTCTATGTATTTCTAGTAGTATAACCAAATCTGTAATTTTTGATATAACTGTAAAAACTACTCTGAAAATTTATTATTCCAAAAAGGAAACCTTCATATGGTTGTAAATATTAAGATTATACCAGCAAGAATGAGTCTTTCTGTAAAAAAAAATATTTAAATCACGTCTTACTGACTAGTGATTTAAATCAAGCCTTACTGACTAGTGATTTAAATCGTGATTTAAATCGTGATTTAAATCAATTTGATTTAAATCAAATCCACCCTGTTCTATATACACACACAAAAATTCAGTGTAAGGACTAAACAAGAGCCCTGCTGCAGCAGACCAAAGGCCCATCTAGTCCAGCAATCTCTTCTCACAGTAGCCAGCCAGATATCAATGGGAAGCCTATAAGCAGGACCTGAATGCAACAGCATTTTCTCCACTGGAGAAATTCCCAGCAACAGTTAATCAGAGGCATGCCATCTCCAACCATGGAAGTAGCACATAGCCACCAAGGCTAGTAGCCATCGATAGCTTTGTTCTCCATGAATTCATCTAATCCCTTTCAAAGCCTCCCAAGTTGGTGTCAGTTTGCATTTCTTGGTGCAGAAAGTATTGATCTGATGTGCAGAGATCTTTCCTATTCTAATTAATTCAAGAGGGTTCTGGAAGCTTCTCTGTGTGAAAGAAACAAGCAGAAGGTTCGTGAGGTTTGGGTTATTCCTTCAGAGAAGCCGAGTACAGCTGGCTTAAACTGCTTCTGTTATCTTTTTCTGTCAAGGTCATGCTGCTGACTATAAAAGAAAGGGCAGAAGGAGCTCGAGTTTCTCTTTCTATCTCTCTTCCTTCTGGTGTGGTGTTCTGTACATAGTATGCTTAGTGTTAAGGTTTAGACTTATTATAAATTATTGTAAGTTTAAGTTAAGTCTGCTGCAACCTTAAGTAGCAGTCAAGCTCTGCTGGGTGAAATATTAATTGCCTCTGGTCTATTTTTGGGAATCATGCAACATGTTTAAGTTTTTACTCTGCTAACTACACATTGGAATCTACTCTGGATCAATACTGAGTAGAATTACATGACAATCCCTACATCTGGTGGGAGCAAATTCCATATTTTGACTATGTCTTGCGGGAAGAACGACTTTCTTTTGTCTGTTCTGAATCTTCCAACATTCAGCTTTCTTGGATGGCCTAAGATCCTAATATTATGGGAAGCATAATCATATACTCCTCTATCATGTCCTCCCCTATACATATTTTCCAAACTATAAAGCCCCAAATGTTGTAACCTTTCTGTTGGTGGCTGCAGAAGAAGATTGTTCCTTGAACTTTCCCACACTTGGCATAATGGTTTGCCCAAAACCAGGCTTCCTCAAACTCAGCCCTCCAGATGTTTACGGCCTACAACTTCCATGATCCCTAGCTAGCAGGACCAGTGGTCAGGGATGATGGGAATTGTAGTCTCAAAACATCTGGAGGGCTGAGGTTGAGGAAGCCTGCCCAAAACAGTCTGGCGGGGCTCAATCTCTGAGGCCTGGTGGGCCTCATTATGCCTGTGAGTTGGGAGTTCCCCACCATGGAGGCAGAGTAGCTCAACGGTAGAGGAATTGCTCTGCATGAAGTAGGTCGCAGGTTCAATCCCCAGCATCTCCAGGTTGGACGGCCTGAAACCCGGGACAACCACTGGCAGCCAGCCTAGGTGAACTAGATGGTCTAACTTGGTGTAAGGTTAGTCCTATGTTACTATTTAAACATCTCATCATTTAGAACCATGAAGACAGGAACACAGTTCAGTGATGGAAAACATGGGACAATGGGTCTGGGAATATTCCTTGCCAGAAACCCTAGAGAGCCAATGCCAATCAGTGTAGATGACGCTGATCTAGATGGACCCAAGGTCTGGGTCAATGTCAGTCCATGTCAAGGGCAATTCCCAGTCAATGGAATGCAGAAGGCAGAGAGTTGATGTTTATTGTCAAAAACAACACAGTCACTTCTACAGCTCTAGAGACCTATGCACACCAATCTAGGTCTGTACTTTATGGAGCAGTTGGAACAACTGGGGACCTCTTTATGTTCCTTCCCCTAGTAGGTTGCACACACGCAGCCAAAGACTACGCCTGAGCGAAAGCTGCTTCTGCTCTTCGCACATCACTTCTCTCCTGGTTCTGGGAGACAGGAGGGTGCATTGCAGACATTGATATTGTGCAGTTTGAAGCATAAGAACTGACTCCTTTTGGAAGAAACCATTGTCCAGGCCCATAAAAATATTATTCAAAGTTTTATCGGCCGAACTCTTCAAAAACAGAGCATAATCATCAATGAGACAAACCCAAATATCCATACAATGTCTTGTGCTGTCCAGCACAGGCTCGGCATCTTCTTAGAAATAAAAGATTCCCAAAATCCAAAATCCATGCTACTGTATGCAGTTCTTGGGCAACCATTTACATGCATTGTTCTCCCTGTAGCATTCAGAGAGACTAACAGCCACACACACACCCCTTTCAAGATGGAGAATTTGCAACTGTACCTTTGTCACCTGATCTAAGGTGACAACAGTTTAGAGCAACAGAAAACAATCAACAGGTAACCATCAACCCGTTTAGGAGCTTAGAGTCCCTTAGAAAAACTACTGTGGAAACCTCCCAATGTACATTTAGCCATTTTCCATTTTAAACCTTCATTAATACACACACATTTTCCATTTCCGCGTCAATTAAATCTATTATACTTAAGAGGGTGGGGAAACACCTGTCCTTACACTTGCCTGGCCTGCCTCTCCCTCCTCTTCCTCCAGCTCTGAAGCTTCCCCTGCCTTTGATTCTTGCCTCTTTGGTCCCCACAAATCATTGCTCCCTCGTCCAAGTCAGACTCCAGCCCCGCTCCCCCCAGTGCACACTCATCAGTGTCCTGCTGGTCCCTGCCAGGGGCCTACTTCCATTCCAGAAAATGCTTCAAGTGCTATATTTCTGTGCGGCAAGCTGGGTGCGAAAGGGCACATGAGTGAAAGGAAAAGGGGGAAATGGTCTCCGTTCGTTACGGCCAGAGGCGTAGGAAGGTCAGGTGGTACCCGGTGCGGAAATTTTCTTGTCAACCCCTCCCCCCCCCCATTGATTTATTATTATTATTTTATTTTTTGCCTGCAAAAATGGTTTTACGTTATTTCATATTTTCTTACAAAGGAATAATAACAAGTAATAATAATAATAAAACTTTTATTTATATCCCGCCCTCCCTGGCCAAAGTCGGGCTCAGGGTGGCTAACATCAGATACATAACATTGGTGTAAAATCAAACAATAATTAAATTACCTCCTAAAAACATGTCAAAATCAAATTAAAGTCTAATTAGATGGCTTTCCGCAGGGTTAGGGTTGGGAACAGTAAGTGCGCCACTGAATTGAAATTTCAACCCTTCACAACATAGGAAAACAGCCAAGTAAACAGCTATTTTCGTGGAGGAGGGTCAAGATATTGATATGCATGAAATTTCATATATAGCTATATAATCCCTAGTATAGTAAGATAAGACCTTTGGAGCAGGTATTTTTTAAAAAAAAGTTTTTTATGAACCACCCTAGTAGGGCAGTAATTGTTCCTTGATAATTTGTCACCCCCCTCCATGATGGAACCTGGGGCGAACCACCCCCTTCATCCCCCCCTTCCTACGCCCCTGGTTACGGCTGGCGTGCAGAGTCTCCGAGTTATACGCCATCAAGCAGCACAGACGCAGCATCTCCCCGCTGAAGGTTGCAAGACCCGTCATGAAGCAACTAATTGGTGTCTTGGGCGAAAGAGGGGACGGGAGGCTGGGATGGGGAGCAGAGCCGTCCTGCTGTGCTCCGAGAAAGGAAGAGCACTTGGGGATGACAAAATTAATATTGTCTGCATTGTAGGCTATGTAATTGAATTGTCAATTATGTTTTTTAAAATTGTCAATTACACCAGGCCCTCCCAAATGGATGAAGCGCTGCAAATTACAAAGCAATCTTTCTCTTCTCGGTGGCCTCTTAATAATAATCTACGGCTCCCAAAGGCTCCCGGTGCCTGTGTCAAGGAGCCAAAGACCGTGACTGGGTTTTTAAAATGGACTCTGCAGTTGTATGGCCATTACTTACATTTGCATCTAAGGAAGCGAAAGGGAGGCGGGGAATACATAGCAATCAGTTCCTCATATGTAAAGCTGTAAACAGCAACTGATTGCTATTCATTCCGCTGCTGCTCTCAAAAATATAAATACAATAGTTCGTGCATGCATATGTATTATGTGGCAAGCGCCAGGATTTGGGAGGAAAGGCTGGGTTATTATTAAAGGAGAGGTAATGAATCCTGATCCATGTAGAATATAAATTTGTCCAGCGTTGCATACCCTCCAACATTTCTCCAGTGGAAACAAGGACATCCAGTGCTATTTGTATAGTAAAAGAGGTGCTGGATCTCACCATGAACACCTCCCTCGCTCTGTTAGAATGGCAGTGACGCCCACCTGAGAGGTGCTGGAAAAAAGTCCTGGGGATATCCTATTCCATCCCCTCCAACATTTCTCCGATGAAAATATGGACGTCCTAAGGAAAAGCGGGACCAAATTCCAGGATCAAATCAGAAACCGGGACAGCTTCTGTAAATCCAGGACTGTCCCTGGGAAATAGGGGCACTCAGAGAGTCTGTCATTGGCTCTTTCAGACAGCACAGAAATCAGCATATGTTAAGATAAACTTTCAGAGATCACAAGATTGGCTCGGTTGACATATGGGCCAAACACACGGCTTAGGTTTTGACCTAGATCCTTTCCCCAGTGTCAGTTGTGGGGTCCTTCTTGGAAAGAACCCTGTTCTTCGGCCCACTTGGCCCAATGTCCTGTTCTCACAGTGGCCGTGCAGATACCCATGGGAAGGCTGCAAACGGGGCCTGGGTGCTTCCTGTACTTTGTCCAAGTACTGGTAGCAGCTATTATTGTTCTTTGCAGAGAGGACAATTGAGAGAGGCTATTCAAGGGTCAAATGAGAGAGTAGCCACCACTAAGCTCTTAGTGCCACTTAGGGTGGGCGGGAAAATTTGGTTTACATTTCCCAAGCAATACACGAACTGAAATATAGCTATCCTTCAAAATTCGCACTTCTCTGAATTTTGTGGTGCAGCTCACTAACCCAAAAATGTGCATAAAATGTGGTGTAAAATGCTGGTGAAGTATTATTTTTTTGAGGACTTCCTTTTTAAAAAAAAAACCAACAAGCTGTTAACTGTGGAATGTGGAAATGTGGTGAACTGATTGGAAGAATGAGAACCTAAGAAAAATTCAGCCATCACACGAAGTTCCAGTCAACAGGAAGCAATGAAATGGGCTGAACCTGAAAATTGAAGGCTTTCAGTTAGCATTAAATATAACTTTTGCTGAATGGAATTCACAGGTGAGCAGACACGATAGAAGGATCTTGGCCATGAGGAAGGGCATTATTGGAATGAGAGGAGATTCCAACTAAACATATGGAAAAACTTTCTGACAGTAAGAGTTGTTCGACAGTGGAACGGTCTCCCTTGGGAGGTTGTGGACTCTCCTTCCTTGGAGGTTTTTAAGCAGAGGTTGGATGGCCATCTGTCGTGGATGCTTTAGCTGAGATTCCTGCATTGCAGGGAGTTGAACTAGAAGATGATCCTGGGAATCTCTTCCAACTGTACAGTTCTATGAGTCAATGTTTCTTAACAGTTCAGGTCTTAGTCCATAGCAGGAAGGCATACATCAACTAAGCACACAACTAAATCCCCTTAGAACTACACAGTCAATCAGAGCTGAAGTTACTTCAGCAAGGATCATGCCTTTGTGAGTGGTTGCTAGGAAATGCCTCCACCAAGGCCATCCCCTTGGTTGGCTAACTGTCAGCAGAATTAACCCTTGGGTTACTAATTGAATGATCCTTGCTGCCGTACTTCCAACAGTGTGGAACCTCCATTTTAACTCCACTTCAAGATAATTGCAGAAAAGCAATGTCTCAGCTGGGGTATGGAAGCAGCCCTGATGATGCAGAAGCTTTTGATGGGAGCTGCATCTTACGGCATCTAATTCTAACACAACATTGCAATCAGAAAAAAAGTTGGGATAATGTATGAGTGTGGACTGCTTTCTTAAGGTCTGCAGTGATGGACCAGCCAAGTGAAACTTTTGTATATGTGTGCCTGCATAACTCTTCCACAGTATTTTCAAAATTGCATCAGAGGGATGGGAGATGGGCCTGATTTAGCTCCAAAATTAAAAAATCCAGGTGCACATTTTAATGTGATACATGTGTTGATTTTGATTGCTTGTTTATTTGAAGGACTGGAAATTGCAGATGCCATTCAACTTGTCAAACCAAAGCATTTCAAAAGTCCCAGAAACATAACTGGGGCTTAGTTCTCTGATAGGCTGCAGTGAAACAGCTTGCATCATTTCACCTTGAAATCAAGCATCACGATTGTATCAGTTACAAAATATTGTGCTGCAAATAGCTCAGTATACTTCCAAACCGACGTGCTGCCCTGCATACCTGTTGAAGTGTAGGGCCTACCCTGATGGGAAAGTAGATCACTAGTCAGTAGCAATTAATGTATATTGCTTGCAAAGGAACATTACAGATCGTTGATTCCTGCAAATGTATTGCAGTCTGTTCCCAGGGAGAAAACAAAAACGAGTTTCTGTGTTCATGTAAAACTCATTAATCCCAGCTTTAATTATGCTTTTCGTAAGTCAGACTTGTAGTAATCAAGTCCAAGACCAGGAGTTGACATTTGCAGCTGGGCATTAAAAAGAAAAAGAAAAAAGCAATTGGAACACATTTCTCCTTTTTTGCCATCATCTTCCCCAGAGTAGTGCCAGTGTGCATATAGTTGCTCAACTCTGCATGAACAGGGGATGGGAAGCTCAAAGCCCTGGATCATATGCAACTAGTGTGGATCAAAACTAGCTTGGCAAGGAAAACATATACATCAAATGTCGGTATTTCAGAAGACACTGCAGGATAGATATGCATTGTGGGTAAGGTCATGTGTAAACGGATTCAAAACCTAGAGCCAGAGTAAACAGTATTGTGTACCCAGCCTATAAGACAGGCTCTGCAGGATCAGACCATCTAGTCCCTATCCTGTTCCCCATCATGGCACACCAAATCCCTTGGGGGCAGGGCATAAGAAGGTCAGGAAGGCAAAAGTTACATCCCATTGCTATTGCACAGCTACTGTGCCTTCGGATCTGGTGGTTTGGTGGTTTGCTTGATCCTCTTTCAAAGCCATCTAAGATACTATCACCATGTCTTATGGCAGTGAACTTCATCAATTAGCTGCACATTGATGCTTCCCTGTTCCCTTTGATCTATTTTACTGAGCACATTAATTGAACCAGTCAGGTCAGGGAAGAGGAACTTCTGGCCCTTGGAACCATACTCCACAGCCAGACACCCTCCCAAGCCGCACTCCCTCACCAGCCTTAATTTTCACCCTCCTTGAGTGTTTATGCCAGGCTGGAATGTGCCCTTGAATTCTGTTAATGCTTCCTGATTGCTTGGATGGATGGAGGACAGAGAGAGGTGTGTGTCGAAAATAGCATACTGTGCAAAAAAGTAAAAATTCGTATTTGTACCTAGGTACACTTTTGCCTCTGGCCCCACACACCCTGACATGTCACCACCCTGGGAGGTTGCTCAGGAAGAAAAGTGGCCCTCTGTCACTGAGTTAGGTGGAACACTGGGATTATGCACCACTTTCAGTCATACCAGAGGAGGGATCCTGCCTTGAATTGCTGCCTTTTCTCGAGGATGGAGGTTCCATGCACTCAAGACAGGGCCAGCCCACCCATGAGGCAAGGTGAGGTGACTGCCCTAGATTCATAGGAACAGCAGATCCCAACCAGAAGCACTGACTTGCACCCAAGATTGAGGGGGCCCGACCACGTCATACGTGTGTGGCATCTGTCAGGCGGCAGAGGAACCAACACCCACGGCAGGTTGCCAGGAATGGATAAGACAAGGAAAGGTTCTTACCATCTGCTTTTATTCAATAGTCACAGAGAGAGAAGAAGAAGAAGAAAAGAAGAGTTTGGATTTGATATCCCGCTTTATCACTACCCGAAGGAGTCTCAAAGCGGCTCACATTCTCCTTTCCCTTCCTCCCCCACAACAAACACTCTGTGAGGTGAGTGGGGCTGAGAGACTTCAGAGAAGTGTGACTAGCCCAAGGTCACCCAGCAGCTGCATGTGGAGGAGCGGAGACGTGAACCCGGTTCACCAGATTACAAGTCTACCGCTCTTAACCACTACACCACACTGGCTTGGGAATGCAGCCTCTTGGAATAATCAGGGCCGGTGCGTCCATTTAGGCGAACTAGGCAATTGCCTAGGGCGCCAAAATGGAGGGGGCACTGGCCAGCCTGCCCCCCCCCGCCGCCGCCGCCCCAACCAGCGGCGGAGCAAGCAGATTGGGGCGAAAACCGCGGCGGCGAGGGCGCCAAAATGGAGGGGACGCTGGCGGAGCAAGCAAACCAGCGGCGGAGCAAGCAAACCGCGCCGGCGGGGGGCACCCGGCCGGGCAGGGGGCGGGGCACCACTCCGAAACGTGCGTCATACGCAATGACGTCACGTGACCTGCCCCCTCGCCTAGGGCGCCAAAATTGCCAGCACCGGTCCTGGGAATAATGGCATTGTCCAGAGTAAATCTCCACACACACCCCTTCTCTCCCACTTCTTCATTCGTCAACAGCACCTATGGTTGCCGCTTAGGGCCATCTGTCTCTGAGCCCTTTGCTCTCCTATTTTTAAGGCTCACCGGGTTCTGGGAGATGGTGGATCTGGAATGCTTTCTAGTGATAGCGTGTCAGCCAGCTGCTCCAGCTCTGCCTCCTCCTCCTCTCCCATTATTTCCCAACTTTCTTCCTCGTCTTCCTCTGAGCTGTGACCTCCCTAAAAGCCCTGTTGTGATTCAGAACTGTCTTCTTCTCCTCTGGAATGGTCAGGTTGTGGAGGCGGTCTCCACCATTCTTCTTCTGCCCAGTCCCTGACATCATCATGCGCACAATGTACATCGTGCGTGTGTGATGTCATGTGTACAACACGCATTGCACGCACAACATCACATTGTCGGGAGGAGGGCCAGCGCGGAGCCCAGAGCAGCATGGCTTCAATGTCTGGCAGTTCCTCCAGCCTCTTCTGCCCCCTCCACATGGAGGGGGTCTGGTCCCCCCCACAACAGATATTGATTGAGCAATTGGACTAGATCCCTTTTTTTCTCGCCCTGCATAGCTGTGTTGTTTGTTCAGGGTGTTGGCTTGAAAATGTTTAAAATCTGACTTTAGACATGCTTTGCTGTTGTTTAAAGTATATTTATGCAAAGCTCTTGGAGAGCATTCTGGGTTCTGGTTGGACGGGGGCATCTCATAACTACATAATGCAAGCTTTTGAAATAGCCTCCCCCGAAAACCTCAAGCTGATTGTATTTATATTGTTTTCAGAAAATAGAGATGGAATTAATTATTTCCAGGAGAAACTCAGAATGATAAAAAGAAACGGATCTGCCTTGTAAGGGAGACTCGTATAACAAGAAGATTTAATATTCCACTCAACATCTCTCCCTCCCTCCCTCTGCAAAACATTTTAATTTTCAATAAGAGTTTTTCATTTTTATATCCTTCTGAATTAAGTCTTACAGAGAATTTTAATTAAATTAAAATCAATCTAAGTAACTAACTGTGACTTTACGAAGACACCAACATAAATAGAAAATGGGGTAATCTGCTCATCTGTTCCTGATCCCTTAGATATAAATATTGTAAGAGCATAGAACATAAGTATACCCACCACTGCAGGTTGATAGATGGAAGGGGGGCCTTCTTGTCCTTATCAGAAACTGACAGAAGTCTGTGATGGAGGCAGGGGATGCCTCAGTCAAGATCGTGCAAGTGTGTGATTCCTGACTGGCTAGCCACCCCTGCAAGACAGTCAACAAACCACACATTTGCATGGTGCTGACTAATGGTTCCTCATCATCTTGGATAAAGTGACAAGTAGGATGCCACAGGCTTCTGTCATGGGCCCGTTGTTGTTCAACATCATTCATTCATTCATTCATTATTTGTACCCCACCTATCTGACTGGGTTGCCCCAGCCACTCTGGGCGGCTTCCAACTTATATAAAAACATGATAAAACATTAAACCTTAAAAAAGCTTCCCTATATAGATGTCTTCTAAAGGTTATATAGTTGCTCATCTCCTTGACATCTGATGGGAGGGCATTCCACAGGGCGCCACTACCGAGGGCGCCACTACCGAGAAGGCCCTCTATAAATGACCTGGATGAAGGTACTGAGGGGGTGCTCATCAAATTTTCAGGTGACACCAAACTGGGAGGGGGGGGCAGATGCCACAGAAGAAAGAGTCTGGATACAAGATGACCTTAACAGATTGGAGAACTGGTCCAAAACTAACAAAACGAATTTCAATAGGGACAAATGTAAGGTTCTGCATTTAGGCAGGAAGAACCAGCTGCACAGATATAAGATGGAGAACACCTAGATTTCCAGTAATACATGTGAAAGAGATCTAGGGGCCTTGGTGGACCACAAGCTTAACATGGGCCAACGCTGTGATGCTGCAGCATAAAAAAGCTAATGCTATTCTAGGCTGCATCAACAGAAGTACAGTGTCCAGATCAAGGGAAGTAATAGTACCACTCTATTCTGCCTTGGTCAGACCACACCTGGAATACTGTGTGGGTACCACAATTTAAGAAGGATGTTGACAAGCTGGAATGTGTGCAGAGGAAGGCCCTGTGATCCTTGAGGGCAGTATAGAAATTAAACAAATTAAATAATTACATAAAATAAAATACTGAAAAGATCACTTTATTGCCTAAAATCCACTTCTCATCTCTTGTCATTGGCATCGGTAAAAGAAAAGGAGAGCGAACAATTCATGATGGTCCCCTACAGTTGTTTTTCAAATCACTTTTGCACTCTGGGCAAACTTTGCTTTTCCTAGTAGAGGAGCGCCCTCAGGTGTATTTTTGGTAAAATACAGTTTCACGACAAAATGTTTTCATCAGGCTGGTGGGGAGTCGTAACCATAGCTGCTCGATACTCTAAATTACTGTTGCTAAGTAGTGAAATTGCTGAATCCTCTGGCTTTCCTGTCTTCATAAAAATGGTTCCCACCTTTCATCTCAGGTAGGACTAAAAATAATCTTATAATCCAAACAACAACCTAAGTTAGCTGCCGGAGGCTTTAATATGTTGTGGATAAACATGACACATTTTAGTTGCTGGAATCAAGACGGTAATCGGCTTTTACGATCATCACCGTGGAGTTCCCAATTACAGTGCACAATAGCTTTGGGAGGCTTGTCTTTTATTAAGGAGTTTTGGGGAAAGTAGTTTGCCAAGCCCCTAATCCAGCTAAAAATTAGCAAAAAGCAGTCGGCGGGGCTTTGTCTTGTTGAGGATTCTGAACAAACTTCTCAAGGAGGAGAGGATATGGCAGAAAAGCAGAAGGAAGAAGACACCGTCAGCTGCTTTTCTCCAATGAAGCTGGATGTTGGAAGATTCAGGACTGTGATTGCCTGGGATTCAGACTCAGATGCTGAACCTGAGGGATCCCAGCCTGCACAGGATTCCCCGCCTCCAGAACCAGCAGAGCCGGGGCTGCGGCCTGAGTCTGAAGGGGCCTCACCTGTGCTGGATCCTCAGGTGCAGGCATCGGCTGAGTCTGCTCTGGCTCCTAATGGGATGGAGGACCCATTGCCTGCAGGTGCTCCACTCCCAGCCCTGTCAGGGGAACCTGAGGTTGCCTCTGGGTCCGGTAACCCTCCAGCCTCTCCTGAGCTGCAGAGGCTGAGGGCAGAGAGGCGAAGGGAACTGAGTTCCTGCAGGAAGAGTGCTCGCCTCCAAGCCAGGAGAGGCGAGTCCCCAGAGGATCGGGGCCGCCCTATGCCTCGGGGCAGATAAAAGCCGGCCAGCCCCAGCCCCAAGTTGCAGGAGCAACATCGTTGGTGACCAGTTCCTGCTTGAAACCTGTCCTGCTTTCCTGCCTGAGCTCCTGACCCGCCCTGGTTCCCTGCTTGTCTACCTGTTCCCAACTTTGCCTGACTCCCTGCCCTGCACCCAGCTTCAGCGACCACGAACTGCCTTTACGTTGTACCTCTGACCACAGACCGGACTTAGACCTCGCCTTTCGGGTAACCCACGGGACCAGCACAAGGACAGACAAAAGAAGGCATTTCTCCATGCAGCACATTGTTAAACTATGGAACTCACTTCCACAGGAGGAAATGAAAGCCGCCATCTTGGAGGATTGGATAAATCCAGGGAGGAGAAGGCTACTAGCCCCAGTGGCTATTCCCTGATTCGATGGTCAGATGCAGTAGTGCTTCTGAATACCAGTTGCCAGAAGCCACAGGAGGGTAGAGTACTCTTGTGCTCGGGTCCTAATTACAGATTTCCCACAGGCATCAGGTTGGTCACTGTGAGAACAGGATGCTGGATTAGATGGGCCATTAGCTAGATCCAACAGAGCTACTCTTATGTCCTTATGACCTGTGCAAGAGAACTTACTGAAGGATCAGGAACTGTGATCGTTCATGATCTCTCCTTGGACCACCTGCTTTTTTCCACTGAAACTGAATTTTGGAAGATTCCGGACAAATGAAAGAAAGCACTTCTTCACACAGGGCATAAACGATGGAATTCGACCCTTCCCGTCCATTCCAGCTCTACAATTTACAAGACACAGTGGGGGCCACCGCCTTGTTCTGATACAGAAAGTCTATTACGTTATGTTATTAACATAAATGTTTTTCTTTCATAGGAACTTTTAAAAAATCAGTATACTGGTTCGTTTCAATCACCTCCAGTTTACACCACAGTAGAATCTATTATTTGATGGTTTTAAGTTGCATCCATATTCAACTCATCAAAAGCTGCTAGCTAAATGTAGAAAGTTCTGTATTTGAATAAGGAAATTGTACTCGGGCATAAACTGTAGGAGATTGGATTCAAACAGTATACTGAGTTCTTAATTTGCATGTTAAGTAGTTTGCCCTGAGGAAGAACATTTACGTTCAAACTTGTTGGGAAGTCGGGAAGCCGGTTTGCGAATAAAGTCATTTCCACCCATTGGATTTGATTTCTTTTCCAACCCCACCTCGGCCATCAACGTAAAGCCAGTTCACCTGATATGTAGGAAACATTGAAGCCAGACTGCACTATGATGAAATCCCTCTGTGATTCAGCTCTAATTTGTTTCTGCCCAGTTCTCTTTTATTGTTACCGTACAAAGGTCACATCTCCTCTTTGAGATTATAGATCCCGGTATTTCTTAAAAGAATGTACGTTATACTTGTGAAAATCTATAGAAAGCTGAATTCTTCCTTCCTGTCCAGAAGGAAGTGCAGCTTTTTTGGCTCTCAAGCGTTTGACCTTTTCTGCCAGCACAGACTTCCATTTTTAGTGCTTGTTATACAGACATCAGAAGCTGCCATTTGGACTTCCTCTTGCCATAAAGACTGTTGAACAGAGTTGGACGGGGGGTGATCATTGCTGACTTGGGCAGCATTCAAACTGACGTGTTAAAAAGCCTTTGGCTCTGCTATTCATTGTTCAAATGGAGCCATTCAGAGCTGAAATTGAAATTTCATCCGTCCAAAATGTGCTTCTCTCCAAATGTGCGCTAGCTCTGTTCTGAGAGATGAAATGAGAAAATCAACTTAAGACTCTCTATATCAGGGGTGCCTGGCCTGCAGCCCTCCAGAGATTGTTGGACTCCACCTCCCATCAGCCCCAGCCAGCATGCCTAATAGTCAGGGAGCTGCAGTCCAGCAACATCTGATCTAAATACTAGAGCAAAAGTGGACCACCACCAAAACACTGAGTTGGTGGAAGATATGACAATGATATGCAGGCATTCAAGTTCACATGATTAACATCACATGGAAGCCCATTCGATCACATCTCCATTGGCTCCACCTTCACATGAGTGAAGGCCTGAAGAGGGGAGCTGTCCTGGTGGGTGCTCAGTGCTGAGGTGTCATAGATTGGTTGGATGCAGAGGAATGGTGGGAGGAACCAGCTGGGGAACCCTCAAGGGAAGAAGGCTCAGAGCCTGGGGGTTGGTGGTGGGACGATGATGGGTGGTCAAAGGGAGAAGATGGAGGAGGAGGAGGTGTCAGAAACAGGGTTTAGTGAGCAGGAAAAGGCTGTGGCAGAGAGCAGTCCAGAATGAGAGGCAGAAGCTAAACAAGGAGAGGAGGGAGGCCAAGAAGGCTGGTGAAGAGTCACAGATGTCTCTTCCTCCTGCTGTGACAAGCTCCCCTCTCCCCTGGTCTCCCAGAATGTGGTCAGCAGGAAGCTGAATAAAGCTAATGGTTTGAGGAATCATGGAGAGAGAGCGGTGGCCATCTTTTCATAAGACTTTAAATCACTGCAATGCAGATACTGCAGAGGGGAAGCAACAGGATTCAAAATATGGCTCCTCTAGGTATGAAGAGCAGAGGTAGTTCCAGCCTGTCCTTCTCCAAACACATGGAGTTCTGCCCCTTCTTCTACCTCTCACTGCTAACCAACCCCAAGGACCTCCCTCCAGGCTACATCATTCGAAGTTGAAACCCTAAACCATAGCTGTCAACCTTTCCCTTTTCTTGCGAGGAATCCTATTCAGAATAAGGGAATTTCCTGCCCCAAAAATGGGAAAAGTTGACAGCTATGCCCTAAACCTGGCCTTTCCCTGCTACCATTGGTCCTTGCCTCTGCTAAGCACTCAAAGCCGGCAGTATTTGCATTGCCTATCATTCATAACAGCACTTGTGGCACCCTCTAAAAAGTGTTGGGATGGGAAAGTGAAGGCTACAAAACAAACATGACTTCTCCAATTCGCTGTAATTAATTAATGTCTCTCGCTATAAGCACAAATGATTAATTTGGCTCGGTAATGGGGAAATGCTTTAAACCGGCACACAGGGTATGTGCTGTGGAAGTGGATGATCTGTGGCTGCAGCTGCAAGAGAACAGCAGTTTTCCAAAATGCAAAGGTCACTTCCAAAGGTCACCGCGTCTTGCATGCCTTCAACTGCCAGAGCAACGTATGTGGGAAATAGGAAACGATGCGCTGATGGCTTGTGATAATCCTATGAAAGATGACAAAGGTAGTCTTTGGCAAAGGAAATCTAATTCATTTAAGGGGTGCTTTGGGGAGGGGCCACAGCTCAGTGCCAGAACACCTGCTTTGCATGTAGAAGGTCTCTGGTGTTTTCAGTATGGCTCTGAATTTCCTTTTACCAACCAGTATTTCTTGATCTTTCTTCTTCTTTTTGCCAGCCCAGTTGCAGTGCCCTTCCCCCAGAAGTCAGGCCCCATAAATAAGAAGACACACACAGAGTGTTGTGGGATTAAATTAAGCCACAACTTTATTAAAATTCAGATGGAGGAGAACCTTGGCTTAGGCATTGGGCATGTATCCCTCTCAGCCCCTGGCTGGGAACTGAGGAAGATTGGAGGAGTTCAGGGGGACATCGCAGAACATAAGTTTACGTGGCAGGCCCCTCCAACTCCTCCAGTTCTGGGGTTCTGACCATGCACTGAGCACTCATGGTCAGTGGTAAAGGTAAAGGGGACCCCTGACCATTAGGTCCAGTCGTGTCCAACTCTGGGGTTGCGGTGCTCATCTCACTTTATTGGCCGAGAGCGTACAGCTTCCAGGTCATGTGGCCAGCATGACTAAGCCGCTTCTGGTGAACCAGAGCAGCACATGGAAACGCCATTTACCTTCCCGCCAGAGCGGTTCCTATTTATCTACTTGCACTTTGACGTGCTTTTGAACTGCTAGGTTGGCAGGAGCAGGGACCAAGCAACGGCAGCTCACCCCGTCACGGGGATTCAAACCGCCGACCTTCTGATCGGCAAGCCCTAGGCTCTGTGGTTTAACCCACAGCGCCACCTGGGTCCCTTCATGGTCAGTGGTACCAAGCATTAAAAAACCCTCTAACGGGCCCCCACTAATGCCGCTGAGTGAGAGGTGCGCTACTGTGCTACCCCTTGGTTGTTGTTTAGTCGTTTAGTCGTGTCCGACTCTTCGTGACTCCATGGACCAGAGCACTTTGGTCAGACTCATGTTCACTGATCACTGGCTGATGGGAGTGGGCCTGCCACAATCCATGGAGAGCCGCAGGAACCACACATGGAGAGCTCTCCATCCGAGCTCTCCATCCATGTGCCGTGAGGATAATGTTGCAAAGGGCTGATTTGGCCTCCAAGTCCAACTACAGTGTTAAATAAATTCATCCTCCAGAACTGAACTGGCTCCTCCTTCTGCATTTTCTGTTTCAGAACAATATTTGTCCATTTTATATTCCTACTGGGTTATATGAAATGTTTTATCTAACCCAGAGGACCTGTAGCGGAGCAGAGTTAATGTGCATGTCTGATTCTTATGATTCTTCTGAGACAAATAACTATTGTGACTTCGTCTAAAATGAATTTCACAGGCTAACATAACAGCACTTGCTTTAGAGTGGTCCAGAATAACTTCCCTATAAACTCTGGGTTAGAGCCAATGCTAATCCTGCTCAAAATATGCCCACTGACGTTAACGGACATGACTAACTTAGGGTAATTAATTTCAATGGGCCTACTCTGAGTGTAGAACTTAGATCATATCCACACCATACAATTAAAGCACATGGGTTCTGTGTAAAGCACATGGGAACAGATTAAGGAATCCTGGGAACTGCAGTTTGTTGAGGGTGCTGAAAATTGTAGCTCTGCGGTGAGTAAAGCACAGTTCCTAAGATTATTTGAGGGAAGCCTCTTGCTTTAAATGTGAGTTGATTTTGCTTTAAATACAGTGGTACCCCGCAAGACGAATGCCTCTCAAGACGAAAAACTCGCTAGACGACAGAGTTTTTCATTTTTGAAGTCGCTCCGCATGACGAATTTCCCTATGGGCTTGCTTCGCAAGACGAAAACGTCTTGCGAGTTCCCAATGCATTCCTATGGGAAACCGCGCTTCAATGCATTTCTATGGGAAACAGCGCCATCTAGTGGTTCGCAGGACCGTGCTTCGCAAGACGAAAAAACTCGCAAGACGACAAGACTCGCAGAACGAATTAATTTCGTCTTGCGGGGCACCACTGTATGTGGTGTGGGTGTGACATTAGCTGGATACAACCCTCCACAGGAGTAGCCGTAACACTGCGATCAATTTTAATTTCCTCTAGGTCATAATGGCTAGTAACCATATAGTTTCAACAACCTCTTATGAGCAAAATAAAATAAAAAAATCCTTCCAGTAGCACCTTAGAGACCAACTAAGTTTGTTCTTGGTATGAGCTTTCGTGTGCATGCACACTTCTTCCTTTGCAAAGGAATTTCAGAAATAGACTGGAAAGAGAAGTTGCTGAATTGCAACTCATTACCAAGCTTAAAACCATGGAGAAACCTGGTCTGAACAAAGACATTGGATTCTTATCTCATTATACATGACAAAGCTTTTTTAACCTTCTCACCCCTTGCTTTTTCCTGTAAGAGTAATTGCAGTCGTTAACAGTCGTCAACAGGTTTACCACAGCTATCAGCCTATCACCCATTCCCACCACCCCTCTGTGTAATACCCCTCCCCACCCTCTCACTATATATAAGGGTCTGGTGACTTCTGTTTCAGTGTATCTGAAGAAGTGTGCATGCACACGAAAGCTCATACCAAGAACAAACTTAGTTGGTCTCTAAGGTGCTACTGGAAGGATTTTTTTATTTTATTTTGTTTTGACTATGACAGACCAACACGGCTATCTACCTTTAACTTTTATGAGCAGGCAAGTAGTGGCTTGTGCTTCTCTTTCCCCCCCCCCACTGCAATTGCAAGGAGGGGTCCAGACCATGCGAGCGAACAAAGGGCCAGTATTGTCTGTGGTATGGACAAGGGGGTCCAGGAAAGCATCTAGGCCAGGGGTCAGCAACCTTTTTCAGCCGTGGGCCGGTCCACCGTCCCTCAGACCATGTGGTGGGCCAGACTATATTTGGGGGGGGTGAACGAATTCCTCTGCCCCACAAATAACCCAGAGATGCATTTTAAATAAAAGCACACATTCTACTCATGTAAAAACACGCTGATTCTCAGACCATCCGCAGGCCGGATTGAGAAGGCGATTGGGCCGCATCCGGCCCCCAGGCCTTAGGTTGCCTACCCCTGATCTAGGTCAACACAAACACACATAAAGCCAGGAGCCAGCATTGGGTTTCCACATGCATGTTCCCCCCTGGATGGTGGAAGAACCATGTGCTGAGATGCATTTGTACATGAAGAAATCAGTGCTTTTCCTTTCACTCATTCAAAGCCCCACCTGGAAACGTGGTCCTGCCTCCCCTAACACACTGAAACCCTCTCTCCAAAACAAATGCTACTTGAAGTAGCTCAAAACTGCCAAGGAGCTCAATTGCATAGCATTTCAAAGGAAGCCTTGATAGTTCTCTGTTCCCACTTTGTTTTGCAGGTTGCCATGGAAATAAACTTCACTGGACCTTGTTCCAGCCATTACATCAATGAAGCTGGTCTTCTGCTAACAGAATCAGACAAAAGGTGCTTTAAAACCTGGGCTGTTTTTAGCAATGCGGTACAATCCAACTAGGATCAGGAAGATTGTGTGTGCTGGTGTGTGAATTAAATTATTATACTTGAGCTCTAAATCTCCACTAGTGGGTACACTAGCTTTAAGAACCTGTTTAAAGCCTGATACATTCCTCTCCTTAGTAAAGTGGCTGACACATGTGTGAATGAGCTCAGTGGAGAAATTGGGTAAGAACAGACAAGGAACATTGTGTTGGAGCCTGGGGTGTGTGTGAATGTATGATGCTCTCATGCTACCTCTGACCACCGACAGCAGAGACGAACACTCACAATCTTAGCCTGCCAGGGCTAAGACTGCTGGGTGCCACAGTTGGAAGTGATAAACCATAGATCACCATGGTGTTGCCCCACTGGTGAAGCACCAGGGATACAGATTGGTGTCCTTCCAGGACAGCAAAGTGTTCCTAGGCTCAGGGAGTGACTCTGCCCATCCTGACTGGCCAATGGCTAAAGCAGAGTTCCTCAACCTTGGGTCCTCAGTTGTTGCACTACAACTGCAACTCCCATCATCCCCATCCAGCTTAGCCAACAGTCAAGGGTGATGTGATTTGCATTCTGTAACCAGGGTTGAAATAGACTGAGCTATGCTTTCCCCTAACTTGGAAGGACTATAAAGTTTTCCCGGATAAGCTAGATCTTTGCCCAGACAACATCAGCCTCCACTGGGTTGTGATTCCATGGCTGCCTATGGCCTCATACTTCCCTTCAGCATGGGGTTTAATGGAGAGAAGGGAATGGGCTGGGCACAAATCTCCCATGCCAGCTCTCTCATCAGGACAGACCTGCCGCAATCCCTGGGCTCCACTTGAGCTCTTCTCAGCTCAAGAGCTGCAGTCAGTGCTACCTTGATCCAATGAAGAAGATATATGAATGAAAGCAAGGTTGGAAGTATGATATGGTTCTTGATGGGCCAATGGTCCAACCACATGCAGATTATGTGGGAGTCCCAGCCCCATCTCGGCGAACACCAATCAGGATGAAGCCTGCTATTCCTTGAGGAATTGCCAACCTACTTGCATTAGACAAGCTCTTACTCCTTGTCAAACTCTATGATAGGTGGGTAAAGTCACTGTCTTTAGCAAGGGCACCAAGCAATGAGGGATACCATATCTGCTTCTCTTTCTTCTGTTTGCAGGAGGCCTGTTGGAGTGACTTGCTGGCAAATCCAGACATTTCTTTTTGCCTTTCAGGATTCATCTCATTTGCATCTGTTGTTCCTCTGCTTGCCAGTGGTTGGGAGATAGCTAGATATCCCTCTCCCAACCCCGTTGGCAACCAAGTCTTAGGCAGGAAGTGGGGCAGCAGCAGCAGCCAACATCACTTCTCCAGGTAGAGGGAAGGGACAGGCCCTGGTTAGGGGAGATGGGGTGTTATGTGTGTGTGACCCCTTGCCTACCCAGTGCCTTCCTTGTCCATGCTCCTGGAGTTGGCCTGCATTGAGGGCAGGTATCTGTGTCAGCAAGCAGCTGCCAACACCTACAAGAGAACCATTCAGCAGTGCCAGGTAAGCAGGAAAACCGAGGGGCAGGTTGTGACCGTACCTTCCACCCTGGAGGACATATGTCTCAACTGCTCTTGGAGTAATGTCAGTGTGTAACTGGGTGTTGTATGGCATATCTCATGCTAAAGACCCCATTGAATTGACTGGGTTCAATTCAATACTGGTACATCATGAAACTAATTCAATTCAATACTGGTACATCATGAAACTAAGTTTATTGTTGGAACACCAGGAAAGGCATACAGATATGAGAAGAGGGTATATAAATAGCTGAAAGACAGGTGGCTACACTCAGCTGCTGAGCCAGTGCAGCTGGCGGAGTCCTTAACTGTGGTTGCAGCTTCAAGGATATTCTGTTCAGCACCTTGGCCAGCTCCCAGTCTCTCACTTGCAGAATCAAACAAGACTCTGGAGCTAATGCAAAGTTATGGCAATCAAGTTTGCTGCACCTGCCGGTATTCTCCCGCTGTTCCCACAAACATGTATATTGTGAATGGCAAAAATTGTGACATAAAGTTCATATGTGTTCAATTGGGGATCCCAGTCAATCAGGGTTCTCAATGCAACTGGTTGACTGAGATTCCCTAGTGTTAGTATACATAATGTATTGTTGTTGTTTATTGGGTTTCACCATAAGGCTAAGAAATGGAATTTTAAAATGCAGCTGTTAAAAAATACAGTATTAAAAATACAGTATGCTATATGTGGGTGTTTAGGAACACGTGTCTGCTGTTCATACTTACGAGTTTGGTATTAAACCATGGGTTCTTTTAGCACTGTAGCCACAGAAAACGTGATTGCTTTAAAAATGTGAGATGGACTTTCTGACAGGCATTCTCCAGACCTAAGAAGGAAATAAAACAAGATTATACCATCTCACAGTTTTAATGCTAAGACCACACTAGTATCACTTGGCTAGGAACTACTTTCACACGTAGTTTCCTATAAATTCAAATCCATTGGATATCCTATGGATTCAAAGATCCAGTTAAATTCACTTACTGCTGCCGAATCTAAAGTTTGATGTCCTACAGAGAATCTGAACTGACATATAAGAGTCTCAAAAAATGGAAAACGGGAGGGTTGGTTATGGGGTTGTTGTTTTTTAATGATCCTGAAGTTTGATCCTTGGTGTTCTGCTCCAGCAGTTTCTGTTTCCTTGTTTGCAATTCCTAATTCCATATTCAGTTCCACTGAGATTAAGTTGCCAGGATTCTCTGTTTAAAGTGGCATGATGATGCTTTAAATGGATAGTGCAGATGGGGCTTTGGTGTCTGTTTGATGAAGTGCCTCTTCCAAAGTGACCTTGTTTATTTATGGATTTTCTATTTAAAGTGTTTCTGTGAATGCCTAGACAGTGACCATGTATTAAAATTATAACATTCCCAGGATGGATCCATGATCGGGATCATATTTACTGGGAATGCCCCGGGAACTGTCATTTGAAGGATGATATAGAAATGTTTTGAATAAATATTGGGATATCCAGACTGACCACTCTTCACACCACATTTCTATGCTTCTTTGATCCTTAAAAAAAAAGAATAAGATGCCAATCAAAGAACCAAAATATTACACAATGGAAATTGTCCTAACTTTCCTGCTAAGAAAACTAGAAGCAGAGTGGTGCTAACCAGGAGAAGACTTCTGGCAGAGAGATGGAGACTGCACTAGATATATTTGTTACAATCAGTTAGAAAATGACGTGAAAAATGCAAATATATTGCCAAGGGAATTGTAGAGTATGCCTTCCAGTGACCACTAGGGGTGCTAAAGCATCAGGGATCTGGGATGCACCTCTTTCTGAAGGAAGATGTTTCTTCTGACGGTAAAAGCTTTTTAGGAGTTTGCTGAGGAGGACTGTAAGAGTCAAGGGTCAAGGGTCAATTAAACAAGGAACCCGTGCATTACGATTTCTGATTATTATGAGTGTAACTGGCATAACTGCATCTTTTTTTAATTTTTAAAAAGCTAGATCTTCATTTCACTGTCAGTGGAAGATTTTCTGCCTCTAGAAAAGATTGGGAGCCAACTGGTTTTGCCAAAATCAAATGTATTAGCATAAGCTCACTACTGGCCAGCTGCTTGGGGGGCATCTCACAGGCATAGCTGTCAACTTTCGGGTTTGAAAATAAGGGATGCCGCGAGGGCGGTGCAATGGCACCAAGTAGCCTCGCCACCTTGCGCTCCAGAGGCTGTGCACGAACGGGTGAGCGAAACAGCGAGCGCATAGACGGCAGGCAGGCTGTCTGGCTGGTTGGGCGTGAGGGTCTGGCTGCACAAGGCATGCAAGCTCCGCCCCCAGTCGGTCTCAGACTCCTTATTAGCAGTCAAGCAACGCAGCTGAGGAGCATCCCTGGCCGGCAGGGAGGGAGAGGAGCTGCTTCCTTTGAAATCCGGGAAATTTAAGGGATATCAACAATCCGGGATAGCAGCGGGAAACGGCATTGGAATAAGGGAGTTTCCCGCAAAAAAGGGAGGGTTGACAGCTATGCTCATAGGTATCAGCTAGAAATGCAATAGTGGACTGGACAGTCTAAGTCAGCAAGGCACTCTATGTTTGTATCATTCTCATTTAATAGCAAACTCAGCTAGCGAGTGCCAACAGGACTAGAGCAAAATGAGGCCACTGATAAGCATTCGGAGGTGGAGGGAAGAATCAGCATGCTCAGAGGACCCCTGAGGTTATTATTTATTCTTATTAAACTTGTATACTGCCCTTCATCTGAAGATCTCAGGGCAGTTAACAGCTTAAAAATACAAGATAGAAATAAAATACAAGATAAAAACACAAGAAGTAGAGGAATATGGCCCCCTCAAAAGCAGCTCATTGAGGGCTGAGCATCGTCAGTAGCCACATCTGGAAAATAAAAGTGAAAAACTGTTGGAGGAGAGAAATGGAATGCCCTGTTTTGAGGGAATGTTGCTGCAACCCTGAAAGGGGGCTTTCCTCTTAGGGAGGATGATACACTGCAACATTTATGTTATGTGTCCCAGTTTGGTTTTCCTGTTGTGACATGAGAGCACAACAGCTTACAAGGCACTTGAAAATACATGGCTGTTACTCAGCTACCTCCTCTTCCAGGCAACCTGACACCAGGGGAAACGCAATTTGTTCAGAAAGATGGAAGTCAAATAGAAATGGAATGACTTGGTAGCTCCCATACTAATGTGTTTGCGTAGCTAAGGATGGGCTTAGCGAGCTTCAGATCAGTGATTTCGGTGTGAAACATTGATTATGTAGCTTATGCAGAGCTTTGTTGCTAGGAAAACCTAAAATATTCATCCCAGTGCTCATATTCTGTGCCGATTCGCTTTGTAGCATCAGTTCAGGACGTCAGTACCCAGCCCTTGCTGGATGATGGGGTTGCACTTCCCTTTGAGGACCAGCTCTGTATCCTGGGGCTACTGCTTGGTCCAGCTTTGCTACTGGGGGCTGGGTGAACTGGCATCAGCATGTGGCACTGTTGGGTCCACCACCAACATCTGCCCGGCAAGATCCACCACCAACATCTGCCCTGGGTCCCTGTTTCTTTCCCATATTCCTATCGGCACTGCATTGGCAGGGGCTGGGACTCAAGTTTTTAATTTTCCCATCATCCCTCCAAAGTAACTGTTCCAGGGTATTTCAGGAAGTTTATATGGTAGTAGTAGCCAGACACCCAGTACTTTATCAGGCCTCAAATGATGCTGTTACTGCCACCACCAATAATAATAATAATAATAATAATAATAATAATAATAATAATAATAATTTATCATTTATACCCTGCCCATCTGACCGGGTCTCCCCAGCCACCCTGGGCGGCTTCCAACAAATATCAAAATACTTTAAAATATCACAGATTAAAAACTTCCCTAAACAGGGCTGCCTTCAGGTATTTTCTAAATGTCAGGTAGTTGTTTATCGCTTTGACCTCTGATGGAAGGGCGTTCCACAGGGCGCCACTACCGAGAAGGCCCTCTGCCTGGTTCCCTGTAGCTTTGCTTCTCGCAGTGAGGGAACCGCCAGAAGGCCCTCGGCGCTGGATCTCAGTGTCCGAGCTGAACGGTGGGGGTGGAGATGCTCCTTCAGGTATACAGGACCGAGGCCATTGGTATACCAAGTAACCCAGGGGTCAGCAAACCTTTTCAGCAGGGGGCCGGTCCACTGTCTCTCAGACCTTGTGGGGGGCCGGACTATTTTGGGGGGGGTGAATGAATTCCACTGCCCCACAAATAACCCAGAGATGCATTTTAAATAAAAGCACACATTCTACTCATGTAAAAACATGCTGATTCCTGGACCGTCCGCGGGCCGGATTTAGAAGGCAATTGGGCCGGATGCGGCCCCCGGGCCTTAGTTTGCCTACCCATGAAGTAACCCCACCCCTTCCTGCACACAAAGGAGGAAGCTGACCAGAGAGCACTTGAACAAGCCTCCCACCCAAAAAAAATAAATAAAACCAAACTGCTGGAGCTAGCTCTGGGCCTATAAACATGGTCAATGGTCCTGGATGATGGGAGTTGTAGTCCAAAACATCTGGTTGGGGAAGGCTAGCAAATAAGTTTGACCAGACCTGTGGAGAGCAGAGCCAGATGGGCCGGTAATAATTTGTCTAGGAAATGAGGGTAACAGACTTGTAGCTGACACTGAGTAGAAATCTCCAAGTGCTGTGCAGTCTCCATATGGGCAGTAAACAAGAAATAGTCAAGGGGAAACCTTTGCAGAACCATTGCATGAGCATCTTCCAGAATTGAAAGGAGTGCAAGTTTAGGTTCTGGGTTAATTCTTTGATCAGTAATTCTGACCTTGATTACACACACACACACACACACACACACACACACACACACCTGAGCCATTTTAATAGGTCAAGGGTTTGTTTCATTCACCTCACCCTCAGCCCTGGACAGTGGGCAAACTTATATTGCATCAAAAAAAAGGTAGCAGTTAGCAATGGATATGCTTTTATATGTATTGAGAAGTCTCACTTATCTTCATCCCAGAAACAGGGCTGATCCTACCATTAGGCAAAGAGGTGCCAGGTGGAAGATTTAGGGTGTCAGTATATTGTTAGCTGTTGGCTCGTCCTTGAATGATACACCTTGACTTGTGCTGGGGGTGGGGAATCATGTGCTTCTCAGCCAGCAAAATGTCTTGGGGCGGCCCCTCCCAGAAACAACCTCAAGGATACCACCCCCATTCATTAGTATTGGCAATTTCATATGTTCTCATTTCAACCCTTAATAAGATTAGGAAAACAGTAACATTGGTGGCAACATCAGAATAGTCCTTGTCAGTTGTGGCTTCCTGCTTGTAGAATCCTCTTCTCAGAGAAGCATGCCTGGCACCATCATGACCCTATTTTGAGGCACAGACAAAAGTGTTTCTTTTCACCCAGGCTTTTGACCCTTAATTTGAAGGGTATTAGGGATATTTGTGGTCTTTTTTACTGGGGGTGGGTTGAGTTAGGTCTGCCTCTGTGTGTGTGTGTGTGTGTGTGTGTGTGTGTGTGTGTGTGTGTGTTTCATATTATATTGGTTTTTATACTTGGTTTCAACGCTTTGTAAGAAAATTTGGGATTCATGCAAAAGGCGATGAAAGAAAGAAAGAAAGAAAGAAAGAAAGAAAGAAAGAAAGAAAGAAAGAAAGGGAGAGGAAATGATGCAGCTGTAAAAAGAAGCAGGCAACCAACTCAACCGAGAAATGAAGATAAAATAAAGAAATCTTCTATCCTATATCTGTCAAATTAACTTATTCCACTAAGCTCCTTCAAACCCAGGAGCTATGTGAACCTAAAAAGTTCCTTTCCTCTCCTGACAGGGCACCTACACCTAACTTCTGAAAGTTGAAATTCAATCCAGTTTTGGCTTTGTAGTCCACCCCCATAGGCAGAGGCATTAGCTTAATGCCATGTAAGAGGCAGCTCTATAAAATGTGTCACTGCATGGCTTGGTCAGGCGAGGAATGATGGGAGGGGAAGAAAATTGGATTTCAGAAATGAACAAGAGCTACGGGTGGGGGGAAGAAGCTGTCACTATAGTTCTCAATTTTAACTTGGATAACATTTAGAGCAGTGCAACCTTGAGCAGAAAGGCTGTTCCAAAGGAGCTGGCTGAACCAAGAGAATTGCTACGGGAAGCATGCAGAGAATGGCTCGGAGCTGGATCCCCATCTCAACTACTTTCAGGCATAAAGATCCACAGCAGGTTCTGAACTGCATTGCAGAGGCTCTTCTGCATGTTCTAACCAGGGCTGTCTTAAGCATATGCGGCGCCAGGGTGCAAAGATCCACCTGGTGCACACACACACACCCCAGGTTGCCCAGTCCCAGGCGTGCAGGAGGGTGGAGCCGGCTGGCCGCCTCAGCATCTTGCTGGCTCGGTCGCCCCCGAACTCGCAGCGCAGAGCCGCCAGCAGCAGAAGAGCCTGCCGCGGTGCTCTAACCGATGGGTGGGCTCTTCCCCAGACTCAACTCTCGGGCCCCGGACTCTTGGGCCTGGCGCCCCTGAGAGCCCGGCACCCGGATGCCCTGCACCCCTAGTGCCTATGGGTAAGACGGCCCTGGTTCTAACGCTTCTCCAAATCTCAGTACCACTGCTGCTGTTGGCACATCAATTGGGCCATCATGTGTAGTTGTCCAGACATGCATTGGCTTCCCATCTGCTACTGGGCCAGGCTCAAGATTATTGTACTAGTCTACAACTTAGGTTCAGGGTGCCTTACCTGACATGTCCCAAGTCAATCACTGAGATCATATTGAGGAGCATCATATTAATGGTCCACTGTGGACCAGAGGCATGACTCCTGTCAATGTGGAGTCATACCCTCTGTAGAAAGCCCAGCAAAACTAAAATAAAAATAAAAAATGAAGTTTTTGAGCTTTTTTAAAGAAAATTCACCAAAATCTACACTTCCAATATGGGATTTCCCCGGACATTTCAGCAGCTTCCTCCCAGACATTGATTTGGGAAATTCTGGACATATGGCAGCACTACCAACCTTGTGGAACTCCTTCCCAGCAGAAATCAGACTGACGCTGTCCCTAATTTTGGACATCTGGTCAAAACTATTTTATTCCAGGATGCCTTTGCACCACAAGTGCTATGTTTTAATTTCTAGTGTTTATGTTCTGCATATATATTTTTTGGTAGGTTTTTATTTTGTAACTGGCTTTGGGGCCCAGATACCAAAAAAGTGAGGTGTACATTTTTACAATAAATAAAAAGTTTGTACACTGGCTATCTTGAGGTGGGATGGAAATCCTGCAGTAAGTAAATAAAAATGAATGAATGAATGAATGAATGAATGAATGAATGATGCAGTGAAGGATCTTAGCTGTATTGTATCAATGTCAGGAGTGGAGTCTACTCTTTATTACCCTTCCATTTCTGCTCACCTCTCTCTTCACAAAGTCTAAACAAAATAAAAAAATTCCTTCCAGTAGCACCTTAGAGACCAACAAGAAGGATTTTTTTTTATTTTGTTTCTACTACTGCAGACCAACATGGCTACCTACCTGTAACTAATCACAAAGTCTTTCATACTAAGAGGGCGGATGAATATCTACAGATCAAAATGTAGCAGCAAAAGCAATGATTCGACATCAAGATGCACCAAACAGGAAGCTACTGTAGTTGCTAGTTTGGGACAAATCATATTTTCTTAAGGACGGTTTGCTGTTTCTATGGCGATGTGGAGTGGGCCTTCTTGACTGGCCTCAGAAGCCTGAGGTCACCCGGCAGTGGCAATGCAACTAATTCCCACATTGCTGTCTGTATCAATGTGTGCGGAACTAAGTTAGGACATGTGACAAGAAGAGGAACGTAGTGACCCAGAAAGAAGGAACAGGTTAAGGGAACAAGGACCAGGAAGTGACTCAGCACAAAGAGTACAGAGACAGAGCAGAAAGGACAGAGAGTTAGGAGTTGAAAGCAAGCTTATTTAAACAAAAGCTTTCCATTTTGCATTACTCCTGCTTGATTCTTAATGATAACCTACACCTCTTGAAACACCATCATCTCATTTGGGAGTTGGGTCAACTCTAGTTGGGTAGGGGTTGTGTTGTCAATTCCTCTCATATGACCTCAGGCTTATGACAAACTGATGAGGGGTGCAGGGGGGAAATTTTATTATGAGTTTGGGGTATAGCCTGAATGTGTAGGTCCCCTTCTAATTCCTGGAATAGCCAATCTAGCTTCCTGGTGAGGGGAACGAAGGAAATGGCTCTAGGGTTTCCAGCAACTGGTATTTGGAAGCATTACTGCTTTCATTACAGCTCTGGAGACAAGTCATTGCGGGTGGCGCTGTGGTCTAAACCACTGAGCTTCTTGGGCTTGCCAATCGGAAGGTTGGTGGTTCAAATCCCTACAACAGGGTGAGCTCCCGTTGCTCTGTCCCAGCTTCTGCCAACCTAGCAGTTCAAAAGCACACCAGTGCAAGTAGATAAATAGGTACCACTGTGACGGGGAAGGTAAACAGCATTTCCGTGCTCTCTGGCTTCTGTCATGGTGCTCTGTTGTGTCAGAAGCGGTTTAGTCCTGCTGGCCACATGACCCAGAAAGCTGTCTGTGGACAAACGCCAGCTCCCTTGGCCTGAAAGCGAGATGAGTGCCGCAACCCCATAGTCACTTTTGACTGGACTTAACCATCCATGGGTCCTTTACCTTCTATCATGGCTAGTAACCATTGATAGCCAATTTGTTAAATCCTCCTTTAAAACCGTTTTGAGTTGGTGGTAATCACTGCCTCCTGCGGGAATGAGTTCCATAGTTTAACTATGCGCTGCCCCCGTGGACAAAAGGGAGCAGACCTCTGTGAGTGAAGGGAGCAGGTGACACAACTGTGTCTTAGGCAGAGACCGCAATCCTAAACCAATTTACCTGCAAGCAAGACCTGCTGGATTCAATGGGACTTGCATCTGGGCAGACATAGTTAGGATGGCAACCAAAGGAACTTGAGATGCTGTGCCAATTGCCCTGGAACATGGTGCTTATCTCTTTCAGCCTCTGTCACACTATCAGTCTGTACAGCGCCCCTGAGATCCACTGGGATGGAGGGTGAGCTATAAATAGCCTTGATAAATAAAATAAGCAAATATATTTTGCTGGATCTGCTGAAACGGGATGGGGGAAGCAGAGGCCTTGCCCCACAGTTCAGGAAGCAGCGTAATAACTGCATCGACCGCAATTGCTCCAGTGAAGCAATTCTCGAGGCCACCCCTTTCCCGAACTCCCCGCTGTCCATTATGACAAATGGGTTACCTCGGAAAGTTGTAGTGAGGATTAATTAGATAGGGATTATAAAGCACGTCGCATGTTGGAAGTTCTTTAAAAATGATAAATAGCTGTATTTAATCTCGGTAACGGCAAATCTCGGGGATTTGCTGCATACGCGTGTGTACACACACACACACACACAGAGAGAGAGAGAGAGAGAGAGAGAGAGAGAGAGAGAGAGAGAACTAAGAATACTTGACATCTTATTTTCCTCCCAAAGAAGCCAAAGGAAGACTATAACACAAAAAGGATTATGTTTAGCTTCTCAACTGCCTCTAGGCTCCCCTCCCATCCAATATCTCCATATGTTTTCATTTTTATGTTAATTTTCTTTTCATTCATTTTGGTGCCTCAAGCTGTGCACATTCTTCAAGGAAATTCTGGTACTCAGACGCCAGAAGCTCAGCAGCCAAGAATGCTATTAAAATGCAAGCCTCCTTATTTGGGTTTCTTCCCCCCCCCCCCCCCCGCTTTGCTGCTTTTGCCCCAGGTGCTTCACTATGGGTTTTCAAAACGGAGCTGCAATAGCTCAGCTGTAAGATCAGAGGCTATAAGTCAGGAGTCTTTGATCCCCCATTACTTGTTAAATATTCCTAGGAAACTGTGCATGTATTTATAACTGAAATAAGAGCACGCTAAGAGTAACAATTGTGTATAATTCAGAAGCCAGCGTGCTGCCAACTGAGGGGGCAGGCGTTGAGTTGATATCTTCATAGACTTGTTCTCCCCTCCCAAACTATAGAAATGTGGAAGGTGCAGTTTGCATTAGACCAGTGCTATGATGACACTGTAAGGCACACTAACCTAGAGATGGGCAAATTTCAGTTTCTTATTTTCTCCACAGTTCCACATTTCTGCATCCGTTTTCTAATTTTGTTTTTAAAGTCGGCATGAAAATTTGTCAGTATTTTAGTGCAAATTTCTCCTGAGATACACATTTTTGTATGCAATTTTGCCTCATGTACATGCTTTTGGAAGCAATTCCCCCCTCCCAATCTAATGCTTATTTGTATGTTGCTTTCACTAATATATGCTTTTTAAAGCACACTTTATGATTCATCTACCACTTAAGCAATCAAAACTATTTTACATAAAACAGTATGAAGTATTCGTAAGAAAATAGAGATAAATTCAAACTTTAAAAACAAGTAGATACACATTTTTATTAAAATAGATGCAATCAGTGGTTCCAAAACAAATATGCATAATTTAATTACATGTCTTGCCTAAACAAAAATGGCTTTTGCAGGCAAAAATAAAAAATAAAAATACAGTGAAAGCACCTGCCTGCTATTATTCGGCAGGTGGTTTCAGAGATTAGGTGTTGCTGTCATGCTAAACGATGAATTCTTTGTTTTCATTTTGCCATCAGGTGAAAACATGTCTTTTTTGTTCAGGCTTTTAAGGAAGGCTGGTGTGTAGTGTGGATGCAAGCATCTCTCTAATAATAATAATAATAATATACCCCAGCCACTCTGGGCTGCTCCCAACAGAATATTAAAAACACGATAAATACATCAAACATTAAAAACTTCAGAATTAAGTTCTACTGAATCCAGTGGGTGTTACTCTAAAGTAAATGGAATTAGGGTTGTAGCCGTAATCTGCCAGTGGCCCCCTTTTTGCAAAATGCAGATAATAAAGCAGGCCTAACTTGCAAAATAAAGATGACTACTGCCTCCCATAGTCCAAATTACGTTGTGGACAGGAATTCCAGTTTCCATGGCTATATTTGCTGGGGATTTTGGGAGTTGTAATCCAAAACATATTGAAGGCACCAGGTTGGGGAAGGCTTGATTATTGAGATAATATATGTGGTACTCCTTGAACACTTGAAATCTACTTGGTATAAGTATTGTCATAATTAGCTATTTAAAGCCTAGTCATGACCCATCCACTAATAAGCATCCATGCCTGCTCATTCAGACTTGTTCCCTCTTTCTTTAGAAAATGCTTCCTATATATATAAATATATTTGGATCATTAATAGATCTTCACAATATTAACACAATTGTGATTTCAGTCTGGTACATTGTGTTTCCCTGAGGGTGGGACAAAAAAAAACAAACCCAAAAAAACAAAGCGTAACTAACTATAATGGCCTTGCAGCTCTTTCAGGCTCAGTGATGAATTCGTGCATTGCTTCAGATTGAGGTTTTTGAACACTCATTTGTAAAAGATGCCAGAGAATTGTTTCTGTGCCTTTAATGTGCAGAGCTGATGAAATCCCAGCTTGTTTAGCAGAGTGAAGCGATAAATATTAGCCCTGTGCTTTTGCTGCCATAATGATCTAAGAAGAATGGTTTTTGTACAATTCTCTGTCTTCGCATGATGGACGTGATCAACATTTAAACTGCAGGGTAGCTTGAATTAGTTTCAGAGACATGTGTAGGACAATTAACACCACGGCTTTTAGAAACAGCTGAGAGATTGTTTATGTTGCTGCATGCCACCCCAATCTCCGAGCGGTGCAGGATTCCAGGGTTTCCAGGGGCTTACGCAGGGTTTGTATTTCATTTTGGAATGATGTGCAGCAGAGACTGGTGTCTTTTTGATATACGGTTTATTTACACATATATACAACCTGAGCCTACGATGGAGGGGTTCACAGCATTAACACCCCAAGGGCAGACCGAAGAAAGCAGTTCTTCACACAGTAAACAGTTAAACTATGGAACTGTCTTCCACGAGAGGTAGAACGATTAGGGTTGCCATACGTCCAGAATTTCCTCGGAATACGACATTCGGAAAGGGTGCCCGGGCGGAAATCGCACCCAGATGTATGGCAGCCCATATCGGAAGTGTAGATTTTGGTTAATTTTCTTTAAAATAGCTCAAAAACTTTGCTGAAAAAAGAGCTCAATGCATAGAGGATAAGGAAATCAGTGGCTAGCAGTCATGATTGCTTTTCGCTACCTCCACTGCCAGAAACAGCATGCCTCTGAACACTGCGAGAAGTGAGGTTGCAGGGAACCAGGCAGAGGGCCTTCTTGGTAGTGGCGCCCGCCCTGTGGAACACCCTCCCATCAGATGTCAAGGAAATAAACAACTATCTGACTTTTAGAAGACATCTGAAGGCAGCCCTGTTTAGGGAAGTTTTTAATGTTTGATGTTTTATCGTGTTTTTAATATTCTGTTGGGAGCCGCCCAGAGCGGCTAGTGAAACCCAGCCAGATGGGCGGGGTATAAATACATATATTATTATTATTATTATTATTATTATTATTATTATTATTATTTATTAGCTGCTGAAAGTCACAAGCGGGGAGAGTGCTGTTACATTCAGGTCTTGCTTCCAATCCAGTCCTAATATATACTGCTGAAACCTCAGGAGGTTGTGGACTCTCCTTCCTAGGAGGTTTTTAAGCAGAGGTTGGATGGCCAACCATCTGTCATGGATGCTTTAGCTGAGATGCCTGTACTGCAGGGGGTTGGACTAGATCAGGCATAGGCAACAATGGCTCTCCAGATGTTTTGGGACTACAATTCCCATCATCCCTGACCACTGGCCCTGTTAGCTAGGGATCATGGGAGTTGTAGTTCCAAAACATCTGGAGAGCCAAGGTTGCCTATGCCTGGACTAGATGATCCCTGGTCCTTTCAAACTCTATGATTCTATGAAATGAAGAAGACTGGGGCTAGAAGTGGGCTTTGGTGTTGAAGAACTATGAGTTCTGTTCAGTTCTGGTGCTGGAAACCAATTCCTAAGCTTAAAATTATTTCATTCATGGTGTATGTGGTTTTTGCACAAGGCTCGGGTTGGTGGATCTTGGGCTTTTAGTACAAAAAAATTGGAAGGCTGCCTAACTACCCTGATGTATATGGCCCTCCAAGCAGGTTTTTCTGAAAGCTGCACATTTGAGATATATGAATAATTTCTTCATTATTTAAAAATGCCAGGAAATATGTTCCTCTGCATTGCTACACCACAGGGTATAATTTAAAATGTAATTAATTCTCACTGACTATTAAACATGCTGCCAAATAAACAGCAGGCACACCTTGCTTCCTTGCCCCCCACCCCTGGACCATGTGTCATTAATACAAATTATTTTCTAATTTGGTGTTTATCGGGGATACAATAGCAGCGCCTGACAGAAGACACTTTTTAATTAAACTTGACCTAACTAAGAACATATTTTGGTTAATAAAGGCTGGGTTTACTAAGTCCCTGATTTGTTGCTAGAAGGAAAATCCCATGTGAATATTTAACAACTAATTAGTTTTTGGACTTAAGAGCAAGAAATTTTTCGTTGTAATGGAGTTCTGTTTCTTAAAGTGCAGCAATGAAAATGCTTTGATTTTAGCAGCTTTCCAGAAATAAACCAAAAAGCATACCCTAGAAGTTTAAAAGTTTACAATTTGATACAATTATGAATCTTCTCTTTTGGAGAAAAGTAAAAAAAAAAAAAAGGTTTTGCTTTTAAGGGGGAAAGAACATTGTATTTAGGGACGCGGGTGGCGCTGTGGGTTAAACCACAGAGCCTAGGACTTGCCAATCGGAAGGTCGGGGGTTCGAATCCCCGCGACGGGGTGAACTCCCGTTGCTTGGTCCCTGCTCCTGCCAACCTAGCAGTTCAAAAGCACGTCAAAGTGCAAGTAGATAAATAGGTAAACGGCGTTTCCGTGCACTGCTCTGGTTCGCCAGAAGCGGCTTAGTCATGCTCGCCACATGACTGTATGCTGTATGCTGACTCCCTCGGCCAATAAAGCTAGATGAGTGCCGCAACCCCAGAGTCGTCCGCGACTGGACCTAATGGTCAGGGGTCCCTTTACCTTTACCTTGTATTTAGGTAACTCCGTATGTGCAAAAACATGCAGCAATTCTTCCACTTTATCTCTCACTTTTTCTAAATACATATTATTTTAGTTCAATTATGTTTTTTGGGCATGGGCTACTCAGGAATGCTCCGTTACATTATCATGAGTTTCAGCAGCTGAATATTTTCACTCTGGGCATGAGAAATTGTCCCTCTCAAAACTCCCTAACTCTATACAACTGTTAGAGTAATCATATTAATGTAAGCATTTACCTTGTACATTTTTGTTGCTTCACATACATCAGTGGTGGGCCTTGGAGTTTCAAATTTCAGTGGCACCTTGCGCAATGCCCAAATTTGGCTGACACCCCCTTCTCACCTTCCATTCTACATTATAGTTGCTCCATGCCCAATGTCACCAAACGGGTTGTGGTCCCTCAAATCCTCCTCTGCCTACATTATCTCAGCAAACAGGAGCCCATCTTTTCTTTGCTCACCTAGGCACTTATAGCTGCATTATCTGTTGAACCTTGACTGGTTAATTTAGACATCACACGGGTAACTTGACTGGTTTTTCCAGAGGGTTCTATATATAGATTGCTGGAAGGCGTCTAAATGCAGGCCTTCAGTAGGGATTCTCAGAGGCCAAGCAATAGAGACTGGGTTACACTTAAGGGAACAATGTGCAAGCAATTCATTGCGCTGAAACGCAACCCAGCACCCACAAAAGGCTTGCGCTTAAATTAGATTAGCACTTTTAAGAGTGTTAGCTTTAGAACATTAGCACTTTCGATACAATGAGAAAGTGGGCTTACATTAAGGGTTGGAAACAAGCTGTCAGTTTTCTTTTTGTCTGTTGCAACCCTGGCAATCCCATTCCATGTGCTTCTAAAACAAGGGTCACCAATGCAGATACCAGACCGTGGTACTTCCTCCCCTCAGAGGCGTGTGTGGATTTTAAAATGTGTTTCTAAAAACCACCATTTAATTTATAACGCTTTTCTTAGAAGATATCCCCCTCAAAATCCCACTATGCTCTTCCCACTCAGTTCCTGTTTGTACTCAGCATCTTTATGCTGAATATGCCCCTTTAAACATGCCCATATTTAACTGGATGCCAGGACTTGCCACCTAACGTACCTTCATTTATGTGCAGAATAAGGACAAACGCAAGAATTCTTAATATTCAGCATGAAATGAAACGGCCTTTCAGGAGCATACCCCAAAGGAGACTTGACAATGTAATTTGAAGTTAAGAGGGCAGCCAAAGGCATCCACAAGCCTTTGCTATTTTTTTAAACGCAATTCCTATGACAAAGCTAATAATAGCAGTAAAAGCTTGCAGTTGGGCGATTTGCTTGTAGGCAAGGTACTGTCAGATATAATTGAATTTGCTTTTTCTGCTGTAAGTTATGTATCTATCAAAAAGAAACATACAGCTCTTGATGTCCATAAGGCAACACAGTTATATTGAAGAATTGAAAAAGTGTTATGTTTCCCCAGCTCCCAACACAACATTATGTTACAGTACAGTGGATATGATCTACCGGTACTTCCCTGTGGAGAATTTTTAAGAACTCTGCATCTAAGGCTGCTTTATTATTATTATTATTAGTAGTAGTAGTAGTAGTAGTAGTAGTATACCTTTGCCAATCTGGTGCCATCCACGGGTTGGTAGACCACTTCTCCCATCAGCTGGGAATATTAGCAAATTCTTGAAGACCATTGTGATTTTGAGGAGCTTCAGGAGGTATACCTCAATGCGCATTTTATGCCTAGAAATCCTGTGAGCCTGGGGCTTTTAAACTCTGCTTCTTTCATAAACTGTCTCTCACATCTAGTTATGGGTTGAGATGGCACCGTGTGGGGATTTTGCTTCTGCCAATCCCACGGTGACACCTGGAATAAGGAGTATTGGATAGACTTGGAAGTTATCTATAATGGCTGCCTGCCAAGTATGAAGTAGACTTTCACTTTGGTGGAAATGGACTTGTCACCCAGACACCAGGTGTGGCCTAGGCAACCCTAGCACTACATAAGCCTCTGCACCAATTCTGCTAGAAAGTACCTTAGCATATGCACTAGACTGCAGAAAACGCATTATACCACCAGCCAAGCTCCAGCTCCAGCTTCTGGAGTCACGTCTGTTGCTAATGGGGTTCCCAGAAACCACAGGGATGATGATGATGATGATGAGGAGGAGGAGGAGGAGGAGGAGGAGAGGAGGAGGAGGAGTTTGGATTTGATATCCCGCTTTATCACTACCCAAAGGAGTCTCAAAGCGGCTAACATTCTCCTTTCCCTTCCTCCCCACAACAAACACTCTGTGAGGTGAGTGGGGCTGAGAGACTTCAGAGAAGTGTGACTAGCCCAAGGTCACCCAGCAGCTGCATGTGGAGGAGCAGAGACGCGAACCCGGTTCCCCAGATTACGAGTCTACCGCTCTTAACCACTACACCACACTGGCTCTCATAATCATGATGCTTTGCCACTATTTACCAGTAATAAGATCTTTATCCTTCATCCCATTGGTCTGTTCATTCTATTCTGAATCAAATGTCCCTATTTTCCAGAGACAGTCCCGACTCCTGGATTTACAGAAGCCATCCCAGAATGTCCTGCTTTTCCTTAGACGTCCCTATTTTCATTGGAGAAATGATGGAGGGTATGAACCTCTGTCTCTTGGCAGAACACTGGGGCTGACAGAACTTTGGTGAAGACCTGCCACTGATTGCAGTGAGCCTCGTCTGGAGTTTCAAAAAGGAATCTTTCCCATCTCTACCTTAAGATGCTAGGAAACCTATACATGCCTACTTAAAAGTTGAATTAAACAGGGCTCATCTCAAATAATTTGGCAAAGTATCAGAGCCCCCAGCGACTAAAAAGTTATATTCTGAAACAGAATCAACCTGACATATTAGTGGATGGAAACCTTGGTCACATCCAGACCAAGCAAATGTCTTCCCCCAAATAATCCTGTAGCTTGTTAGTGGTGCTGGGAATTGGCAAAATAATAATAATAATAATAATAATAATAATAATAATAATAATAATAATAATCCTTTAAACATGCTTCAAATGTGTGATGTGGATGTGATGCAAGTTAGGGGCCATGGGCTTTCCCTAGAGAAAGTCTTCTGTAATGCAGATTCCCCAGTTCCATGCTGGTTTGCAATGCATATGTTCCCCATACTTGCTTATGGAAAGGAATGTGTGCATGATTGTACAGGGCTTTTGGACTGTGAGCATCGATTGCAGTTCTGTTCCTGCAAATGCTTTTTACTGACACATAATTATTAATGAATACTGCCAAATAAAAATCTCTTATTAATGTTTAATAAACATATCTGCTTATAAGAATTCCAAATATTATAGAGAGTATTTATAGGTTACAACAGATTGCTCAAGTACTAAAACCATCTCTGTTAAAAATTCATAGTGCAGGGCAATTTAGATGGCAATCATCCTACCACTGCTAAAACAAAGTCACTCAACACATTTTGGAAAATGTATCCTCTTCCCCATGCTGGGAAAGCTTCTGTAAGGAGCTCTGGCCAGAAATTTCAATACTAGGAATAAATCCTACTCGTGAGTTATAGTTAAATAAAAGTATGTATTCTGTTAAGAATTACAGTCTTAGGCAGAGAATGTCAATTCAAATAAGAAAAACAGTTTCAAGTTCACAATAATATGTGTAGCTTCAAATGAAAAATACAACTTCAAATTCACAGTAGTATGAGTTAACAATAATTCGTTACAGTATAAGAATATAGGAAATTTCAGGTAACAATAAATGTATATCAGTTCATATTCAAAAGTATTCAAAAGGATCGTTTTATAAGTAAAGCCAGAGTGAAGAGTTGATTCAGGAAAAGCAACCAGGACAGGGCCCTGTTTCGATATGGATGTCTTCGTCAGCTAATTTTTGAGTTCATGTTAATTTGTAGAGTGCATTTGGAAGTATCATGTAACTCTATGTTTTTCAAATGTAGTGTCTGAGAATGAAGAGATCAGCATGTATCTGAGTTTTTCTGTGGGAAAGCTTCTGTGTCATTGGGCTCAGTAAGTGATTCACACAGGTATGTCAACCTAAAGATCTGTGAAAATCACATGCAAAAATTGAAAACAGAAGTTAACACAACTGGCACAGAAACTGGCAGATAATCCAACTCCTTACACTTTTTTAAAAGAATGTAGTATTAAGAGAATAAATCCGTTTTTATATTTTAATACATGGTTGTGTTTCATGTTTCCTTGTAAGGCACTCTGGGTATTTAGTGAGCAAGATATAAATATTAAACAATGACAACATAAGGATTTGAATGCTTAAAAACCAACCAGCTGACTTCAAATGCTTTCAGAGGACTTTTAAACTGACCTCTTATTAGACTACAGGCACATGCTTATAAATTTTTTGGACTCGTTTGAATTGATTTCCACCACATCTGTTTTCGTCCAAATGTAATCTTCCGGTCTAGGGAACCGAGCCCATGTTCCACAAGCTGCCCGGGCCCTTGTGTCAGCGCAACTGCATCAATGGAAGTGGGAGAGAAGAGCATGTGAATGATGCTATCAGGGCTGTGCACACATCATATCTTACACACACACACACACACACACACACACACACATGGTCCTAGCCTTTGACAGTGCAGATGTCTGCAGCAGTGTGTGGATGTTTAGGATATGAAGTTAGGATGTGTTTGACATCAAAGTCTGGGCCAGTCAGTGCTGTATTTACGTATAAGCTAAACAAGCTATAACTTAGGGCCCCACTCTCTTGGGGGCCCTCCCAAAATATATTTCTTCTTCATTATTAATATGTTGTTGTTCAGTCATTCAGTCGTGTCCGACTCTTCGTGACCCCATGGACCAGAGCACGCCAGGCACGCCTATCCTTCACTGCCTCTCGCAGTTTGGCCAAACTCATGTTAGTAGCTTCGAGAACACTGTCCAACCATCTCATCTTCTGTCGTCCCCTTCTCCTTGTGCCCTCAATCCTTCCCAACATCAGGGTCTTTTCTAGGGAGTCTTCTCTTCTCATGAGGTGGCCAAAGTACTGGAGCCTCAACTTCAGGATCTGTCCTTCTAATGAGCACTCAGGGTTGATTTCTTTAAGAATGGATAGGTTTGATCTTCTTGCAGTCCATGGGACTCTCAAGAGTCTCCTCCAGCACCATAATTCAATATACTTCTTCTTAATTGTATTTTGATTCAACAATTACTTTGATAAAATACATATTTTGTTATGTGCAAATGGCTTTAGATACCTATTAGATCCATAAATTACCATATAACATATATTCAAAACAAAAAACAGTGGCAATTTGTTGTTGACGAAGGACAGCTGGACATATAAAGGGCCCCATTACCTTCAGTAACTTAGGGCCTTGTCAAACATAAATCCGGCCCTGGGGCCAGTAGTACAGCCCCACCCCCTTTAGTCATCACATGAAGACTGGGGAAACCCAGTTAGACGGACATATAAATGATAAATTCTTATTATATTATTTACGAACAGTTCTTTTTTACTTGCAGTGGCTTATAATAACATTCTTGATTAAGCACGCTATTTGTTTACTGAGCATTCATCCTGGATCTCTGCAGAAAGCAAAATAGAAACTCTGCCGATCAGCTGATAGGCTGGGAATTCCATCCTGCTTGGTTTCTCCACAAACTCACTGACCACCTTTCACAGGTGAAGTCGGTCCACAGGGGTGAGGGGAGATAAAGATCTGGCCCGTAGGGTCAAAGAGGCTCCCCACTCCTACCCTGTAGGCATGCCCCAAAGAGAGCAAGAACTGCAGGCAGTTTGATCCATGAACACACATCCATGGACAACAGCATGTGACATAATATCTGGTGTATTTGAATCAGCTGAGTCACAGAATAGTGAGCTGGCAAGGGTGGTGTAGCGTTTAGCATGTTGGACTTTGTGCTGGGGAAGCCTGAGTCCACATCCCTAATCAGTACTTAGATTTTAATTAGAAATGCAAAGAAGCTTGCAGCGAAATGTTACCATTTAAACAGCTCACATGAAGGACGAATCTCATCTAAGAAAAGGAAAGTTGTATCTAGCCACTAGTGATTATTTTCCATTTTTTCTGCTTTTGCCTGTGCTAACTTTCCCTGTTTCATCCTCACAACAACCCTGTGAGGTAGGTTAGACTAAGAGACAGTGACTGGCCCAAGGTCACCCAGTGAGCTTCATGGAAGAGTGGGAATTTGAACCCTGGTCTCCCAGGTCCTAATCCTGGGATCTAACCATTACACCACATTGAAGCATTATTTCGTCCTCCCTAACTGCCATCTCTACAGGCAGCCTCATTGCTGTTTCCAATGGGGTTGAATCTGGCCAAGTAAGTGGTTTGCCTGGTAGGTACCCCCCCCCCCAAATTTCTCTTCATTATTTTCCTTATGTTTCCAGAGTAGATAGCATAAGCCAGCTGCTGAATAAATCACCTTCGGCTCAGGAGCAGGAGTGAAACAGGATGCTGCCAGCCCTAAGGGGCCAAAGGAAAAGCCCTGCCTCCTCCTAGGTCTTCTAAAATAAAATTTATTAGTTTCTTTTTACTGCAACTAAGGGTGTCACCAAACCTAAGCATGTGCCACTAAAACAGGAAGATAGTCTTTCCCTGTGTGCCCCTGCCTCTGTCCCACCTTTCCTTCACCTATTATTTCTGCTATGTCAAATTTTAGTTTGCAATCTGCTTGGGGCAGGGACCTGTCTTTTTTGCACTCAATAAAATGTCATGCACACTGATAGCACTATATGACAGCACTGATGGCACAATAATAAAACATTGAAGTTAGCTTCTGCTATTATTTAATTTCTGAATAAGCATAGTTGGAATCAGGGTTGTTGTTGTTTAATCGTTTAGTCGTGTCCGACTCTTCATGACCCCATGGACCAGAGCACGCCAGGCACTCCTGTCTTCCACTGCCTCCTGCAGTTTGGTCAAACTCATGTTGGTAGCTTCGAGAACACTGTCCAACCATCTCGTCCTCTGTTATCCCCTTCTCCTTGTGCCCTCCATCTTTCCCAACATCAGGGTCTTTTCCAGGGAGCCTTCTCTTCTCATGAGGTGGCCAAAGTATTGGAGCCTTAGCTTCAGGATCTGTCCTTCCAGTGAGCACTCAGGGCTGATTTCCTTCAGAATGGATAGGTTTGATCTTCTTGCAGTCCTTATTCTGCTCCTTATTCTGTTGCATGCCACCCCTATCTCTGAGCGATGAGAGATTCCAGGGGTTCCAGTTGCTTATCCTGGGTCTGTGTTTCCTTTTGGAAATGAGGCACAGAGGAGACTGTGGTGTCTTTAGGATATATGGTTTATTTACACATATGCATACAACTTGAGCCTACGGCGGAGGGGTTCACGGCATCAACACCCCAAAAGGTTATTGTTTCTCCCATAGCCACAACCTTGGGTGCAAACAGCTGCGGAGGAAGCCACTTGGGCGCTTGGGGCGGCACACCCAGGGCGGAGCGAGCTGCCCATAGGGGCGGGGCGAGTTGCCCATAGGGGCAGGGTGCACCGCGGGGTCTCTGGAGTCTGCCTGCCTCCTCCCACTCAGCCGCCCTACAGCTGGGGGGAGGCAGCAGGTGGACAGTTTGGGCAGCGCGGAGAGACGCGTGGCTCGGGCGGGCTGCAGGCCCCACGGTGAGTGCTGCCTGGCATTTTGTCACCCCCCTCAGTGGTGACACCCAGGGTGGCCCGCACCTACGCAACCACCTTCCTCCGCCCCTGGGTGCAAACAAACATCAAACATCGTGCTCTGCCTCTCTGGCCTTCCAGCCTGCTTCTAGCTCACATAATTCCTAATTCCTCTAACCTCTATACTCTGTCCTCTGGCTTGATCTGTTGATCACCCATTTGCTGTCTTGCAGGAGCACTTTGATCCTTTGTTCTCTTAATAGCCCATCACTCAGGCACTAGTCTGGCTATTTCCTGGAGTGTGATGGCTTGATTAGCTTCTAACACTTGCTGGATCCAGTTTAACACCCCAAGCCTTGATTAAATTCTAATACTTACTGGATCCAGGAATGATAGGTGCATGGCGCTCACAAACTCATAACAATACAAACACAGATATGTGAATAGTTTGTCCATGGTTTGAATAAACTTTTTTAAAATATATATATATAAGTAGGTGCTTTTCTAAAGAGGCTATTAGAAAACATTGCTGTTTTGATGGTTAGAAACCTCTTGCTGCTTGCTGTCCAGCCTGAATTATGACAGCACCATTTATATAGATGTCTTTTTGTATATGTCATACAGCGCTGCTATCTGCAAATAAGAGAAACATACTGAGCAGCTTAATTGTTAAGAGGTTTTTTTTTTATGCCATTGCTCTTGGACAGAGGCAAGTATTGTAAGGCCTCACTGAGTGAGTTAGATTCTGCGTGACAGGCTAAGCTATTGGCTTGCCTATTTTGCTGAATGAGGGCCAATTTTTCTTCCTGCCAGCTCAGTAAAAGGGAGCGGGGATGCTGGCAGGCATATTCCTAGTCAGAAGATTCCTGCTTTACAAGGGCAAGATTATGCAGTATTCTCCCAAGGGTTGTGTGTGGTGGGCTTATGTTTTCAGCCCTGTAGGCCCTTCTTGGTGAAAAGCTTGCTAGACCTTCAAAGGAAACTGTATTGAGCTGTTTAAAAGAAGCATGTCTTTGGGAAATATATGCATTTTATTTTGGGCAGTACTTCAAGGCCGTGTCTCTAAAGTCCTGTCCATTCCCATTTCCTCTCCAGTCGAATTCCCAAGCGAGAGATATTGGATGTAAGCGGGTTTAACTCCATCAGTTTCAAGTTGATCCCGCTTTACATTATTTTGTATTCTTAGAAATTTAAACAGGAGAAAAATGATTAAACAGGGAATGGCAAAAACCAGCCCAAAGAAATGAAAATCATTTTTAAAAGAGCAAGAATTGTACAAAGTGGCTCGCCTATGATAGGGGTCACTGGGACATTAGAAGCTGCATATACTGAATCAAAACCATTTGGCGTATTAAGCTCAAAGTTGCCTACACTGACTAGCAGTGATTCTCCAGGGTTTCAGACAGGGAATTCTCAGCCCTATCCAGAAATGCCAAGAATGAACCTGAGAGCTTCAGGATGCACGGCAAATGCTCTGCTGCTGAGCTATGGACTCTCCTCAACATCTATCTTCACGGGAGAAGATAGGGGGCAGATCCTTGTGCCTGAACTCAGTTTTGCAGGAGGGGAATTTGAGGAACCGAGGCCAATAGCGGTGATGAGAAATTAAGTTCTAGGCTTAATAGACAAACTAGAAACTGATAAATGGCTGGGTCCAGATGACATCCACTTGAGAGGTCTCAAAGACTTCAGATGTGAAATTGCTGATCTTCTAACAAAAATAGGGTTGTGAGTTGGGGGGAGGGTTAGCTTGTATGATTCCTGAGTTCCTTCTAATTCCTGGGGTCCTGAGTCCATTAACATCTTAAAGAGGATTCCACTGTTGAACCAACCAGGCAAGCTTCTTGGTGAGTTAATGGTCCTAAATATGGTCATTAGTATAACAAAGGAGGGCAAATGGGTGGGCACCCTCACCCGGCTGGTAGTGAGAAAGACAAAGGCCATGGCAGTTGAGTTCTGCTTGATTTCTGCTAGAAGCCAAGGGTGTGACTGGGAAAAGCAAGACCTTCTGGGGGTGTTAATGCTGTGAGCTGCTCCATCGCCGGCTCAGATTGTATGTATGTGTAAATAAACCATATATACTAGAGACACCACAGCAGAACCCTGGGTAAGTTCCTTGAACCTGTGGAATCTTGCACTGCTGAGAGATTGGGGTGCTGTGCAACAAATATGTAACTTGTCCAGAGCCGTAGCTAGGTGATCTTGCACCCCTGGCAGAACCGTCCAGATTGTGCCCCCTAGCCATTAGCTCCTCTTTCCACCTCTCCTCCAACCCCAACCCCCCACTCCATTCAATTCACCCTCTATTAAATACCTTTTCTGTTTTAAGGCAATAATCAATATTTTTATTTATAGACTTATTTATGTACGTATTTTAAAGATGATTTTGTGTGTCCCCTCGCCTGCGCCCCTGGCAGGGTCCCACCTTGCCACCCGCTAGATACTGCCCTGAACTTGTCCCTCAGATCAGCCTCCGTACCCGAGGACTGGAAAGCAGCCAGTGCAACACAACTTTTAAAACAGGAATCCAGGGGGATCCTAGAAAATACAGGCCAATTAGCTTAACGTCTGTGCCTGGAAAACTGGTGGAAAATACTGTTAAAGATAAAATAACCAAGCATATAGAAGAACAAACCTTGCTGAAGCTGAACCAGCATGGCTTCTGCAAAGGTACGGTAAGCCCTATCTCCCTAACCTATTAAGAGTTGACATAGCTGTCCTGAACGTAGTCTTGGGCAAGTCACTTGTCTCCACATTGTCCAATTTCCAAAAGTGACCCACGGAATGCCTCTAGGGACCTTACAAGCAGGGTATAAGGGCAAGAGAGTTCCCCTGTTGCTTGTTCTCAGCACTTTTATTCAGAATTAAACTGTCCCTGAACATAGAAATTCCATTTAGCTATAATGGCTGAGAAACGTGGCTTGCATGGGCAATGCAATTATAACCAGCTTGGAAATGGGAGCAGCTTGAAAGAGCTTGTAGCGCATCCCCTTTTCCTTGGCTGCACCAATTTCTCTGCTTTTAATCAGGGGTGATGCAAAAAAAAAAAAAAGTAAAATAAAATTCATAATACGTAATCTATATTAGGGAACAAAAAGAAAACCATCCTGAAATTGCTTTCAACTCTGTGGAAGTTTTATCAGACAAATATTTCCAGGGGCAGGGGAGAACTCCCACTAAACCAAAACATAACAGTTGGGGTTTATTGTAGGAATTGCCTTAGAGGCCTGGAATAAAATGTAAAATATAGAAAACACAGACATAAAAATATGTTATAACTACATACACATGTATTTTGCTGGTGTCTAATAACTTGAGTCAATTCCTAAAAGCTATTGTCTCCACGCAGCTCATACCTATATATTTTGAATCAACACTAAAAGAAAATGGGTCATACCATGGTGACTCAAAAAGAGAACAATTTATCACAAACCAAGTAAGTGTCACAAGCAGAAGAGAAGCAGAAAACATGTAACCTTGTGATGTTCAAAAATCAGCTATATAAAAACTCAAGAAATAATATGCTAAAGGGCAAAATTACATGCTTGCTACGGTGACAGCATAACTGTAGCCATGAACAGGAACCCAGACCTTTAAAAATGTTTTTATTGGTTTTTGAAAAGGAAAGAAACAATAAACATTTTATTTAATTATTTTAACATATAATATCTTATATAGGCTATAAAATTTAAGCAACAAAAATGTTGTTACATTTGCCTCAACATGATAAAAAAGTACTCCATCATGAGTCCTTGGTGATTTATGTCCAAGTTCTTTTGTCTAATCGTATTCAATAAAGTCAAACCAGATTTTCCTAAAGTTGTCCCTTTCCTTATGTTGTCGTCTTTCTCATGTCCTATTTGTCAATCTTACCATTAATGCCAGATTCCTGCCTTGCCATTTGTTTCAGTTATAACAACATGTGGGAAACACCTTGAAAATAAAGAGTTGAAGTTGAAGCTACCGGTAGTAGCACTAAACCAAGTCTGGTCTAGTAGCATAAGGCTTTGTTGCCTTTTTTCTCTCCCTCCAGAATTCCCACCCAAGATTTTCTCAGGTCTCCAAAAACCAATAACATAGCAACATAAGGATGAGCCTGCTGGATCAGGCCAAAGGTTCATTGAGTGCAGCATCCTGTTCTCCTAGTGGACAATCAGAGGCATATGGGAAACCCAAAAACAGGACAATGAGTGCAGCAGCAGCACTTTCCCCAATTCTGATTCCCAGCAACGGATGCATACTGCCTCCAAATTCAATACCCTGCATTTCCCGTTCAAAGAAGGCATCCGTTTCTTTGAGACATTCTTGTTTCACATCTATTTACAGGAGAACTCAAGCCCGTGACACAAATGTGCCTATGTTAATTTATATGTACAGAAAAGTAAATTTCAGTCTCTGAGCAAATTAAGGCAGTGAGTGGCTGGGTTGTCACCCAGGGGCTGTTTGGCATCATGCTCAGCAGCTCTATAAAGCAAAGTTGCTTTTTCTAAATAAGAAAGTGGGAAACAACATTAGCTTGTCATACACAACAGAGGTGGGCAGCATGCAAAATAGCTCCCATCTGGAAGTACAAGGGATGGAGAAGAACAGTCAGGAATGTTGCGTCCAAGGCATGAGGGGAGAGAGAAAAGAAGATGTGGGGAACAAGGGGGGGGGGGGAAGTAAGACAAAGCAAGCCAGAAAAGGAAGTTGGTAGCACTGGCTAACCTGTAGACCATCTTTATGCCCACTTACACATATCTATCTATATAATATTACATATCATATATACAAAATGATCTGCTGGTGATCGATTTGATATTACTGGGTGCGTGTATGTGCATTTTTATTGGCCTTATGTCGTTTCATAGATGTTTTTGCCATGCCTGTTAGCTGCCTTTAGGGTCTCATTAGGGATTGAAATGTGCTGAAGAAAAAACCCGTGCATTGCTCCAGTCCGGAAGCATAGAATCGGAGAGTTTAAAGGGACCCCAGGGGTCATCTAGTCCAACCCCCTGCGATGCAGGAATCCCAGCTAAAGCATCCATGACAGGGAGTCTCTGAGATAGATAGATAGATAGATATATAGATAGATAGGTAGGTAGATAGATAGGTAGATTAGATAGATAGATAGAGGCGTGGGGTGTGAAACCCAGCAGCAGCACAGAAATAGAGCTTTCCTTTGCAAGAAATTCCGAGCGAGTGCGGGACTCGCAACATCCATTCAGACGTGAGAGAAGTTACTCGGAACCCACCACCCCACAACAGCCTGTTTTCTGTCTCCTCTCAGGAACTGGCCCCCTAAAAGTGTGAGGAGAAATTCCCTAAATTGTTGGCGCTGAGGTTTTCTATTTTGTGGTGAGGAGGACCTTCCTAGAGGAGCCTCGTCCGCCCGCCCGCCAGGCAGCCAGCCCAGGGGCGTCTCTGCTGAGGGAAGCTGAGGAGGCGGGCCGAAGGGAGCCGGCGAAGGGCGGCAGGGAGGAGCGCCGGAGGAAGGAGCCAGCGAGCGCTTGGGAAAGAGGGAACCGCGTCGGGCGGCGGCGGCACCCAGAGGAAAGGAGGCCGGAGCAGGCGAATTAAAATGGCCACCAGCCGCTGCAGGAGCAGCTGGGAGCGGAGCAGCAGCAGCAGCAGCGGAGAAAGCAGCGCCTCCTCCTCCTCGTTTCCCGGGATTGCCCGCTCGGCCCAGGCCGGGCCTTGATTGATGGGGGAAGCGGGAAGCGGCGCTGGGAGCTGCCGGCTGAGGGGAGCCCGACGGCGGGCGGCGCTGCCTTGAAGCCCACCTCCCCTCCTCTCCCCTCCTGGGCTGCAGCCTCGCCGTAGGAATAAAGGGAGAGAGAGAAGGAAAGGAGGAGGAGGAGGACGGCCGCCCCTCCTTCCCTCCCTCCCTCGGAGCCTCGTCGTTGCTATTATTATTATTATTATTATCATCATCATTTCACCCCTTTTCAAAAAAACTGAAAGCCCTCTTTTCCAAAGCCCTCGCCGGTGGGGCGGATCCCGGACGCGTCTCCAACCTCTCTCAGCAACCCACCCCGGTGAGTAAACGGGGAGCTCTGGCATTAACCTTCCCATCCCCCCCTGCCCCCCATTTTCCGTCAGCCTTCGGCTTCCGAGGACACTTGGGGGGTGTCTCCCCCCCCCCGGCTTCCTTCCCTCTTTCCCCCTCCCGCCCAGCTTCCTAGGCCGCAACGGCGGCTCCGAGCTCTCCTCCGCCTCCCCGGCCAGGGATGCTGCAGCAGGAGCCGTTTGCTTTTTTCCTCTTCTTGCTGGATTTTGGCTATACGTCGCTTTCCCCGCACCGCCACCCTCTTTCCCCTGCGCCTCGATTTGAAAGGGGGGGGGCGGACAGTTACCCGCATTGCTTTATCTCGTTTATATATATATATATATCTGTGCATGTTTATCCTAGGCTGCAATATTCAGGAGCAGCAGGAGGAAGGGAATATCTTTTCTTCCTGGCGACGAGAGAGACCAGACTTCCTGATTTTTTTTTTCTTCTTTCCAATGGTTTGCTTCGTTCTGGGTTGGTGGTTTCCTCTTATCTTCCCCCTCCTTCACCACCCCAGTTTTGTTTTGTTCCCCCCCCCCCCCGGTTTTCGGGATCTGCATGGGATTGTGGGCCTTGTTTTTTCTCCAGCAAACGGTGTTTTGTGTCTGAGAGACAGAAGTAAATAAATGAATCGCAGCTTGCGTTTGCTTTAACCTATGGGGGCAGGTTGCAACACCCACTACCCCACCCCACCCCCTGTCTCTGGAAGCTGCTTCTGCTTTCTGGGAGAGGGACAGAAGGGCCCACGGAAACGCTGGCAGCTTGTCCTCTTCCTGGCCCTGCAGTGATTGCCTTAAAAAAAAAATCCCTCTGTTTCTCTCCCCCCCCCCCCCCAGTGTGCTGTCTTTACCTTTGTTAATGGGTTTTGTTCCTTTTAGCTGCTGGGAAGGGAGATGGGGAAAGAGATGGGCAAGGAGAACAGAATTGAAACAGAAAATACACCCCACTTTTAGATCTCTCCCAACCTTCTGTGCCCTGCGGTATGATGAAGGGAAAGAACAAAAGGCATCCCATCCCTGTCCATTAGGGGTGGTTTGTTTTTGTTTTTATAAAGTGCTTTACGTGACAGGTCTGTAGGAAATGGGGGGGAAATGTATTTGTCTGAAAGGCTCTTAATATTGGTTCAGGAGGATGAAGGAATATTTGTGTGTAGCTGAGGGGCAAGGAAAGACTGACTAGTCATTAGGAATTGTAATGGATCTCTCCCCACCCCCCCAATGTTGAGTTACGTTAGGATAAATGACTCTGCTAGTTATGGTAGAGAATCTTTAATCGTTACCTGTCAATCCTGAAGATTTCAGGAGTTCCTTCTCCCTCTTTTAGCCTGGTTTACAGCTTTCTTTTTTTACTACTGACGTAAATATAACAAAGAGTCTTGGGGCACCCTAAAGACATAACAGATTTATTATGGCACAAGCTTTCATGGACTACAGTCTACTTCATCAGATGCACAAAGCGTTATTCTGAGTTGCTTATATACATATATACATGATTGGAATAGCATATTGTAAAAAGTGAGGTCAGAGGGAATTTAGGAATTGTATTGTGTGCTTGTTTGTGTGTGTTAAGTGTATCCAAGGAAGATTCCTGCAAGTTTGTTTTGCAGTATGTGTTTCATAAGCTAGCTGAAATGTTTCATGGTCCTGTGTAGACTAAGGTTACCGGACGTCCTCGTTTCCCGGGGACAGTCCCCGGATTTACAAATCAGTCCCCATACAAAATCCATTGAAGTTGAAAAGTGTCCCCGGATTCATTGAAAATTTTTTGGTAACCTTAATGTAGACTGCAGTGACCCGAGTGCAGGATTCTGTTTAAAATCTTGCGTGGCTTAGTTCCATTTTAATTTTTTTTAAATATAGTATATAGACTGGTGGACTCCCCTCCCCCATGCCTCTGCTAATAACTGGTATTAGAAAGAAAAGAGACCAGTCATACGTTATTCCCATGCTCACCATGCCTCTGAGATAAATGCAACAGAGTTCACTCTTATAAATAATTGTTTCAGAACTTCAGCTGCTCATGTAGAGATAAGAAATGCATCTGCTATCCTCGACTGTTAGAACTGGAGGCTGTGATAAGCAAGTCAGCAGTTTCCAAAATTCGGTGCATGAATATGTGCAGACTTTCGGATTCATTGCTTTAAAAGGAGAAACTATTTTTGAATGGTCTTCCATGATACAGCTCATAATACAGTCTTTGGATATAGGTTTCTGGCATATTTTGGCATATGTGCTAATTTATTGAAAATTGACATTCTCCATGCTTATTTCTCAACTACTTTCAGACATAGGATTTTACTAATCATGTTGTTGTGCATGATAGTTTCCATTACTCAAAAATATGTGCCTTAAATTAAAGTTGCTTATCTACTCTATAGCTCTTCTTCTGCAGATATATTGACAATATTCCTAAGCTCAGTGCATGAAAAAATTACTATTTCACACCGAAACATTATTGACTACACTTGATGGTGTTGAAAGAGGAAAGGCTTGGTTAAATATCAGGAAATGTGCACGAAGTTTATATTTAGGGTAGCAAATGATTACCAAGGGAAGTTTTGAAATTCTTATGTTCTGTAGCTATAGCAGCTTCCTACTTAAGGATTGGGTTGTTCCACGTATGGTGGTTGACCAACACTGTTAAATGTTTCAGCGTAGGAAGAAGCATTTATGAGCAAAATTGGCATGGGTGCATGCAAATGAAATTGGTGGAACTGTCCCAGCATTCAGGAACAAGAGAGCAAGCTATCAAAAAAACGAGTGCCCTCCAAAGTGATGCTGGAAAAGCTGGTCACTGTTGCACATCATTTTAAGCAATAGATAAGGAGCATGCTAGAGCACACTACCTGATTGCTCCTGCTTTGCTCCTCCTACAGCATAAGTGAGAGCAACAAACCACAGACTTTTGTTTGACATGTCATTTGAACCCAGAATTGTGCTTTGCTTCTTGGCTTGATGATTGTAGTTTTCTTAAGGAGAAACAAACCATGATCCGAGTTCACGTGGCATGGTAAGCCACGTTTAATGGGTGTTGCTCTCACGCTAGGGGAGGAGTGAAACAGAAGCAATTGGGCCATATGCACTACTTGTTCACAGAAGCTCATGGTTTATGGCTTAATGTGCAAATAATCAAAAATAAAAGGAGGCTATAATTTAAACTCTACGTTGAACTAGAAAGTAAACAGGCAAATACTTCTATGTATGAATATTTTGATTGTTTCTTTCTGATTCTTGTATTGTAGTATCCTACAATAATTTGGAATAAAACATAAACTCACTTTTGAAACATCAGAACTGAGGTTTACGTGCCCAATTCATTACCCCAAGGCAGACCTTTGGCTTACCTTGCCTTAGACAGGTCTTTCCCAACCCTTCTACTTTGGATTCTTTTAATCTTGCAGCCCTGGATACTAGAAACTGAATTTGTAACCTTCTGCATGCAGAATGTTATTGTATCATTGAGGTGTGGTTCTTCACCTCATTCTAATACTGTGGTGCTAGCAATCTGTTTTTGTTTACCAAAGTCAAGTGAATCTTTTCAAGCAAGGTACTGTATGTTAGTGCCTGGGCAACATAGATGTAGCAGCTTGTAGTATACGAAAGCCCACTTTAGGGCATGTGGTAGCTATATTGGGATCAGCATTCACCAGTGGGTGTATGTAGTCCCACGTTTCAACTTGGTTGCACCATTACAAAATTCTTGTTCTGAAGAGAAAAATATTTATAATGTAAAGGCAGTTCTTAGTGCCTGTTCTATGAAAAGTTGGAAATATTTGTCAACACATACTAACATGGTAATGCAAGCAGGGTTCGAAACTCCTATGGTTTTAGGCACATTTTGTGACAGGGAATTTCATTAGCTTTTCTGCCTCCCCACTTCCAGCAACTCTCTGAAGACTGGAGAAGAGACCCTCGTAAGGATATTAGGGGGGTGGGCAAGGCAAGGACTAGACCATGTGAAAAATGAACATAATATTCTAGCTGCAGTTCATTCATTTTCAGCTTTGTATTCTTGTTATAAAAAGCACGCCTAGACATTCCGTTGTTGCGCCCATAACCTAGGTTTAAGGTGCCATTTAGCTCCTAGCTTTCATATCTCAGTTTCTAACACTGAATGCAAGTGATTACTCCCACCTCCACCATTTTTTCCTCTTCATGCTTCATTCTAGATAGATTAGACTAGGAGTCCCTAAACTTCCTGTTCCTGTTGGCACATGTGGAATCGTGTGTGTTGTGGATGTTAGTTAGAAAATGGCTGTTACAGGGCATGGAAAAAGAGGAATATAAAAGGTGGATCAGAATGGTTCCCCTTACACTTGCACAATTTTTATATGGGATTTTCCCCAGGCCACCATCAAATAACAGGCCACATTGGTCTTAATGGGCTGAGCTGTAAAAAAAACCCTGCAGATCCAGCATTTGTCAGCACTGTCATGGCACAGAACAAATCATCCTGGGTGGGATTCATCTAATGAGCTCTGTCAGTGAAAGCCCGGCAAAGGGACTCCTGATTGCACAATGGAGCTTCTCCCCCTTTCCTCTCTCTGCATGCCCTTGTGCCCCCTGAAATTGGCTCGGGGTGGTGGGTGGAACTCTCAGAATAGTGCAGCGGGAAGGGAAGGAGAGAGAAATTGTTCTGTCTGGCAAGCCAAAAAGCGGGCGGAAAGGTTTTTTTGGGGGGGTGATGCTGAATTCCTCCCAATGATTTTTACAAGGCATGTCCCCCAGGCCACCAACTGAATAAAGCTGGCATTGATTTCTGTGGATAGCATTGGAACAGTGTTTACAGTGGTAAAGAAAACCTCACCTTAGACAGGGATCCTCATTGATTTTTATGGTTGTTACATGGGATCCCCCCCCCCCCCGATACCACAGAATGTATCTGTGGACACAGATGTGAACTGTGATTTGATTGTGGTTTTAGAGGGCTTCCTTGTGAAAATTATGAGGATCCATGAGCATGAGGTTCTGTGACTTGAATCCATGTTTTTGTGCTATGGTGGCTCTGACAAGTGCTGGATGGTGTTTTGTCTTCACAGTGCAACCAATAGAAATAGTTTTAATTTGTGGTGAATGATTTGGTGGGCATGCCTTATATGGACCTGTGAGACTCCAGACCTTGGATCAATGTTTTTCTGCCATGATGGTGCTGGTGTCGGTGATATTTAATTCCATGCATACACATACGTGATTGTAACTTCAGAGCACTAAATTTTTGCAGAACTGCAGTCTTTACCTGTACAGTTGTGAACTTCATTGCTTTAAACAGAATTTCCTCTGACACTTGAATATAATTGCGTCTGACTTTCTGACAGTTTGTTCTCAGATCTTCTGCTATAAATGTCACTTCTTTTTGGGCAGTGAGTGTTGGGCATGTGACTAATTTCTGTTTACATTTAAAGATTGAAATTGCACATATTGATAGAGGAAGATGAATAGTTTGGCATAAGACCCTTGCTTTTCTCCATTCTGTTAATTTAGCATCCACCTTCTCCCTCCTCCTCATTTCTGTTTCAGGAATTATTGTGAAATTGACACCATTGGGTTGTACAAGAAATCTGGAAAGAAATACAGCATTAAAGATGCAAACAAGAGGTGTCTGTCTGTGCACTGCTGCTGGATGAACCTGCAGGCATTTGGTTGCAGCTTTCAGCATTTGCTAATGATTAGTTCAGTGATAAAGGCTATTTTGTTTAAACCCTTGCAGTTTAGGGTTCTTGGCACTGCTCACAGAGCCACATGATGTTTGTTGCTTTATTTCCATGACCAAATTGTGATTTCTAAGCAAATAATTTACAATGGAAAACCACACCACAGTTTATGAAATAATCTGTGTTTGGTTGCCCTGGCTATACTTTTACCAAAGACTAAGTTCAGTCTTTCTTCCCCCCTTCCCCGCTCCCCATTAATGGAGACTGGCAACTTTAAGGAAGTGTTCTCTGATGATGCCTTGTGTCATAATCACTATTTTAGCTGCCTCAGAATCTGGTGCCATTACAGATATTTGAAGAAATAACCTTTAACGAGAAGCAAAATAGGCAAGGTCTACACAGATAAGTGTTGCTTTTTCACGGCAAAGAGAGAGCTCAGATAGGACCACTTACTTCTATGCTATGTCCAAATTCTCATTCATATTTATATTGACTGTGGGAGGGGGTATGCATGGCCCCAGAGTTGCACCTGTAGCTCTCTGCATTAAAATTGGAATGGGGTGAACAGATGCCAAATTTGAAGACAGTTCTTTGAATGCATCCCAGAATGATTCTTCATACCCCTCTACATTTTTTCAACTAGACCCTCACATGTTTTGTTTTTTAGACTTTCCTATGTAGCACATATGGTAATCAGGATATCAAGGGTTGGGACGATGCAAAGTGTGTAATATATTCTTTTGAAGCAAGTGTTCAATCCCACTGAAAGGGGATTTGAGTGTGGCGTTAGTTGCGACATGTTGGCTATTTTATGTACAGTGCGGTGATATAGTATACTTAGATACTGCAGCGAAAGGAAGTTCAGTTTTGTTAGTGTTAAGTTTTCCTCCTTTTCCTGCTACTTTGTGGGAAAGGTACCTTTTTGCTAAGTTCTGAATATGAACTGTGGAATGAATTCCTTACTGTGGGTATAATTGTAGCATTGATATTGGATATTAACTAATCTGTTGGTATGGTTCTTGCTCACTTAAACTTTTAATATGCTTTAAATGAATTGTAACTTGTTGAAATGACAATGGTACTTTGTAGCATATTCTTATTTGTTGTGGTTTTGTCTGAGAATTGCTTTGAGTGCAGTGTATTTGTGGAAAATGCAGTTTATAAATAAACGGAATATGACTAGGAACCCCATTATGCCCTTTTAAGCTCTTGCAACAGGACAAGAAGCTGTTTAGATCCTTGTTCATTTAATCAGATTTCTGGATAAATTTGTATTTGGCTTCTCTTTGCTATAACTGTCTGCAGAGTTGAGCACCTTTTTAGGATAAGATCATTGCTTTGGACTTAGTTACAATACCAGCATGGTCCTTGGTATGCATTCCCTCTTTACATTAATTATGAACATTTAAAGTATGCCCCATTGAACACCTCTATAAAAGAGGCCAATTTAAAAAATAGTGGGGAAATGGCCAGTGGTTGGCAAGAAAGCATCTTTACAATACCTGTAATTCATTTTCATGCATGTATTTTTTCCCCAAAAACCTTTATTGGTTTTGACAAAATAATATCATTAAAAACAACAATACTAAACAAACAAAAAGAAAACAACAACAATAATACACATAAAAACATGCATAATTCCTTTTAACCTATTAATCCTTCTTATCATTGTAGGTTGACTTCCTCCCATCCTCTCTTCCTGCGTTCCTTGTATATCATCATTAGTAATTTCTTGACATCATTGAAAACATTTTTAATTAATTAACCTCAATAACTCTTCTATCCTAATGTCAATATCATTTATTCCAACAATTATAAACCTTAAATCAATCCTCTAAATCTACAGCCTCTCTTATCTTCCAGCTTACTTCTACTCTTTAATCTTACAATACGTTTTTAAATATACTTTAAATTTCTTCCAGTCTTCATCCACCGCTTCCTCCCTCTGGTCACGAAGTTTTCTGGTCAGCTCAGCAAGTTCCATATAGTCCATCATTTTAATCTGCCATTCTTCTATTGTTGGTAATTCCTCTGATTTCCAGTTTTTAGCTAACAAAATTCTAGCTGCTGTTGTGGCATACATAAAGCATTTCCATGCATGTAAAGAAAACAAGTGTATGAACCCATTTGGCTTTTTAAAATTTTAGCTTAGTTACCGGTAGTACCTCTGGCTCACTCCCTCAGTATTTTAAAAAGTTACTTTGTACCATAGTTAAGTTGTATAGAGAAGAGAGAATTGAATCTACAGTGTCTCAGCGTTAAGTAATCATTACTGTACTTCATTACGGAAATTCCACGAATGTTCTGCAAGTTTGCTGTGAGTCCTGGAAGCCCTGCTGTGGAACTGTGGAAAGATGGAATACACTTAAAATTATGTATGTATGTATGTGACCCAATTCAGTTTTTAAGAGAGAGTCAGCAGAGCAGTTTTTGTGCCTCTTTTAAAGAATATATAAATTATCAGAGCGAGTACAGTTCTGCATATCATTAAGACTCCCTTGGAGGACAAGGGGTCACATAGGTGTGCTATGGGATACTACAGAGAAGCTGAATGAATTCTTTGTATCTGTCTGCACTGCAGAATATGTAGGGCAGATCCTTGTCCTACATAGGACACTTTCTCAGAAAGTGTTTGAAGATCTGAGGCAAGTAGATAAAGTCTAAATTGTAGGCCTTATTGACAAATTTAAAAACCACAAACTTAATTGTGAAATTGCTGGTCTAACAAAAATATGTAACCTGTCCTTCGATCAGCTTCCATACCTGAAGTCTGGAAAGTGTAACAGCTTTTTATTATCCAGGGGGGACCTGGGTATTGGCATGCTACTTAATATCTGTTTCTGGTGTAAACTATGGAAACTAAATATAACTCAGAGAAAAGAGTATCTAATTGATAGGATCAAATAAAAACAACATGTGCCCTGGTAGTGGGGCTCATCACTCGAGAATATGCATACATGCTTCTAGTCTATATAAGAACCTTACATAGAATTTCAGGGTTACATGATAAGTAAGAAAAAAGTAATGGAGCAGTTGAAATTTGCAATTCTGCTTGAAGAGTAATTTCTATCGCTACACTTTATTTATCAGGTTTTTTTCCTGGATGAATATGTGAGGTTTCCCCACTGAAACAAACATTCCATGGGCACTTTTTAATCCCTATTCAAATGTATGTGTTTTGCTTCTTTATAGATAGCAGGTGCTGGAGGTGCAGACAGAATCGTTAATGGTATAGAAGGAATAATTTCTGTCTTTGTCTGTAACTGAAGGTGATGGTAAATGAAAACTGCTTCAAGGATTTGCAGTTGTGTCTGATTTATAGTTCTCCTTAGATGAAGGAAGCATATGCAGGAAAGAAAATGAGTGGGAAAGGTGACATTGGATGATTAAACAGAAATTCTATTTTGGGATACATTAAAAAGGAAGGTGCTAGAGATGTAAGATAGATGAATATTCTGTATTTGTGTATTTTTATGTAGAATCCTTTTTAGTGGGTAGCTAGAAGATTAATGGCTTCTATAAATTGTTTGAAAGCTTGGTGGGAACAACAATATGGACATGGGGAAGACTAGGACAGCTGTTGCCAATTCTTCTTCCAGCTACTTTTGGTAAAAATGGGGTGTCCATGGCTTTTAATTTAGTTTAAGGTATTTTTGTTTCTTCTGAAGCTGACTTTTAAAATTGATTCTGTTTGGTAATTGGGAACTTCATAAGAATGCTTTGTCTTGATTAGCAGAAGGAAATCCCAATAAAGTGTGATAAATTGAATTTCTTCATACAGATATGAAAGAAACTGTCCTCTGGTTGATTAAATAAGATTGAGCAGGCAATTAGATGATGCTGACTGTATTAGCAAGATTGAAATTGCTCTTCAGTGCTACCAGAAAAGAAAGCTACTAGTGGTTTCTTCCTCTTTTCTCTCCTGGGAGAAAGTGAAAATGCTATGCTGTTTATCTGCAAAATATATTTACTTATTGCCTAAAGTTGCTGTCATTCTCTACTGAGGCCAGTTTACATAATCACTTATAGTAGTGCAGTAATTTATCACTTGACAGTAGTGCTGGATTACCCAATAGGCAGACTAAGCACATGCTTAGGGCACCAGCATATCAGGGGCAGCAAAATGATTTACTTTTTTAAATAATTGACACTTGATATTTCAGGGGGGGAAACATTGAAGTAGAGTGTAAGGAAGTTTAACAAAGTTCTGGGAAATAGCAGAACTTTATTTAGCTTCCTTACTGAGCCTCTTGGGCTTGCCAATCAGAAGGTCGGCGGTTCGAATCCCCGCGACGGGGTGAGCTCCTGTTGCTCGGTCCCAGCTCCAGCCAACCTAGCAGTTCAAAAGCACGCCAGAAAGTGCAAGTAGATAAATAGGTACCACTCCGGCGGGAAGGTGTACGGCGTTTCCGTGCGCTGCTTTGGTTTCGGTGTTCCGTTGCGCCAAAAGTGGCTTAGTCATGCTGGCCACATGTCCCGGAAAAACTGTCTGCTGACAAGCGCTGGCTCCCTCGGCTTGTAAAGCGAGATGAGCACCACAACCCCAGAGTCATCTGCGACTGGACTTAACTGTCAGGGGTCCTTTACCTTTTTTATACTCTACTACACTCTCTCCCCATTTTTCTGTTCTCTTTTTGTTACTCCCCCCCCCCAACCAGGGGATGTCCTACTAATGTAGATCAATATAATGAGAGGAAATCAGATCCTCTTCAGGTGTGATCCCTCCCCCCTAAAGGTTCAGTGCATGTGACTTTAGGACGGGCCCTTGGGCATAAAAGGCAATGTCTGGCAGGTATTTGAACTCAGCTTCCCTTTCCCCTTACATTGCACCCACATTTATATACTGTATATACTCGAGTATAAGCCAACCCGAATATAAGCCGAGGCACCTAATTTTACCCCCCAAAACTGGGAAAACTTATTGACTTGAGTATAAGCCGGTTCACCACACCACAAACCAATGGAGGAGGAAAGAGCAGCCCGAAAGGGATGCTTTCAGGCTGCTCGTTCCTCCTTTGCCGACAGCGGCAAAGGTGGTGGAGGAGGAAGGAACAGTCCGAAAGCAGTTCTTTTGGGCTGCTCGTCCCTCTGCCACTGCCTCTGCCGCTCGCAAGAGCAGGCATAGGAGCCGTGGTTGGGAGAGGCGCAGCGCAGCACCTCTCCCAAACGCGGCTCCTGTGCCTGCCCTTGTGAGAGGCGGGTGGTGGCAGAGGGACCAGTGGCGAGAAAGGGCTCCTTTCGGGCCGCTCGTCCCTCTGCCGCCGCCCGCCTCACCCCAGTATAAGCCGAGGGGGCTTTTTCAGCATAAAAAATGTGCTGAAAAAGTCAGCTTATACTCGAGTATATATGGTAACTTTGTGTCTCATGCTGTGGATATTACCTTTCATGTGTAGGCAGGAGGAGGATGAGATGACACCAACTTAAACATTGCTCCCAAAATCAGCAACCAAGCCACAAAAGAAAACTATCTCTCTGACTCCCAGGGAGTCCTTTTCAGCCATGGTGTCTATTCCTGGAGCAAACATTGTTTTCTTTTCGGCACCAGGTAGGAACTTTAAAATAAATAAATAAACAAATAAATCCATGCTTTTCAAAAAGTTAATCAATATAAAATGTTAATAATAATAATAATAATTTATTATTTATACCCCGCCCATCTGGCTGGGTTTCCCCAGCCACTCTGGGCGGCTTTCAACAAAGCATTAAAATACAATAATCTATAAAACATTAAAAGCCTCCCTAAACAGGGCTGCCTTCAGATGTCTTCTAAAGGTCTGGTAATGGTTGTTCTCTTTGACATCTGAAGGGAGGGCGTTCCACAGGGCGGGTGCCACTACCGAGAAGGCCCTCTGCCTGGTTCCCTGTAACTTGGCTTCACGCAGCGAGGGAACCGCCAGAAGGCCCTCGGCACTGGACCTCAGTGTCCGGGCTGACCGATGGGGGTGGAGACGCTCCTTCAGGTATACTGGACCGAAGCCATTTAGGGCTTTAAAGGTCAGCACCAACACTTTGAATTGTGCTCGGAAACGTACTGGGAGCCCAGTGTAGGTCTTTCAAGACCGGTGTTATGTGGTCTCGGCGGCCGCTCCCAGTCACCAGTCTAGCTGCCGCATTCTGGATTAGTTACTGACTGTTCACTCTTTTTTACTGTGTATTTACACGATTGTATATGTATAATCTTGTGAACTATCCTGAAATCATTTTTGGTGAAGGATGGTGAACCAGCCAGTCAACAAATGTATAGAGAGGAACAAGGCAAGTTCTACAACCAGCAAACATGAGGAAATATTCCAGTTGGAACGGTTTGGTCAGGGAGTGTAGTATAATGCTAGATTATCACTGCAGGGACAGGGAGCAGGGAGTCACATTTCAGATGCGATTGTTTATTGTTATACTCTGAATCCAAGGGGCTAAAGCAGTGCATAAGCAGCAGATCAATATGCATAAAGGAAACCTTAAATATATAATTCAAGAGCACATACACTTTGGCCTCTGCAATTATCCTTTGAATTCCGAGAATCCCATCCCCCCAACCATCACACAGATAGAAAACTGAAATCAAATATTGGGGCTAAAGCCCTGTGAATCACCTTGAGATCTTATGATGAAGGGTAGTATATAAATCTAATATAGGGTTGCCATATGTCCGGAATTTCCTGGACATACCCGGATTACTGCTGTCGGAAGCAGTGTCCAGGCAGAAATCCAGGTGGAAAAAAAGCTCAACAACTTTTTGTGTCTAGATTTTCACTTAATCTAAGAAATAATAATAATAATAATAATAATAATAATAATAATAATAATATGTAATAATGAATAATAATAATAAAGCTAGCAAACTGAAGGACATGACACCTAGTATAAAGGAGGAGGGAATGTATTTGTACAATACACAGAAAAATTCCTTATCCCAAGGTAAGATTCACTACATAAGGTGCAGAATATGGATTATGAAATCCCACTTCCACTGGGAGGCAGTCTGGGTCAAACCAGTCTCCTGTGTAATGAGTTTTGTGCTGTAACTACAAAAGTCCTGTTCTCTGTTTTTACTGCCCATGCTTCTCAGAGCAGGAGGACATGTAGCAATGCCTATATTAATGATAATAGCACAACAGTGGAAATGGTTAACAAATCTGGCTATGCAGTAAAATTTCTGGAATTCAGTTATTGTAGAAAAACAATAGCATACTTTAAGTGTCTCTAAGGGACAGGAAGATTTTGCTCATTTCTACACAGTATGGTGGGATTTTTATCTCATGTAGTTTAGTTTCTGATTTACATGTCTCCCTCCCCATACTGTCTAGAGAAATATGTATGTCATGATCTTTGATTGGGTGTTATTATTTAATATGGCAAATGGGGAGCCGTCCATAGGAATACATGCTCCCTGCCTGTTGCAAATTCCCTTTTCTGTAATTCTGTAATGTTAGGTCTCCCAAACATGGTAGGTGATCAGGTGTTCCTTTCTGCTCCCCTTCATTTTTGATCAGGCATTCCCCACTCCTTGACATGTGTAACTGATCTGGACTGATTATATAATACAACTGTTAAGGAATGTGTGTGGGCCCACGGCTGTGTTCCCTAAAAGTGGCCAGTGTTCTGTCTTCATCAAACTCTTGGTAATTTTTTAATCATTGTGACAGTTACATCTGCAACTTTGGTGGAATCTATACACACACATAAACACTGTGAAAATGTTTTTTATTTTTTATTTTAAAAAAATACACTGAATTTTGCATAGCTCGCTGTCACCATCTGGTGTCACATTTGTATATTGCACTCTACAACGCATTTGAAACGTTTTCTTTGCAGCTGTGTAGCTAGCTGAGTCTTAGGACTGAAGCAGATTTGAATCAACTGAATGGAACCATTACTGTAGTCCATAATGCATTGTAGTACATGTGGGTAGCTTTGGCTCATGAACATGAAATATTCCCTTCCTTGCTAACTTCAGTCTCTTGCGTTATTCGTAATCAAAACCTTACTTACTACTATTTGATTCTTCACCATCACTTACCTACCTTGACAGGGTGTTTGTGTTGCAGCCCCTGCTCAGAAATAGCATTTGCCTTGCAGTGTTGTTCTAGAGAATGTCCCTTACTCCAGAGTGCATTGCATTGCTGTTCAGACCCCGAAAGCTTTTAAAGAAGCTGTCAAATTAGAAATGGCAGTGCCAGATGGAAGCGCTGCACCTACTGTGACTTGCTAAATTCAATAGAAGGTTAATGGTACTTTTTGTATTGTATTGGCAGGTTTGGTGATGACAGTGTTGTCAACCCCACAGCATGAGGAGAACAGTAGAGCCATTAATAAATTACATAGCACTGCCAGTGTGTAATACTTTACAGATATATTCTCATTCTTCCACTTGCTCTTATTTGGAGGTGGAATGTGTCATGAAACCTAAATTTGCAGTGGGTCACTATGCTTCCTTGAATAACAATACCACACATAATTTAACCCTACACTTTTCTGGACTTTGAAATCACTTCATACTTTCAGTTAACCACATAACAGTCCCATAGGGCAGGGATTGCCAACCTTTTGGGACAGATTTGCAGACTGCATGGTAACCCTAATTTCAGTGGTGGGAACGGACCATTTGGGTGCCACGAAAGGCCTTTGCATGAGAGTCTGAAGATGAAGCCTCAGGTAAGGCCACCTAGTATCTTCATTGGGGTGATTTGAATTGGGAACTTCCTGAGTTGCATTAAAAATAGAGTCTTATACAGGCTGTCCCTGCCAAAGCTCATTGTTCAGAATTCAATAATTATCACCATTTGAGTACAGATTCTCACATTATCTGAATCATATAAACAAGGTTGCCCTGGGATTTTCTGTTTGCTTATTTATTTATTGATTGATTAAATCAGGATTGTTAAATAAGATGGAAGGAAAACTGGTGTAGAAAGAACTTTTGACATAACCTGGAGTGTAGCAAATTTTAATGCAAGTTTGGAGGGAAGGGGGCTTGTGATTTTAAGTGGTAAGAGAGCCTGTTCTAGCTAATTCTTTCTCATTCTTCCATCCTGGAAGTACTTGATTAAAAGGTACCTTTGCTTGGGATGCCTCCCTCAAAGAGCATTTGCTTGTTGTGGTTATTCAGTGTCATGGAGAGCAATTGCATATGATCATACCCATTGTTCTTGTTGCTGTTACTACTACATCATATGTTCCATAGCTGGCTGCTAGTATTGAAAGAGGTCCTAGAGTTGTGCTCTGGGAAACGGTTTTCCATTAGATCCTTCATCCTTGGCAGGCTTTTAAGGAAAAAGGAAAGTGATGAGCACAAAGAAGAAATGTGTATATCGGTAAGAAAGGGGATATGCACTTGGAACAGGAAAAATAGGAACTAAGGCAATAAGATGAGGAGACTGGGTCCTACCCACACCATGTATAAATGGTGATGCACATGCTATTTCTGCCCTTTTCAGCAATTTGTATTTCTGGATGCCTAGAATTTAGCAATCCCTGTCATAACTCTGAATAGTCACCATAGCAGTTGTAGATTTTGTTATTACAAAAATAGGAAGTTGCTTCATTGAGTGCCTAAAATCCCTCATTAGTCATTGTCACATTGATTTTGAGAGATTACTTCTTCATTCTTTTGCCCAAGTAATGACAGAAATGTTTCTTTTACTTTCAGGCTAAATTAGCTTTTTGACTGAAGGGGTAGCTTTACATTGTAGTGGTGATATTTCAGTAAATTGCTGGGATAATTTTTTTTTAAACTCCATGCTGAATTGTACCATTTTTTAAAAAATTCAATTTAGCTATTTTTCTTTCTAAATTATTTTGCTTTGTTTAAATGTCAGTGGAAGACATCTGTAACGCAGTTAATCTGTCAGGAACAAGTAATGTGTGAAACATCTCTGAAAGTCTCATTGTGGGATATCTGAGCAACTACGTATTTTCCAGTTGGCCCAATAGAATGCACCTGGAATTCTTCTAAATGATTTTTCTAAATTTGCACAAATGCACAAATTAGCAGTAACTTTTATGTTGGTCTAAGTCTATTACATTTTTTTTATTGAGGGGAGAGAGTGAGTGAGCCGATTGCAGCTTCAAATCTTCTAACTTTAATAAGTGCTACTGTGGTGTGGCATATCCTGTGAGCTGGTTGTTGTCTCTAAAGTTTTATTATACATCTTTTCAATAATTTGACTCTCAACTTTTGAGAAGAAAGCATTTTGCTGCACGTTATCCCTGCAAATTATACTAACCATGTTGGAATGTGAAAAAGAGAAGTTGAGAGAAGGCAAAAAACAACAACAAAATTTAGAAGAAAAGTTATGTGGACTTGACTAATCTTATTCAAAATTTCATGGCAGCAGAGCACCAGGAAATAGTGTCATCATAAATGCTGTTTCATAGACTCTTTCTACCACCAGAAAGTGAGCACCTGCCAATCTCTGCCATGCCCCCTAATGTAACTCCTATTTTTTTTAGTCTGGAAAAGAGTGTGCTTTGTAATGAGTGTCTTACATTTGCTTAATTACACATCATTTGTCCTAGCAAAGCTAAGTCTTCATATAGCCTTATTTTTCTGAAGATGACAACAGTTCTGGAAGCAACTTTCCTTGTTGAAATACTGTGGTTACTAATAATCTAGCCTTTTTTTGTAGTACCTAACCCAGGGAAAGTACCCCCACTCCCAATAAAATCCTGGGAAGGAAATGGCTTCATTCTCATGAAATTGGCAACTAGAATTCAAGGAATGATATAAAAGTCAGTGGCACTGATTCAACTAACACAGCACACTGTCAGAAGCCAGTGTAAGGACTCCCGCTGTGCCACCCACATCCCCCCACATCCACTCTGGAGAGTCAAGAGAACCCCTAGAACAGCATTCAGTGGGAGAGGGGGCATTGTTCCATCTGGCAACCAGAAATGCTTGTACTAATTGAGCCATCAGTGATAGCAGTTTTAGGAGAGATACCTCTATGCAAGTACCGCCATTGTTTTTCATATTACCATGACCCTCACTCTTTCAATATGTAGGTAAACATGAGTCTTCATTTTGCTGTTGATACAGAAAGTGAAATTGTGGATTGCAGCAAATGTAACACTTGCTGGCCCTTCACCACAGTTGAGCAATGGGAATTGGGCCACTAGATTGCTCATGTCCTCCCCTTGCTGCCTTTAGTCACCATTTCATTTGTCTCAGTATGCATGTGGCTGCTTTTTATTTATTTTATTACATTTACATTCTTTATTTCTTTAGTCATGGCACCTGAGGCAGTGTTTAGTGTGTATTTGTGGGGAGCTGAATTTTGGCACAGTTAAGTGCATGAATGTCTTTATTCAGGAATTGTTTGGCTGCTCAAAAGAAATAATGCCTAATACAAGTGTAATTTGCGCTCTTCATGTAAGTCCTTGCTGGGCAAGATCTATGAGTCTTTGTTTATCGTGTTACTTTGGAAGTTAGGAATCCTAGATGTATAGGTAACTTTTGGGTTCTGCAAACACAGCATCTCCCCAGTGTTCGAAATTAGCCAGGCACCAGGCACATTTTGCACCAGGCTTTCGACCACTTGCAACCAAGTCTAGTTGCCTAGGCGCCAGGATGGCGCCTGACTTCTGCACCATTTGGAGGTGCATGCCTAGGGATCATTGGATCTGGTTTGTTTTCACACAAATACCCTATCCTGTAGAATTCTTTCAGTTATGTTTTATCTACACAATTGGAATGGGTTTCTGGAACCAAAATGCTTTTTCTGTTCAGCCTGAGCAGGAGAAGTCGCCATTAAGAAAAAGAGGTCGGAATAGGCTGATATATATGTGGACTGTCTCTGGATCAAGTGACTTTTCTTCTTTGAGTTCTCAAAGCTCTTAACCAAGCTCAAGATTGTCATCTGAACTAACCAGATGTTTAATTGAGAATCAATCACAGTCAGCCCATCCTTTGAAAAATAAGACTTTAGAGCCGTCTTGCCAAAAAATGGCAACTAGACATTCTGATTTGGTGACTGTAATCTTGGTTTAAGTAGCCATTTGGCACCTAGCTTATATATCTGAGTTTCCAGCACAGCATCTGCCATAATGCCAGAGCTATTGTTTAGACCAGGGGTGGGGAACCTACAGCCCTCCAGATGTTATTAGACTCCAGAGCCCATTAGCTGCAGGTTGTGTCCAATGCTTTAGTATGCTGGCTGTTGTAGCTCAACAGTGTCTGCAGGGCCAGAGGTTTCCTGCGCCTCTTTCTAGACTGTAAAGATTCTAATAAAGCTCATTACTCCTGTGTGTTGGTACAGTGCCATAGACACTCTTGACACAAGTGAAGTACAAACTGTAATGACACATGAAGAATGCATAAGTCAGGCATTTCTAAATTGTCCTATGTGTGAATTTGAGTGGCTTTTCTCCTCCCACCCTTTTGTTCCCCCCTGTTCTTTCTAAAGGCTACATTAATCAGCATATGTTAGTTGACACAAGCAGGGAGGGGGGACCTTGCCTGAAGCAGAACGGGTTCATCATCCTGTGACAAACAAGTCCGGCAGTACTGCTGGATAGAACAGCAGCCCTTTGCCTCTGTCGTCAAGCCAGCTTGCACACTGGTACAGCAAGCTCCAGGAGACTCCAGTGCAAAGCTCTGAGTTTCGCCTGGGTTGCCTGAAGTATTTTTGTTGCATGTGGGGCTAGCAGTAGTAGATAATAACAAGAAACAGGAGGCTACTGCTATTTTCTTTCAAAAAGAGAAGATTTAAAACATAAGATGCCTGCAAAGAACCTGAAAAATACCAGGTGGGATAATTATTTTGTCTCCTTTTGGTTTGGAAAAATGGTTGAGCTTTAATGTCAGATGATCATTGTGTGAAATTGTGACAAACATGTTCCCAGTGTAGCATTTTGGAATTTGTTAGACAGTGCAAAACAAACACAGCACAGGTAAGATGGCAAACATTTATGTAGGAGGCAAACCGCTTCTTTATGCTTCTTTTGATGACAGAGCAATCATTTTACGCCGTAAAATATCCCTGACACAAATGCTTCTTTCTGTTTGATCTTGTGCTGAACATGAGTAATGTTTTGTTTCATTGCAATGAAAATGGTGTTAAATGTTGCCAAGGTTTTTCTGCTTTGCATTTTTGCCCGGGAAATGAAAATTGGGTCATGGGGGAAATGAACATGGTGGGGTGTTTTAACATACTATTTAATACAGAGTATATGCTAATAATATTTAAAAATAAAAGTTGATAGATAGATTTCTAGTTCTCATGTTTCATTCCTTTTAATTGAATGTTTTACACTTGGAGCAGTGATTCATTACAGTGTTTACAAATGGTACAGCATTCTTGTCTTCAGAAATACACCGCTGCAAGTGGTCTGTGAATTACTTTGCATTTTGATTTAACAATCTTATTAATATAGTTGTACACTGTTACGAAAAAATAAATATTATTAAAAGTTATATAAAGTGAATGGCTTATGATTGTTTAGCATTCTTTTTAGATTTCTAGAATATTCCTGTTGTGAATGAATGCTTTGTGTGGAGCTGTTTATAAATCACACAATTTCTCTGTGAAAGTAATCTTTTGTGAGAAACAGCTGGAGAAACATGGGTCAGATGTTTACTGCAGTAGATATCTTGGTGCAAGTGGTGGTGGTACTTCTGATTTGTATTGATCCTCTTCATTGTTGAAAACATAACAGGGAATGCATATTTTAAATACCAAATCAGAATTTAACGCTACACAGGCTTAGTGTTTATCACAAACTGGATAAAGTGTGTTCAATTTGTAGAAATGTTAAATGCGAAATATCCTGTCAGATCACTGCTGAATCTCTTCCAGATTTTTTGATCCACTGTGACCAGCTTGTTTATAAAATCTAGAAAGCTGCTTGGCGACAGTTCCGTTGTACATCCTAAAATCCTAATTGGTAGCTTAGAATTCTGTGAATCTTAGACACAGCACAGATGTTTCCGTTTGTTTTTTAATGAAGGTTACATAGTTGTAATGCAACAGTTGAAACGGATACACATCTTCCCTCCTGATTGCAGTAACACTATTGGGAGGCCATCCCTTGTATCTGGTAATTGTTGGTGAAATATGATGCTTTCTCGCTGTCTAGTGCTGCCTCCCCCAAAGTGGTTCTGCCCATATGTTTTGGACTGCAACTCCTGTCATCCTTGAACATTGACCATGCTGACTGCAGCAGATTAGTTACGGTCCCAAACATATGGAGGGCAATAGATTGGGGAATGCTGGTCTAGAGCCATCATTATTATTGAAGCTTTTCTCCCTGTGAAGAGAATCCAGTGTGGATTATCTTGCATTTTAGAAAGTTACAGTAGAACCTTGGCTTACGTTACCCTCGGGTAACTTCGGGTTGCGAAAGCGGCAAACCCGGAAGTATTTTTCCAGGTTTTGCTACTCGCGCATGTGCAGAAGAGCTCTATCGCACCGTGCGCATGCGCAGAACAGGCACCTCCGGTTGTGGTAACCTCGGGATCCGACCAGAACTCTGGAACGGATCCCGTCTGCAACCGGAGGTACCACTGTATTACAGCCATTGAGTGCCTTCTATCTGAAGTCGCTTAATCAGGAAAATGAGAATTTTTGTATGTTTTTCTCCCAAATGTAAGGTGATATCCCTCAGTGCAGACACATTGAAATAAATGAACTTAAGTCCATATATTGCAATGGGTCTAGTTTGACGTAACATTGGAGATCATGCATACTGACCATGTCTGTAGGAAAATAGAGTGGGATTTTTTAAAAAAATGATGGCCTAACTTTGTAAGCTTTTCATATGAGCATTGCTCTGGGTCCTTTGCAGCACAACTATAGATTTTGGCTTGGCCTTTGCAGTTCAACATAATTACTGAAATTATATGTTGAGGGAAGAAATACTTTGGGCATGCACATCTGTTTACTTGAAGCATTTGGCACTTTTATCCAAACAGTTTTGATGGTTTGTGTTTTTGTGCTGTGTATTACCTGTGAATTATGGATTCTTGGGTATTATATATATTTTTTCATTCTTTAAGCCATCCGTACAACAACATTTTGGAACAATTAGTTTCTAGACATCTGTTTTTCAAATTCAACATCTGCTAAATGCAGTTAAACTGTTAAATCTTTTGAGATTCCAGTTTCCATATTTGGTCTAAAGAAGAGAACACTGGAAATTTCAATAAGCTTATTTGAAGGCCATCTTTTATAGTTATGTGAGGTGTAAAGGTGGACCCTGTTCTCATTCTACATAGTATGGGGTCTGAATTTGTGTTAAAGGGACACTTCTGAAGTACTTGGGACAGCAGTGAGGATAAATATTTGCTTCTACTGTTACTATTATAAAACCCAAGAAATATATGTCTGTTTCGTGTTATCATATTACTAATGTGTTTTGAAATGGCTGAGTTATTTTAGTATGCTGGCTAAAAAGCTGGGGAAAGTCTCCTGATGAATGTTTGGATAATTATCTGCTTGCTTGCTTAAATAACACCCTTTGGAAGTAACAAACCCATTCTGTAGTCCTATAATAGCTATTGTTAAACTAAATACAGTGTGTGCTGCTTAGTCGTTTCCTAGCTGTTTTTGTTTTTAACAAATGTTTTGAAAGCAGCAGTATTATTTACCCCTAAATTATCATATATTGTAATGATTCATGATGAATGTATATTAATCTACAACATTCCTGCCCATGTATCTGCATTATTTAATATAGCCTGGAGGTACTTTATCTGAACTAACTGCTTGCCATATGTGTTAAACCTTTCCAGTGACAACTTTTGTTTGTTTGGGTATATATTGTGAGAGATTTACATACAGGTATTCTAGGGGAAAGTGTTTCTATCTGGGACAAGTTCAAATCTCGATATGCAGTGAGCTGCATATTTTTTGACAAGGATGTCAAAAAGAAGGACACTCATATACCATTATACAGATTCTGATTGAACTAAGCAAAAAACGAATTGCCTGAACTTCTGACTTCAGTTATCTGAACTCTGTGGATGCCCTTTGCTCTATTGGATAGTTTCTTATTGATGTCCAGTTGTAACATCCAGTGAGGTGTCGAAAATTGCAAGTCCTCCATGTTTCCTTTTATGTATGAGGAACTGTGTGACACTTTCGTAACAAACAGTAACGGGATCTGCGTGCATATCACAAATGTGTGAAAGCTCAGAATATGTGTTCCTTTTGCAGAATTCAACATCATAAGAATCTTGGCTTTCATTCTAAAGTAAACAACCGTTTATCTTCCACTTAGGCTTGAAAGCATGTGGCTAAATGCCTTGTAGTCTCAGAAGCCAGAGCAGGGCTTAATAGCTTTTCCAGTTCTTGTGAGAGTTTCAGTGTTCCACATAGCTTGGTGCCCTTTCACATGAATACTGGAGGCACAATAAATTGGCAACCTAAGTAAGCAATGGTGCAGAATAGAACTTCTTGGTGAAGAATTTTGTGACGGAACTTTTTGGGTATACCCAGGATATACACAGCATATGCCCCACAATGTATCTTATTCCTTGTTAACTCCAAACTAGGAATTAGGTCCTAGCAAATATTTTGTCCCTTCCACCACCACCCCACTGGAATTCCCAAGGTAGAATGGATAGGTTTTTTTCAGCAGATGCTGGTGCTTGGCTTGTGATGATTTATCACTTGCAATAACCTAGTACTTGAAGACAGTTTCAAATGACTAGGTTGCTGTAAATAGAAACAGTATACATAACTGGGCTACTCAGTCTTTAATTGGTGGCCTCTGTCTAGTAACTGTAATCTCTGTGTGTTCGTGCACATTAAGTAAGCCTTCTTTCAGCCAACCAAGATACTGTACTGTAAATGGGTTAGGTAGGAATATGTGCTTGATAGACCTACAGTTATGTGAGCTCAAACTCATTAAAGCTTGGTGTCTTGAATCTGGAACACTCAGTTTAGTGTATACTGTACAGAGTGCTTAACTCTTTCAGGACTAAAGTTTTGTAGTCTCATCCCCCTTCCAGAAATAGGATAGACATTTCTAGTTCTGTGTTTTTTGAACATACAGGCAATGATTGCTTTACATGCATCCAACTGATGTGTGACCGTGCACATGTGCATTGCGGTGACCTGGAAGTGGCTGGAAAAGGGAGTGTAACGGGCTTATGCACACTCCACCATTGCACGCCATGACCCAGAAAGCAAAACACACACCCCCAATTGGGGGTTGCATGTATACATGAAAAATGACTGAAGCCAATCTTGAAGGGATAAGAGATGTGTGGACTGGAGTACTGATTTGGGACCAAGCTGCTATTCCTCTCAGGAGGAGCAATATAGAGGCACTCTCATGTCTTTTATCTCTAGGCAAAAAGCAGCTTTGGGATTAGAGTTTTCCATTGGAGGAAATGGCACAAGGGGAAAGGATTAAACCCCATCCCCTGGATTGGGCCTACTCACACAGGCTCTATTGTTGCTGGGTTTTGTTTTTTTTTTAAAAAATAAAAGTTCAGAAAAACAGGTGCAACCATGTGCAATATAAACATTGCATATCACCATATTTCTTCTAGTCTGGCCCCAAATATGACTCTGGTTTGGGGCTGTGACCGGCTTACTTTCAGGTTCCTTTCCAGGTTTACAAGGATATGGTCTTGCTTTATTGCCACATATGCAGCTCCCACAATGGCTGTGAAAGGAAAACTTATTCATAAGTGAGATAAGATTTGTCTCATTTTTTCTTGTTCTTGTCTTGGGATTTTGTTTTTCCTCTCTTTGAGGGATAGTGGCATATGGAGGAAGACCCGAGTTTCAAAATCTCTTTTGTAGGATGTTGTGGTGCTTAAAAATCTGTGATAACCACACACTTTTGGAATGTTGAAAGAAACTTGGGTTGTAAATTTATTTTGGGAAGTTCATGCAAAGGCAGCATTACTGCTGAGGGCATCCTCATACATATTTGCAGGCTCCACAATGGGATTAATATTGGTGGATCCACATTGCCCAGACATTTTGAGCTTAATGGTATAAAAAGCCTTTAAAAGTGGAGGTGTTACCTAATTATTGCATGTGCATTTTTTAATATTGCTGTTTATCTCAATTGGAAGCCATACTTCAGAATTATGCTTTGTAATTTTTGGCCAGTTATGCATAGCCAGTGCCATGTGTGGGAGGAAATCATGATGTATATGTAGCTGACTTCAATATATAATAATGATCCAGATTCTTTCCCTCCTCCACCTCTTTATTTTTGATCACACATGTATTATCTATAGCTAAGTGTGTTGCTGTTGTTTTCTTGTTTAGTTTGCATTTTTTTCAAATTTGCTCTGTTTCCCCCCTGAACAGAATAAAAGGGGTCTTTCAGAAACCAGCAAAGATGAATATGGTGAAAAGGATAATGGGTCGACCCCGGCAGGAGGAATGTAGCCCTCAGGATAATGCTCTTGGGTTGATGCATCTGCGTCGACTCTTCACGGAATTGTGTCATCCACCTCGGCACATGACCCAGAAAGAACAGGAAGAGAAGCTTTACATGATGCTCCCAGTTTTTAATAGGGTAAGTCCATCTGAATTCAGATCTGTTTATTGGCTCTTGTTATGTGGGTTCTAAGCAAGGTGATTTTTTTTAATGGTACATGGAGAGCATGGGGTAGGGAGAGGGGCTGGAGGGAGTGGATTTAGAAGTTAAGTAATGGAATGCCAGTTTTTGCCTTCTCTGCATCTAAATCAGTGTAATATCACAATGTGTGCATTGCCTGCCTCCGCAGCCATAACAACTTATCTTCTTTACGCTTGGATCAAAATTCCCCAGTGGCCACCTCCAAGTTTGTTAAACCCAGGACAAATTATATGTGGAAGTGATCTCACAGCAATGTCTGTCATGATTTTTTAGTAGATTTCTGTTTTCCCATGAATACAGAGAATTTGAAAGCGGGTGTATGGGACAGATACTGGGCTGAGAATGGCTGAAATTTAAGTCATCACTGTTTCTGAATTGGGGTTGAACCTTTTGAACCTAAATCAAATCCTTGAATAATAGAGGTAGAAGGTACCTCAGAGGTCATTTAGTCCAACCCACTGCCAACCTGGAAACAAGCTGCTTCAGCATCCATGATCATCCAGATTTTGCTTACAAATCCTAATCAAAGATTGTCCACACCACCTGGGCCATTCTGTTCCACTTTAAATATGAAAGTCAGCTTAAATACTATGACCATCCCCCCCCCCCAGAAGAGGATTTTGTATCGAATCTTAGTCACAAGTCTTAGCTCCTTTGTAATAGTCCTGGATAAAGTTCTGAATTTCCCCCCAAGAGTTTTCTACAAAAATATGTATTGATTATGGGTGTGTGTATTTTGCTTATCAGATTTATGTGGTTCAAGGTTTCCTGTAATAACCACTGATGAGTCCCTCCTGCAGCAGCCCCACAGTTGCTGGCATTGAATTTCATGCACTTATCTGCATGCAGTTCCTTGTCCCTAGGGCTGCCAGGTTAGTGCTTAAATACAAGGCTTAGATGAAGCCGTTTATGTATTGTGGTAAGATCAGGTCTTGCATTTAAGCCAGGCTTACTCAAACTCGGCCCTCCAGATGTTTTGAGACTACAATTCCTACCATCTCTGACCACTGGTCCTGCTAGCTAGGGATCATGGGAGTTGTAGGCCAAAAACATCTGGAGGGCTGAGGTTGAGGAAGCCTGATTTAAGCAGTTGAGTGAGAGCTGTATGGCAGAGGAGAGTCGCAGTGCTCCCTTTCTTTCCTGCATGTGCCATAGAAACTGAGTGGGCTGCCATAGTGCCACAGCAGGGTGGAGCTCTCTGTCTCTCTTTTTACCAGCCCTTGGCAGAGTAGTAATTTTTGTTTCAGGCTAGTAACCTCCGTGGATTTATTTACAAGGCCGTTGTAACAGGGTGGATTGAGTTTTGTGTTGCTTTTTAAATCAAGGGCATTTTAGCTCTAAAAGGAAAGGAGCTGATGTAAATCATGAATTTTAAATTGAGTTTCCAACTTCATAATTCATATATTTTCTGAATGACCATGTATACTAATTGACTACTGTAATAATTAAAGTGTATCTGCTTGCAACTGCTAGGGACGTAACCCCAAATATTTGGCCATGCAGCCCATGAACTTTCTGCATATGTCTTCTTACGAGAGCACGTTTGAAATTAAGGATTACTGTTTGGTTTTCCTCTATGCATCTTTAAGGACTCCAAATATGAGTTTGAAGTTTAATCCCCAGAACGTTGTACGGGAAAGGACTGGTTTACTGAGCAGCACGTTGTTTATATTAACTTTGGTTTCATTGTCAATTTATTCATAATCTTCATTAAAAAAAAATCTGTTTGTGACTTGCCACTTGTGGTTTTTCTGTGGGGAGACAAATCCTGAACTCTGGATAAGGCGTAATGCTGAGCCAAACAATGACGTAGCTCCGGGTAGTGTGGCAGTTGCAGGACTGGAGGAGGACTGAAGTGGTTCTGATTTTTTTCTTCCTCATTCACACATGGGTATTGTTTACCTTCATGTTACATGTGAACTGGGTCATTGACTGTCAAACTGCATAATGTGTGGAATGGTCTTGAGAGGCTTGTCATCAAACAATCCATGTTGCATCTTTAGTAAAATTGTTGTGTTTCTGAACTCTTCTAAAACCATTCCATTTATGTAATCGTAGATTATTTTTCTCTGACAGAGCCTTTCATACAGTCGGGTGCTGTATGGGGTGATTTTGGATTGAATAGCAATGAGCTAAAGCCGCAAGGATTTGTGTGTGTGTGTGTGTGTGTGTGTGTGTGTGTGTGAAGTGTAAAATGTGGACATTGTACTGAAAAGGTCTCTGCCAGTAAACAATGCTTTGGTTCATAACGTGTTGTGCTTTCTTGTCACTGCTTTACTTGCACAATCCTGAATACTTAATGATGCATTTTAATGTTCCTGAAGAGTGGCATAATTGTGCGTATAGTATGAGGGTGCTGAAATGATAGGCTTGCGGGTTTTTTGTTTTTATAAAAAAATAAAAGCCTCAAAGTTTCTTAAGTAATTAGCTTCAAATATATGGCATGTGTTTACTCTCTTACTGTAAGAACTGCAGCAAAGTGCTTTTGATTTAAAGATAGAGAAGATCAATATGATGAAATATGGAAAATAAGCATGCCCTTCCTCCCCAGGAGCATTTTGTAGGCTGCAAATGAGTGAGGAGGAGGAAGACTATTTCAAAGCCCAGACTTCCATTTTTGTTGGATCATGTTTCAGACAGATCTAGGTGGTTGCTTCTGTTATAACAAAGTTATTTTCCAAATTACTGTGGTGTATTTATTACATTTTGCTGTTCAGTATATTGGTTTTCTCTGAGTGGTGCATGATCAAAAGCCATAGACAGCCTTAGTGTAAGTGTAGGAAGACCACCACACCATGTATTTGTTTGTTCCTGTAAAGTTTTTTTTTTTGTTCATAGCTATATGGAATGTATTTTCCACAACCACCAAGTATAACCAAGTCCAGCTGCAGGTTTTACTGGATAATACGTTTTATTAGGCATTATGACGGGACAGTGAATGATCCTTGAATGGAGCAAGGATGCAGGAACACAAGGGAGTGGGATAAGTGGCAGAAGTGAGTCCCATTGAAGTTGACGGGGTTTACTTAGAAGCAAGAGTGTATAGGATTGCAGCCTTAATCTTCAGTATACCCCCTAGGTCTTTGCACTCCCCATATATGCATAGGACCAAACTAAATAAGACATAATTCATTTTATTTATAAGAGTATTTATAACATGCCAACTAATTAAAAATTATTGTGATGGTATACAATAAACTAATTATCAAGTTAGAAGCTAATGATAAAATGATAAAATCATAAAGTATAGAACAAATGACCCACACTGAATCAACCTGATTCTCTAAAAATGCTTGGCAAGCTAAACTTTTCAGCAGGTCATGAAATATCAGAATTGTAGGTGTCTGTCTGATTTCAATAGGGGCACTGGTGCCGCTAAGCTAAAAATGCTTTCGTTTGCACAGAAATTAAACAAACACGTGATAGTGAAGAGATAGTCAGGAGACCTTCCCCAGATGATCTCAGCATGCTGGCCAGTGTATAAGGGACAGGGTGGTCCTTCAGGTATGCCATTTTGGACTTCATACACTAACAGTAATAGTGTATACCTTGAACTTAGCAGATTTATATGGCAAGGAACTGTACAATGGCAGCATTACATATGTGCTGTATGGCACCCGTGAATGCATGGTCTCTAACCATGATATTAACACCAGCAAAATTACCTTTTCTCAGATGCTTAGAAATCTGGGAAAGTGGAGCAGTAGTATTGCCGAGCTGTAGACTCAGGATACAAGATACACTCATTTGGTGTTCATTTTGTATTTTCTAAACTTACCTTTACTTGTTTATTGTACTGTTTTCAAAACTATTTTTAGCTATAACAACAACAACAACAATTTATATGCCGTCTATCTGACTGGCTTACCCCAGCCACTCTGGGCGTCTTCCAACAAATTAAAACACAGTATGACATAAAACATTAAAACCTTCCCCATATAAACATTCCTATGGTATGTTTGTAAATCACTTTGGGATGTGTGTCAAAGGCAATTCATGAATTAATAAATAATCAAGTAATAATAATTGTGTGAAATGTAAGCATGTGTAGCTTAGTGTTGCCTTTGTCTAGAAATTTTGGAAGCCAAGGAGTAAGAAGAACTGTCCGCTAAGCAGATAATACACACAGAGAGAGGGGCAGCTAATGGCTCCTACTTCTGTATAATGTTCGCTTGCTGTTTCCTCCAGCTTTCTCTGCCTTTCTCCAGGGAAGCTTTTAGAATTCTTGCCAGGCAGAACTTGGCTAGACATGGCTACTTTCTAATGTTATGAGTAAACTCATGACATCGTATCTTACACAGGAGTAAACTCATAAATCTCATCTTACCCAGGGGTTCGGTTCCAAGGGTTCTGTGTATACTTGGACTGCCCCCGCATGGGCATCCTTAACGTTCCGGAACCGGCATCCTGACCTTAAACACACATACACCCCCAGCAAGGCAGTGAGCTTAAAAGCTCTTTTTGTGCTGAGTACGCTTGGCCTAGACTGGGAAAAGACTCCTGTCAGCAAACCTAGAGACTGGCTGCCAGTCATTGTAGTCAGTACTGAGCTAGATGGACCAGGGGTAAGAGCCAGTGCAAAGCAGCTCTTTTTCAATGACTTTGTACTCTAATGCTCCAATTTAATGCTCCAATTAAAAGAGGTAACTGGACTTGTATGTCTGCAAAAAATTATTTTCTAGGGGAGAAATTCAGCACTGTACTAAGTTTATCGTTCTACCAGCATCTTGATGGAATGATGCCCCCTCTCCTCCCTTGCTGTTCCAGGGGTTCTCGCAACACCCCTCAAGCCAGTTTTGGGAGGTGCAAGAGGTGGGAAGCAGCTCTGTTGCACTTGCAGAAGTCCTTCTGCAGGGCTTCCACTGATGGGTCACTTTAGTTGAATCCTGCCATAAATTCTGTGGTGTTCATAGTATTTTCTTACCTGCAGGTATTTGGAAATGCACCCCCTAGTACAATGATAGAAAAATTCTCAGATCTCCTTCAGTTTACAACACAAGTGTCACGATTGATGGTGACTGAAATTCGGCGGAGAGCCTCTAACAAGTCTACAGGTAAATTCATACCATAGCCCCTAGTTTATCTTTGTCCAATCAGAAGTTGAATATTCACATAACAACATTCTTCGGGAGATGACTGACTCTTGGCTGTCACTGAAGATAGTAAATGATTCTCACCTGCCTTCATCAAAGTATGAATGGGACAAGAGTGTAATTGGACATGAAAGGAAAGTGAGTCTTGATTGGCTTCATGCTGATGATGCACTTCATAGCAAAACTGGATTCAAGATGGGAGTTTTTAAGCAGCTGGAACATGAGAATTTGCCTATATATAGTATAAGTAGAAACTGGCTTTAATATTGTATAAGTAGAAACTGGTTTTAACATTGTGTTTGCTTATCTTCTGTTGTTGTTGTTTTTAATTAATTCCAGAGGCTGCAAGTCGTGCCATAGTCCAGTTTCTGGAGATCAATCAGAGTGAAGAAGCCAGTAGAGGTTGGATGTTGCTTACTACAATTAACTTGTTAGCTTCATCTGGACAGGTTAGTTATGCATGAACAGAATCTGGTGCTGTGTAGTGTGTACCTATAAATACTCTTAAAGGTATTTGTATTTAGCAAATGAGGATTTGGAAACACAAGAGATGTATATTGTTTGCCATTTTTCTAAGCAGTTGTGAGCGAAGACATCCAGTGAAAAGAAGAAGAAGAAAGACCTTGTAAAATCCTGTTAGGCATCTCTGTAGGTTGGAGACTGTTATAAGGTTATGGTCTGATCTATAATCCTCTGTTGTTTCTTATGTGCACATAGCTTTAGGCTACACCATTCATTTTAGGAAATAGGTATATATGTGAAAATATTGCGCACATGAAACTGCATTCTCTATATAGCATGTCAGAACTCCAAAGCTTGGGGCTAGAGTGTCATCATACATAGAAGGTGAAAGCTGGCGTAGACAGCAAAGGTAGAATGATATTCACTGAGCTTCAGTGAGTAGCATGTGACAGGGAAAGCTAGTGCTGGTTTGGGGAGTTCTTCAACAGACTAGGCAACAGAACACATTGTGGAAAATGGCCATTGATTAATGAATATACTCTATGCATAGTGATTATTATTATTTTTGGGGGTGGGGAGGATTGTTTTGGCAAAGGCATTAATGATTTTAGCCTGAGATGGTAGGCTAAAAGAAAGCAAAGAGGAGGCTTTAGTAGCATAGATGAGATATGATCAGATCATGCATTTTACCTTGTAGGTACAAAGATGAAAGGGAAGCTTCTAGGTCAGGGGTAGTCAACCTTTTTATACCTACCGCCTACTAATGCATCTTTCTTGATGGTAAAATTTCCTTGCCGCACACCAGTGCTCAATGGAAGGAGGATTCAGCTTGTGCCGTAGAACCCCCTACCACCCACCTAGAATCCTGAAACACCCACTAGTGGGCTGTAGGGACCTGGTTGACAACCCCTTTTCTAGGTGTAGAATCTGGCTATGGTGGGAGAGGACAAGGATGACTCAAAATATTATCTCAATGTTACATACCCAGGAGGTGTACAGATCTTAACGTCAAACGGGGAGAAGCTCGTTTATCATTGTGTGCAATTTCTAACGCAATAGTGCAGGGGCTTGTTGGGTTCTTTGCGATTTTTAAGATAATAGGGCAGGCTGTGTGCACTAGATTTTGACAGAGTTTGTATACCATCTCTTGTATCAAGATGAGATGGGGTGAGCATTCAGATTGGTCTGTACTGTGTGATTACTCCTACTCAAATTACAACCAGCAGAAGCAGGGTGAGCATATCATACCTCAAGTGGGCCCCTACTCTGATCTTCCCATGCCCATTGCCTTCTGCCGTACTCTCCTCCATTGAGAAAAAATGATGCTCTGTGTGTATTCTCCAGCTGGTTAGAAGTGCACTAAACTTCTCCCATTGGTACTCTTCTCCCTGGGTGGATGCTCTTTTTCCACTTGGGAAATGGGATGGGGCTGCTCAACTTGTGTGTGTGCACGCACAGTTTATCAATGTTGCTAAAAGCTCTCCTTTTTTGATAATGAGAATGCTCATTCTGAAAATTTTCAGAGTAACTTGCTTCAAGAATGGTATTCTATGACTTCCACGTAAAGGTTCTAGAAGCTATATAGCTGAAAAATTTCTAACAGAGTAGGTGGAATTCAGAACAAACTGCATTGTGCTAGGAATGCAACGCTAACATTTTGTCTCCACTCTTTTTCTGCCCTCAGAAAACAGTGGACTGCATGACGACTATGTCAGTGCCTTCCACGCTTGTGAAATGTCTCTATCTGTTTTTTGACCTTCCACATGTGCCTGAGGTGGCTGGAGGAGCCCAGAATGAGCTGCCTCTAGCAGAACGTAGAACGCTATTGCAGAAAGTGTTTGTGCAGGTAAATGAGTTGTAACCACAATACTACATTTCAAATTCTGTTTCATCTCCTAAAGGATGCATTTGGAAGAAAGGTTCTTATGTTGGATTCTTTTACACTGACGCTTATACACTCTACAACTCCTAGGCCAAATCAAGGTGTTATTTTATCCTGCTATTCTATATTACCTTTTCTCCGTTACTTACCTGTGTTTTTTTTTGGCGTCTACATGTTTTTGCATTTTTTATTTTTTTTATTTTTAAATAAAGCTTGTTACTGATGAGAGAAACTTCCATAAGTGCATGGTGGCATTTGGAAAATTAATATAGTTGCACTGAACTGATTCCAAGGAGTTGCTTAAATCTGCCTACTTTCTCCACAGCTTAAATGAAAATTACAATAAACAGAATGCTTATGGTAGCAATTATATGAGCTTCCTATAATGACCTTTTGTTTCAGATCTTGGTGAAACTCTGCAGTTTTGTGTCCCCGGCGGAAGAACTTGCTCAAAAGGATGATCTTCAGCTTCTATTCAGTGCAATAACCTCATGGTGCCCTCCCTATAACCTGCCTTGGAGGAAGAGTGCAGGCGAAGTCCTAATGACCATATCACGTCATGGCCTTAGTGTCAATGTAGTGAAATACATTCACGGTTGGTATATCTTGGTGTTGTATTGTGATTTTGTTTTTCTCTCAATATAGTCATGTAATACAGTGGTACCTCGGGTTAAGTACTTAATTCGTCCTGGAGGTCCGTTCTTAACCTGAAGCGTACTTAACCTGAAGCACCACTTTAGCTAATGGGACCTCCTGCTGCCGCTGCGCCGCCAGAGCACGATTTCTGATCCTAGAGTTCTTAACCTGAAGCGTACTTAACCAGAAGCGTACTTAACCAGAGGTACCACTGTAATTTCTATCATTGCTAGATTCTCCCCCCCCCCCCTCTCTTTTGCTGGGTGACCATGATCTGGTCTTAAATCCCTAATTTTAAATTGTCACTTGTGAAATAGGAATATTGGTGTGTTAACTCATGTGGACGTAACTGAGGTGGTGGTGCCTATCCTGAAAACAGTGGGGACGCGACTGGAAACATTACAGGATGGGCCTAACTCTGAATCAGGACCATCGAACCTGCTGTCCCCTTTGTGACATGCCTGGCATTTATTGCCATACCACCAGATGTTTCATAAACCCTCCTATTTCTGTTGCTTGAACAAGGTGACAGAAATAGATGATATGCTTTCAGTAAACCAGCAGATCACATTGAACAACTGCATACAGTGGTACCTCAGGTTACATACGCTTCAGGTTACATACGCTTCAGGTTAAGAACTCCGCTAACCCAGAAATAATGCTTCAGATTAAGAACTTTGTTTCAGGATAAGAACAGAAATTGTGCGGTGGCGGCGCAGCGGCAGCGGGAGGCCCCATTAGCTAAAGTGGTGCTTCAGGTTAAGAACAGTTTCAGGTTAAGAACGGACCTCCGGAACGAATTAAGTACTTAACCAGAGGTACCACTGTATTGTGTACATGCTGGGGAAACTGAATTTGGTTTAAACTGGTAGTAACGATGACGTAAAAGGGATTGTAGGAAGAAGAACCTATTTTTTGTACCTTAGTGTTGGCTAGCAAAATGCACAGTTTCTTACATGAATGATTGTGGGCTTGCCACTTCCACTGATGTTGAAAGCTCCCAAGAGTAGTTCCTGTTCCTTATCTACATGTAATAGTGCGTTAGATTCTTGCAGAGACAGCTCTGGGTAGTTGCTTCTGTTTTACTGCTTCCTGTCTCTTCCGTGGAACATTTGTAACAGATTGAAGGGAATTATGCCGCTGCCTTATGCCATTATAGTTTTGTAGTTAGTGTACCATACAGAGTTCTGCTAAAATACATCCACTCATGCTTAAAATAAAGTCCAGGAATTGTAATTTAGTTCTGCTGTAACAAGGATATATGGTACCCAAATTATATTCATGCTTTGAATAAGAGCACACTTGTTGCAAATAAACGCATTCAGATTATCCAAGGCTTTTCGTTTTCCCAAATGTAGACACTTCAAGCGATAAGGAACTAAACACACAGCAGATTTCCTTCTGATAAGTAACACAGTCAGAAGCCATTATCTTTTAAAGTGCAAATTGCACTTATGCTAGGACATTCCCGCTATTTCTGTATGTATTTGTGGAGTTCTTGTATTCAATATGCATATGGCATGGTTGCCTTTGATTTGGCCTCGTCTTATGTTGCTCTGGGAGTAATAGTACCAGAGATACCATGGGCAGGGTAAATTGCATGGTTACTTTCTAAGCCAGAACGGTTGGCCACTGGTGCTTATGCTTGGAACTCTGTTTAAATGTTGGGTAGAGTGTTCAGGGCGTTTTCTTTTTCAATATGTTTTATAATTATTTCTTAGTTATAATTTCTACAATTATATAGACAGCAGTTATTAAATGCAGACTGCATTGAGATATGGTGACTTGCCCAAGAGCAGTGAGTTTCATGGCTTGATCAGGAGACCTGAATCTTCCACACCTGGGGTGGCGAAGCTTTGGCCTCCCAGATGTTGCTGAACAACAATTCCCATCCACCCAAGCAAACATAGCCAATGGCCAGGGAGGATGGAAGTGTAGTGTAGCAACATCTGGAGGGCCAAAGGTTCCCCTTACCTGCTCTAATACTGCCCTGTGATCTTTGGATGAAGGGTAGTATACAGGATAGTGTGTGTATAGTAATAGGAGTAGTAGTAGTAGGAGTAGTAGTTAATAATAATAATAATAATAATAATAATAATAATAAACATTTTATCTTGCCTTGCCAGTTTTCACATTTTGCAAGATATAATCAGACACTCAAAGATGCATAGTGAAGACAATGTGCTTTCTTAAGAGATACGATTGAAGTTCTTATTTTTAAGTTATTTTACACATCCAGACAAATGGCAAGAAGTGGATGTGAATTGTAGTTCTGTGTGACATGGTGAAAGGGGAAATTGCACATCTGCTCTGGTATAGTGTGGGCTTTGCAAATGTGTGTAGAACATGTGCAGATGTCAAAGTTCCCATTTTGCACATTTCCTAGACATGTATAATATAGGTGTCCCAACCATCTCTTTTTATTTTCTTGCCATGTGTGAAATAGCTCTTAGTTCAGTACATAAGATCATTCTTGAAAATGGATTGATACCAACTAGTCGATAATCATGTTATATGAGAACACATGTGCTTGGTAATTTTTGTATAATATGAAAAATGCTGGGGTTTTATTGTCTTTACAGAAAAAGAATGCCTGTCAACATGTGTTCAAAACATGCAACAATCGGATGACCTTTCTCCCTTAGAAATAGTTGAGATGTTTGCTGGCCTTTCTTGCTTCCTCAAAGATTCCAGCGATGTCTCCCAAACACTCTTAGATGATTTTAGGATATGGCAAGGATACAACTTCCTCTTTGATCTCTTACTCAGGTATGCAAACCAGGTTTGCAAATTTATTTTATTGCTTCAAATGCAATTTTCATCCTAGCAAGATCTGTGTTCACATATCATTTTTGGAGCTGAAAAATTGAATGCCACCAATTCAGTAGCTTCTTATAAGTTACAATGCAAGGAGGAGTATGTCCCAAATTGAAACTACACTTTATTTTAGGGTTTTGATTTGAGTCTTGCTAGTCTAGTAATCTGGATGTGATTTTTTTAAAAAAATGTTCCTAATTTTGATTTGAATGAATGAGTGGCCTTGCTTTGAGATGAGTGTGCATTTCATCCCTGCAGGTTAGAACAAGCAAAAGAAGCAGAATCTAAGGATGCTCTGAAGGACTTGGTGAATTTGATAACCTCATTAACAACATATGGTGTCAATGAATTAAAGCCAACTGGTGTTACTACAGGGGCACCTTTTCTGTTGCCTGGATTTGCCGTCCCACAACCTGCAGGCAAAGGTGAGCTTTCTCTTCTTTTTAAAAAGTCTCTTACATGCAAAATTTAATCTTGACATTTAAGAGTCCTGGATTTGCTTGCAGTGGCTTGATCTGGAATTGATGGTGATCTTAGATTCTTAAGAGTGTAGAATTAGGAAGGCTCAGAAACTTTCTCAAACCTCCGGTCCATAATATAGTGTGAGCAACCTGACCCTCTACTTTACCACAAGCTCACCTTTGCTTCTTGAGGCAACCCATAAACCGATATTCAATTACTATTTTATATTGCTTAGCACTGTAAAATAAAATACAACGATGATGGTATTGATTGGATCTGTCTATTCCTAGCCTACATAGGATACCATACTATGTAAGAGCAATACATTATGTTCTTTCCCACCATTCTTTGCCACTAGAGCCCTCCAACGCATCCTAATCATCCTGGGGGCTGCCTCCTGTCCACTCCCCCCTCTGGGAATGGTGTGGCTATTCTTAAAAAAGAGGAGCCTCCACTACTACCCCATTTTCATCTACAGGCTCTGTTCATATGCAGTTATTTGCATTAGAGAATAATGTGTGATGAACTGTATGCTTGAAGAATAATCTTTATGTAAAGATCTGTAACGTTTTCCTTCTTCCTGTTGTAGGTCACAATGTGAGGAATATCCAAGCCTTCTCTGTCCTACAGAACGCTTTCCTGAAGGCAAAAACCAGCTACCTTGCACAAATTATCCTTGACGCCATCTTAAATATCTACATTGCCGACAATGCCAACTATTTCATCTTGGAATCCCAGCACACTTTGTCCCAGTTTGCAGAGAAAATTTCCAAGCTTCCAGAAGTTCAGGCCAAATACTTTGAGATGCTCGAGTTTGTTGTGTTTAGCTTGAATTACATACCTTGCAAAGAACTGATTAGCGTCAGCATCCTCTTAAAATCCAGCACCTCTTACCCATGTAGCATCATTGCAATGAAGACACTACTTAAGTTCACACGGCATGACTACATCTTTAAGGACGTCTTCAGGGAGGTGGGACTCCTGGAGGTGATGGTGAACCTTTTACATAAGTATGCAGCTCTTCTGAAAGAGCCTACACTGGCTCTGAATGATCAAGGTAATTATCTCCTCCTCCTCCCCCACTCCTGACCAAGGTTTCTTGCAAATCCTGCTTTTATCTTGTTCTTTTTTTAATCACCTCTTTTTATATTATTGGAAATGCTTATCTATCTTGCATTGCTTTGCAAAAAGATATGCTATTGCCCACAAAACCTATGTAAGTTCAGATTTCTCTTATTCCTCCAATCATCAGCACTCCTACAAAACCACCTTTCGAATTCTCCTCAAAAGAGGCATTTAGTTTTCAGCAGAATCTCGCGAGAGATTGGTATTGCTTACAAGAGTAAAACTACCTGCTAGAACCTTTTAAACTCTCACTTAGTTTTGAAACTAAAATGCACATGAGTGGCATATCGATGCACTATAGACTTGCTTCTGAGTTGTATCCCAATACTTCACACTGGATGCAAAGTTTAGGCAGGCTCAGTGTACCAAAATAGAATGCCCCCTTCTTCTGCTGTACCATGATCAAGCACTTTTAAAAAGTGATCGTTGTACACCAGCCAGCACATACAATATAGGAGCGATACTCTGAATTAATGAGAAGTTTGGTAATAGCATGGGCATATATACACTGCATTTTCTTTCATTGTAGCTTTTCGAAATTGTTTTCTAGGGGAGTCAAGAAACAACAGTTCATTTGAAGACCAAAAGCAGCTTGCTTTGCTGGTTATGGAGACCTTGACAGTACTGCTTCAAGGATCGAACACAAATGCAGGTATTTGGCAAATGGCTGTTACAACGAATGAACCTATGTCTCTTAATGCTGAAAGCTGCCCTTGAAATGCACTTAAATCATAAAGACCAATATAGAGTTATGTAATCTGTTTAGATGTGAAAATTCTGTGTCAAGCAGGTTTTTGACCTTCTTGGAAGGAGGATACATTAATAGAATACTGAATTTATTTAATTTGCTTGGCCAGATTTGCTTGAATTTCCCTTAGCAGAGGATAAGCTTATTCTAGAATGGTGCCTTTCAGATATTTAAATTTTTAGTTTTAAGATGCATTTGTTTGAATAAAATATATTTAGTGATGAATTATTACTTTCACCTGCGTCTCCTGATAACCGCAGTCTATCAAAAGTTAAATCAATAGCCTTTTCCTATAAATGGTTGCTTCTTAGTGTGGGGTAGGTTTGTATTAGCTTGGTCTTGACAATAGGAAGAATATGTTTACTGGCATGTTACTGCAGTCTAGCAGCTTCTGTTCCCTGACAAAACATGACCTTATCACGGATCTTGATCTTCGTCCACACCTGAAATACAGTGGTACCTCCGTCTACAAACTTAATTTGTTCTGGAGGTCCGTTCTTCAGCCGAAACGTCCTTAAGCTGAGGCGCACGCTTTCCCTAATGGAGCCTCCTGTCACTGGCGCCCTTTCCCCGTTCGGCTTCCGTTCGTTTTCCGGGGCAAAGTTTGCTGGCCGGAACACCTACTTGCGGTTTTGCGGAGTTCGTTGCCCGAAGAGTTCATTAGGAAGACCGTTTGTAGATGGAGGTACCACTGTAATTGCTTCAACATTTCTCCTTTCCCTGTTCATGGATGTGTTGTGAGAGTGTGCATGTGTGCCCCCTTCCCCAATGGAGCATTTTCTGGAAGATTTAGGAGCCTACTGTAGCTTCACCTGCGCTCATTCAGTTCTAGTTTCGAAATACTATCTTCTAAGGTGGGGCCAAGTGCTTGCACAAGGGCAAGAAGAGATATGGCAAAACTGGACACATCACTGGAATAAAATGGCCATCTTTGTTGGGGCTAATGGGAGTTGTAGTCAAAAACATAGGATGTCACCAGATTGTCAAAGGCTGGGGTAGAACTTTGGAATGAAGCTGAAATAGAGTCTGGTAGGACAGGGGCATGTAGCTGAAACTGGTCTGTAAGTATCTGTTGGCTTCTGGAATTTTAACTGGTGCTGCTTACTCTGATCACATCTTCCCAGTTTTGGGTTTGTTTTTTAGAGACTTCCCGGACTGACTATTCAGTTAGAGTTCAAATTCAAAGCCCTAAATGGATTGGGACCAAGCACATAAGGGAATACCACCATCCGTACCTACCTGCATAGTGAGATCATTGGCAGATTCCCTGCTTTCAGCTACCATCTGTTAGAAGAAAATTGCTTTTTAATAAGAGAAGTCTTTTTTTGGTGGCAGCACCCCATTTGTGGAATGTCCTCCTTGAGGAGATTTGCCTGGTACCAGCCCTTAACTTCAAGGCACCAGGCAAAATCCGTTTTCATCAGCCAGGCATTCTGAGCACCTTGATTATTTTAAGCTGTGATTGTTGTTTCTGCTTTTATATGCTGTTAGGTTATTTTTAGGTTTCTGACTGTTTAATTTTTGCGTGGTTTTAACTTTTGTAAGTTGCCAAGGCGCATATTGGATTTAAGAGGATATGGAATGTACTGTATAAATGTATTAAACAAATAATAAATATTTGCACTGTAGAATATCTCAAGCCTCAATGAAGTTGCAGAATTACCAAGAACATGCAGATCATATTTTATGTTTGCTTGTATTACAGCTATTTAGTGCTTATCCGCTTGAGTGGCAAGCTAAATAAGACCCTTTATATCCAATTTTAAATGTTTTCAGGCATCTCCGATATCCCAGAAATTGCAAGCATTTGTGCCAGTGTAGTTCATTAGAAAGTGCTGCCTAGATCTACCTGGTGGCATCATACCTATTCCACTGTCTTTGTTTTCATTGTAGGCATTTTCAGGGAGTTTGGTGGAGCGAGGTGTGTACATAACATAGTAAAATATCCACAATGCAGGCAACATGCACTAATGATAATCCAGCAGTTGGTGTTATCACCAAGTGGCGACGATGACATGGGGACTCTCTTGGGATTAATGCACTCTGCTCCACCTACAGAGTTACAGTTGAAGACTGACATATTAAGGGTAAGTACATTAATGAAAAATGTATGGATGTTTTAACACTTCTTATTAAATTACTGTTTCAGATGCAATTATATCTCACTACACATCTCTGATCTCAAACTTTCTTTTTTGTGGGGGCAGATAAATTGAACTGATCTTATTCATGTACTCAGACAACATAACTGAACATGAAAATAAATACTGAAAAGTTCTTTGAGGCAAGAAGAATAATAATTCTCAAATAAATAAGAAATCCACTTCTTTCAACTTCTCTGTAAAATATAATTCACATTTATGAACCTTTGAGAATTCACTTAGCCAACATCTTTTTTTGCTTAAGTGATTCCCCAATTAAGATTCCGACAGTCAGCAGAACTGACTTGCAGCCATTTTCCACCGTTGTTGCAGTTCTGGACATCTTTCATATTGCATTTTCTTTCAGTCCACAACTTGGGATGGTTCACAGAACTGCAACTGTTTTACTTTTTCACAATTGTTATTAAAATCAAAAGCTTCCTTCAGCCTGGTTTTTGCATTCATTGTAGAGGTTGTGTGTGTGTGTGTGTGTGTGTGTGCGTGTGTTGTGTGTGTGTGTGTGTGTGTGAGAGAGAGAGAGAGAGAGAGAGAGATTCGTATTTCTGTTGAATCTTGAAGCTGATTCAACAATACAAGTTCATCACTCGAAAAAGCTCTGACTGAGGCAAGGCTGACTTTTACTCATTGTTCAGGGAAATTTAAAAACTTCTCTGTGTGCATATGCTTCAAATTAATCTTGGAAGCCTTTGTCACTGCAGTGTTTAGAACAATTGACCTCCATGACATCCTGTTTGTTTTCTTGTTTAAATATCCGTGTAGGCCCTGCTGTCTGTGCTGAAAGAGAGCCATCGCACGAGAACGGTTTTCAGAAAAGTTGGTGGATTTGTGTACGTCACATCTTTACTTGTTGCCATGGAAAGGTCCTTGTGCTCTCCACCTAAGAATGGCTGGGAGAAAGTGAACCAGAACCAAGTGTTTGAGCTGCTCCACACTGTGCTCTGTACCTTGACTGCAGCAATGCGCTATGAGCCAGCCAATTCACACTTCTTCAGAACAGAGATCCAGTACGAAAAGTTGGCCGATGCTGTGAGGTTACTTGGCTGCTTCTCAGACTCCAGGAAAATAAGCCCCTTTAACATCTTCCCCTCAAACACTCAGCCATTTCAAAGACTGTTGGAAGATGACCTCATATCCATGGATTCGGTGTCACCCACGTTAAGGCATTGCAGCAAACTCTTTATTTACCTCTACAAAGTAGCTACAGACTCTTTCGACAGGTATGATTGGCAAGGTTTGGGGTGGAGTCGGAAACACAGTTATGTCTGGGAATTGCATCACTCATTTCTATCTGACGTTCCCTAAGGGGGTTGTACGCTATTATTTGCTTCTGAGATTGAGAATTGGCAACCATTTTTAAGTGCCTGTCTTGTAGACAATGATTTATTGCTGGTGCATCCCTACTTTGAGGTTGTGCATGTGGAAATTATGATTCATAGAAGGGGTTGGGGTAGGACAGAAGGTCTAACTTTTGGCAATAATGACTGTTAACTACCGGTACCTGTCCTCTTTGCAAGCAAAAGTAGATAGGGCTGCTGTGCTTCCATTAGTTTACAGAAGAGAGGATTTTGGCAAGTTGAGCAGAAGTTGCTTCTGCCAAAATTCTGTCTCCTCTGCAACTCTCAGAGGCAACAGGAGTTCTATCAACTTTGATATTGTAAAGTAATCTGTATAGTTACCTAACCATTTAAAAAAAGATAGCACCATTCCCTGGCCTTAAACTTCGGATAGCTGTTTTGTTGGAACAGTTTCCCCTTCATTTGTTAGTAAGTTTTGAGACTCCTAAGAAAGGTTGTAGGTTTATTTTAAGGTATTTTGTTTAAGGGCAGTAGTTGGTTCTTCATTCTGTTGTATAAGACAAATCAAAACAGAGCCCATTTTAATACAGGCTCAAATAAAATATGGGACATTTTTTAGAAAAAAATATGTACGATTTTAAATGATCCTTTGAATTCAATGAATTTTAAAAGAATTAATGCCTTATTTGTATCTTAAAAGATTCAGTAGCATTGGGTCTCTGGGATTGTTGCTTTTGATATATAGTGGCTAGTACTAGGATTATAAAATCAGTACATTTAAAGTTAACACTCCATAACATAGACCCATTTCCTTTTGCTGAGCTTGTTTACTACTTCTGTCTTGGAAAATAATAGGTTAGGCTGGTAACTTCCTGAGCCTTGATGCTTCTTGTGTAACACTAATAGCTCTGATGCTTTTGACGGAGAGGGGCACAGGCATGCAACATCCTTCGCCCATTATTCCTTATTTTATTTTATTTTATTGCAAACGCATTTAGTGACTTCAAAACTTCATGCAGTTTTGAAATTCAGCCTTAAATTAGCTGTACTCTGTGTTTCTCTTTGTTAAATATTGCCAATTGATTTTAATGTTCTTATAAAGTATTACTGGCATGATCTTTAATTGCTCAGTAAAAAAGTAATTTCAGATTTCTAGCGGATAGAATTGGGGGACACTCTGATAGTGGTTAATACTGGAATTTAAGAAATCTGGGTTAGCTTTGTTGTTACGTAATTATTTCTAATCCGTTTTGTCTTTCCCATTCCTCATTATCTGTCTTCCCTTCATCCCCTTTGTTCTTAAAACTCATTAATTTTTGCAGACTTGCTTGGGATATTACGTTAGTCCTGATGAAATTTTAATCATATCTGATTATCAGTATGTATTGAAACTTGGTCTTCTGTTATCAGTCCCTGATCTGCATCTAACCTCTAGTTTGTTTCAAGATATTAGGCTGTTTAGAAGCAGATAACCCAAAATATAAACAAACAAATGAAAAGGAAAATCTATTCCTTTTTAAATATATATATATATATAAACCCTATCTGTTTTGTATGTCTTAGTTTTTACTTCGTGTGCTCTTTGTCCTTTGCTCTGGCTAATTCTGCAATACGTATTTCTACTGGTGGAACTGTAAAACTAACAAAGCTTCTAGCCTCTTGTTTTCTTTTCTAACCTCTCTATCCCCTCCACGTTTGTTTTGTCTGTAGTCGTGCTGAACAGATCCCTCCTTGCCTGACAAATGAGACTTCTCTCCCCTCTCCTTGGGGCACACCAGCTTTGTCGAGGAAAAGGTACTGATCCTTTTAAAGAGAGGTTGCGCTTTCTACCGCCTTCACACCTGTGTTCTCTGTGTTTCGTTAACTTCCTCAGAGTGAGGTCTGTTACTGTGCTTCTCTGTCCTTCCAAGAATTGTTAATTAGCTGGCAAGTTAGTAAATTCACATGTAATGAAGCCCCATTTTGAAATATTTGGGCAAATACTTGGTGCAGAATAAAGGAAACCAAGGAAGTCAAGGTTCACAACATTTTGAGTGAATTGGTTGCCCTGAGACAGCACACAGGGCGGTTTTTAAGACATGGTCTATGTGCTGTAGAATTACATTAGAGTCCTGTGGTGGTAGAATGGACTATACCAGTTTGAACTTCAGCCTGGAGCATCAAAATGTTGAATTCTGTGCTGATAACAAAATTCGCTGTAAGTAGAAAACTAAGCACCGTGGGGAGCAGCTAGGGCCGAAATTTTTTTCTTGATGTGCTAGGGTGTTGTTGTTTTGGTACTTCTAAGGAGCATTTGATGTGGTGGAGCATTCAAAAACTTGCAGTATATTTTTGAGTTACTGATTTAAAAATTGTATGCTGCTTTGAGTTTTCTTTTTAAATAGCAGCAAAAAGAAGTTAGGTATAATTTTTTCTTAATGAAATTAAGCTACAGAGTCAACCAGAGCACAGGGAGTTCTATGTTGATTTTAAAGTCCTTTGCAAACCTGGCATTTCCCAGGATATAATTTCCCTTTTGCTCTCTCGATCTTTTACTCCGCTCTTGACACACTGTTCCTTCCTGCTTCCTTAGTCCTTGAATGAATTCCCCTCATTGGGTTCTTTTTTTGGTTGCCTTATTATATAATGCATTTATAGCATAATCCTAACTTGAAGTTCTGCAAGCTGGAAGGGGCTTCTGGGAAATCCTGAACCCTCGCTTCCTGTGTTGACTGGCGTGGGCCTGCAGGGTTTTGGAAGTGGCATAATTCATTCCCCCACTTTAGGATTACTCTGACTTTCAATCAATGAAGCAGACATTTAGCTTCTAGATTCTTCTGATTTTCTTTGTGTTGAGAGTAGTTAGAACATGCTTGAATGTCTTCAGAAAGTTTATCAATTTCTGCCGTTGTGCTTTTTTCCTGCTACATTGTTTGTGTTTAGTGTGTGTTGCTGTATAGGGGCTCAATCTGCTCTGTAATAATTCCCTTGGATGATATTACAATATATCTCATCAACAATATGTTTTTGTAGACTTGAACATTTCAGTAATACAGTTCATCATCTGTCTTCCATGCTTTACTTGAGATTTCTGCATTGCAGGGTGTTGCACTAGATGGCCTTTGAGGTTCCTTCCAACTCTACAATTCTATGATTCTATGATGGTTGTGAAACTTTGTGGCATGGGTTTTTCCAATGGCTTGGAAACAAAGAACTATTAATGAAAGGAAGGCATGTAATGGCATACTCCCATACTTGAGAAAGACTTGCTCCATACTTTATTGGCAATGATTCAGGCTGTAACATATAAATTATAGTGGGCATATGGAAAGGTCTTTACTGTGCAGTGTTTTGAGCAACAGCTTGAACAAACGGAACTTCTCCGAACTTTCCGTAGAATCCTTTCCTGTGGATTTGATAGCTCACCCCTTGCAGATAAACCATTTCCCGTCTCCTAACAGTGGTTAGCAGGTTGGGAGAGGGCTGTGTTGTTGGGCCTCATCCCTCTTCCTGTGTGCTCACCTTTCTTTCCCTTCCTGATTTGAACTTGGATAGGATTCAGCATGCTTAGTGCTGATGGGGGATGTGAGCCTGCTTCATGGTTACACTAAGTGGTGGAAGGGAGAGGAAATTCACATGGGAGATGGTGGGAGTGGGCGAGTGCATGATTCCACAGCATTCTTCCGTTCTAGTCACGCTTAGTAGATCAGGAATGTTACTTATGTGCTGAACGTATGAATGGACTGTAGTATTTTCCATTCCTTGCTCACATGGCCCTCGCCCAAGCCAGACTTGACTTGTTATTTGCCGGTAAGATCATTCTCGCCTAAGATATTGCATAAAGATTTATAGACAGCTAGAGTAAACATTAAAAAAAATGCAAGCATGTCTAACAGATCATGGGGAAATATTTCAAATGTAATAAGAGGTGATTAAAAATCTCTTCCTGGGGAGCTGCATGGGTTTGTGTTTGGAAACAGATTATATATTGGGATATATATATTAACCTGTTTGGAAGCAGATTATATATACTGTTCCTTGGGGGTGGGGTGGTGGTTGTTTTTCTTCATTCATGTTACTGTGGTATTTATTAATTCCAATAAATTATTGATGACTACTGCAAAACAAAACATTACCAGCAATATTTAAAAGCACAGTTGGAGAGGTAGAGAGCTGAGGCAACAAAATCACCCGTGAAGAGTCTTTAGTTAAGATTTGTATGAAACCGTTGCAGAATCCTCTTGGGGTCTTTAAAAACTCTTCTTTCAGTGCACAAAGCTCTTATCCATTGGTAATTACAGTTGCCAAGAATCCCTTTTGGCTGGGCTGGCTTCTGCTGTTTAGTCAGAACTTCCTCCCCCTGCCCCTTAGGAAAGACATTTTCTTGTTTATTGGAGAAAGTTGTGATCCACAAAAGTAACAACTTTTGCAATTCCATTCAAAGTGCTGTGTGCTGATTTGCAATTCTCCCCAAGACTGAGCAAACGCCAGTCTTGATGATAGAGAAAGGGTGTGCAAGTAACCCTGCCAAGAGCTGTTCATGCTCAAATGAGAAGTGGTGTGTGGAGAGATGATGTAGGAGGGGACAAGTATGCACTAAATCCTTTTACAAGTGGTCGATTCCAGAGCAACTTTTGAGGAGGCAGGATTATGGGGCTTTTCTGAGAGAGTATTTTAAAGCAGACTTGAGCTAACTAGTTATGAAGAAAAGCACACATCTCCTGTAATTAGAAAGACATAAGGGAACTCTTTAATAGATGCAAGTTTATGTTTCAATCCAGATTGGCCACTTGACCCGATGTTTTCTTGAAAATTTCTCCTCCTTAGGCCTAAACCTATTTCAATGCATGAGAAGTTACCAGTTAAGTTTACAGATCATCTGGGCTGCCCAGTATCTCAAGAGTCATGTGGCTGAAAAACCTAATTTGTGGTTCTTCTTGTTTGCTATCTGGCTTTTGCCATAATGCCTGCAGGCTTATCTCTGTATCCACAAATGCTACAGGTGTTTTTCCATTAAGCTGGTATTCTTGGAAGAGCCAGCAAGCAACATCTATGCTTGTGCAACATCTGAAAAGAAGATACCGCCTGGAGCACATATTATGGAAAGTGAATTATGGAAAAGCCTTCGCATATTTAATCCAAATGCTGTATTTTGAGAAAAGCTTAATGCTGCATGTGTGTTAAAGCCCTATTATTTTTCCTCATCTTTAGGCACGCATATCATTCTACTTCAACACCTCCAGTATTTCCTCCCAAAAACCCTACTGATTTGAAACTGCACAAAGGAACTGTGTCTCTGCAGAGTTCAGATGCTGTCATCATCCATCCTGGAGCTATGCTTTCCATGTTGGACCTCTTAGTCTCTGTTGGGTCAAATACACAGCCGGAAGTGAGAACCTTTTCAAATATACTGCTTACCCTACAGGGTTAAGTTAAGAAAGCTTATAAAGGAATACATTGGGGGAGTTTAAGATCTGTTTTTTTTAACCTAATTAATTGCTTTGTCTTAAAGTTAACACTTGAGCTTTACTAGGAAGCAGTGAATTTGAATCTTAGACACTGTAAAGTTATTGGCTTGAATCGAAAAGAACAGCACAACCAATGAGTTCCATCTGATCAAAGAAGCTCTGGATTTTCCATCTTTTGGTCTGTTTCTAGAACAGTAGCTCCCTGTGCTACATAGTAGACAAAGCACATTTGAAATGGGAAGCTAGGGGGTTTCCAAAGTTTATGGCATGACATGAGGACCTGCTGGGTACTTTGAAATATTTGAGAGTTCCTAAAGAAGCTAATTGGATTCCAGCCGTTACCTACAAAATACATGCCAACTTGAGAACTCTGCCTTATGAGATTTAAAGGTGCCCATCATTTGTTAGTCCCTGATAGCTATATTTCAAAAAGCCAAAATCAGTAGTAGCAGAAACCTGACTTTTCTAACACAATTGTTGGTTTGTGTTTTAAAAAATATATAACAAGCATCTACACTAAGCGTAGATTCCACAGTACATGAGTAAAGTACAGTACAGACTGCTTTTGTCAGCTGATAGTATGAAAATACATGTTGGACATTATTTCCATTTATAAAACACTACCATAGGTGTTCTTGTTCTTGGCTAATTTGATCAGTAAAATGTCAAATAAAAATGATCTGAGTTTAGCAACCAGAATCCCAAAGGCTATTTTAAGTGCTCTTAAGAGTTTGTGGTTGTCCTGAGGTTTGTTTGTTTTTTACTTTCCTTTCTTTGAGCAGCAGACCACTGTGCAATATCCTAAATTTTACACACACACACATTTGCTGGAAACGGCGAGTGACACAGTTTTCTTGAGTGTTTTCTTACAGATTTGTTTTGTCTATGTTTCATTTATGCATGTGCAAAATTTGTAGCATGCCCTAGATCTTCAGCTGGCAGTGGCCAACATCTTGCAGTCTCTAGTGCACACCGAAAGAAATCAGCAAGTCATGTGTGAAGCTGGACTCCATGCACGACTTCTGCAGAGATGCAGTGCAGCTCTTGCCGATGAGGACCACTCTTTGCACCCCCCGCTCCAGAGGATGTTTGAAAGGTTGGCCTCTCAGGCGTTGGAACCAATGGTGCTTAGGTGAGTAGAAGAGTGGGTTTAATTCAAATTCTCATAATTCACATTTGATTTTATTATTTGATTTCTAGACTGCTTAATGTTTTTTTTTAAAATGTCTCTAAGCGGTATACAAAAAACTGAAGCAACAACAGGCAACTTAAACAAGAAATTACAAAAAATAGGTAAAGGTAAAAGGACCCCTGAGCATTAGGTCCAGTCGTGTCCGACTCTGGGGTTGCGGTGCTCATCTCGCTTTATTGGCCGAGAGCTGGCGTACAGCTTCTGGGTCATGTGGCCAGCATGACTAAGCCGCTTCTGGCGAACCAGAGTAGCGCACGGAAACGCCGTTTACCTTCCCGCCAGAGCGGTTCCTATTTATCTACTTGCACTTTGACGTGCTTTCGAACTGCTAGGTGGGCAGGATCTAGGACCGAGCAACAGGAGCTCACCCCATCGCAGGGATTCGAACCGCCGACCTTCTGATCAGCAAGCCCTAGGCTCTGTGGTTTAACCCACAGCGCCACCTGATATAGACAGCTAAAATAGACAGCTACATATAAAAATGTTACATTAATACAAAGTTACTAATAGAGACGAACCAATATCCATTCATTTTCCTTCTGACACACACCCCTCTCAGCCTCCAGGTTCTCACCCAGGGTCCAAACAAGCTCTCAGCTCACCCACAAAAGTCTCACAATTAGAACAGTTCCTGGAAACAGTAGACAGCAGGTTTCCCCGGGGGGTCCAGAGGATGGGGACCCCTCACTGCAATTTCTTCACCGTCTGTCCTCTCCTCCTCCTGCTGCTGCTGGTTGATCATGGACATTAATGTATTTTATTTAATTGACATGCAGGTTGGCCTTAGGATTATTTAAAGAGAGAGAAGAATGAATCTGGTATTAAACTTCCAGTTTAAGTTCATATTGCTGACGTTCTCTGTTGCTGTTTATCATAGCACTGAGAGAGTGAGAGAGTTCTTTTGCACGGTGCAAAACATATTTAAATAGGTCAGAATTCGAAACTGCTTCACACATGACATGGGAACAATCTCCACATTTTAAAAAAAGTATTATACACTGTCACTTTCACAAACACTTGTTTTGCTTTAAGCACCTTGATAATGAAGTTGGTGCTTTGTGAACAGGAGAAGCTTCATGAATTGAAGCAGCTGCCGTGCCTAGGTTTTACTGTTCTATCCTTTAGGATGAGGGAGAGTGGGGGAAGCTGAAAGAAGCACTACAAAGCTGAACTATGATGCACTGAAAACTATTTTAATATTTCAAATGTGCCCCTGTAAAATGCATATCTGGGAATATGTTCATAAATGTTAGGTAAACTGAGCTGTGGTGTGTATGCAGTCTTAGTTTGTCTAAATTGATAGCATTTGAAATCAATAACTTGAGGGCAATGTGTCTGTATCTTCATCTGTTTCTGCATCTTCATCTACTTCCTAATACAGTACAAAAAACCATAATTATGCCAAGAGGATTTTGGCTCCTCTGAGACATAATGCCTAACACCCCATGGACATTGGTGAAGTAGATGTGGATTTCTACAGTTCTGTTTTATATTTAAATAAAATTTAGGATTCTTTTGGTCTGTATTCTGCTTTGTTTACTTTCTAAATAGTTTTTAATTAAACACATTTTAATGTATATACATGTTTGAGTGGCAGCTGTTGCACTTAATCAAATAAAAGGGAATGCAAATGACTTTGAAGCCTTTCTTATTTTCCCTCTCCATTTTATCTAGGGAATTTTTACGTTTGGGAAATCCTCTGAATTGTGGAGCCTGGGATAAAAAGCTGTTGAAACGATACAGAGTGCATAAACCAAGCTCACTCAGTTATGAGCCAGAGTTGAGAAGTAAGTGTTTTTATGTTTGAAATAGTTTTGAGGCACTCATTAGTAACCGCCAGACTGAAATTAGCCATGCTTCCACAAAGTTTAAGAGAGCTAACAAGTGAGATTTAATTAATGCTTGTAGGTAATAACAAGGAGTGAGGATTTCCCTTGTAGAGCCTAACTATGGTTGGCAGCAATTCCGACACTAGACATGGTCAACTAAGACACTGGATCTGAAACAAGTGTACAGCCCTGCTTTTAAGACAGCTTTTTCTTTCCACATTAAAGATCTGGTCCTGCATGCACAGGTACATGGCAGTTTTGAAACTTGGCTTTTCACCCCTGGATATAACTTTTTAAAGGTGTAAATTTGAGCAAATGTCTCTTCCCTACCAGTTAGATGAATCAATCGCTATTTTGTGGATGTATGCAAAGCTCAGGCTGGGTTACTGTTACGGAATGATGGACTCATTGCTAGATAGACTGGTTCTTAGGGAGAAAGAGGGGTGATGCTTTCGGTTCTGTCACACCCCTTAATTATGGTCAGTGGTGAAGAGGAGCAAATCATGCTGTCCGGGGGGTTGGGGCTGAGCTGTAAGGATCTGCTCCTCCTGCTGTTCCTGATCTCTTAACAAAGGTTAAAGGGCAGGCTGCACTACACCTGTGCCAGCCTCCTGTCTTGAACTGTTTAGGTATGGTTATTACAACCTGCCTTTTAATGCTTTTCTGTTTCCATTTACTGCAAAGTAGGACAGTTATTATTTCGTATGGGCAAACCTCTGGCCTCAAATAGTGAATGGTATATACTACTGGGTGCTCCCAAATTTCCATTTGTTTTACTGATCTTACAGCAATTAAGACCTACTGTTTTTTTTAATTGCAAAGAAGAAAGGAAGGATTTTATTTTCTCTGGTCACAGCCCAGTTAATCTGGCATAGCAGAATTCAAGACTGCTTCACTATGTTGAGCTCATTAGGACTTGGTTGATTTAATTTTAAATACTTCCATTTATGTAGGCTACGTTGTAGTTAATTAACCTGTGTTTAGAAAACCTTGCATCTCTGTAGATAAAACTTCTGTTACAGAAGTTTCACAAGCAGTTAATTTTGATGCACATTGGTGGCTGCACCATGTAAACTGGTAGTCGTGTGAATCAACAGTGGGTTGAATGGCAAAAATATTTTGGGACTTTGTAGGAAAAGACAAAATGTACTTTTGTCCCTTTTATTGTATTTGGGTTCTCTTACTGACAATACTAATCTCATGTGGATCTTCTTATTTTTATTTAAAAAAGTGTTTCGTTTTTTAACTTCTGCTATAGATAGCATGATTACATCAATGGAAGGCCTGGGTACCGACTGTGTGTTCAGTTTACATGAAGATAACCACTACAGGATAAGCAAGAGCCTTCTAAAACCAGCAGAAGGAAGCACAGTACCCCTGACGAGGGTGAAATGTTTGGTTTCCATGACAACCCCACATGATATTAGACTTCATGGCTCAGCAGTTACTCCTGCATTTATTGAGTTTGACACGTCTCTTGAAGGGTTTGGGTAAGGTCTTGTAAAGGCTCTTTTCATACTCTTTTCTTGTTTCAGAATAATGTTCGCAATTCCTAATGAACTTCTTTGATTTTTAAAACCATTAGTTGTGCCATGAAAGACTGCCTCTGATATAATAATGCACCTAATTCAGATGATGAGTTCTTTGAGTATAGATGATCCCACAAAGCAAATGTGGGTTATGTAGGTTAGATGTTTTGTGTGTGTGTTTAAAAAACAATTTCTTAGCAAAGAAGTGGCACCGACATCCAGTTCTTTTTTTTTTAAATCCCTTCGTTCCCTAGAAAAATTTTGTCAGAGGAAATGGAATGGAATCAGGCTTGGAGAAATAGAATTAATAATTAAAGTAGCAGCTTTAGAAAGGCAGTTCAGTGATCATGGAATAATCTCAGCATATTTGATTATTGTAGATTAAATATACACCTTGGCTTTCTTGAGCAACTTGTCTATTTTACTCAGTTTTTTATTCTTCTAATCTGTAAAGAGGCTTAATCTGCAAAGTTGGTATCTTAAAAGTATGCATTAATATTAAATTCTGTAATTCACTTACTGAAGTATTTATACAAGGAATTATCTTCATAAAATGAATTCTCGTTCATGCTCTTGAGAAAAGGAGCCATGCTCCTAATGCTGGCTTGATCATTAAGGGATCAAGAGCATGTTGTGCAATCTGTATTTTCCCTCTTTTACACACCCCTTTGCTTAAAATTCTCTCTCTGTTCCCTGCCATGGACTAAGTGATAACACCTGATGGATATTGACTGGAAGTACTGTTCCTAACTCATTGATCTTTATTTAACAGCTGTCTGTTCTTACCAAGTTTGGCCCCTCATAATGCACCTACCAACAATGTGGTCACAACAGGGCTTATTGATGGCACTGTGGTCAGTGGAATTGGAACTGGTAAGTCCTTTGCCATAGCCATAAGGGATGGATTTGGTGCGTCGTTTTCTGAAAGCAGCCCTATAACTACTCTTGACTCAGTTTACTTTTAACTTATGTAAATAAATCCTCTTGAATGCACTAGGAATCTGCAGGATTGCAACAGGAAAAAAGCTATGTTTATTGTAATGGAGCTCCATCAGACTACTGCAAAATGTTTCCTGAAGCCAAAATTGTGTAGGACTTTTTGATAGAATGAAAAGTAATAATAAGCATAGGCACAGGAAAAAAATAACCCAGTGGCAGAAGAGCCACTTAGTTTTTACATGGAGATGGTTGCCGGGGGCGATTATCCTTTTACATCCCGGGGCTACTTTGGTGATCAGCAGTGGACATGGCCATTATATGCACACACTCCCATGCCACACAGGTAGTACACATACTCGCTACACCTGTACATAGAGCTCTGTCTACCAAGGCAGGATGAGCGCTCTTGCAAAACCACTCCCATCCTAATTCATCCCCCCCTTGTGGGTGGAGGGAGACACTGCCTTTTTACATTTTGCGGAAGGTTCCGTGAAGAGTAAAATACAGGATTTCCAGCCCCCTCAACCCTGTCACTGAGCCAGCAGAGGAGTTTTATTTCCTGATCATAGCGCAGAGCATCACCATTGCCCAGATAGGGAAATAAGGCTGTGGGGGCTGGTTGGCATGCTGGCTGCATCCAGCTCACCCTGTGGGTTAGCTGCCTTTGCATTGAGCCATAGTTAAAAATAAGCTAACGCAAATGAGCAGCATGCTCAACTCTACCTGTTATTCCCCTGCTTTCCCCCAACTAGGTAGAAAGAATCCAGAGTTGTGCATTTATCTAATTATTAGAGCTGAGCTGAACTGGGGTCACGAGCTGCATGAACGTTTTCTTGCTCCTCACAAAGCAGCCCCCCTTGTGGAAGATTGGTGGGAGAGACTTGAAACAGCATGAAACAGTATGTAGAAAGAGGGAAAGCATCCTTGCTATAACTAGGATGATACTCCCTGTTTTGCCACACCATAACAAAGGAAGTGCAAAAGCAGATCACAGCAAGACGTGGTGTTAGCTAGATGCAGATCTGAATACCACGGCAAGGGAAGTGAAAGGGAGTACATTTCTCAGTTTCCAAGGCAACCGGGCAACTGTATTCTTTGAATTTATGTAGGGAATATGTCTTCATATTGCTAAAACAATAAAGCAACTTGTCCTCCCCCGACATATTGTGCTAGGGGAGCAGGCAGTGTAGGAGACATACATGTGCCCCTCCCCAGCAGGGGAAATGCCACTTCATTTGTCTTCATTGGCATTGCTTCATAACCAAATCTGATTGGCTACATAGCATGATATCATCTTACTCACAGTCTGATCCCTGGTTGGCTGTGATCTGAGATGGTGCAAGGGAGCTGGAATATTGTATTGTGGGGTTGGGGGGACTTTATGTTGTAAAATCCGAAAACATGAAGAAAAGAAAAAGAAAACAGATTAGCCACCCCTGTTCTATAGCATTATTGGTGTGAGCATGTGGAAAAGGTTTAATAAAATGTGACCTTTTGTTTTCATTGATATATACTACTGTAGAAACAGATTTTTTAAAAATTAAATATGCATATTGTAACAATAAACAGTATTAATGTCTACCACCTTTTCAGAATTCTCACTTCTCTCCTACACAAACAGCTGCAAATTTGGAGAAACTATATTCAAAGTTTTTGAAGAACTGTAATGTTTAGGCTTTTTCTACTGTGATTTAATACTTGACCCAATTGGGTTTAGCTCCTCCTGGTGCTTGAAGGCAGGAACGTGGTCACCCCACAGGAAACTTCTGCCCGGCTCCATTGCCTTGGACGGCCCCCAGTTGCATTCCTGTCTTTCACTCAGGGTGGTAGCTTTAGAATTACTCCCTGATGCAAGACTGTGTTTCAGGGTCAATTTCATTGTCTTTTCATCTTGTGTTCATTCCCCCTTCTTACAGGAGAGAGACTTTTCCCACCCCCATCTGGACTGAGCTATTCAAGTTGGTTTTGCATAGAACATTTTAGTACAGCTCCAAATCATCACCCAGTCAGGTTACTTACAGTTGTAAGACGGGCAAACAGCTCCGAGCAGCACTATATATGCCTTGCCATTGTCCTTTCTGCAAAAGACCGGTCACTGGTTGTTTCAACTAAAGAAGAACTGCTTCAGAACTATGGTAAGAAGCACACTGTGCAGCATATATTCCTCACCATTCTGTGTTATTGTGACAATAAGGCATGAAGCCCATGCTCCTCCCTAAAACCAGAATGGAGTGATGAGCTTGAGCAGTCCTTTCCCCGCTTATGTGCCCAGTTTCAGCATTAGATTTCCTGATTTATTAAGCCACATTTTCCCTTGTGACATCTGAACTGGGAAACATTGATTTCAGGGTTTTCTTCAAACCAGGGTTGCAATTTTCCCTCCCTTCTATCAACGGTTACTTTTAGAAAAGTTTTAACTGCCGCATTTCTGAATGCAAATAACTTGCCCAAATCATAACGTTCTTAATATTTTTTTAAAAGGTGGGGAGCAGATAGGTCTAAATGTACAGTACTAAATCTTAATTTAGTTGAATCTGATGCCTTATTGGTGCACTAAATAGAAAAATTGTGATACATAACATTTTTACTCTGTTACTTGCCACTTCATCACCTTGAGGCTATAGCACTGTGCTGGATGTCTGGCTACTTTTGATGAAAACTGCATACAGCCTGCTTCCTACTTGGGAGTGTTCAATTAATGTATATATTTATATGGTAATAGGAGCTGCCATTTAATTTTCTTTTGTCCTCAGTTGATGACTTCAGTGAAGAATCTTCCTGCTATGAAATCCTCCCTTGTTGCGCTCGTTTTCGTTGCGGCGACCATATAGTGGAAGGCCAGTGGCATCATATGGTTCTGGTTATGAGCAAAGGCATGCTGAAAAACAGCACCGCTGCACTCTACATTGATGGGCAGCTGATAAATACTGTGAAGGTAAGTTGAATACAATGGCATTCTGATTCTTTCTTGAGATAATGTATGTGAAGGACTACAAGCACTCTGAAGTGTTACTACCTTTGCATGTTTTGTGTTTAAGGTTTGAGTGCAACCTGGAGTGGTTGCCTTGAGTTGCTGATGGGGTTGGCTTTGAACCCATGGTTCAGCTGTTAATGTGAAGTGGGTGTTTTCTTCTGAACCAGATTGTGCATTGTGGGTGTATGTGAGATCAGTGTTAATCAGTTATCAGAGATCAAAGCACAGTTTTTGCTGCCATGATCAGAACCTTCTTTCCGGGTATTCTGTAACCATGGGGTCCATACTACTGGGTTTTTTGAAATCTTATTTTAAAGGCCTAGAGTTATCTTGTTTCCCTTGGGGGGGGGGGGATTTCTTCCAGATGACTAGCCTTGAATAGCATACAGAATAGCTGGTTAGCAGAGGGAGTAGGCTGTCTCTCTCAATCACAAACTCAGTGAACCATCCAACACCACAAACCCAATTCTGTACCTGAGACAAGAAGCTATTAAGAAAACAGCACAGGAGAAGCATGTGGGAAAATAAATGATTACCGTGTTTCCCCTATTTTAAGACACCGTCTTATATATTTTTCCCCTCAAGAAAACGCACTATGGCTTATTTTGAGGGGATGTCTTATTTTTTATTACGTAAGCCCAGCCCCACGTTTTCCTTGGCGTCCTCCAGAACTGCGCCTATCACTATGGCTTATTTTCGGGGTATGTCTTATATTTCACAAATGCGAAAAAATCCTGCTATGGCTTATTTTATGACTACGTCTTAAAATAGGGGAAACAGGGTACTTAGCAGTATATAGTCCCCTCTGCATTATTTAAATCAGTGATGTCAAAAGTCAGGTTCGATGGATGATACAGCATCCCTGATCTTTCAGCCGAAAGCTTTCAGCAGTTTGCAGAAGCCTATCATTGTAGCAGCCATCCCAGTCTGTGTGACATTAGCCACAACCAGTTCTGTGTGGTGTTCTTTTGCAGAACTAATATGTCACTCAAGCCCAGAAATGTGCTGCTGAGGTATCTATCATGTTTCCTTAAAATTGGCTAGTGGATCCCTCCTCTTGAAAGTGGGCTAGGTATTGTTGCGATTAATTCAGCTGACTGAAGCTAATGAGAGGTTTCCCAGCCCTTCTTTCAGCTAGTTAATAGGACAGCATTCTCACACCTTTCCAGCTAAAAGCTTATCAGAACATTTCCATTTGCAGAGTGATTAAGCTTCAGTTCTGTACAGTATTCGTATCTTCTTCCTATAACAGTTGGCGTCATAAATAGATGGCTGGTATATAGATCCAGTAACAATAGCTTACCTTTTTGCGTATTTCATTTATGTACCCCAAATTTACCTTCTGGTATCCAATGTAACATGGTATTATTGAAAGAAGCATGAAAGTTTCCTTTCTGGTGATACAACTCTTTAATGCCAATCAACAAGCAAAATAGGATGAATCAAGTGAAGTGGCATTTTGATTGATGAAATGAAGCAGAGTGTGCATTTCCGGTAGAAGATTAACCTTTTGTAATTTTAATTTTAATAATAATAATAATAATAATAATAATTTTATTATTTATACCCCGCCCATCTGGCTGGGTTTCCATTTTAGGTGCATTTTAGGTTTATCTCTGTTTCGTGTGGTTTATGGAACCTTTCCCTTGAGTTTCATGTTTTGCTGCTTCTCAGTTGTCTTCACCTCTCTCTTTTTCTTCCCTGTGGGAGGAGCTTGTGCAAAAAATGACTGAGAAAGTCCCAAGGCCAGCTCCAGATGTTTCTTCCCCCCCCCCTCTAGTCAAGAGTCATGGAGGAGGAGGAGGTTGAAAGTTGTTGAGAACTTGATTAATCCTCCTTGTGCATTTTTGGGTTATGGATTCTTGGGCAGGGAGGTACTACGCAAGTGCATAGAGCAGCAGCAAATCACCACCCCAACCCTATCCAGAGACAAAGAGGAGACCCCCCTCTCTCTGTCCCTCCTTGAGTGAGCGACTGCCTCTGCACCTTTCCTGCCAAGGAACCTAGTGTGTTCTGAAGTAGGCAATACTTCACTTTGGTGATGTGAGACTTGTTTCATTTGCTACTGTTTTCGTTCCTGCTTGCGCTAGCCAGCCATCACTAGGAGAGAAGGGTGGAGTCAGGTTGGAGAAGATATGAAAGGATGAGTTTAATTGGAGGCAGGGAAAAGCAGGGATTGTGAAGGAATTATATGATTTTGGGTTTTGTGTTGGTTGTGATTTTGGGTTTTGTGTTGGTTCCAACGTTTTAAGTGTTTGGGAAGGACATTGCTTCATGCCTTGGATTAAGGGTGAGAGGGGATATGTGTCTGGTCCTACCTTTGAGTGATTTGTGAGAGGGGAGATGATGGATTGATTGATTTGAACCATTTGTTTCTATCGGTACGTTTACGTGATTTGGAGAATATTCAGATTGGGTGGATTTGGAAAAGAATTAATCTTTTTATTTTATGTTTGCACATCTGTGTGTATTTTTAAACACAAATATCACATGTGTTCTTACTGCCAGAGGTGTTCTTAGCTCTCTTGTCAGAGAGGAATTTTCTTGTTGAAATATTTCATTGAATGGATGGTGCATTTATAAATGAAACAACCTTTCCACTAAAGATGCAGTTGTGCTGTGCACTCCTGTGCATGCTTACTCAGATGTTAGCTGTTCACTGAAGCTTATCTCCGGTAAGTGTGCATAGGATTGCAGCATTTAAATGATTAACACGTGTTGCTAAATTTTCAAGGTTGTTTTTCTCATTTTTCGTTCCTTTTTTCTGATACTGTAAAAACCTTTAAAAAGCAGCCTTTCTTCCTTGAAAGTATGCCTGGAAAGACAGTTTCATGCTGAAATACTTTATATACATATGCAAATATATGCAAATATAACCAGATTAAATTCCCTCTGGAGGGAATGTTCAAAATGTTTGCCATCAGCACATGTGGTCTAATCACAGTCAGCTTGTGTAGCTTCTTATTCTGTTACAGACTTCCATTAATGTTTAGATGAATTTATGTATGCTAAAAAAATTGGGGGGGTTTTCTGACCAGCATTGGTATTTATTTTACAGCTTCATTATATTTTATATTTTATATTTTACAGCTTCATTATATTCACAGTAGTCCTGGTGGTTCAAGTTGTGCTAATCCACCAGTAGTCAGCACAGTTTACACCTATATAGGCTCGCCACCTGCTCAACGCCAGCTCTCATCCCTTGTTTGGCGGCTGGGGCCAACCCATTTCTTAGAAGAGGTCTTGCCTCCATCAAGTGTTAGCACGATTTATGAACTAGGACCAAACTATGTTGGAAGCTTTCAAGCTGTATATATGCCATGTAAGTAAAAGTTATCCTCGTGTGGTGTTTTTTGTTTGCTTGTCTTTTGATTTAGGTCTGGGTGGTCACTGTGGGAGACAAAACACTGGGCAAAGCAGGGCATTGTCTTATCCACTACGTTGCATCAGCTCACAGTGAAATGTGTTTCTCTCATTCTGAAGGCAAGGATTCAAAACCAGAAGGAGTCAGCCCATCTCCAGTATCATTGGTCCCAGAAGAGAAAGTTTCTTTTGGCCTGTATGCACTCTCCGTTTCATCACTGACAGTGGCAAGGATTAGAAAAGTTTATAACAAACTGGACAGTAAGGCCATAGCCAAGCAGGTAAGCTGGAACACTCAGGTTGAAGAAGACTTTACCATCTGGCTAGTTTTATGATTTTAACTCGAGAAGTGCCATGTTATGTAATTGTGGATGTCACACACATTAACAGAGAGCATGCACCAGCACTGTTAATACTGGAAGCTATGCATGTGTGCTGGGGCTGCTGAATTGAGACTAATGCATTAACCTTTTGTTCATGATGCCTCTGTCTATATGGACCCACAAAGAGTTGGCTCAAGTCCGTAAATTAAAAGCGAATTAAACCATATCTGCTAACCTGTTCTTTAAAACTTCCAAGAGAAATACTTTGCACTACCCCTTTAGGCTGCTAGTACTGCTACCTCACAGCTCAGCCTGTATTAATCCTTGAATCAAAATTCAAGTGTTCAGAATTGACCTAACCTTACCTTTTGGGGGGGGACTAAGCATTGTTCTGTCACTTCATAAAAAGGTATTAAACACTTTGTGCCGCTGAAGAAACCCTCTAAATGATCAGTTTTCCTTGTTTTAATTAGTTGGCTGTTTCATCTCATGAGAATGCCACTCCAGTGAAGCTGCTTCACAATTCAGGAGGACATCTGAATGGACCCGCGCGTACCATTGGTGCAGCTCTGATAGGATATCTGGGTGAGATGAGTTGCAGTTCTTTCACTTCTTTAGTTCCAGTGTTTAGTTGCAATATAGAGTTTAAGGTGCTTTTTACACATTGACCATGGTACTAGAGGCTCAGATCCGAGCTTGGGAGCCCTCTAAATGCAGGTGCTTCTTTTCCCTCTAAGTAGAGGAACACCCAGCACATGGGATGGGGAATCCTGATCTCTGCCCCAATATCACGAACTCTAGGCATTGGCTCATGCTCTTTGGCTTTGCCTTGTGGTGTTGGCACCCTTGGCACGATAAAAGAATAACTGGACATGATTGGCAGCATCCTATTGTCCCTTAGAATACATATCTGGAATCTTGCCATGCTTATTTCTGCCTCGTTTACCAAGCAGTCTGCTCCTTGGAAATTCTCACAAGGTTTCTATCAATTCCTGGCCTTTAGGCATCTGATGTGTAGTCCCTCCTCATATGTCAAGATTTGTAATCTCTGAGAATTATTATTCCGTGATTTTATTTTGGTGGTCCATGCTTCCAAATCTATGGTTCTTAAAATAGCCAAAGTTTGTGGTCTTCGCTTTTGTGGAGTTTGGATAAAATGTATGGGCCTTCTTACTGCTCCCTTGGCTGACTAGTCATATGCAGGTTGGTCCCTATTAGTGCCTTGGGCACTTTTCAAAATGAAAAGGCAGGATAAAAATCTGCTTCAGCAAATTAGCATTAGTGGTGGAAATGGATGGTTTTTACTTTAGGCTCATGCATGCTTTTCCATGGGGGAATGTTATGAGAGCAGGAAGGATCACAGCTCAGTGATAGAGTTTTGCATTTATAATGAAATAAATTTATGAAAACAAAATATGCATGCAGAAGGTCCTAGTTTCAGTCATCAGCATCTTCAGGTGTGGATTGGAAAAGAGATCTGCCTGAAATCCTGGAGAACTGCTGTTGGTCAGTATAAACAATAGTGAGTTAGATGGGCTGTTTATGGGAGAGATTTGATGCAAGGGATGGATGACACTGGCTTGACCAGAAATCAACGCTGAAAAAAATCTCAGTAGCTTTATGTTTCTTCAAGTAGTTTAAGTTGCACACTTGAGCGCCCCATTTCCCCCTCACATCTTATAGTCCCATCCACCTACCAAGAAAAACAAACCCTTACCTTGGATAGAGATGGCGAACTGGCAGCAGGGAGTGGAGTAAGTAGCCAACGGCAAGGGTATGGGTTGTGGTCAAAGTCCACAGAGCTCACTCGACTCTCTCGCTGCCCTGCAAGTTGCCAGTGGTGAAGGAGAGGTACAAGCAGTAGTGGACAGGGTGATAGGGCTGGACTGCTCGTTTGGCCCCTGTCTGGTTGAATCACTGCAGCATCCTGGGATGGAGAGAAGGAATGCAATGGTGGTGAGGTTGGTGTGGTGCAGCCACCATGGCAGGAGCATTGGGTTGCAATTTACATTGCACCAACCTTGCCACCACTGTGCCCCTCCCCCACTCCATCCTGGTATGCTGCAGCGATTCATCTTAGCGGGGCATCCCCACTATGCCATCCTCTGCTGGGCACACCACCAGTTTGAGGACGGGCAAGCTTGAAGGATGGTTGTGCCTTCCTTGAGTTGTGGCTGTCCTAATTAGGCCAGCATTGTTAGCACATGTTTGAGCACCCCATATAATTGAGTAATTGCCCCATCTCTCATTTCAGTTAAACTCCGTTGTCTTATTTGCATGTAATTGTTCAGCAGATGGATTGTGAGTCTCCTTTGAAAGCAAAATGCGCTAGAAGTCATGTTAATTTTATATAGTTTACGTTTACTACAAATGAGCTAATTTCCCGTCTGCTCATTAAGGGCTTTTGTCTGGTTTGGTTTGTTTCTGTTTCTGATGTTGTAGGTTCTTGGGAAATGGGAAATGCATTCACTGTTTTTGAATCACATTAGAAGTTTTTGGTTGTACAGCAACCCATTAAATGCACTAATGCCAATTGGGTTATTTTTTGCCACGTTATGCTCAGGAGTAAGAACGTTTGTCCCAAAGCCTGTTGCCACTACGTTACAGTACATTGGTGGAGCAGCTGCTATTCTGGGTCTGGTAGCCATGGCTTCGGATGTCGAGGGGCTGTATGCTGCTGTGAAGGCCCTTGTGTGTGTGGTAAAGAGCAACCCTCTGGCTAGCAAAGAAATGGAAAGAATCAAAGGTTATCAGGTGCGTGCAATTTGAATTCTTACATGATTTTGCACTTCCAGCATTGATGCATCAACACATTTCAATACTACCTTGCCTTTGAAGTCAATTGCATTATTTAGCTCTGTTTCCTTGTGTACTGTAAAGGCTTTCAGTCAGTGACAGCTCTGCGGTTAAAGTGAAGCACCATCAGAATATGGTCATCGTGTCAGATCTGTGACATCTGCTAGCTCAGCAGAGACTCTTATCTGCTGCCAAATCAAAGGAAGAACACGCAGGAGCCTGAAGAGAAATACATGAGGAGGAGCTTCTATTGTTGTTACCGTAATCAAGGGCAGTGCACCATCTGTGTCAGTTGAAGGGCATTTGAAGCCAGTAGTGAGGTTGATTTATCTGTCTATTTGAAAACATAGTAATTTGTTCGGACAAATGGATGGAGCTTCTCCTACGAGTTGGGAATGACTTTCCATCAAAGGAGATGAGACCCTTGTTCTAATCTCATCAAGTCCAAGATGACTTCCCTTACCTTCAACGTGCCATACGATTTAGAATGGGCTGTTTTGTGTATGAGGCCCATCTATCACTTAGCCGCTGAACTGAATTTGCCAATAGGAGTCCTGTTTAGCATTGAAAGAACTAGATAATCATCACTGTGAGGCTTCTTTATTAGCCATTCTGCCTGCATTTGATTTGCTTTCAATAGGCACCAAATATTATTGTCTTCTGAAAACTAGTCACGGCCCAGACGAGTTATGTTCCGTACCGAGGTAGGAACACTTACACTGGGCAGTAAAACGTGCTTTAGAAATTGCTTCCTTCTAAGCACATTTTTTAAAAATCAAAGAAAATGTTTTGGAATTCAAAGGTAATGGATTCAGAAATACTGATAACTTGTATTTCAAAATGAAGCTGCATGTCCTTTGCAGGACTCCTGTTATATCCACCTGGATAATCAAATATTAAATTACAAAAGGCTGCAACTGCTACCCCCAATCTTTTCACCCACCATGCTGACTTTCTTTTGTTTCCTTTTGACAAGTAGTTATTTGTAGGACTAGTCACTAGCAACCCCATCCCTGAGAATAGCCTCTTCATTTCAGAATGCCTGCTGTTTTGTCGGTTAATGTCAACTTTACCTCTTTCTGCTTTTCCATTGTAATTCTTGGTATTATCAACAGTTTACGACAAAGAAATGTACACTATACATGATCTTTGAATTTACAAAAGCATGACTCTGCAAATGGCTCTGCCCTGCTGTGATACTTTTTATTATGCTTGCAATAAGATGATATTTCCTTTGTCTGCAAAATGCTGTAACAACTATAAAAGGAGGAGGGGAAACCTACTTTGCCACTCAGTGTCCATATGTTGCTTACTTGTATTTCAGTTATTGGCAATGCTGTTAAAGAAGAAACGCTCTCTTCTGAATAGCCACATTCTTCATTTGACCTTTTCCTTGGTGGGGACTGTTGACAGCGGTCACGAAACATCCATTATTCCAAATTCAACTGCCTTCCAGGACCTGCTTTGCGACTTCGAGGTACATAGGGCACCCCTGAAAGCTAGAAATTATTACAATCATTACGAAACCTGGGGCAAGTGTTTTCTGAACAGAAAGCACGCCAGTGAAAGAGAGAGTGGTTTTGTGGATCTCATGAAACTACATATCTAATGCAGTACATTATGCAATTGCAGTGCAGAGAGACTCTAATCCATCAGCAATGTTGATTGATTGTAACGCAGCCCTCTTAAAATATATTACATTATTCTGTTTCGTGAAGGAGGTAAGTTTTGAAGCTAAACTCAAGAGTTGGTGTCAGAAATGCCTTTTGAAATAACACATGATCAATCATGAACGGTCTCTAACGTAATCGTTTTGCCACAGGATAGCACTTTGCAGTTACTCAGCTAGGGTGGCACACAGTGTGGAAAACTATGTTGCAGGTGAAAATTAATATGGAGTCTGACATGTATTTGAATGAAATATTCAGTGTCAGGCTTGGCTCCCTTAAATTGAGAGCAAGAATTGAATGAAGACTTGAAGGGAAGGGAAGGCGAATAGATGCCGGTAAGGAGCAGCATGAGCAGTTTACTGTTTGCTCAGACCAGTGAAGCACCCTGACCTAGAAACCTTTTCACGAGTCAGGCATTATGATATATCCTGCTAAGGTTGTTGGTGTAAAGCAGAGACGGGACCTATTTCAGCCGGAGGGCCACATTCCCTTCTGGGGAACCTTCTGGGGGCCACTTGCCAATGGTGGGAAGGGACAGAGTCAAAAGTGGGCAGAGCATTGAATGGTAATTGTTTTCCTTTGTGCAGTAGGCTAGTTCCTACACACATCCACACACCGCTTTCTATCCTCCATCCAGGCCAGTAAGAAGCATTATCAGAGTTCAACGATGCATTTTAGGTAGGCAGAAACATAGAATCCTAGAATTGTAGAGTTGGAAGGGATCCCAATTTCATCAAGTCCAACCCCCTGCAATGCAGGAATCTCAGCTAAAGCATCCCTGACAGATGTCCATCCAACCTCTGCTAAAATACCTCCAAGGAAAGAGAGTCCACCACCTCTTGTGGGAGTCTGTTCCGCTGTCAAACAGCTCTTACTATCAGAAAGTTCTTCTGGGTGTTTAGTCGGAATCTCCTTTCTTGTAACTTGAATCCATTGTTTCAGGTCCTACCCTCCAGAGCAGGAAAAAACAAGCTTGCTCCATCTTCTACGTGACAGCTGTTTAGATATTTGAAGATGGATATCATATCTCCTCTCAGTCTCCTCTTTTGCACACTAAACATACCCAATTCCCTCAACCGTTCCTCCTAAGGCTTGGCTTCCAGGCCCTTTATCATCACTCAGGTGCAAAGCAGGGCTAGTAAGAGGATGTGGCCTTGGGTAAGATGGTGTGGCTTTGGAGTGCCCCGTGGGTCAGACAGAGAGGCCTGAACGGCTGCATTTTTTTGAGCATCCCCATCCATGGTATCGAGAAACTGCCTTACCACTGTAGCTGGTCTCACTGCAGTTTCCTTCATTAGCCCAAACTCAGTGGCTGCCCCCAGACAGAATCCTCACCTGACATCGATTAAGTTGTCTGCTCAAGGTCCACTGTAGTGCTTTGGCAGGTTTCAGTGTTGGAGAGTGCACAAAATGGCAGTGGCAACACTGGCAATAGATACTGGGTGGCGTGGGTGGGTTCCACGGGTCCTATGAATGGAATATGGGTCGAGTGACCATTTTCTGAATTTGTGTTGTGCATGACTAGCAAATAATGACTCAGGCAGATTCTGGTTTCCCGCCTTTGTGTTTAAACTGATAATCCAAACGCACAGTATTTGTAGTTTTAAGTAATGCCAGCGGAACTGAGGGACAAGATTTGATAAAGGGAAGGATTAGCTGATAGTAAACAGCAAAATTATGGTGCTGGAGAAGACTCTTGAGAGTCCCATGGACTGCAAGAAGATCAAACCTATCCATTCTTAAAGAAATCAGCCCTGAATGCTCACTAGAAGGACAGATCCTGAAGTTGAGGCTCCAGTACTTTGGCCACCTCATGAGAAGAAAAGACTCACTAGAAAAGACCCTGATGTTGGGAAAGATGGAGGGCACAAGGAGAAGGGGACGACAGAGGATGAGATGGTTGGACAGTGTTCTCGAAGCTACTAACATGAGTTTGGCCAAACTGCAGAGGCAGTGAAGGATAGGCGTGCCTGGCGTGCTCTGGTCCATGGGGTCACGAAGAGTCGGACACGACTGAACGACTTAACAACAACAAAACAGCAAAAGACAGCTTAGACTGATGACCAGAAAATGAGAATTTTTTTCAAAATGAAAGGGAGTTTGTATATGTGGTCTTGAGAAGTAGGATTTTTGAGGCTGTTGCAGATAGAACGATATCACAGAAAACATAAAATCGGAAATGAAGAAAGGCGGGGGCCGGGGGGGGGGAGAGAGAAGCAGCAGCACATTACCTTAAGCAAAGTCAAGGGTATGAGAAAGGGAAATGATTGGGCAGACAAGTTAAGTTTGGAGGTTGAAATGAAAATACTTTTGACTGTGTAGTTTGATTTGCAGTAGCTTTTCACATCGCTGTTAGCTGAAGGAGGTCTGCAGATTGATCATAATAAGAGGAGAAAGGGATTATTTTTGCAGTGACAGAAGGCTAGCAGGAAGTAGCCTTTGAAGAAGAGATTTAAGTTATTGAGAATAGAGGTGTCCAGGCCACAAACAAAGGCTTTAGCAATAACTGAAGCAAATAATCAAGATGGAGAAAATGACTAGTATTTTTCTATGAACATTTTCTTATCACTATCTCGTTCTGATTCATTTTTTATCAGGTTAATTAGACTTTCCCCTTTTTGTTTTCTTCCTTAATAACAATGTCAATTTTTATCATAGTTAAGTAAAACCCAAGTCACATTCACACACTTGTATGTGTCAAGTGGAAGTCGATAAACTTACTTCTGCGGCATTGATTAATGTGCTGTATTAGCGCTGTTTGTTGTTTAGTTTTCAGATTGTAATCTTCCCCTGTTAGATTCTCAATCTTTTATAAATGGAAGATGAAGAGGCTAAATCTTGTCATTTTATATCTGCAGATCAACTAGAATATGAATTTACTTGTTCTTCACTTGTTTAATCCATGGGCTTTATTGTTTGATTGGTGGGCTGACAATTGCAATCTGGTATGGAAAGAAAAGAATAATTGTTTATGATAACATCATTTAGACTCTTACTTTTTTCCAATGGGAAAAAGTAACACCTGGGACAAAAACGGCAATAGCTAACTCTAATATTGGTAGTCTAGAATAACTCTACTAAGCAGAATAGTACATGCCAGCTACAAATCAGCTGTATATTTTGTATTTCAGGTCTGGCTGCATGCACCCTATGAACTTCACCTTTCCTTATTCGAACATTTCATTGAACTTCTTACTGAATCCAGGTAACTTCTGATATAATTTGTCTTGTAAACAATACAGCATTATGTACAATCCAGATTTTGCCTCCCAGTCTCTCTCCCCTTTGCTTGCTGTAATGCCGCGTCATGGTTTTGCTTTGATATGATTTGAAGGGTTGTTTTTTTATGATGGGAGAATAGGAAAGGAGAGGTGGAACTTGTGGAAAAATACCGAAAGACAGACAGTGAGTTAAGAGAGCTGGACCGAATTGAATACTAAGCACCTAGTTTTAACTATTGGAAGTTCCATTCAGATAGTTATGAAGACTACAATATAAAATGCAAACATGAAGTCGTGTTTTGTTATGTCATTGGCCATGCTGGCTGGATGTATTCCAAAACATTTCATTAGCACAGGGATGGGGAAGATTGCGTTAGACCAGGCATCCCCAAACTCGGCCCTCCAGCTGTTTTGGGACTACAACTCCAATCATCATAACAGGACCAGTGGTCAGGGATGATGGGAATTGTAGTCCCAAAACAGCTGGAGGGGCTAGTTTGGAGATGCCTGCATGAGACCCATCAGGTATTTGGTGGGCAGGCCCAAGAGACTAGGCTTTTTCTGTAGTCAGAAACTTACTTTCCCTGGGAAGGAGATTCAGTCTGGTCCACACAGCTGCTTTTTTCCACAGCAGTTGGCCTACTTGCTTCAACAGCGTTCAGCTGTTTTAACTGTGTTATATACATATGTATGTTAACAACAAAGATTGTCAGCAAACAAAAAACAGTGGCCGAAGGTATTTCCAAACCAATCTGTTTATATAAATTAGTTTTTGTTTGCTCTTATTCTTGGCTGCTACCGATTTTACCTATGTTCTTATCTATCATGATGACTAAGGTTATGATTTATTTGGGGGTTTGTAAGCAACCATGAAATGAATGTATCTGGTGTAAAGCCAGGTTAAAGAAACTAATTGAAGTAAATGGGGGGAAATGTATTCACACATTTGACATTATATTCTCATTACATGGTATGAATATAAGTCATGTAGATTGCTAGATCCATCTTTTCTTTTTCTTTTTTTGAGCTATAGTGCATGGGCTACTCAAATCAATGAGAATTGCTTATTATTTAAGCTGTTATTTTCATTTCAGTGAAGCAGCGAAGAATGCAAAACTGATGAGGGAGTTCCAGCTTATCCCAAAACTTCTGCTGACACTTCGAGATATGTCTTTGTCTCAGCCAACTATTGCCGCTATTAGCAACGTACTAAGCTATTTGCTTCAAGGATTCCCTAGCAGCAATGACTTGCTCAGGTACCAAATAGAGTTATCCTTTGATTTCCTTCTTTCTACCAAAAAGAAAAAAAAGATTGCATGTTTCTCTGTGAGACTACATTTATCTTCTGTTGCTCTGAATCTACCAGTCTGGGAAACATAAAACATTCCTTATGTACACAGTTTTTTCATGCTTGGTAAATTTAATAATCTTTTACCGTGGCTTTCCAGAATCCATTTCAAAATACCTTGAAGGTGATGTTCTTTCCCTTCCCTGTGCTTCAAAATGTCCTATGTATAGTAATTTTGCACACATGTAGAGAGAGACAGGAGAGTTATCCAGGACAATTTGTTTCAGATTAGTTTTGACAAGTGTGTGTATGTGTGTGTGCATGCGTGCGTGCGTGCGTGCATGTGTGACTGAGGCAACTTTATTCAATCCTAATAAATGTCAGGATCTGAATTTTAAAGAAAATAATTGCTGCTTAGTGTTACTTTGCAGCCAATGTTAATTAATTACGAATTAAACTCCACTTGTCAAACGGAGTGCATGCTGTTTTTCCCCCTCTTATCCACCAAGGTTTGGGCAGTTCATCTCTTCTACTTTGCCTACATTTGCAGTCTGTGAGAAATTTGTAGTCATGGAGATGAACAATGAAGAAAAGCTTGACACTGGTAAGTAGTTCCAAGTTCTTGAGACCTAGTAGAAGAGAAGAAATCACTTGAGACATGTTTTCTCATCACCACGGATGATTATCTCTTTATTTCCAGTGCTACAGTCCCTTCACTTTTCCTCTCTAGAGAGATAACCTTTTAATTAGGATGGCCCTTTTAAAGTTAATTTTCCAAGGTTGCACTCTACAAACTTCAGCACCCAAGAAGCTCTCATTTAAGTCAAAGAGGCTGGCATGGAAATAAATTCCACTGGCTTGTGTTGCAGAAAGTTAAGAGAAAAGTCATTTTCACAGAAATAAAAGTAAAAGAAAACTTACTGCATGGCCCTAAAATGTTAAATCTCCTGCCATAGATCCTCTATGATATTTACATGTAAAAGCAGTGGTTGCGACCAAGTGTGTGGGACTTGGCCACACAGAGTTGAAAGTGATTAGTCTCATTGATTTTGGTTTTCTTTTCATGTAAAAGGAATTAGGTTTAATTGAACATCCAAGCCATCTAAATGGAAATGAAGTGGAAGAAATGTTTACATTGGCACTTTTTGAAGTGTAGTCTACAAGAAAAGTAATGAAATTCCAGGTGGCCTGCATGGACCACGGCTCTTCAATTGTTCTGAACCATAAATTGCATGAAAAAGCAGGAGTAAACAATTTCTAGCATATACTTTAAAGGTAGCAGAGTTTGTTTTTCTTGGCTACACTGTACCATTAAACATCAGCTGGAAGTTCTTCCCCTCTTCCCTTCCCTTTGTGTGAAAAGGAAAAAGTAACGAAGTCTGAAATGAAAACAAAACAAAACGGAGCCTTTATGAGCTTTAAAACCCTCTTAACTTTATGCCCTCTACCATTCTGCTCTTTAGTTCAGAAATTACGACTATTTTCCCTCCACCTTTTATTGCCCTGAACATGATGAGAACTTTTATAGTGCTTCTGCATACTTACTGTACATATTCTCCTTGAGCACATAGAGTAGAAGAAAGAAACTGAAGAAAAGAAAATGGCTAATTTGAAGTGTTTGTCGTATTGTCCTTGCCTAGGCAATTTCCCCACCATTCAAGTTGGTTAAATGTTTCAGTCTTGATTAGTAGGTTCATCTTCACTCACCTTGGAATCTATTTTATGGTGTACTAGTAACGATAATTTAAATTCACACTCTTGCTACATGAAATTCATTTGGGCGTAGTTTGTTCTTAACTGTGGGTGCAATCACAGTGAATTTACTGATGAATTTCCCCTTTTCTGTTTGTGACGACAGCCATTCTGTAACCTGCAACTGTTATTTTCAATGAGCAGTCTAGCGTATTTTCAACTCAAGCAGGTTTTAGTCATATACTTGTTTGTTACAATAGCAGAAAACTATTTACAAACCAGTTGTATTTTGAGGGGGCGGGAGGCTTAATGGCAAGTGATGTTATTTTAGAAGATACAGTACTTGCAAGAAGTATTCCATTGATGTGTTTCAAAGCTAACTATGCATTTTGTTTTAGGAACAGAAGAAGACTTTGGAGGTCTTGTTTCTGCAAATCTTATCCTTCTGAGGAACCGATTGCTGGACATACTGCTTAAGCTTGTGTATACATCTAAAGAAAAATCCAGTGTCAACTTGCAGTGAGTCCAAGTAGCCTAACTTTTGCTAGAAAATGTGACTGTCAAGAACCCACAACGCCTTAATGGACAAAAACGAGGCTTAGTCAAGCTCTACTTGAGAGTTCCACGGATGGTGTTAGCTGCTTTCAGCATATCCCTGTAATTGGCATGGTGTTGTACCACTGTGCCATAGCAAAGGCAGTCATTATTATGGCGGCTACATCTATGCTTGTGGAATTACCGCCACATGTTTCTGTGCACAGCTGTGTACACCTGGAATTGGGCAAGTAGATGGTTAATTAATAGTGAAATGCTAATAAGGCAACCATCTATTGACGGCATTTATTTAAAGAGATTGCAGGTTTTTATGTATTTATCAATTTCATTTATTTCAGAGCCACGCTGTTCCAAAGTTTGGGGTCAGCCTATTTGTATAAAGACACCCTTCCAAAGACATCTGGAATGGAATTTGGGTGACCCTGCAGGGGAATTGAGTTGCACAGTTGAGAAGCATCCTCTAAAAATGCTTCTCGGTTCCCCTGTGTGGCCCTTGGTTGGTTCATGGTGCAGTAATAGTAATAATAATTTAAAGTAATTGAAGTGATGAACCAGTTCTTCATGTATTATCATTCATTAAATAGCCTTATAGACTGAAGGAAATTTTCCATTTATGAAAAATTATTTCATAGGAAAGGACCAACTACTCCAACCCCATGCAATGCAGGAATCTTTTGCCCAACATGGGGCTTGAACCCACAACCCTGAGTCTCATGCTCTACCGACTGAGCTATCCAGCAGAGATTATTCTGAATGCTCTTAAGGAGAGTTAGCGCATTCTCAATTGTGTATGCTCAACCTTGCAAAATGCAAACAGAGTTAAAGTTACATATCAAACAGAATGAAAAGCACCTAACATTTTTCTCCTATAAGGCTTGCCCATTTTGTCTGGCTTTAGTCCATTAATTCTGTAGCATTCCCCCTACTTTTTATTCAGGGCTTGTGAAGAACTGGTCCGAACCCTGGGGTTTGACTGGATTATGCTGTTTATGGAAGAGCACTTGCACCCTACCACAGTGACAGCAGCCATGAGGATTCTGGTGGTCCTGTTGAGCAACCCAGCCATTCTCATCAAATTCAAGGAAGGCCTTACTGGCGGGGGCTGGCTTGAGCAAACAGATTCTGTGTTGACTAATAAGATTGGAACGGTGCTTGGTATGAATATTTAAAAAGTCCTAATTTTTGAACCCTTTTTGTCCCCACCCCCACTTATTTTATTTTATTTTATTTTGATTTGATTTGATTTGATTTGAATGTTGTGACTAATGCAGAATTGATCTAGTACCAGGAAAGCCAGTTTCAATGTAGCATTCTTAAAGGTTGGTCTCTGGAGTGAATTTCTGGAGGCATGCACTCAGAAAGAAGTGCATCCTGTGGAATGTACTCCTGCTGCAGGCGTGGGTGATTTGAGCTCACACCTTTATGGATGAGCACATTTCACAGATAGCTCATTAAGGCAAAACAGTTTTAGTCTGTCTGTGATTATGGCTGTAAAACACCCATGTAAATCAACTCCAGCCATGCACAGGATCATGGACTAGACTAGTCTGTGACATTATCAGATACCGTATTGGCCCGAATATAAGCCTCACCTTTAAATTTGGGGGGGGGGGAGAGAAAAAATACCCGAATATAAGCTACTCTATTCCTCACTACTCCTGGCTGCATACTGGGGGGGGGGGGGGAGCCGTGCTGCGTTGGCAGTCGCCTTTCCCCTTCCTCGTTCTCTCCCTTCCCGGCCTTAGAGGAGAGGACGGGAGGCTACGCACAGTGCAGGCACTGCTTTGCCACATTCCCGGCGCTGTTTGCCCTGCGCTCCTGTCTGCATACCGTAAGGTCGCGAATATAAGCCGCACTTTAACTTTTCACGGTCGGAATTTGGGGGAAAAGTGAGCTTTATATTCAGGCCAAAGCATCCCAGTGAATCTGACAAACTCAGTTAGGTTTCCATGGAACAGTGCTGCATAGGAGCACAGTGACATCTGAGGAATATGGAGGATCGTTCATAGTGCAGTGCTTTGTATGTTTACTCAGAAATAAGTCCCACTCAGTGGGGTTTACTCCGTAGTAAGGGCACTTAAGAGTATAGCCTTAGTCACCTTTCAATGAACGTTGAAGCTAGAATCCAAATCCATTATGTCCCAGCTTCCTCCCATGTGTGGGGAGGGTGATGTGTGGGTTGTTGTACACAAGCAATCTTCGTGTTTGCACTTCCCAAATTATCTCTTGACGTTATTGGAACAGCAATTGCAGCAGCTGCTGTAATATAAGAATAGGTCCAAAATAAAATATTTGGAAAGTACTGACATGACTATACCTTTAAAATTGGAGGAGAGAATTGAGCAACCATCTATAAACCTGAGTTGTACCTGATGAGCATCTCTATATTAGGGCATAGTCCATTACTTAGCAAGAGAGTATACTAAAATTTGAATCTTTGTAACAGAAGCAAAATAATTAAATTTCAAACCTTGAATGGTAGATGACATTCTTTATGCCAGATGTCTTTTTATAAGAGAATCTTATTTATCAGGGATGACAGGTAGAGGGCACAGAACAAAAGATAGTGAACATTTTTGGATGATACTGAGATTGTGGAATTTAGGTGAAATTGGATTCCAATTTGAGTTCTACGTGGAAATGAGAAGATCATGTATTTTAAAATAAATTTGGTCCTATTTCACTGCCACTGTCTTGTATTCTCATAGAAGAATCATAATAAGAATAATAAGACAAGCATTTTGTACCAGTGTTGTTTATTATTACATTTTGCTGGCAACTTTCTTCTTCTTCATGTACTTAAAACAATGGTATTTCAGAGTTTCTCCTTAAATTGAATCACCTTATTCCCTGGATGTAGCCTGTGTTTGAAAACAGTAATATTGTTCTGGGTTCCCACCCCCCACCCCCACCCCATCTGTGTTTAGTTCTCCTATGTTCATAATTTTTGACAAATCCAAACCAATAAAATGCTGGTGCTTGGGAACCCTGCACAATGGATTTTGACAGGTGGGCAGGACTACCTACCTGTCCCTCATGAGATGCCATATTGATGTTATGTGATTGGCAGATGGGTTATCCTGCCCACCTGTCAAAAGTTGGCCCACAGGATGGGGCCAGGTAAAGATCTGGCCCTTGGATCCAGTAGGGTTCCCCACCCCTGATTTAAAGAGATGTTAACCTTTTTATTGGTAGCAGCAAGAAAGGAGGATGGATGTATGATGCAAGATGGTCTATGGCAGGCATAGGCAAACTCGGTCCTCCAGATGTTTTGAGACTGCAATTCCCATCATCCCTGACCACTGGTCCTGTTAGCTAGGGATGATGGGAGTTGTAGTCCCAAATCATATGGAGGGCTGAGTTTGCCTATGCCTGGGCTATGGGTTGTATCCAGTTTTAGCCATACTTAGAGTAGACCCATCAAAACCAATAGACATGGGTAGCTTAGTTCCATTAATTTTGGTCGGTCTGCTGTGAATAAAATTCACTTGGATACAACCCTGTGCCTGGAATAATGCTCTTGCTGAGAAGGTGACCAAACAGTTTTGTGCATTGAGGTAACTGGAATATGAGGGTGGTTTTGTTGGCCAGCAGCATGGCTTTGTTCCATGAGGCCAAATGAGACTTTAACACTATGACCCAATCTTTTGGGGTTAAGAAGGAAAATAGCTTTATGAGGATATTATTTTTAACCATCCCTCAAATCTGAAAGTATAATGTACATTCTGCACTGCTTCAAAAATTGTGCTTTTTTCTTTTTTTTTCTTGTTTCTACACTTTTTTTTTATTAAGCATTGGAGTAGATACCAGACAAAACTGCTGTATCTTGAAACTCTGAAGAAACACGAGTAATTTCATTACTTTGCACATTCCTCTGCACAATCCCAAAATATTTTGGCAGGGCAGGCAAATAAAATGCCATAGCAGAAAAGCGTCCATCTTGGGGTTTTTTAACCATTGAATTAATGTTGGCCTGGTATTTTTGCAACTTGTTGCTCTGACGATCCTATTTATTGTTGATACTAGTTACACACAGGTGTTAACAACGGTGCTCTGTTCCATTACGTTGATGTTGTGAATAGGACCCACTGTTGTTGCTTTTTGACTTTTAATTTTACTTTCCCCCCCTCTCAGGTTTCAACGTTGGCAGGAGTGCTGGCGGCAGATCGACTGTCAGGGAAATTAACCGGGAGGCTTGTCATTTCCCAGGCTTTCCGGTTCTTCAGTCATTTCTTCCTAAGCACACCAATGTGCCTGCGCTCTATTTCCTCCTAATGGCACTTTTCCTGCAGCAGCCAGTCACTGAACTGCCTGAAAACCTGCAGGTCAGTGCACCTGTCATCACCAGCCGATGTAATCAGGGAGGCCAGGTAGGGATTATCTAGCAAGATACCAATTTTGTTAAGTGTGACTCAAAAAGGCAGGGGGGGGGAGTGATGGTTTGAAGCCCCCTTCACAGTAGAGTACTTAAGCTCTGCGATGAAAGTTGTGATGAAGCATTCTGTATCTGAGAGGGACTTGACATTAGTTCCAATGCCAGTTAGAATCATGCTTAATAGAAATATAATGTTTCTATAAAGGACATAAGAAGATACAGCCTTCATTCCCATGCCTTGTGTGGACAAACCTTCTCTTGCGCTCTTCTAGAATTCCACTGAATTCAGTAGAGGTCCCAGTGGTTAACAGGCACAGGTCATTGTAAGGTCAATGTGTGAATGATGGGGAATGCTCTTCAGAAAGCTTTATAATTTGAAAATGAATGCATGACTAAAGAAGGGTCAGGACAGTGTGCTGTTTGAGAAACAACAATGAGGAGCTGCATATATAGGCATGATCTTGCATTTCTCCCAAATTTTTGTTTCTTTGTGGAACTCAATTTAAAAAAGCAAACAGTTTGTATGGTTGGACTGCAGTCCGAAAGGTGCCCTGATATCCTCCTCTTTTGTAATTCACAAGTAGCAACTTGAGCATATGCTACAGCTGCCCCAAGACTAGGAGCAGTGGGCAGATAGATACCGGTAATATGCCTCAACACCATCTGGAGGTGTACAGTATTGTACTTTTGAAGTACACAAGCAGATAATGAGAGGTCTTTAAAGGCTGCATGCTGAGTTTACTGGAAATTGCTTGATGGGAGCTTTTAGAGCTTCAGTAAGGCTGCTGCTGAATTCCAGAAAAACCTGAAATACAGGGAGACTTGGGGTGGGGGGACTGCTGTGGTATTTGGCAGTGGATGGGACTTGCTAGATGTTCTGGTGGAAGTTCCATCTGAAGTAACAGAAGACAGAAGCACTTTGATTGCCCAGACGCTTCAGTGCGCACCAACATTGTCAGCGTTCCTAGTGCCAAAAATATTAGTTGCATCCTTTATCAATATGGGCTTTGCTAGATCCCCTGCATTCATTGGAACGATCAGCTCCATGGGACATAATACACCTCAGAATCCTCTTGGGTCTTTTCTAGGGTTTTCTAGGGTTCAGCACTGAAAACCAACAGAGATTGATGGAAAACCAATAGAGACCTACAATTTCTGTTGTGTTTATTTGGCAGTACCTCTACATAGGAGCTTCTAATTGTCTTGACTTGTCACTTGAGCACTAAATTGGAACTTTGTGAACAAGTGCCCCTACCCCCAGTAAAACAAATTGCAGTATGATAAGACATAACCCAAGTTAATGTTGCCCTTTCTATGGAAGCCAATGATGATACTACTACTACTACTAATAATAAATTTTATTTATACCCCACCCTCCCTAGCCAAAACTGGGCTCAGAGTGGCTAACATCAATTATAGTGATACTTTTAAATTGGGTTGTGTGTTGACTATTATTTTCCAATCCCCCTATTCTCAATTTTCTTTCCAATCAACAGTTTGACTTGGATTCAATTTGGACATTCATATTTGGTGTTCCTGCATCAAGTGGCACTGTGGTTGCTTCAGTTCACAATCTTTGCACAGAAGCTGCATTTTTGCTGCTGGGGATGCTTAGGAGCATGTTGAATTCAGTAAGTATGAACTCTGTTCAGATGTCAGTAAACATCCAGCTTCCTAATTATGTGTTGCCATTTGCTTTTGAAAGCTCAGAGAGAGGCTTACCTGGGGCTATGAGGCAGTGTTCCCTCCATATGCTAATAGGGCTGATACATGCTTAGCTTTAATATGTTATTTATTATCTTTATGATGCCGTTGGTGGACATGGTTGTTTAGAGAGCAACATAAGCAAAAAAACATATCTCCATGTCCCAGTGAGTTTATCCTCAACCGTTTTCATATTAAACACAAATTAGCAAAATGATGAGATGGTGATATCTTACTCTCCATACAATGTGTTTTTCTTTTATTTCATCGGTAGTAATCTTATTTATTTATTGGATTTTGTTTTATATTAAGATCCCAGTGCAGGTTATGCCTCTCTCTCTCTCTCTATATATATATATCACACACACACACTATTAGCTTTGTTTTTTGCCTTTCATTACAGCCTTGGCAGTCCGAAGAAGAGGGTTCTTGGCTTCGGGAATATCCAGTCACCTTGATGCAGTTCTTCCGCTACTTGTATCACAATGTTCCTGATCTGGCTTCAATGTGGATGAGCCCCGAGTTTCTTTGTGCACTGGCAGCCACTGTATTCCCTTTCAACATCCGGCCATACTCAGAAATGGTAGGATAACAAAACAAAACAAAACACACACACACAAAGTAGAGACCAGCTTTCTTTCTTTCTCTCTCTCTCTCTCTCTCTCTCTCTCTCTCTCTCTCTCTTTTACTTCTTTTCCATATAGCATTTTCTGTTGGGATCTGGGATTTTATTTGCTGAAGTTCTGCATTTATATACCACCTTTTCATGCAATAGGACATGCTAGTTTAATATATGTATATGTATATATACATATATATATATAATATGTATATAGTTTAATATAGTGTATATATATATATACACACAATACATATAATGGGTAGTGTGTTGGACAAGGACCTTGGAGACCAGGGCTCAAATCCCTGCTCAGCCATGAAACACACTGGCTGACCTTGGGCCAGTCGCTACGTCTCAGCCTAAGCTGAAACATTCCAGAAAAGAACGATCCCTAAAGTTTATACTTGTTTAGAAAAGCAACACTAAAATAAGTGAATAACTGCAAACTGCCCCCTTCCTTGCCTTGGCAAAGATAGTTTTGGTTCTAGTAAATCACTTGATTTGCATTATTGCTTGTTTTTTTTTTTAAGGTTACTGATTTGGATGATGAAGTTGGATCTCCAGCAGAGGAGTTCAAAGCATTTGCCTCTGACACAGGAATGAACCGAAGCCAGTCAGAATACTGCAATGTTGGATCCAAGACCTATTTGACCAACCACCCTGCTAAGAAGTTTGTGTTTGACTTCATGCGTGTGCTGATAATTGATAACCTCTGCCTTACACCTGCTAGCAAGCAAACTCCTTTAATAGACCTTCTCTTGGAGGTAGAGTTGGCCTTCTGCCGTTGTTCCTTTAAGCAGGACCAGAGGTTGTAGCGAGTAGTTTTCATGATCTGTTGTTTGTTAAGAATACCGGTTATACCAAATTGTGAGCGATGGTAAGTTGCAGCCCTTGGATTGTATCCAACCCTGTGAAAGGGCTAGCTGGCCTGTGAGTTGCCACCGCTTTCTCTTTTCACTCCCTTTCCTCTGAAGGATCCCTGAAACTCTTCTGGAGGAAAGGGATGAAAGGAGAGCCAAACATATGGGTGGGCCAAAGAAAGAAAGAAAGAACGCTTCTTGTATGACCCTGGGTGGATCTAGACACTGGGGACGGGGGACGGGATGCTGCCGCTATAAATAGTCAGAAATTATATCGTTATAACAAAAGAAAGAAATCTCTATGGAAAACTGTGTTTTAAAATTTCCTACTCTCTGGCGCCATCTGGTGTTGCTTGTTTATAGCTCATTCAAATCATCGTTTCTTTACTAATGTAGCTGAGTCTCCTCTGATTGTCTTGCCTTGTGTATTTTCTGGTCAGCCCTAGCTCAGAAAGAAAGGAAGGTGATAAGGAATTCACTTCCATGTGCATCACTCTGTATGCCTCCCTCCTTAGCTTTTTGAACCAGAAAACAGCTTAGAAAAATGCAAGAGAGCGGAGGTAGGGAGATTCCTGCTCCCCAGTGCTCACATTTGCTTCTGTCTTGTACAGCTAGGGAGCAGCTTGGGAAATGAAGTAGAGTAGCATGTGAGCAACAAAAGGAGGCTGCATCATACTCTTGTGATCCATGTCACCCTCATCCACTTCTCACAAAGTGGTCTTTTTATGAGGACCTGCTCCCCACCCCAATGAAGAGCACCAGTAGAACTAAAAAGGCATCTGTTGCCACCATTAAACAAAAAAAAGTATGTGCGTATGTTCTATCAATTTAGCAGGTAGCTTGTATTCAGGACATTTTTTTCTCATTTAAGAAGGAAAGTATATTTTAGTTGACAGTATTGACCACAGTTCTTGTACATGGAGCACATTTGTGTTGAGTGCCAGACATTACAAAGCCTGGGGTTGTCCTAAATTTGCCCGTTTACAGTAAGCCCTTATGGTAAATGCTTCTATGCTTTTGTTTTATTTTCCAGGCCTCTCCCGAGAGATCAACGAGAGCACAGCAAAAAGAATTTCAGACTTATATTTTGGACAGTGTGATGGACCATTTGCTTGCTGCTGATGTTTTATTGGGTAATTAACTTATTTTGAATGACTCTCTCTCAGTATCACTTAAAAACACACAAAAATGGGCTTTACGATGGCAAGCTCAGTTCAAAAGGAAAAAATTCAATATCTGGGAACGTTTTGAAAAGAATTGGGTGAAAACCCTAAAAGTATCTTAAGAGCCATTATACAAGTCCTATGGTGTGGTTGCACTTGGAATTCTGCGTACAGTTCTGTGTACAAGTCCTGCTTGTGAGCTTCTAATAAGCATCTGGTTGACCACTGTAGGAAGTAGAATGCTGGACTAGATAGGACTGTTGTCTGATCCAGCTCTTACATTCTTAGAAGCTCAGGCTTAATGTGTGGAAGGTCAGGCTCTATGTGACTATACTAAGAGGCAGCCAAGATACGTCTCTGGTCTCATTCAGCAGCTTCAGCTTTTGTAGCTGGTGTCAATCAGAGCTCCACTGTTCCAGGCGAGGTGGATAAAGGCAGGGAGCAAGTCTTCCAGGACTCGCAGCCAAGATGGTCTTTTAACCCATCTAATGTATCTTGCCACCTATTCCCACCTTTCTTCCTCTGAGGTTCTGCTGTGGTCCTCCACTGTCAGAGGTCTGAAGGGTGGGCATACGAGGCAGGGCCTTCATGGCCTAGGCACAGGAAATGCCCTCCATCTGCACTAAACCTTTTAGGTAAAGGTAAAGGGACCCCTGACCATTAGGTCCAGTCGTGTCCGACTCTGGGGTTGCGGCGCTCATCTTGCTTTATTGGCCGAGAGCCGGCGTACAGCTTCCGGGTCATGTGGCCAGCATGACAAAGCTGCTTCTGGCGAACCAGAGCAGCACACGGAAACGCCGTTTACCTTCCCGCCAGAGCGGTTCCTATTTATCTACTTGCACTTTGACGTGCTTTCGAACTGCTAGGTTGCCACCTTTTAGCAGGTGGCAAAGACATGGCCCTGTCACCAGTCCTGCTGGCTGGTGTGGTGGTGTTGGTAGTGATTGATTCCTCAGCAACTGGTAATGTTTGCATGCTAATCTGTCTTCCGGTTCGTAATTAAGCTCGGTTTCATTCTTAATGCTGTGCCTCTTTGACTGAAGGGTGGGATGGAATTATTTGGGTAAAACGCTTTTTAACGCTGTCATTGTCATTTAGGGGAGGACGCATCTCTGCCTATTACAAGTGGAGGAAGCTATCAGGTGCTTGTAAACAATGTATTCTATTTCACCCAGCGTGTGGTGGATAAACTTTGGCAAGGCATGTTCAACAAGGAATCCAAGCTGCTTATAGAGTTCATAATCCAGTTAATTGCACAGGTATGCTTCTCCTCTTCCTCATCCTCCTATTATTATTTTGGCCTGCTTAACTTTGTACATTGCAATATATACAAAGACGGGGAACCTCAGAGCCAGAGGCACTTTCCTTGCGTGTTTTTGCCTGATTGGAATCTGTCCTTGTACTCTGATGATGCCTCCTGCTTGCCTGGATGGAGAACAGAGGGTGTGTGTGTGTGTGTGTGTGTAGCAACTAGTCTACTGTACAAAGGTAAAATTTCCATGTGTTGTCTTGCCTACTTTTGCCTCTGGCTCTGCCCACCACAGACATGTGACGCTAGGAACGATTACCCAGAAAGCAATACAGCCCTCTGGCTGTATGAATGTACAGATCATCAGATGGCTCTGCCTTTTAATGAACTCTCTAGATACCTACCTCCTACTTCGTTATGCTAAAGTTGCAAATGTTTCATGGTCCTTTCCTGCAATTGAGACCAATTCCTACAGAAACAAAATTGGAAGCTATTTTTACAAATTAATACTTGGCTATTTCCTTACACCTCAATACCGCAGTATAGTTACTCTGATTTGAGTGGAAGAAGTATCTTTAAAAACATGCTAATAAGCTTGGGGTAATACAGAGATTCCACGTTTAAACATGTTCATTTGCATTTTTTGCTGCTTCAGTCGAAAAGAAGATCTCAGGGATTATCGTTGGATGCCGTTTATCACTGCCTGAACAGGACCATCTTATACCAATTCTCGAGGCCACACAAAACAGTTCCTCAGCAAGTTGCTCTCCTTGATTCTCTAAGGACACTCACTGTCAATCGAACTCTGATCTTGGGTCCTGGGAATCACGACCAAGAGTTCTTCAGCTGCCTGGCTCATTGCTTGATGAATCTGCATGCTGGGAGGTGAGCTCCTCACCAAGTGCACATACACCAGTTTGTTTAGAAAACTGTTTACTCTGTAAAATCGTCAGGTGCGTTGTAATTGCCCCCCTCCCTTTTCTAGTCAGTGGACATATTTCTGCAGCTGTAGCTTATAAGCTAGAAACAGTTACACATATTTCCATTTATCTTGCTTGCCAGTGAAGGGGCAACGTACAGGAAATGTAGAAATAAAATTCCAGTCATGCAAGGACACACAATTTAGGTAAAGACAGGTGTAAAATTTCAAGAGAATTCACAGTAGGTTCCTGATGCAGCTTTAGGTCTTACATGACCAAGTGAGCCATCAGTCTTGCCCTCTCCCTTACACATGCTTCAGGTGAGAGAGTCTTTATGTTATGGTGCTTATGTATTAATTTGGTCCAGATGTTGAAACTCCTGAACAGAAATACATGAAGCAGTCACGGTCATAATTTTCCTCATCTTCCTTCCTTGTCATCCGTAAACTAGGTTAACCTCAAGGGGTGGTGGGAACGTCATGTACTGAGCCCATAGAGATAGATACACATTTTTTACTCTTCGCCTTTTAGGAGGGCCCAGTGCTTTTTTTCTTTAAAAATGTTTAGAGGTACTCTCATTTTCCTACTCATATTGAAATACTGCCCCTCAATGAGGCCAAACTTAGATTCACAAAATGTTTAGGGGTATGTGTACCCCTGCGTCCCCCCAGAAAAAAGCACTGGGAAGGCCAATCTAGATAAACATACACACACGCACAACTCTGCACTCCTAGCTATTGTAATGGAGACAGATACTGATCTAGCTTACTCCCTGAGGCGTTAGCTGTTTGTGTTTGTGTTTAGAGGGCGAGGGGGGGAGCATTCAAATATGCAGCCCCCCACCTCTAGAAAGTGGTATAATTAGGAAGCTTCATTCATTCATTTATTTGATTTCTTACCTGCCCTTCACTGTGAAGTCAAGAAGATGGATTATAACAACTTTTTAAAGACAGTATTTAAAACAGTTAAAATGGTTTTTGATGTCAGGGTCTTATGTATACTTTTTGTCCTGCATACAGTGTAACTCCTTTACTTCCATCTAACATTGTTGGATAATATTTGCAGCAGCGTAGATGGGTTTGGCCTGGAAGCAGAAGCCAGGATGACTACTTGGCATGTCATGATCCCTTCTGATGTCGAGCCAGATGGAGTCTACAATCAAGATGTTAGTGAAGGTAATTATGCAGCTGGAGTCCATCCGTCTTAAATGTCAGTTAATAGGTTAGCTAATGTATTCCTCATGTCTTCCCTTAATCTTTCAGCTGTTTCATTTAAGAGTGGGGGTATGAGTTGTTTCCCAAGGAGCTATGAAAAAAAGATTGCAGATGATAAACACTAGAATATAAAACAAGCCATTTTGAAGTATAGGCCGAGCCAGGACTAATCAGAGGTTAATTTTGAACAGAGGACCAGTAATACAGATTACAGGCTGCATATCTACCTTAAGCAGATCCTGCCAAACAGCAGTTAGGAATAATTAGGATCAGGTTTAATCCCTCTCACTCAGCAGGACCTGCCTCTCATGGAAAATGGCTAACAATTCAGAACTTGGGAGAAAGCAAGATTTATTGTAGATCTCTTTTGCAAATCATTGAAGTAGGTAGCTAAAATGGAGTTAGGATGCTGAAAGAGAAAAATAAGGAAGCCTCCAAATGACTGTCAGCAATTCCAGCCTTGTCACAGCACAGACTTTCTACTTCACTGGAAACCCTTCCGTTAAAATCATTGCCGTTTCGTCTTTGACACTGAAGAACTTGGGAATGCCATTGTATATTGGCTCAAAATGGAGGAAATCTAGTATTTGATACTATGAATCCCAGTCAGCACAACAATTATGTGACCTATAAACAGTGCTTTTTTTCTTGGGGTACACAAGGGTACACCAAACCGGCACCTTATTTTTTCTAGAAGAAAAGCACTGCCTATAAATCCAAGTGAAATAGACTCAGGTTGATATACCTGTAAATAATAGGAAAAGTGAACACTAGTTTCATACAGTGTCCTAATCACATTAGGAGTGGGGTGAATATTTAAAAGAGAGAATCCAATAGTGAATCTCCATTGTCTGGACCAGGCTCAAAATAACTTGCTGTCCGCCTGTCCCCTGCCAATTCTAAAAGGTTCCCCCCCCCCTCTACAATTCTATGATTCTCAACAAGGTAGTTTTAAGGTTCAAGTATATTCACAAACCCCAGGCCCTCTTCCGAGGCAAGCACAGGTGGTTTGCCCCAAACTTAATTTTAGTCACACGTTTTTTTGAGCTCTCTCTCTCCCTCCCTCCCTCATTCTTGTCTCTCATCCATTCTGCAGCTGACAGGTGCCTAGCTTTATCTTAGAGCAGTGTTTCCCAACCTTGTGCCTCCAGCTGTTTTTGGACTACAACTCCCATCATCCCTCACTAGCAAGACCAGTGGTCAGGGATGATGGGAATTGTAGTCCGAAAACAGCTGGAGGCACAAGGTTGGGAAACACTGTCTTAGAGCAATTTGATTTTACCATCTGTTTAAACTGACTGTTGCTGGTTTACTTGTTTTCAATTTGCTGCACTAGCTTGCATGTTGTTGTTGTTTTACTATTTATTAAATTGTACTCTTTGTTTCGTGCTTACTCTGTTAGCTACTCTAGAACGATAAATCTACGCCGAAGATACAGGATATTAATTATCGAAATAAATACGCATTTGTTCTCTTTTGTGTCCTCTTCATGTATTTAGGTCGCCAGCTTCTTTTAAAAGCTGTAAATCGTGTGTGGACAGAACTGTTCTACAGCAAGAAACAGGCTTTGGAGGAGGTATTCAAAGTATCTCTCCCAGTCAATGACAGGGGCCATGTGGATATTGCCATTGCAAAGCCCCTTGTGGAAGAAGCCAGTTTAAAATGTTGGCAAAATCACTTGGGTAAGCGCAGCTGTGCAGATTATTATTGTGTGGTATATAATTCTTTGGCTGCTTAGGCATATTTAAAAGCCCTTAAATGTAGGGAGGAAGATGGGAGAAAAATGACATTGTCCTTGATTCCATCTGATGTTGGATAGTTTGCCTTCCGTTCTACCCACCCCAAAGGGCACCACTTCATCCCCTGCTTTTCATCCTAGGGAACAAGGGTTTCCTGTTCATCACCCACAGACAGTGTTACAAATGTGGAATGTGCTCTTTGAGGGCTTACTAATATAGCAGTGTAATATCTACCTGTTTAAAAGTATGTGGGATGGGAGTGTGTTTGTGGGAGAATGCCACTATCTAGATTAGCCTGCAGCTTTTTTGGGTATCGTTTTTGGTTTGTAGCAGGGTGGATTGATTTAAATCACTAATCAGTAAGGCTCGATTTAAATCACTAGTCAGTAAGGCTCGATTTAAATCATTTTTTTTTTACAGAAAGACTCAATCTGGCTGGCATAATCTTAATATTTACAACCATATGAAGGTTTCATTTTTGGAATAATAAATTTTCAGAGTAGTTTTTAGTTATATCAGAAATTACTGATTTGCTTATACTGTACTATTAGAAATACATAGACAGATAATTATGAAATTATGGTGAGGTTTAAGAAGTTAACTGTTCATATTTGGACAACTTTTCTGCTGTACTTTATTGGAAGGAGAAAAAGAATCATTTCCTTAATAACCATTTAAACAATTTATTTAACTAAAAAAATAGCATTATAGCATATGTATCCATGTTTGTTAACTGATGTGGTTTATTTATTTTTTTAAATTAGACTGAGTTTTAGCACACATGAAAAACTTATTTCCTGATGAATAGCCTTTGGACTATAATGTAACTTAAATAGAAGACTATATTTAGAAAGAATTTTCCTCCAAAAGCATTTTATTTTAAAAATCCAATTTAAATTTTAAAAAAATCAGATTTAAATAAAAATAATAATCCATTTAAAAAAAATCATTGATTTTTATCCACCCTGGTTTGTAGGTGTGCTAGTAGGGTCCAGTAAATACGCTTTGACAAACCCCAACTCTTCTTGGCATTCTAGCTCATGAAAAGAAAAGCATCAGTAGAGGAGAAGCATTGGCTCCGACTACCCAATCCAAGCTCTCCCGGGTCAGCAGTGGATTCGGTCTTTCCAAGCTAACAGGATCGAGAAGAAACCGAAAAGAAAGCGGTCTTAACAAACATAATCTATCCACGCAGGTATCGCATAGTATTTAAAGACAAGCAGATAATACAAAGGAAAAACAATGGTCATCCCCTATATGTATAACAAATTGATCAATGATTTAGCCTGTCTTAATAAATCCCCCCTTCACTATATTCTGTTACTTAGATTTTAAACTGCCTGAATGTTAAGTACTGTGGCCTTAATCCGCCATAGCAGTTTCAGGTTGTTGAAGTAGATGAGACCGTTGAAATACTTCGCTAGATTAGGGGTATTTTTTTATTGTAAAAATTGCAGCATAACTACTATCTACCATAATTCCATACGTAATCCACACTACTTGAAGTTTTCAGGGTTATTTTATATGTAAGTTGTTTTAAGGACGAGCTCTTTTCTGCACACATTAATATATTCATTATTTTGCTGTTAGGAGATCTCTCAGTGGATGTTTACTCACATAGCAGTGGTTCGAGACTTGGTAGATATGCAGTATAAAGAATACCAAGAGGTAAATGAGAGCAGTAATCAAACCGAATGCTTTTATCAAATCTGCATGTATTTAACAGTGGTTTCTTTATTTTGTTTCATTTTATTTATATAAAAATCGTTTATTTTGCTTTTCTGTTTTAAATTTGTAAATCCCAAAGTGGTTTGTGATATACATAAAGCAACCAAAGTAAAAAAATAACAACTAAAACATTTTTACATAGTCATGCACTTTAAACTATACCATCCAGAACCAAAGAAAAACTCAGTATCAGTAGTCAGGAAATGCCAGAATAGAAAGATCTTTTCCTGTCTGCAGAAGTACCACATTGTCTATTTTCTCCAGGTCTCCATGGGGAACTCATTCCACAAATTGGGCACCACAATGAAAAAGGCCTTATTCAGACTTTTCAGTACAATCAGAAGATTCCCCACCCATAGATAGTCTCACTAAGAAACATACACCATGCAGATATAAGATAATGATCATATCCTTTTGATAGGAGATTTCAGTATTTTCAGAATCTGTTGAAATTGTCATGTAATTCATGAATCTACCCTAAGACTGTGTTCCTTAGCATCCTAGATGGAATATGAGTAAGGCTAGTCCTTCTCAACCAGCCATCTCCTAAATTAAAGAGAGTTCTTTTTGTTGCTGCCCTTCAACTGGAAAGAAGGCCCTGTCAACAGTTAAGAGGGGAGCATCCATAACTCAGTGGTATATATGCTTTGCATGTAGATGTCTCAGATAAAATCCCTGGCATCTCCAATTAGGTAGCAAGTGATAGGAGAGAATTCTGTCAGAAACTCTTCTTAAGAGTGGACTGTACTGGGATAAAGCAGTTTCATATGTTTATAGAAAGATTTGTGGTGCTGGCAGCCTAGGAGCAGTGCTAGAGCTGCTTAAAGAACAGGTACAGATTTAAGTAGGCTAGCACAAGTACACCCTTTTTATAGACAACACACTTTATAAATATGTAATTATGAACTATGTAAATAACAAATCCTGTGCAAGGACAGTTCACAACTTGAGTTTTTAATCTCTGAGATTAAGGAAAACAGCATGAATATCCAACTTTACTCCTTGAACCTTTTAAAAGAGTTTGTCTTATTTTCATTTATTAAATTTATATACCACCCTTCGAGGATCACAGGGCAGTTTAAAATGCCTTGGGCTTCTTTGCTGCCGTGCCTCATGAGAATCTTATGTCAGAATCACGGAACAAGGGAGCTTACTTGATTCTGCATGCATTTATGACACATGATTTTGCACACCATGGCAGTTAACCTGTAGTGTCCTTTGCAGCGTCAGCAGAATGCATTGAAGTATGTGACAGAAGAGTGGTCTCAGATTGAATATGAGTTGTTACGGGAGAGAGGACTGTGGGGCCCTCCTATTGGCTCTCACCTGGACAAGTGGATGCTGGAGATGACAGAAGGTCCCTGTCGAATGAGGAAGAAGATGGTGCGAAATGACATGTTTTATATTCAGTATCCTTACATGCCGGATACTGAACATGAGACAAATATGCTGGTAAGTGCAGTTACAGGAGGGCGGTAGCTTTTAGCTGTAGCAATGCATTGGCTTATTTCTTGCATCGTTGCCAAGAATGTCCATTGCCGATTGGATAATGCGTTTCTGGTGGTGCTCAAGCTATGGGTTTATGGATGGACATTGATTTCCTTTCAAGTGCATATCAGCAAATATTTGGACTAGCTCCCTGAACCATGCAGCCATGGGCGTTGCCTTTTTGCAGCCTCTAGATTCCTGTTGGTTAATTTTCCAGTTGGAGGATAGCAGAAGTAAAGTGGGCTGTGGCTTCGCTCTGCCCTAACAGGAAGGCCAGATTACCACCTACAATGTACCAAGCCAGGTACAGGCCACCTACCATGTATTGTGACCTACCAGGTGCTTCATAGCCCCCTTGTATTTGCAGTTCTAGGCAGGTAGCAAAAACCTGAGGTTAATTGAGTCCCTGGTGGGGACTCAATGGATGATGGACTGCATTGAGCTGGGGGGGGGGGGTTGTACAGGCCTGTGCTAGTATGAGCAAATATACCTGGGAAGTTAGAAAAATGTAAATGCATTGTCAGGTAGGTGTGACTTGTACAAACGTGATGCTGCTGTTAAGGTGCATCTCTTAACAGCGTTCGGAACTCCCATTGTTCTGGGCACATTTTGCGACAGGGAATTTCATTAGCGCAAACAGTTTCTGAGCTCTGGGTGCAGTACTGCACCTAAGATTTCAGATTAAAACTGCAGAGTGGAAGGAAAGGAGGACCTTTTTCAGCCTCCCCACTTCCAGCTACTCTCTGAAGACTGGAGAAGAGACCTTCTTAAGAATATTAGGATATTAGCAGGGGAAGGACTAGACCATGTGAAAAATGAACATAATATTTTAGCTGCAGTTCATTTTCAGCTTTGTATTCTTGTTATTAAAAATGTGCCTAGACATTCCATTGTTGCACCCATAACCTAGATTTAGGGTGCCATTTAGCTCCTAGCTTTGATCTTTCAGTTTCTAACACTGTCTCTTCATAGTCCATCATATTTGAAGATTGAGTTTGTAGGCAAGTGCAGAATCAAAGCAGCAGTGTGAGATGTTAATTTGATCCACTGATAATCAAAAAGATTTTAATTGAACTGCTAAAAGATTGCGTATGCCTCTCGTGCAAGAACTTTGTGATTAAATTGAGCTTTACCTTGTGCTAGTTTTAGCAAATTTTAAGGTTCGAGCTTCTATGTTGTTATTTTTCCTGCTTTGCATTTCCTGGTGTGGAGAAAATTAGACGTTCAGTCATTGGCTTTTTGCCCACTAATGCTCTGACAGTTTTAGTCGCATCATGCATTCTTCCTCAACATGATATTTCCCCTGATGTTTCTATACTTAATACCCTATTTTCAGTCTGACTTCTCAAGTAAGCCTCCTGAGACATCTGACGATACCATTCCTCAAAAGGTAAAGAGAGAAAACTCTCCACGGGTGGCAAAACAGATAGAAACTTCTCTGTGCATGTTAGGCAACCTTAACAAGGCTTCTCTGGTTGGCTTTCAACGTGCTTCCTAAGTAACTCTGTCGTAGGGTTAATGATACACTAAGAGGATGTGGCTGTGTTCTCTTCAGTCTTCACCTAATACAATGTCTATGTAGCTCTTTCTGTCTGTGTTGCACACTAACAAGCTGTGATGGGCTGTGCTGTCACTATTCTCACTGTGTAAACATGTACCAGCTCGAAATTAGAACTAATGGACTATGATGTGTTTAGTGATGGGCAGTTTGGACATTCATGCACTTAGCCGAATCAGTATTTCAGTGCTGGCATAATGTTTTTGCACTGTTAAGGCAATCTCACCTGTTCAGGGCACTGTGCTGGCAAAGCAGTTGACTCACCTTGTCCCATACGTGTATTTGGGACCATTAATTGCTGCTTTCTGCCCCCTTGTTAACATAAACATTTTCTATGTGCTTCTAATGAGGAACATGGGGTGTACGTCCTGGAATGCATCCCTTTCTGTTCATGAACAACTATACTGCATTCTACTGAAATTTAATTCTCAAAATACGTTGCGAAGAAAGATCCAACATTATATTGCCTTTGCAAATAGTCCTATCTAGGTCACAAAAAATACAGATCAAAACATTTTAATAAATTTGCTCATCACTAAGTACAATATGCCTTCACTCATTTTGAATTACTTGTCAAACCAACATTTTGGAAGGTGGTGCATTAATATATTTTTTGGCTCTTGGTGGACTTGCTAAAAAACGTGTCTGTTCTCTAGGTGGCTTATCTCTTATGTCCATAGGACTAGGTTAACAAATCATCATCATATAAATGAACTGTTCTTTTTAAAAAACCTCAAGCATAATTGGAGATTTTAGGGAGCATCTAGAGAAGAACTTTGGCTGAATTCTTAATCTTTTCCAATAGGCTTCAGAAGGAAGTGCAGTGCTTATTACCTTCCTAACCTTATATTGCCAACTTCATTTCTGAGAGATACAGGGGGGTTGCGATCTACATGTCAATTGCATTATTAACTAATTAATTCCAGGCATAAGTATTTGGACTTGAATACAGCCAACTTATTAACATAGTTTCCTCTTTGTTCCCTGAATTTTCTTCGGAGAGTTGGGGGACAACTTTGGGAGTCATGCGAGGGGAGGAGAATTTCCATTGCACAAGCACAAATAAGATAACTTCATTGGATGTTACCTAGTATAATAATGTGTACATCATACACCTGTGGGAGGGAGCCTCCATCCCAAGATCCTAATTTGGCCCAGCAGACCTCTGAATTTGGCCCATGAGGCTTTTTGCGCAAACCACATCCACCTGTCAGTCACTTGACATCACGTGACCTCAGGTGTGGAGCTCTTTTTTCTCCAATCTGAGCTTATTTTTTATCTTAGTGCTGTCACATGCTTTGCCCCATGTGCCTCTGCCTGCTCTTAGACAGTAAAAGGCATCAAGCAAAGGCTTACCTTCAGTCTTAGTGCTGTGCTCCCAAGCTCTGAGACTGGAGATAAGAGAAATGCGGCAGCATTTCCACCCACCCAAAAGAGTCTCCCTTTGTATTCCCAATTTGAATTCAAGGAATGAGAATGAGAATTTATTAATTTCGGTCACAGACCAGTTCCTGCTCACATACAATATCAGGGAAGTCATAAAACAAAATAGGGATACATTTGAATCTGCAATTGGGTATAACAGGGGCAGCACAGATATAGCAGCAGTTAAAAATATATAAGGTATATCTTAATCACTAAAATATAACCTAAAATTGTCAATTAAGGCCTTGGTCATTATGGTAGCACAGCTTGTTCCCTAAGTTTTATGGCAGTCGCACAGAATTTGGCCACCCTTAGCGTGATCTCTGGATCCTTGTCCTCTACCAGGGATTTTAGACGTTGAAGTTTGAACCCATTTGGAGATTTATGTATAGCAGGGATGATAAATGCCGAGCGTATATCCCCGTAGAAACGACAGAGTAACAAGGCATGAGAGACAGTTTCTACCTCCATCAAGCCACAGGGGCAGACTCGTTCCGCGTATGGTTTACCCTTGAATCTGCCCTGCAATAAGCAGATGGCAGCCCATTGAATCTAGCGAGGGTAAACAACCGTCTGTACTTGGGTATTTGTAATTTTGACAGATATTTTGCTGAGGTGAACCCTCTCCCATTATCTTTTATTGCTGGGTGTTTATTCATCTCACTCACGTGACATTGCAGTTCCACACCCCAAATTCGTTGGCAGATTATTGCTCTAGCTTTCTCATAACCTACAGCTATCAGGGCCTGTGGGGAGAACCCCAAGCCTCTTAGCTTTTCGTGCAGTGTAGCTTTCCATTTGGATTGGTAGGAATCCAGTAGGGTTACCGGAGCCAACCCGACGAGGAAAAACAAGTTTTAGCCAATAATGGATCTTCAGGGTCCATATCTGAGCGCTGACAGGGATTTGCCCGACCTCCAAGGAACTCGAAACAAACAGCAGGAGCAGCAAAGGGAAAACATAAAATTGACATCATGGAACTAATCCACCAACCTTATCAAAATGACCCACAGAGGGTGAGCCCAGGCCTTCAGGCCTGATCCACTTCTCTGTATTACCCATTATTGCTACTAAAATAAATGGAGGTTAGAGTCAATTCACTCGACCCAGTTGGCATGTTAGTAATACAGTGGTACCTCTAGTTATGGATTCGATCCATTCCGGGCTGCCATTCGCACCCCGAAAAGTCCGCAACTAGATCGCCACTTCTGCGCACACGCGCGGCGCGATAGAGCATTTCTGCACATGCGCGAGGTGCGCAGAGCGCATCTGCGCATGCGTGCGTGGCGGAACCCAGAACTATACACTTCCGGGTTTGCCGCGTTCATATCCTGAAAAAACGCAACCGGAGACTGATGTCACAAGAGGTACGACTGTATTTGTTACTTGGATCTCTGTAGAATTTGGCATGGGGTATAGTAATTTTTATGAACGCTGCCTCACTTGCAGTTCTTCACCACACTAGCGTAAAGATGATAAACATTGGTTACTCAACAGTTGTGGGGTGATAAGTGCTCCGAGCCCATGGAGAAGCAGTCGCATCACTGTCTCTGCAGAAAGAAACTCCACAGATGCATTACACTAGTAATGAGAATGAGGAGAAGTAGACTAAAATAGAAGTTTGGTAAAATATTATAGCATTCCAGAAAACATTTATTCTTTGATGAACTGTGAGTTCCTGTAAAACATGATTGGAGCTTTGGCAAAAATGCAAAATCCCCCCCCCAAAAGATCCACTTTTACCATTGCACTCAACATTTAGTTTTGGTCGTGAGACCTTGGCCATTAGGGAGCATGCAGCTGTGTTTGATTGCAGCCCAACATATAGAAAAAGAGACACATGTAGCATATATATTGTGTGAGCTAACACCCAACAGCACTTTGGTTCTTGAGCACCACATCCATATGAACAAATTATGATAGCTTTCCTGCCTCCCCCATTCTCTGTGGCATAATCATAAAATCATAGAATTGTAATATCATAATTAAAGTAATAGTGTGGGAGATAATAATAGGTCTAAATTAATCCCAGTCAGTTTCTCTACATCCTTGCACTTTGGCTAACGTTTCAGTGTTTAAAGAAAATACCTGAATTGGCTGGGTGCAATATTGGAAATGATGAGATGCCAGTTCTTTTGTGATGATTCACAAAGCACCGAACACATTTTGCTAACTTTCACGTTCATCGAGCAGCACTTAATTTTTGATCATCTTTCCAGCAACAATAGGTTCATTCCAAATCTAGCTGATTTGCCTATTGGAAACTTAATTAGTCTACAGTTGGCTGCCTCCAGCTACAGCACTTAGCAGGTTCTGAACATAGATTTATATTTAGGGTATGTTTGAGTTGGTTTTGCCAAATGTTTTTATTCTGTTGTTGTTTAAAGAAACCTGCGCGCTACCGAAGAGCTATAAGCTATGACAGCAAAGAATACTACATGCGTCTGGCTTCTGGAAACCCTGCTGTCTTTCAAGACACTGTTGAAGAGAGCTCTGAAGGAGAAACTGCTCAGCAGGAGCCAGAACATGGGGAAGATACTATTGCAAGAGTTAAAGGTGGGTATTTTCGCACATACCTTTATATGCCTAGGCATGCTTGACAGGTTGAAGTTATTTATGCTGTATTTCCCTATAGGGAAGTATGCACAAGCAGCAAGCTATTCTTGAGTGTGATGGCAGACATTCACAATTTTTACATTCATAGGTTATTTAGGACAAGGCAGAAGTCTTCAGCAGACCCGACTTCTGCTGATATGTGAATTGTGACCATTGTAATACTTTAGTGGCTTCCCTAAATGTGTGAATCACCCCAAAGATGCTAAAAATGTTGCTTAAGAAAGATTTGAATCTGTCTTGTCTAGTAGTCCTTCCCTATCAGTAGGGAATTGGTCAACTTCTAGTCACTTTTGCATCTAGAATTTTTTCTTTGTAGGAAAAATATGCATAAAATTGTATTTAAATGTTTTAAATTATATTTTTTAATGCATTCCTGCAAAACATGCATTTTAAAACATATTTTGATAGTTTAGTGTGCTGAGAATTGTATTGCAGTGTTCAGAGGAATGCAAAACCTGAGGACACTTAAGTTCTGTTAGTGTATTAGTCCAAGAGGTCACTTCATATTGACCAGGTCACTTCACATTGGAATTTGTAAAGATAAAATTCACTAATTATCCCTAAGTATCAGCGCAATGTGTTTGTAAAAGTGGGCATGCCTCCTTTGATTTCCCATTCCCCTTGACTACATAGCATGTGAACAGCCTGTATGACCTAAACTTGCATTAAGATTCTCAGTCCCCCGTCCAGGAGCTTTGTGGGTTATCCCATTTTATCCCCACAACAACCAATGAGAGTGTGTGACTTATCTGAGATCACCCACTGACTTTCATGCCTGAGCAAGAGCCATGGATCCATTGACTGCCCTTGGCCTGACAGCTCTCAGACTCAGCTGGTCCTGCAGAAATTCTACCAGTTTTTAGCTGTGGGATTTGGGGTGCGCTTTGAACCTTAAGTAGAGTGGAACAGTTCTTTACTGGCATGGACTTGTTAATATGCAATCCATTCTCACGTACCACACAAAGTTCAGTGACTTACAGACAAATGTGCTGCTGCTTTGATTGCTTCATGCAGGCCTTGTTAAACCGCCACTGAAGAGATCTCGTTCAGCACCTGACGGCGGTGATGAGGAGAATCAGGAGCAACTGCAGGATCAAATAGCTGAGAGCAGCTCTATAGATGAAGAGGAGAAAACCGATAACACAACTTTGCTTCGACTGCTTGAAGAAGGGGAGAAGGTATAAGCCAGCATTTAATGCTCTTTTTGGTCTCTCAATTACTGAACCTAGCAAGCTGTTGTGTGGAGGCTTCTCGAACATATTGTGGTGTAGTGGTTGAGAGCGGTAGACTCGTAATCTGGGGAACCGGGTTTGCGTCTCCGCTCCTCCACATGCAGCTGCTGGGTGACCTTGGGCTAGTCACACTTCTCTGAAGTCTCTCAGCCCCACTCACCTCACAGAGTGTTTGTTGTGGGGGAGGAAGGGAAAGGAGAATGTGAGCCGCTTTGAGACTCCTTAGGGTAGTGATAAAGCGAGATATCAAATCCAAACTCCTCTTCTTCTTCTTCTTCTTCTTCTTCTTCTTCTTCTTCTTCTTCTTCTTCTTCTTCTTCTTCTTCCTCTAGTCTCCAAAGCAGTTCATCCATCATTCCAAAATGAACATGGCATAGAGGGGTTGTGGAGTACGCTTGTGTGATAGCTCACAAAATGTCACGCATTGTATCCAACTAAGTAACTAAGTTGTCCCGTTCACACAAGGACTTCCAGTTTATGCAGTGGAATTCCCTCTCCTCTTGTCTCCTGTCCTCGCCCCACGTTCCCCCCCCCCAAAAAAAATCAGTTCTGGAGAGGGGAACCCTCAAAACAGATTGGGGGGGGGAAGGGGAGGAGAGAGGGGAAATTTCATTATGCAAGTGGAAGTCCTTGCATGAACACGCTGACCTGTTGGATACAACCCACAGTTTCCTAACCCAAACGCAGAATTGTTAATTAAATGGTGACAGAGCCCCTCGCAGGAAACTAACATGGCTGAATAATTCTAACCCACTGTGGATTTAACTTTCAGTTAAGCTCTTCTTTTTTTACACCTTTGATATAAGAATGATTTTTTTTTCAGCCAGCAAACACTTTTAAATTGGAACTCAGCCTTAAAATTTAGTGAATTACTAGAGTATCTTTGTTCCTTAAGTTTGCATGAGCACATTTAATTGTGGTTGGGAAACAGTTTTATGAAACATTGACATAATAGGTTCTGAAGTGCTGTTGAGAATGCTCATAATAAATAGGCTTACATTGGAAAATGTCTGTTGCTTTCAGTGATGAGTGTCCTCATTTAAAACAAATGTCATTTTGTTGTTGGCATAGTTTAGAAACAATACTCTTAAGAAAAATATACAAATTCAGCTTTGATATTGTAGGAACCTGTTTTGGTTTTGTTGGAACAAAAATGCATCCACATAGAGTCCCATCTTTCCAAGGTGTGCAATCCTGTAGCGCAGGTGTGTGGAACCTCAGGCCCTTGAACTGGCCCTCAGAACTTTCTCCAGGCTGCACCCCTTCTGAGACCCTGCTCTGTACCCTGTTCAAATGCTTTTTGATAAAGCTGTCATGATGCCTCTTGCTTGCCTATCACAACCAGCTGCATAAATCTCACTCTATGGAAGGCAGTAGAATATTTCCTTAATGCTATGTGTATGCAGTTTTATTATTCTGAAGTATTATAAACAAGCATTATGTAATAGTTCTTTGTACAATTTCAGATCCTTATCTTCTGGCATGCAAAAGGGGAGGATCCCATTTTGGATGCCGGAACATAGTTTGTATGAGTTGCAAATGCTTTTGACTGGCAGATGAAAACTTAGTATACACCGTAGAATCAACATGACAATGGCTGGGAAAGTTTTCACATTGCCTCCTCTCGAATGTCAGATTATGCGTGGAATAAATAGACCTCTCGAGGTGATTTGTTGTCTTTGCATTCATCCTCACTCAGTGTCATTGTGGCTTCCTAGTTTATAGGGACATGAAGGGCAGATCCCCAGGCACCACTGACTGCAAGAAAATAACAACTGGGAAGTGCTGCTTGTACTGCAATAGTCACTTCCAGTTTTTCATTCTGTCCTGGCTATAAACAGGACCCTCTCCTCCTATAATTTAATCAAAAAGAACATTATAGGGCAGAGGTTATTTATATGCCGATGCTTGCATTTCAAAATTAAATCAATGGGTTGCTCTTTATATTTTTACCATTCCTTGTCCTTTGGTATGCCTTTTTCCTTTATCATATCTGAGGAGCAAAAAGGGGAGGGATAAGTCACAATCTAGCCAGAATTAAACACATTCAAGTCCTGTTGATACTGCCTTATTTCATCCTCTTCAAACATCTCATTTTCAGATAGTGCCCATAACATGTTGCAGTTATAGTAGCTTAGCACTGATTTTCCTATGTTAGATTTTTATGCCTATCCATCTGTCAAATTCATGGATCCAAGGGCAAGTTATTCAGGTCCATAGTATCGTGCAAAGCTTTTGACACAACCATTGCTCAACTATTCTCTTTTACATGAAACTCTGTTAGTCAAGACAAGGATCTCCAATTTCAACTATAGGACCAGATTAGTTTTCTTCAGGGTTGCCATGCAACCTTAACCTCCAAGAAGACACAACTGGCCTTGGTTTTATTTCATTCCATATAAATAGTTATCCCTCTTAAAGACTCCCAAGTTTCCCTTGGACTAAATGGTCCTTTGAGGGTTCTCCTTTCTTCTCATTGAATCTTCTGTTGTAGTCATTTTTTCTCAGATTGAGTTTTAAATGCATGTTTGTGAGTGTTGATATGGCCTCCGGGTGGCAGTATGGCGCTGTGGTCTAAACCACTGAGCCTCTTGGGCTTGCTGATTGGAAGGTCGGAGGTTCGAATCCCTGCAACAGGTTGAGCTCCTGTTGCTCTGTCCCAGCTCCTGCCAACCTAGCAGTTCTAAAGCAGGCCAGTGCAAGTAGATAAATAGGTACCACTCTGGTGGGAAGATAAACGGCATTTCTGTGCACTCTGGATTCCTTCATGGTGTCCTCTTGCGCCAGAAGTGGTTTAGTCATGCTGACCACATGACCCAGAAAGCTGTCTGTGGACAAACGCTGGCTCCCTCGGTCTGAAAGCGAGATGAGCGTCGCAACCCCATAGTCTCCTTTAACTGGACTTAACCATCCAGGGGTCCTTTAGCTTTTACCTTACCAGGGTAATTACTCCCCCCCCCCCCGGCTCCAAAGGGCCTATAAGCATAGTCATGTACATATCCTTATTCATTCATCATATTTTCATTAAATATGTGCTTATATTACAGATTCAACACATGTACCGCTGTGCTCGGGTTCAAGGCCTAGACACCAGTGAGGGGCTCCTCCTCTTTGGCAAAGAGCACTTTTATGTGATTGATGGCTATACCATGACCGCCACCAGAGAAATACGGGACATTGAAACCCTGCCTCTAAAGTGAGTTAGGCGTGACATTCTTTGAAATTGTAAGAGAAAAAAATGTCTCCCTGTTAGAAAGTATCACAGCATCAGGAGCATAAGAAACCCTCCTGACTATAGCTCTAAACTCATCTCCAAAAACAACACTGCACCTAAAATAGAAATATGCAAAATCTGTACGTGACTCTATAGTTATTGTATCATAGTTTTGACAATGCTCGTAATGGTTTATGTAGCCAAATATGACTATAGAATATGAGTGGGTGAAATCAGATTTGCTTTGTATAGTCTTATATTTATAGTTTCTCTCCTACCTTTTACTCTCTACAGTATGCATGAGCCAATTATACCCAGAGGAGCCCGGCAGGGTCCAAGTCAACTCAAAAGGACATGCAGTATTTTTGCATACGAGGATATTAAGGAAGTGCACAAAAGAAGATACCTGTTGCAGGTATTATTTCTAGTGGGGAATAGCAGGGTTTCGTAAATATTTTATTTATTTATTTCATAATTTCATGAAACTTACACACTACTGGATTGTGGGGTTTTTTAAAATCAAGAAAAATCACAAACATACTTTATAACATACAAAGGCTGAAATACTAAAACCTTTAAAAATTACCGTACCTTTCTAAGCATCTGGGTAGGCTTGTCTAAACCAGAATGTTTTTAGCAGGCCCGGAAAAGATTATAGTGATGGCACCTGCTTGATCTCAACAGGCAAGGAGTTCCAAAGTGTAGGTGTTGCCACACTAAACAATCAAGTTCTTACAAATGTGGAACAGTGGCACTTGTATTAGCGCCAGTTCCGCCAGTCAAAGCAGTCAAGTGGGCACATGTGCGGTAAGGCGATCTCATAGGTAAACTGATTCCAAGTTGTTAGGAACTTTATATTTTATAGGCACTGGAGTCACCCTGCCACTTGCTTAAGGTGGGATAAAACCCTACACAGAATATATATTGTAATCTTTTTATTAAACATTTTAGTCTGGAAGCTTTGGTGCATTGTAAACCCAGACAAAGGGATTAGGGGTGATTTTTAAAGCACAGTTTGCAGGCGTAAGTTGACTTCATGCCTAGGTAAAAAAAGGTCTGACTTAGGCCTCGTGAAAGTCCACAGCAATTACTCTTCTGTGCTTTGACAACATTTTTAAAACCTGCCATTTCTTTGCAGCCAATTGCTGTTGAAGTATTCTCTGGAGATGGACGCAACTACCTTCTTGCTTTTCAGAAAGGCGTGAGGAATAAAGTCTACCAAAGGTATTTCCATTCATATTATTTATACTAAGAGTACTTATAACAAGCGTATTAGCAAGGCAGCCATGGCAAAGGCTTGCCTCTTCAAAAGGACATGGGAGAATGTGATGTTTATGACCAATACCAATAGGGTCTACTAGGCTTGTGTGTTGAGCATGATCTCCTATTGATATTAGGCAAGAATATTAATAGAGGGGGAAATTGTAGACATTTGACCACAAATGGGAAACAATTCCATATTGAGTTTTTCTTGACCATGAGGAAATGTTGACATTTAACACTGCATTATCCCCTGCCCTTCTGCTGCCCATTCATCCATTGTGGGAATTCCTCTTAACAGGGAGTGAGATTAAAATTAGGCTACAGCAGCTAGCCTATATTATGCTAAACATAGTCTTATTACAAAGACAAGAGAATTGTTTCATCTCAACTTGCTCCCAATAATTCAGCCTGCCTTAGAAAGAGGGTAGCCAACCAGTAGAGCGCAGGAACCCATATGTCAATATGACCCGAGAAGTGAGCTCAGTAGGCAGAAAGGCATGTTGCATTTGCTGACAAATCTCAGACACCCCAGCGACACATGTAAGGGGAACACTACACAGCATGAATATAGGTGGGGTCTCCTCTGTCCTCTTATAGATCTTCAGTCTGGGATTTTACTAACCAGAGTAATTCAGTGCCACTTGCAGAACTTGACCACCTCTTTAGTCACCCTTGACTCGAGATCACAGGATCAATGCAGATCTTTGAATGGACTCTACTGTTCAATTCCCTTTGTGGACATCTGCAAAAACTGTTCATTCCTGCCTTATGCCTTCTAGTTTTATGAACAAAAGAGGATTTGCTTGCTATATTTTCCAAGCAGCTGAGTGGACACATATTGGGGGGTAAAGTGATCCTTAAATAAACTGTTCACAGCTACTAAGGGCTTTATGTGCTAACAGTAACACTTTGAATGCCTTCCTTCCTCTCCATCCCATCCCCACAAAAATCTCTTTTAGAACTGAGGTGTACTTTTCTTTTTACTGTTTTTTCATTGCAATGTATACTTTTAATAAAAATAGATACAGCAGCCTAATTAATTCATTAACAGTCTGGCAGTAGGCGCCACCTGAATCTTAATTGAAGCACATTTTTGTTGATTACATTATCCTATTATTATTTTTAAGGTTTCTGGCTGTCGTTCCATCTTTAACTGACAGTTCAGAGTCTGTGTCTGGACAGCGACCCAACACCAGTGTGGAACAAGGGTGAGTGTCTGTGTTTTTTTATTCCATGCGATAGATTTGGAAGTGAAGGAATTTACAGTATTCGTTTTGACTACTTTCTACTCATCCCGCTATTTTAAAAGTTGAACCTCCTGGTGACTTTCACTGTCTTTAACGTGTTTCCCAGTGTAAGTAGAGGAGATTTGGAGTATAAGAAAAAGCAGAAATGCAAATAAAATATTGTGAATGGCAATGAAAATAAAATAGCAATGGGCTTCTCTCTTGAAATTGACTGTGCTCACACATCATCGTAAACCATAGCTAAAGGTTCATCATGAATATTTAGATGTCTCCCACTTTGCTCCTCTCCTAGCCCACAGTAAGAGCTGCAAACCACAATCCCTGGCTTAGTATCATGTCAGAACCATGGGTCATGGGGGTTGGCTTGCTCCAAGCAAGCCATGACTGGGAAACCAGAGCTTGTTCTTGAAGCATTCAGACAGCTACACTACACGAGCTCTAACATCAAAGCATGTTAGACTGTTAGAGGTGACCGTTCCTTGTTCGCGTGTTCATGCCATTGGTAGTGATCCATAGATACTAGCATGGTACAACTGTTGATTCTTTTATAGTTTAAAATCAGTTATAATCAATATGGTAGCATGGATTGAAATGAAAAAGTTGCTCCGTGTTACATGAAGTTGCTAACATTGCTCTCATATACCACTGCTAAATGGCAAGAGTACTGACCCTTCCTGCTTCTCCTTAGGTCTGGCTTGCTGAGCACCCTAGTGGGGGAGAAATCTGTTACACAAAGGTGGGAGGTAAGTATAAAGAGTAGTTTAGTTTATTATTATTATAATAATAATAATTTATTATAATTTATTAGTTATACCCCGCCCATCTGGCTGGGTTTCCCCAGCCACTCTGGGCGGCTCCCAATCGAATATTAAAAACACAATACAGCATTAAACATTAAAAACTTCCCTAAACAGGGCTGCTTTCAGATGTCTTTTAAAAGTAGGATAGTTGCTTATTTCCTTGACATCTGATGGGAGGGCTTTCCACAAGGCGGGCGCCACTACAGAGAAGGCCCTCTGCCTGGTTCCCTGTAACCTCACTTCTCGCAGTGAGGGAACCGCCAGAAGGCCCTCGCCGCTGGATCTCAGTGTCCAGGCTGAACGAAGGGGGTGGAGATGCTCCTTCAGGTATACAGGACCGAGGCTGTTTAGGGCTTTAAAGTTTCCTTTTCATAGTGGATTGAAATAGAATATTTGGACATATTGGGGCCAAAATGCTTTGTCACCTTTAAGTTCCTGTATTTTATAAAGCAGTGGACAATTGAAACGTTTTTGGTTTTGTTACTGGGAAATTAACGCCAGTGCTGTTTTGTTCTGTTTCGTGTGCTATCTCTACAAAGAGAGGTGAAATCAGTAATTTCCAGTACCTGATGCACTTAAACACTTTGGCTGGCCGATCCTACAATGACCTCATGCAGTATCCTGTTTTCCCGTGGATCCTTGCAGACTATGATTCAGAGGTAAACATAAAAATCTTCTCTTCTAATACTTGACTAGGTCTAAAAGGGTCACAATTCATGAAATAAAAGCCTGTTCTTGGAAGCCTAGAACCCTGCACTTAAAAGTAACTCAGGTTAGGGCTGGAAGCCATACTTCTTTAAATATTACTCTTCGTTAACTAATCTGTGACATAAGTTGTGGCGTGGGTGTTTCAAGGCAGAGGCTTGAGTAATGTTGCAGTGATTTGTAGAGAAATAATAAAAGACATATCTGCACTTCAGATGAGAGAAAGGGAGAATTGTTTTAAATCAGGCCTGAGCAGCTAAATATGTAGAGTAGCTGCCAACATTTTTAGAAACCAGTATCTCAATATAATGAATAGAGGAGCCAGAAATAGTTGCACGTGAATGTATGCAATTAGTCAGAGAAATAAATTTCTTAAGAATGAACTTTACTACTTGTTTACTTTTAAAGGAATTGGATCTTACCAACCCAAAGACATTTAGAAACTTGGCTAAACCGATGGGAGCCCAGACTGACGAGAGGTTAGCTCAGTATAAGAAGCGCTACAAAGACTGGGAAGACCCTAATGGTAAGTGCAATAAAACCTCTATCATCCACAATCTGAGATGGATGTAATGGAATAAATGGTACTGTGGCTTTTCCTTTAATCTGATTTTCTGAGGGCTGGAGATCCCGCCAGACATTGTCAGTTTTACCAACTAAGAAGCTGAGGACAGGTTTATCTTTAGGAAATTTGCTATGATTCAGTTGAGCCCCTTTGCTAAATTAATATAATAATCGTATAAAATCCTGCTTGTCTCCATCAGTTCTTGGAAATGTTTCCGCTGATAAAGACACTCAATAAATGATCGGTGAAGATGTCTCTAGGGAAACTTGTTGTGGCTAATCTGAAGCATTTAATTCCAAAAAGTGTTATAATTTTTTTTTTAATTGATTGTTTTGTATGTTTTGTTGTGATTTTATGGGTGTTAGCCGCTCTGAGCCCGGTCTTGGCTGGGAAGGGCGGGGTATAAATAAAATTTATTATTTATTATTATTATTAAATTACTGTCTGTGACTTTTTAAAAAATAAATAAATAACAATGTAAGTGGCTATAGTGCCAAATTATAAGCATTGAAACAAATTTTAGCTATACCAATTTTAGATGTACTTAGTGTCTTGGTATTAGCAAGCTAATACTGACTAAGCCTAGTAATTTAACACAGACTTCCTCATTTCCTTCCTATTTCCTTTTCCTGCTATTTCCCCCCCTATTTTCTTTCAGGTGAAACTCCAGCTTATCATTACGGCACCCATTATTCATCAGCAATGATAGTAGCCTCATATCTTGTGCGAATGGAACCCTTTACACAGATATTCTTAAGGCTACAGGTAAACTGTTTACTTCTGCCATTTGCTTCCAAGGTGTAATGGGCAGTGTAGGGAATGCCTGAGTTGCCATGCAAATACTTCTCTTTTTCCTTCCTCAGGGCGGCCACTTTGACTTGGCTGACAGAATGTTCCACAGTGTGCGTGAAGCCTGGTACTCTGCATCTAAGCACAATATGGCAGATGTCAAGGAGCTTATCCCGGAATTCTTCTACCTCCCAGAGTTGCTACTCAATTCCAACAACTTTGATCTAGGTGAGAAAAAGCCCCTTTTGATAGCATGGCTATATTTCTTTCTTACAGAGACACCGTTGAAAGATGAACATAAAGCGGATTTTGATGTGCATTAAATAAAGATAAGAGCAGTGTATGTTTTAGTCTTAATTTCAGAGACTGGTCGTTTTAAACTGCTCATTTGCGCTATGGAGCTCATTCAGGTGTCCTGTTAAACTTTCTCAAGAATCAAAAAATGAGCAACACAATATTTATATGACCACTGCTCCTTGAAAATTTCCATTGTATGGTGAGTTATTATATGCTGAAGAAGACGCAAATGAAACAGTGGCAATACCGGATCACTGTCCGTTGTCTTTCTGTTATTTTACAAGAAAAAAAATATATATACACTACTTTCATTGGCCGTTGTGTTGCTCATTTTTTGGTTTCTGTTCGAAGAGTGCAACGCACAGGTTTTTTTGTCTTGCTAAACTTTCTCAGGAAGCACACTTCATTGCGGAAAAATCCTCTTTATCCTTGTTTTCGCCTTGTAGGTTGCAAGCAGAATGGCACTAAACTTGGGGATGTAATACTCCCCCCATGGGCTAAAGGGGATCCCCGCGAATTCATCAGAGTGCATCGGGAGGTAACGTATGTTCTTGTTAGAAACTACAATACCTTTTTGGCCTCCCACCCGAATCTTGCTATTCTGTTTGGAAGAAAGCATTTTTGGCTGATAGTTTTGCTCTTTATATCTTTTGTACATGTTGAGCACACTGGGATCATCAAACATGTCGGTTGACGTAGTGAGTCCAGTTGATAAGTTCTCACCTTCCTTCGTATTAGAACTCTGTAATGAAGTTTTGTTGTTGTTTTTGTTGGTTGTTTTTTTTTAAACCCAGTTGCAATGTTTTTAGAGCAGGCTATAAATTGAAGGAAAATAAGTAAAGCAGAATTTTTTTTAAAAAAATAAACTTGGTCATGGTGTTAGCTAACAACGCCATCTGTTGGATTGCACTATTTCAGCAAGCAAGGCTTTGCCCACCTGTAAGCAGGTTGTGCTCCGTTTAACATGCACATTTTGAATTGTAGGCTTTGGAATGCGATTTTGTGAGTTCTCACCTGCACGAGTGGATAGACTTGATATTTGGCTACAAACAGCAAGGGCCGCCTGCAGTAGAAGCTGTAAATGTTTTCCACCATCTCTTCTACGAGGGCCAAGTGGACATATACAACATCAACGATCCATTAAAAGAAACAGCTACTATAGGATTCATTAACAACTTTGGACAGATACCGAAACAGGTAATGAATGATATTTGAGCATGGTGCATCTGTGGTTCAAGACACAAAGTTGGTATATTCTATTCTATTTGCTTTGTCCTTTCGGAGATTTAATTCCTTCTGTTCAAGACTTGCAGACCCATGGCCCTTTGGGGGAGGATGGAGCAATCAGGAGTTTATCTCATTTCCATGGGCTTTATTCTTGTTTTAAATGGCAAGTCACTGTTGCTTTGATTTCATAGTAAAAGTAAAAGCTGGTCATGCAAATGTAATGTATTTGAATGACAATCCTTGGTATCAGTCTGGGACAGGGTGTAGGCCTTCAGCTCATGCCATCTTTGTAATATTATGTATTAATGTCACCACATGACATCATGACCCAAGTGGGGATGAACTGGATGGTCTTGGAGTGACTCCAAGAATAAACAGATATGTCCATCCTCAGTATGTTGGCATGATCTTGTTTCACAGAGAAGCAAGCATGCAGGTTTGGGCACATAGCAGTGAATATACTCATGTTTGAATGGGATCTGGGTAGACCTTAAGCAAAGGAGGAAAGGGGGGTGGGTGTAGTTCATCAGCAAGATCTTCTGTGCAAGGCCCATTTAAACAAATGTGAAATACTGTATGCAAAATCTTGATTTTTAGTTGTGCTTGCCCAGGAGAACTTCCCAGTGGATTGTGCCCTTGATGCTTTCCAGACGTAATGTAATTTCCAGACGTAAAATATAAATATATGGAGTTCCAAGGCCTTGCACAGATTTTGACAAAGAACAGTCACACAGCCAAAACATAAAGTGACTGACATTTTCTCCAAAATTAAAATCAAAAATACTTGCTTAGGATTTCGTTTATGGGATCCCATACTTCCTTAGGGTTTCGTTTATGGGATCGAAGCTGGCGGTAAAAATGAAAATCCTAAAAACCCGAAACATAAAAGTACCAAGACAGAACTGGATTAAATTAACTTCTGTCCCTTCAATACCTGCATATTAAAAATAAAGATAAAACTTTTTACCACCTTCCCAGAAGCTAAAATAGAGCTGACCTGTCCCTTCATCACAGAGAACATTCCACTGCAGAAACGTCCCTCTCTAACAATGAAATTATGTGAACAGTTAGATTTAAAAGGAGTGTTTTGAAATGTTATTAAATGTTTAGAGTGAAGCCTGCCAAATCTTAATAATTCTCTGTTTATGGCTGCTGCTTATTTGCTAAGGTTGACAGTATTTATACTAGCATCCTGTTTTGATAAACACCAGCATTCCACCTGCCCCTCTGATGGTCCCTTTAAAAGCACCCCGTGGTTGCTTAACGTGGCTTTGGGTGCATATCAGAAGTGGCGAATACTGGTATTGCACTGACTCATCGTCACATGGTGGGCCGAGGCAACTGAAAACAGCTTGTGTGTTTCCTGTGACTGTGAAATCAATCTCTGTTAGGGAATTTATTTGCAACAAGTCTCATGGATGGTGCTGACATGTTTTGAGAGGTGTTGCTGCAAATTATTTGCAGGCCTGCTGCTAAGCCTGTAATGTTTTCTATCTTGCTGCAGTTGTTTAAGAAACCTCACCCTCCAAAGCGAGTGAGAAGCCGAATTAATGGAGAAATAAGTGGGGTTTCTATCCCACCAGGTATTGCCAGTGGCAAGATTTTTTTCCATCATTTAGACAACCTGAGGCCTTCTCTTGCACCAGTAAAAGGTAAATGCTGCAATCAGTTTACTTTTGATTTTTTTTTTAGAACTATGCTCATAGTTCCAGGCATTTTTATTAAAACATATACTGCTGTTTACCCCAGAAGAAAAAGATTTCCAAGGCCGTCTCTATAAATTAAAATGTATTTATTTATCTATTAAAAACGTGAAGCGTCCCTTGTTGCATCTATGTTATGGCATGAGTAGAACAGAATATGCCCAAAATTCAGTACACTAGAAACAACAGAACATGTCATGGCAGGTAAAGAAACGAGTGAAAACAAACCAAGCAATATATATGAAGCCAATTTTTAAACTAGAGAGCGTTTAAAACAAGCTGATATTAAAATAAAGAAAATGAAACAAAGGCCAGTGTGCCTCAAAGATTTCACTTGTTGCGGGGTAAGGGCTTGTGCTCATAGAGCGAAATGTGTAAGCAAAACCCACAAATCCTGATCCCTCGGAGTTGTGAAGAGTGGACAGTCGGCACAGATCTGGATTACATGTTGGACTCTATTTGCATAGACTGTGGTGTCCAGTGCCTGCAGCTTGGGTGGCAAAGGTCACGCTAATCCCCACCCCCACCCCATAATAGCCTCTCGTTGCAGTTAAGGCTGTGTTGGGATGGGGATGGCTCTAAGGGAACATCGCCTAGAAACTGGTTTTGATCGTCTTCCCCTCTCTGGAGACTGTAGGTGTGTGCACTAGCGACATTCAGAGAGTTGTCCAGGCTGCAACCCCAAGTTAATTTCCATGCTTCCTGACTTTGCTGGAAATTATGAGAGCACAAAAGAGCCTTCTGTACTGGGAGGCGGCCTTACATTGTGCCTGCACTACAGATCTTCCCTTAGGCTTTGTGCTGTTTGGATTTGCCTTGCTTCTAGCACACTGAACCATGAACAAGATTCATGTTGCTAGACTGCTAGAGGACTGAAAAGAAGTCTTCTTACAATGGCATGGTTGTGTTTGAATTTATACTAAGTTGTTTTGATACTCCCCAACCACTTTCCACACTGCTCTGCTGAAACGTAAGACTGATTTGAGCATTAACGAAATCCTGAAGCGTTCTCATTAGCTCTATGGCCTTGAAAGTCTCTTATCCAATTTCTTACACTTCTGTGTCATGGGAGTTGATAAGAATTTAACATCACTGGTCACTGTTTAAATTCCTTCAGAGCTTTCAGTAGTGTAAGCAGGTTTCTCAGAAAGATAACAAAGTTCTCATGAAATATCTTCACTTTCTACTGTGATTGGGTATAGCTTTCACCTAATCTTGGAGCAGCGAATGTTTTTATGAGCTCTTGTTTGTGAGTGCTGCTATCTTTTCTTTCTTGTTTTCTTTCTCTCTTTGAGCAGAGCTCAAGGAGCGTGTAGGACAGATCGTGTACACGGACAAAGGAATTTTAGCAGTGGAGCAGAATAAAGTGCTAATTCCGCCAGCCTGGAATAAAACCTTTGCTTGGGGTTATGCAGATCTCAGCTGCAGGCTGGGAACCTATGAGTCAGACAAGGTTTGTCTCTCAGATTTTTGTGGCTCTTTAACTTGCATACTTGATGATGGAAAACAATGACTGAACAAGCTGCCTCAGGCAGGTGTCTTAACTGTACCCTTTTAGAAACCTGCTGAACACATTTTTGTTCAGATAAGCCTGTCCAGGTACTTAGAAAGTTTGTGCAGGTTTTAGTCTGTTGTTAGTTAATTGCTGATTTAATTTTTTTTAATCATTGCTGTTAATTTTTATTGATAATTTTATTGTTTTACCTTTTTTAAAAAACCGCTTTGAGGTTTGTTGGTTTTTAACAATCAAGCGGTGCATTTTGTGAAAGTTTGTAACATAAGTAAATAAATCTGGTATTTATTCAGCAGGCTGTGGGGCAAGTTTACACTTGGCAGAAAGTTGTTTCTAGTGAACACTTTGTATGAAATATGTCTGCTAAATGTAAAAAGGTAAAGGTAAAGGGACCCCTGACCATTAGGTCCAGTCATGACCGACTCTGGGGTTGTGGCGCTCATCTCGCTTTATTGGCCTAGGGAGCCAGCGTACAGCTTCCAGGTAATGTGGCCAGCAGGACTAAGCCGCTTCTAGCGAACCAGAGCAACCACGGAAATGCCGTTTACCTTCCCGCTGCAGCGGTACCTATTTATCTACTTGCACTTTGACGTGCTTTCGAACTGCTAGGTTGGCAGGAGCTGGGACCAAACAATGGGAGCTCACCCCGTCACGGGGATTCGAACCGCCAACCTTCTGATCGGCAAACCCTAGGCTCAGTGGTTTAGACCACAGCGCTACCTGTGTCCCTATCTGTGAGGTGGATGTGGGTCCTCCTCAAGAGTAAGCGACTCAGCAGTCCGTTTAACTTATTCACAAGTTTATTTCACAAACCAGGTTCACAGTTCCTCATCCTCCTCCGATGACTCAGATTCTCCAAGTAACGGCTTCCGCTTTTCCCCCCAGCATAAGAACTTCTTAAAACTCCAACGCCTCCTCTCACTCCTCCTTTTCCGTTTCTTAACCTTCCCAGCCCCAGCGCTGGACTCTTCCCTTTCGCTTTCATCCTCCCTGGAAGTTGTTGCTGAGGCTCTCCCGACATCCTCAGCCCCCTGCACTTCTTCCGTCTCCATCATTTCCTCCGTCAGCCTTGGCGGCGACACCTCCTCACTCCCACTTCTCCACACCTCTTTCCCTACCTCTGGTGACAGCTTTGGGAGCCCCTCTTCCTCTTCCCACATTTGCAATATCTCCTCCGGCGTGCACGGATGCACCTTCAACTCCCCTGCGCCTTCCGCCACCCCTCCTGGCTCAGGCCAGTCCCTGACACTATCTGTTAAATGTACTTATGTTTTAATTAACAAGTATAATTTGCATGAACACCATCTTGTAGTGCAGGATGGACTATGGTAATGGCTTTATGATGGGCCAAAATACAGAGTGCATTATGTTCTGGGGGTAGAGGATTCCTGGCTTTCTTCTCCTATTACTTGTATCCTGGTCCCAGGCTTTCAACACCTCCCTTGCTTTGCCCCTCCCCATGAAACCAAGGAGCCGGTTCCTGAACGCAGCTTCCGAACCCAGCTCTTTGGTTGTGGATGGGAGTATTAGAAATCCATTGCCTCTCCCCTGGACCTGCCTTTGGAAGTGTGAGCTGGTTTTCTCCCAGGATGCAAGGTTGAGTGGAAGGAAATGTATCTTCCCCAACCAACACAGTGATGGGATGCCGGAAACTGGCCACTGTTTATAAATTGATGGGTACACTGTTTTACTTTTCCACCTTTCTAGGCCGTGATAGTTTATGAATGCTTATCGGAATGGGGGCAGGTTCTCAGTGCCATCTGTCCAAATCCCAAGCTGGTCATCACCGGAGGAACCAGCACAGTTGTTTGTGTATGGGAGATGGGCACCTCCAAGGAAAAAGCCAGAACACTCACTCTTAAGCAGGTAAATCTGGGTTGCTGTGTCAGAAAATTGGGCCCAAGCATAGCTCATCAGTACTGATGAAATCCGGCAAGTTGGGAGTGAACCGAGTCAGAAAGTTTTGCCCTCCTCAACTGTTGGCACATGGATAGATCACCAAAAGTTGTTTTTTTCTGGGGAAAGGAATAAATTTACTCATGATTCTGTCAGAGCTCTGGGGGAAAAATCTGCTTATCACCCTGCGCAACATAGCCTTATACTAAAACTATTGAAATACACCCCTGCTCTATGTGCTGCCGCTGTCTTTTGGATGAAGGAAGAAATGGGATGGAATGTTCTTCAGTAGGTCCTACATAGCCACCCTCATGACGGAATAAACACAGGTGGGCAAATAAATGAAGACCTGTCCTCCGGATTAGCAACAGCTGTGCCTGTGAACAGTTTCTTATTTTGTGTTAGCTGTCTTGTCTGATTAGCCTCGAACTGATGAAGCTTTGTGGCGAAACCTGCTGCTAATCCGGTGGACAGGTCTTCATTTATCCTTCATCCATCCACGTTCATTTCATCAGGGTGGTGATGAACCTACTGAAGAACTCCACGCTTGGTTCATCTTTAACAAACTGACTTGAGCCTCTTATTGGCACCAGAATACTGTTCTACACTTAGCCACTTGTTGAATGGTTCAGTTATTCAGACATTGAAACATTCCCCGTGCATATAATTCATTCCATGTTCTTGACAGAACCAATATTGTTTTGCACATGGCCTTGTAATATGTTTTTGCTTGTTTGAATGGTTATGAGTCAATCTTTATTCAGTTATAATTCTAATATATTCCCTTTTACATTCATTAGCCAGTTTGTGGTGGTTTGGTTTGGTTTATTGTCATATTATTATCACCACTGTGATACTTTGTGTAGTTTGTCTGCCTATATAAGCAAAGGGTGAGCAAAAGGCAAGGAAGGGGCTGAGAATTCGTTCTTGTTGTCATTCCTGGCTTAGGCACAGTTCACCAGCGCTATCGCAGAGTCTGCATTCATTTCAACGAGCCTCGCATGGAAAATGGCTACAAAACCCACTTAAGTGGTTTGAGGTTATTTAGCAAGAAACCACACTGTTCAGTTTCCATAGCATTGTGTTCCTTAGATTTTAATTTGTCTTCTGCAACCTAGTAATAGTGTCATACTCCCACATTTTCCCTTTCTCCAAAGGTAAAGCTATTCCAATATCTGTATTTGCAGCACTTTGCAGCAAATGCTTTATGCATTTTCTTCTGTCTCCCTCTGCTTTTAGGCACTCCTCGGCCACACCGAGGCAGTCACGTCTTTGACGGCCTCTCTGGCCTATCACATCATTGTGAGTGGGTCTCGGGACCGCACCTGCATCATCTGGGATTTGAACAAGCTCTCCTTTTTAACACAGCTTCGTGGCCACCGGGCCCCCGTTTCAGCCCTATGCATCAACGAACTGACGGTACAGATCAGAACATTGACTGCTTCTCTTAGAAGAGATACAAATGTAGAAAATTGCTCTTGAGCTGGTTGTGCCCATTTCAGCTCCAGATTACATATGTCCCCTTGTTAGTGACATTTTTCAAGTTATTAAATGAAAACACCATGGAGCCCATTTTGGGGTTTCAACTGTTTGGTGCGATTTATTGCCGACAGAAAGCAGCTTGCTGGGTACTTAGAAAAACTTACTATTTTGGGGGGAGGGGTCAACCAGAGATTCCCTTCCCCTCTTCCAAAACCATTGTTTATCACATTTTCACCTGACCATCATTGTGGCCCAGTAACTAGGTAAGTTGACTCCGGAGTAGGGGGAGATCTATCATAAATTTTTGGCACCATCACTAGAAGAGCAGGCATGGCAGAGTACCAGAGATCCTGGCATTGGCCTTTAAGCTGCTTCCTTGTGGCTTCATCCTGCTGTAATAATGGAAAGCATGTCATCATATAGGCTTGTTATGGTCTTTCCCGAATGATGGCAGTTGGGTTGAAAGGAGCTGTCGACTTGACCCCACCCACATGATACCAGTTGCTATTGCAGGAACATTGTTTGTGTGCCACAGCAGTAGCATATTACGGGGCCTTCAATTTGTCTTTTAACTAGATTGCAGCCTCTTATCTATGTAGATCAGTTCCTGATGGGGTCAGTTTCAAGTAATTGGTTCTTGAGTTTCCAGCCAGACCACGCCTTTGTTCTTCGTATTAAACCGAGATGCATTTCTCCTCCGGGATGGCAAAGAATGGCACCATTGAGATCTAAGTGTGCCTAAAACGTTTTATCCGTTTATTTTGAAATGTAAAATTGAAAAATTTAATAAAAATTATTATAAAACGTTTTATCCTTTTTTCAGGGAGACATTGTGTCCTGTGCTGGCACTTACATCCACGTGTGGAGCATTAATGGGAACCCCATAGTGAGCGTGAACACTTTCACCGGGCGCAGTCAGCAAATCCTGTGCTGTTGCATGTCAGAAATGAACGAATGGGATACCCAGAACGTGATTGTGACGGGGCATTCGGACGGAGTGGTCCGAGTAAGTACCAGCAGTTGTGTAGAAACAAAATTGTGGGTTGGCAGTATGCCTCGTGGTACAGAGGAAGTTGATAGAGAGGTTTTTTTCCCCTCCTTTGTTCATAATATAAGAACCTGGCCCATCCAGTGAAGCTGAATGATGAGAGTTTCGGAGGAAAGGGAGTGGGGCAGCATTGAAACTCATGAATCTGAAGTCTAAAGGGGATTTAGACAGATTTACGGATGATAAGGCCATCAGTGGTTACTAGGTGTGATAGCCATATACTCTACATCTAAAATAGCTAATTGGGAGAGGGCTATTGCACTCCTGTGGGCTTCCCGTAGGCATCTATTGTGGGAAACAGGATGACAGGACTTATATAGGATTTCCAGGTTCATTCCTAGTTGCAGCTCCTATCTATTCAGAATTCTTCAATGGCATATTCATTCACTCATATACTAAAACAGTTGAATAGCCCATCCGCTAGTTTTGGGCATACAGTTAGAAACCTAGTTCGGTCGTAATTTAAACGTGCCTTGATTTTTGTGTCTCTTTGAGTGCTTTCAATGTTACTTTGCTCCATGTCTCGTTATCGTATCAGGTTGAAAGCCAGGTTATACGGCAAGGCGGATATGCATTCAGACTCACACTTTCATTTCTCCTTCTCCTAGTTCTGGCGAATGGAGTTTCTGCAGGTCCCGGAAACTCCAGCTCCTGAACCTGTGGAGGCGCTCGAGATGCAGGAAGAGTGTCCGGAAACCCAAATAGGTGCTGTTTCTTTTTGGCTTTGTGTTCGGCTGTGAATTGTTCAAGGTGTAGCTCAGGAGTGGGAAACCTTTGCTTCTCCAGTTGTAGTTGGGGCTCTGCTTTTATTTATTTATTTCATACGATTTATATACCATTCGATTGCTTTAAAATAAACAAATCTCAAAAACAGTTAATAAAAAGAGGGAAACAATAACAACATCAGTTGTAAATAGTTTTTAATAACTTATTTTTAACTCCCACCATCACTGATCAATTGCTTTGCTGGCCTGGCCTGGCATCTGAATATATCGGGGAGCACCACTTTGGCTGCCTCCCCCTGGCATGGATGGTATAATAATGTCCGAAATGGACTTTGTATGAATCTGGACCTAAGTTTTATGTCAGAGTTATGGAGGGGCGGGTCTAGTGGGGGAAAGTGAATCATGGCTGTGGTTTTGTTTTATGCATTGCATGTAACAGGAGAGGAAGCCCCGGATGAGGACAGCAGCGATTCGGAAGCAGAAGACCAGGGCCTCGGCCAGGACCCGAAGCTGCAGGAAAGCCGGAGCCAGCCGGGCAGCACCAGCCACAGGCCTCGCTCGTCTTCAGCCCGAGCAGCAGCTGTGTGGTCGGCAGACAGCAGCTCTGACGACTCGAGACGCTGGTCCGACCAGCTCAGCTTGGATGAGAAGGATGGCTTCATCTTCGTGAACTATTCCGAGGGGCAAGCGAAAGTCCACCCCCAGGTTCAAGCTAACCACCCACACCCTAATCCAGGGGAGCTACGGCATTACAGCAAGCTCAAGCCAGGTATGGAAACACCTCTTGGCTGTTGGGAAATTCCATTCCACCTTAAGTTGCAGACATGGAACTGTTGCGTGTCACATGTCTGTATCACACGCCAGCAGGGATTGCTGGGAACTTCCGTTTGTGTATAGCTTTTCCTTTTGCTTTGGACACGAAGGAGGGCGGACATGTTTCTCCTTGTTCTGATATATGCTTAATAAATCTGCTTGTAAATATGCTACTACATTCTCTCTCCTGCCTCTTCTGTTGCCAAGTGGACTCTGCTGTTACAGTGTGCTCAGGCTTCTAGGAGCTGAGTCACTATTTCATGTCGCACCAGAGATCGGAGATCGCCCGGCAGATCGGATCCAGCTGGGGGCTTGCCAGTTGCCCTCCCGACTCTCCTGGTTGCTGACAACATGCCAAACTAGAAGTGTGTTGCCTGGCCAGGTTTCCGGGTGCCCAGATAAATCCTGTACTCTCTGGGGCAAGTGGGCCGAGATCCTGAGTGGCATTTTCCTTCCTGAGCAGGGACCATGCAGATACGTTTCCCACCCTCCACATTTGCTTACATTATTACCCGTTTTCCTTTCTTAGGCTACAGATGGGAGCGGCAGCTGGTGTTCAGGAGCAAACTAACTATGCACACAGCCTTTGATCGCAAGGACAACGCACATCCTGCAGACATCACGGCATTGGGCATCTCCAAGTGAGTGACCTGCTTTCTGTGTGTCCTCAGTATATCAGCTGAAGGCACAGCAGTGGTTTCAGCTTTAGAGCGGCTAGAACAAAACAAACAAGTTTGGAACTGAAAATTGCTTTGAAATGGTTAGACATACAGGAGATGCAACTGTAAGCCATGATAGCTAGGTAAAACTACTGTGCTCAGAGTTAGCCTACATCAGAGTATCAGGTGCCAGGAACACAATGAGGCCTTTAATGAAATGCTTGGGGCATTCTTCTTCTTCTTTATAATTTTTGTATTTTTTTGGTACCATTCAGACACTTCCCCCCTCTCTTTTTTTTCTCATTTGTGTTTGGTGCTCCTCTACCTTTTTTCAAAGTTGGGAGGAAGTAAGTCTGACCTGGTAGACCTTACTTTGATTCAGCAAGGCTGTTGCATTCAACGGGGGGGGGGGGCGGACGTGATGTGGGGCAAAGCTGCTACCTTTGGCCAGTGTGGTGTAGTGGTTAAGAGCAGTGGACTCGTAATCTGGTGAACCGGGTTCGCTTCCCCGCTCCTCCACATGCAGCTGCTGGGTGACCTTGGGCTAGTCACACTTCTCTGAAGTCTCTCAGCCCCACTCACCTCACAGAGTGTTTGTTGTGGGGGAGGAAGGGAAAGGAGAATGTTAGCCGCTTTGAGACTCCTTCGGGTAGTGATAAAGCGGAATATCAAATCCAAACTCTTGTAGTATTCTCTGGCTTTAAAAACATGTTTCTCTCTAGCCTTGAGGCTAGTTCCTAATGCTTAGACCGGGTGCTAATTTGTCTTTGCGTATCTGTTTCTCTTTCCAGGGATCACAGCAGGATTCTCGTAGGCGACAGCAGAGGCAGAGTGTTCAGCTGGTCAGTGAGTGACCAGCCCGGCCGCTCTGCAGCTGACCACTGGGTGAAAGATGAGGGAGGAGACAGTTGTTCCAGCTGCTCTGTCCGTTTCTCTCTTACGGAAAGGCGTCACCATTGCAGAAACTGCGGGCAGCTCTTCTGTCAGAAGTAAGAAAGATGGTTTCTCCTGTCAATCCTTTACAGACTGGTTCTCACAAAGAAGTGCTAGCATCTGAAGAGCTGCTTCTTTTTTATTTTATATTCTTTATTGAAAAATAAAAAGTACAGAACTGCAAGTGCACAGAATAAGATAAGATACAAAAAAAGAAGAAACAAGAAATAGTACCCATGTAGAAAACAAAACAGGAAAAAAAATGTTGTGTACATTACAAAAAAGGAGAAAAACTTGTTATTGTAGTTAACCAGACCTTAATCTATTTTTGAAAATGAATTCCAAATATCATTAAACTTGCCCCTGGCAAGTTTGTACACAACTTGCCTGAAGAGCTGCTTCTTGATAACAACAGGCACCCTATTTATTTCACTAGCAAATCTGATACTCCCTCTCCCCACCAAAAATAAATAAGTAAATTCTCTTCCTGTAGATAAGTTGGTGCTAAATTATTTTGAGAAAGATAGGATAGAGCTCATTAATTGGCGTAGAGGGGAAATTAAACCCACAATAGCATAAGTGGAATGCCATGTTTCCAGAATCTCCTGTAAACATTAGTGCTGGTTCTCAGAACAACTGATCCTTTATAAGCCCATTGCCGGCCACTTTAACACTAGTTACCCCGGAAATTCCATTTCCGTTTCAGTAGTACTGTCACTATACCATGACCCATTGGATTCCGTTGGATCGATTACTGGTTCTTCCCTTGCTCAAGATGACCGGGTGCCCTGAGAACACCCCTGCCCCTAGAGCAAGGCTCTTTTAACCGCAGTGTGATTCTGAGCAAAAATGCAGGAGGGAGAAACAGTCTACCTCCCACAATTCTTTGCTCCTGCCTGAGTCTCGTGCAAGAGAAATAGCCCAGTCCGAAGACTTCATTGTCCACTGTAATAAACTGCGGGTGCAGAGAGAGGAATAGCAGCTCACATTCTTGCGTGCCTTCTCCCCGCCCCCCACAGGTGCAGCCGCTTCCAGTCGGAAATCAAGCGTTTGAAAATCTCCTCCCCGGTGCGGGTTTGCCAGAACTGTTACTACAACCTTCAGCACGAGCGAGGCCCCGAGGAGGGATCCTGGAATTAACAAGGCAGAGGCAAACCACGCAAACGCCAGGCTGAGCACTGCAGGGCCCACAGGAACTCGGTAAATTCAATTCATTGCAGGAACGAACATGCAGCACATCCAGAAAGGATTGCAACGCTAGCCCTGGACACCTCATCTTTGTACTGCGCAGCAAAGCACTTGCGAGCAAAAGGGATCATTCATTTTCCATGTACATTTTTAGAGAAGGGGCTGAAAACGTTTGTGCGGCCAGCGAGAGTCAGGCGGAGAGAAAAGCAGTTGCCGCAACTGCAGCAAGAACCCACAAGACCCAGCCTTCCCTGCTAACGTGGCTGGGAGAAAAACCCATCATTAACCACTCCTTGTTCTGTCTTTGGTTTTGTAGAGCTAGTCACCTTATTTGTGTTGCGGGAAGGAGAAGGCTTTTTAGAAGATAGTTGTAAATCTGCCTTCTTCGCAAGCAAACTGTGCATATTGTAAATAGATATAATGGCCTTTTTATTGAAATATGAACTTAACTGCCTGTTACATGGGACATCAGACCAACCACTATACCTTGTGTCTCATTTTTAGCTCCTCCATCTACTTAAATATGAATGTGTTTTTTTTAAAAAAAACAAAAAACAAAAAGCATTGAGGCATTATCTGTATTTTATTTTCAAAATCTGGGCTGCATGTTTGTTCTTTGGTTACTCGCATTATCTTAACTCAAACCAAGTCATTCAGAAGAGTTTTGAAAGGCGGTGTGAACCACCCTCAACTTGTCTGCGGCAATAGGACTCGGAATCTTTTCATTCTCAACTGTAAGATAAGGACCCTCGTTTTGTTTCATTTAAAAAAAAAATACAGAAGCTATTTAGCGCCTATCTTCATATTTAATATGGTCTCTTTTTATACAATGTGGACCTTGGCTTGTGCTCATTCTTTGCAGTTACTGGATCAGCTGGTTCCTACAACAGAAAAGGCCAGATCTTACTTCGGACAGTAGTAAACGCCTTGCATGAAACTCGGAATTGCCCTACCCCAGAGAAGAAAATAACAGACTTGGGACCCTTGCTGTTATAACTGGATGCTAATACCAATCCATTGAGGGGGTTTCTCCTGCACAGGGCCTATTGAAGTGAATGGGAGTTGCACAAGAACAATTGCCCACCTTTCATTCCCCTTAACTGGGCTTTTCTGCTGGGGGGTTGTCTTTAACTCATTTTTTTTTTTAGGCTGCCTTTATCATTCATTGGCGTACCATCAACTTGGGGGGTGTTACTCAAGCTTTCATTGAAGAAGGACATTTCATACATTATTGGTTTAAGCTCTTATGTTTCTCACTTCTTTCTTGGGTCACTTTTTCTCCAGTCCACGAGGGGCATCTTGTCTGTAGAGATGGGGGAATACACAGATCAGGCGCATCCCATGGGCATCCTTTTTGGAACATGGCCTTGAAAAGTGGTGGTTCTTATTTTATTTTATTTTATTTTATTATTGTGCTGTTTGTTTTCGTTTCACTGTAATGTATACCATGTTGTAAACGGGTGATGAGATGAATTGGCCTTGTTCAGTTTCCCAGATCACCGCTGCTGTTTCGCAGCAGATGAGTTGACGGTCACGTTAGCAACAAAACCAAAAACCCTAGCACACCACCAAGTGAAAAGGAACAGGGCACAACACTAAGGCAAAACGCAGACATTCTCAGATCTGTACCACTTCAGTTGGGAAAGAAGAAGCATTTACAATGGTCTGAGTACCTTGCAGCATTACACAAGATTAAATGGGACACACACACACACACACACACACACACACACACACACACACACACTGCTTATATTGATTAAGTGCTTTCTTTTGACAGTAAATCAAGCTCACTGACCATTTTTGTCCACTTAAAACATCCCTGGTGATAGAGATGTATGCACTGATTGGAAGGTTAACTGTCTGTTTTGATGATGATGTTTTTAATGGTTATGAACTGCAAGAATTAGATCAGTTTGTGGATTTGTGTTCAAGTCCCCAAGGAAATCATTCCACAATTTATTAATATTACTTCACCCACTCTGTGGTTTTGGATACAAATGGCACTGATCCAGCAGCCTCGCCTACTTTACCCTGCAAGGAAAGTCAGTTTCCGCACTTAGTTGCTTTTTACTTTGTAGTTACAGCCTAACAGCATGGTCTCCAAGACACTTCAGTCCCAGCATACATTCTGACCTGTCGAACTAAATAGCCTTAAGTATGGATAAACTTAAGTGGTTTATAGATCTTGACCTGATAAAACTAGTTTTCAAATTATAGGTTTAAATATTTTTTTAAAAAACGTTTGAATTCTCTGAAAGCACCTTCACACCACCGAATTTTTGTTTCTCTTATTAAGGAAAGACTGAACATTAGAAGAAGAGCTTAACTTGAAATCTCTCTAGCTTGAGAATTTGGGTTTGTTACTTTTTAAAAAAAAAATCGCCCTAAATTATTGGGGGGGAGGGGAATTCTAATCTAAGCACTGGATAGCACAGTTACAACTATTGCTGGGTTGTTAGAAGACAGCAGGATGTGTAGAGATGTTTACTCCTTTTTTTTAGCATGTTTAACTACATAGACATGTTGTACCAGTGTTATTCTACACTTTTTACATTTGCCACTCAGATGGAAGGTGATCTTTTTCTCCTGTGTAGCTGATTGCGTCGAACTTGCGTAATAGGTGTATTTAAAGTTCTGTGGGCTGAACTTCTCAGCTGCCCACTTTGGGATGAGTTTTTTTCCCCAGAACTCATTTGTGTAGCCAGATGATGGATAGAAGAGGTTTGTGTATTCTGTTTGTGTGAAAAGGGAAAAGGGGGGCTCAGCTGCACCACGAAACAGGCACTGCATAACCTCCATTCATTCTAGTGGCCCCTGACATGGAAGTCCTACAGAAGCTCCACTGAAGTGAATGGCTGGATTCTTGGCCCAGTTGAGCCCCGAGAGTCCCCCTGCAACTGCTGCTGTAATAACTAAACAGTGTCTAGCATAGTTCCATAGACTTATCAGAGCGTTCTGGACTGAATAGCTCTGCCTCCCCAAATTTGTGGTTTTGCATTTAATTTCATTGAGCAGAGCAGCACCACTAGCTTATTGCACTGTCCCATAGCTCCCCTCTTTCCTCCTGCCTCGTTCTTTGATGTGCTCCTCATTTTAATGCATTCATGTGCTCTACCTTTGTTTGTAATGTGCGATTGTAGTGTTCACGCATAGGAAGTGGAGAGTGGCTAACTCCACCCCCTTCATCCATCAGTCCAATAGCAAAAACACCTTAGAGACATTATTTTGCACTTTCTTGTGTATAAAAATCAGTAGAAACTTTTTTTTTTATCATTTAAGACTCCTTTTTGTTTTGGTAAGTGAACTGTGTATAAAAAATATTTATGCAGTTAAAACTGTTTTTAGAAAATATTTTTAATTTCAGCAAGTTTGGTTACTTGTTGCATGACTTAACACAACTGACTTTTTGTGTCAGTACAATGTATATTTTTTGTCCTGTTATTAATTTGTAAACTCTAGGTAAATGGCCATTTATTTGTACAGCAACTGGAGTAAATTGAAGATAACTGGCTACGACTGGAGGGGTGGAATTTTGTACTATATTGCGGACTCCAATTTCTGGGTTTTTTTGGTGGATATGTAAAAGGCCAGAAGAATTACTATCTAGTGTGCAATCTGTGATATTTGAATGTTTATTGTATATTTGTCTCCAATGCAAAAAGGTAGAGTAACACAATTACAATACATGATTAAATGCAATAGTTCAGGTACTTTTTGTTTTGTTTTCATTTCAAATAAATACTTGCTATTTACCACCAAATTACTCTGTGTATATCTCTTTTGGGAGAAAATATATATACAGTGGGACCTTGACTTCCGAGTGACCCGACTTACGAGTTTTTCGACTTCCGAATGACTTCCGGAAGAAAAAAAATGGCTGCCGCATCCAAATTTTTCGACTTCCAAAAGGAAGTCGCGGCCGCTTTTGATAGGATTTTTCCGACTTATGAAGATTTGATGCGGGTTTCTTCGACTTACGAAGTTTTTCCACTCAATGCATCCCTATGGGGACTCGACTTACGAGTGTTTTCGACTTCCGAAGATCGCGTCGGAACGCATTATCGTTGTAAGTCTAGGTCCCACTGTATGTAAATGTACAGCTTTCAACAACTAAGTCAAGTGTATGTGCCAAAAATTTTTTTATCCCCAGGCAATTCTCCAAGTTCTGCATTGGGGGGGAAAGCTGACTCTCATGTCAATTTAAATTAATCAGAATGGCACTCATGGTGTCAGGCAAGAAGATGCATTGAAATGCTGCTTCTATTCTGGCTAGGTACACTTTTTATTTTAAATAAAAATTGACATTTTAGGAAGCTGGTCTTTCATGTGGTAGCGTGAATCATGGCAGGCCTTTGTCCCTGCTTTTTAATACAAGATGGATTTTATACTTTGGTGTGGTTCCGCTGCTACAAAAGGACATGTCAACTAAAGAAACAAGTTCTAGCTGCTCTTGTTGGTGAAATCTGGCAACAGACATGACATTCTTCCTCCTTTCTCTACCCCCAAAAATTGTCTGATGTAGAGATTCTCTCCATAGTTGTGGTGCTTTTCAGAAGGGAAAATGAGGAAGAACCAGTGCTTTTTTCTGGGGGGACGCAGAGGTATGCATACCCCTAAACATTTTGTGAATCTAAGTTTGGCCTCATTGAGGGGCAGTATTTCAATATGAGTAGGAAAATTAGAGTACTCCTAAACGTTTTTTTAGAAAAAAAAGCACTGGGAAGAACATAAATATCACAGCATGGTCACACATTCATGCATACATTAGTCCAGTGTTTCTCAACCAGTGTGCCTCCAGATGTTTTGGGACTACAACTCCCATCATCCCTCGCTAGCAATACCAGTGGTCAGGGATGATGGGAATTGTAGTCCCAAAACATCTGGAGGCACACTGGTTGGGAAACACTGCATTAGTCTTCAGGTGGAGGCTGTGAGAGTTTACAGTCAAAAGGTTAAGACTCAGAGTTGCAGATTACTAGAGAGACAGCTCTCTGTGACATCATTTCCTTTAGTTCTCTGGCGGGAAAATGGATGGCCATCTTTCATGGATGCTTTAGTTGAGATTCCTGCATTGTATGGGGTTGGACTAGATGACTCTTGCTCCGTTCCAACTCCATGACTCTATGAAAAGGATACATGGGTTTAATCCTTTCTGCTGCCTTCTGCCTCTGAAGTCGGCTTTTCTTCTTCACCATGCTTCTAAGACAGTCACCTGATCTCTGCTCAAGCAGAGACTCCATTTTTGAACTCAACTATGTGTTTTGTAATTAGAGCTAGAAATGTCTGCCTTGTTTTTCATTAGTGCTATTGCTGAATCAAGTGCAAGACCTTATGTAAACACTACTTTTAATGCTAAATCTACAGTCTGTTGCATGATTCTTTTAATTAAGAGGGGAAAGGGAATGATCCAGTCTGCCACCACAGCCTGGATCAATATATAAAGAGGCTATACAACCTAGTCCCAAAATATTAATGCTGCAAGGAATTGTTTTAAAACTCTGCTGATTATTTTTAAGTTTTTTAGTTCTGCTCACACACGTAACAGGGAGGGTAAATTGTAAAAATAATATAGCCTCTTCCTGACCACAAATCCATCCAACAGAGGCAACATTTCTGTTGACCTGGGTGAAGAAGAATCTTGGCTCTGATAGCAGAGCACGTATACAGAGTCTACACTGATGCAGACTGACTGAGTTGACAGACCCTGATGGCCAGGGAAATGGCAGCTCAGCAATGCAGTCATCAGGAAAGTTCTATGTCAGTTCAGGAAACTACACATAAGACTTACTCATGTTTGATGTCAACCACCAACTCAGGTGGTGTTATACCAGGTTTTCATAGCTAGTGGGTTGCACGGACTCAATTTGACATGGCCTCTGGGCTTGCTATATGCTTGCCAATGAGTATATGCTTGCTATATACCTGACTGGCCAACGCTAACTGCTGGGATGCTGAACAGAGATGCCTGCTAAGTCATACCAACACTCCAGGCATCACAGTAACCTTCCATGCAACAGATCTAGCAATTGACTTGGGGTGCTGCACTCTCAAGAATACATCTCTTCAAGACATGTGCCAGACAGCAACTTGGACCAATCCAAATTCTTTTATGAAGCATTAAAAGCTGGACTTACATGTGTGCTTGGAGACTGCCTTTGGCAGGCGTGTCCTTCAGCAGGTGCTTCCAGATTATTAGTGTGACAGTTCCCACCTTGGGAATAGTAGGAATAGCTTCAGAACATCCCACTTGGTGGTATCCTAGTGCCCACTCAAGATACCACTGGTACGCAGCACCAAACTGCTACAAAATAGTGTCGGTTAAGAATTAGGAATTTGGTCCACCCTCCTGGAGGTGTTGTCCTTTACCTACGGCAAAACTAGAAGATGAAGTGTCGTGGGAAAGCAGCAACAATGGCAACAACTTGCCAAGTGGTCATTTTAAGCCCACCTCTTCTATCGTCATACTGTTACAAAAGCCCAGCTCCCGTCCCTCTTTCTTGCCAAGCCTTGGCAAGAGCGCATGGGATCTCAGGTTGCCCACACAGGGTCTGTGTCCCTTTGGATATAGAAGACACAGTGGAGGCTGTCGTGCTTTAAGAAATAGGGTTTGTTTGCCTATTTACACCCTCCAGCTGCATGTTCTTATAGCATGGTCCTTCACCCTTGCCAAGATGGATCTCAGCCTTTCTTCTTCCCAGAAGCCCCTTGCCCTACCCCAGCAGTTACCCTGGCAACCTTCCAATCTCTAGTCTCTGGTCACACCTGGGACAAGGAGTTGTTGATGACCCCCAATGGCTCTCTATTGTAATGCTAACAGCTCTACTCTGCCCCCAGCCAGCCAGACTGGTTTGCGTAAGGCAGCCGAGGAATCCCCTTGCAGCTTATATTCTCCTTCCACATCACAAAGAACCCAAAATCCGAGCATTTATTAATTTCCACCGGTAGGATTTACCCCAAATATCTAACAATATTGACCATTTAAAAGCAAACCTTAGTATTTCCTTAACAGCACAGTAGCACAATGACTCCCAGCTACCTTTATTTTACCATATTAAAGTCATGGCTGTTTAGTATTAGATGAATAAAGAAGCTTTTTTTAAATTTATGTATGGATTAATCTAGCTGCTTTTTCCTTTTTGAAACATCTATGTATTCCTGTCAAGAGCAATAAAAGCTAGCAATCTGTTTACTACTTAGAGCTTTTTTCTTTTTGGGGAATTAAACTGATGTTCTTATGAAAGAACCTGAGGAATTGAGGAAACACACACCGGTAGTGAGACTCATCTGCAAAAAGAAAAAGTCATGAGCTAAGACAGGATATCAAGGTTTTGATCAGGGCTTTATTTTCCCCATCCCAGCTCTACAAAATGGTCAACTAAAACATTTTGAATACACATTTACAGTATTGAATGCTCAACATTTACAGTATATACACACAATTTTCTAAAGTTTTGCTAAACAAGACAGAGTATCTCACCCAAGAGAAGTGCAAATGAAAAAGTATAGGGGAGGGGGATGTTTCCTTTTGATCACACAGTTTGCTTGAACTAAGAAAATATAGATCGTTGAAGAAAATGTTCCAGCATGTAATTAAAAAAAAACCTTAAAAGCTAAAGCAGCAAGACATCTTCACCTTCCCTGAAAAGATTATGCTCATTAAGAATTTACTGTCCCAGGTACAGTTCAGCAAGCTTTAACCTTTAGTTATTTTAAGTTTACATGACAACAACCAGACTTGGCACTGCTGCAGATATCCCGTGATGGCCATGGGTGTGGGCTTTTGCATCCTTGAGTATGTCTGGTCATTTCTGCTAATATACTTGGGCTGTTCCTGAAAAGCACCCTGGGAGAACCTTTTCAACTGTATCCTAAACAAAAACAATCAGATTCTGAAGTGATAAGAGCACATCCAAAGTAACCAGGAGGCATTTCACTTTTTAATGAGCAGCAAACATTCTACATGTTTCTTAACAGTGCAAACAGAGCTGGCAGATCCAGCTCTTCTCCTGCATTCAATGGCTTAAATACAGTCTTATTTCAATACAAATGCTATAAAAAGTACACCAAAGTAACCCAAAAGTTACACCTTTACATGAAACTTAAGTTTTACATTTTTATATGAGTCACCTTCAGGATGAAATAAGTAATTAGGCAGAAAATTTCCTACGAAAAAATATATTTAAGTCTCAAATTTCAAAGGCCTACAAGTGACTACTGACTTCAGTGCAAATTTTCCTAGTGATGCTTCTTAACTTAGCCATTTCTTCAGCTTTAAGCTGCATTTTGTTCTCTTTTTAGAGCTTAACCATCATCCCCATGGGGTCATTGTTGTGATTAGTTTGAAAGCTGAGATCTCTAAAAGTTGTGATTGATCCACAAATAAATTCTGGACGGGGACTGATGGTGGAAAGTAATTATATTTTCAAATAAACATTACTCACATGCGTTCAGTGAATGCTGTGCATCCCAGTGTCGCCACATTTGATGTGATGTCTGAAAGGATACCTATACACAGAGCTGTACACATGTAGGCACTCCATATGATCAGGAGTCCAGACATCATGCCAAATGTATGAGCAACAGCTTGTTAGGAGGAAGGTAGTTGCCAAACTTTCTTTGCAAGGTACTTCAGAGTACTCTGTTCCATTAGGATGTCAAGATATGGCAAATACAGAAGTCACTGCATCGTTTTGTTTCTTTTAAAGAAATATCTAATCCAGCTTCAAGGCACCTCTTCTGATGTTATCTCGGCATCATGGGTGCTAGTGCATAGTGTGTATGCCCCAGGGTAAGAGGTAAGCACCTACAATACGGCTCCTTCTCACACTAGTTATTGCTCCAGTTCCCAGTAGGCCAACTTTTTCCACAGTACCTGCATTTCCTATGCTATTTTCAATTTACGTTATCATCGGAGAAGCATCGAAAGGACAAACACCATAGCTACTTCTGCACCACCAAGGTAATTTTAGAAGAAGCCTGTAAGTATTTAGGTATTACTGGTGATGTCGTTTCATTGATTTTGATAGAATCAGAAGTTTCCACCTTGTTCAGTCACCCTATCATAATGATTTGATATATACCATCCTAAACCAAAGCACACAATGAACTCAAGTGGTACAATGATGTAAACGGATTTCATTTTTCTAGAAGTCAGACGTTAATAGCACGTGTTGAGTTTCACTACACAGTTTAGTCAAGCAGCACCAAGCAGGGCAAGAAATATGTAGCCTTGAAAGCTCGCAGCAGAAGAAAACTCACTCACACCAAGTTCATAGGGTAGAATCCTCCTGAAGGTTCTGTTGCACAAGCCTCACTGAAATGAATGGAAATAGATGTGCTGTTGTGCAAATATCCTTTGTTTCAGTGAGACTTCTGTAGAAAGAAACTTCCATGAGGATTACACTCCTAATGCCTTAAATCCTATTTAATCAGTCCTCACCATACCATGTTTTTGGCATTCGTGTGCTTTAGGTTTATTACTTTCATTTGCTTTAAAAATATTTTTTATTATCACATGATAAAAAGAAACCACACAGAAGCATTTAAAAAGCAACTCATGCCTTGGATATTAGAAATGTCACATTTCATGCAGACTTCGGTAAGGAATCTCAAAAGTGCAAATCATATTGAGCACATCTATCAATAGAAGTGCTGGTCCTCCCCACAGGGCAAGAAGAAGTAATCTCCAACTCTGTTACTAAATGCCCTTGAGACTCCATTAGCGGTGGAAGCACTAGATTCATCTCACAGCATAGGACTCCAACTAACATTGTTACGAAAGTGATCTAAATATTGCTGAGTTAGCACTTGTATTGCACTTACCATAAAGGAAGGGGGAGTTTCTATTTAACACGTCCAAACATTGGAGGCACAAATGAGCACATTCCAGAGACTAATCAGTCATTTCAACCCCAAAGCCCTGGACAGAGTTTGCTGGTAAAGAAGAGGCCTGCAACTCAAGTAGGCGTTTTGTGCTTTAAACTGGTCTTTAGGATGCTATGAGGAAGAGCCCCACCCTCCCAAAGAACATTTCCCTTTTACAAGAAGCCATTCCTTTATTTTTATTTTTCACCTGCCACTTAGGCTTTTTAGCTAAAAGCAAAACCAACCTCAGGCATCCATTTACAGGCACGCTTTTCCTGTAAGGGTTTCTCCATTACAGGCCCCTTTCCTATTTTGGGGAAGTAATGCAACAGGATAAAACAGATGCCATTTGGTCAAAGTTTAGTGATACTGTCAGCTAAAATGCAGCAAGGCAAAGTGTCATTAATTGAGCTGGAGTCATTAATATCATTGCACTAAAATGTATTTTGATGAACTGCATATTCCCAATCATTTGTTGAATTCTTGCTCCAGAAGGAGTGTGCCCACCGTTGTTTAAAAATAGTTATTTTTAAAAAACTGTAGCTGGGAACCAAGGGAGAAGGCTCATCTCATCAACCCAAAGAACTAAACTAGACAGCAAAAACATGCAGTAAGAAGGAACTGAAATCTTGCATGGCCTCCTAGGTATTCACAGTAATCTTAGTAAACAGACATTCATATCTTCAGACACACAGTCTGACTTCGGTCCAACACGTCATGCTCATATAAGCAAAACCTGCATTTCCAGCTGCAGTGCTCTTTGTAGTCCACAGTTTGGTCTGCCTATCCTCTCAGCGATGGCTGAAGAATCCCCTTTTCAACGAGATGCGTCTTCAGAGTTTTGTAGACATTTAACTGCTGCTCTGGCTGGAGCACCAACAGCTGTTGTAGGAGCTTGCTAGGATTGGGGCCTCTGGCAATTAAATTGAAGGAGACAAAGTATCAATCTGCAATACCACTTGTGATCAAATGTTTGCTTATAAAGAGCTCATCCAAATGAAATTTTTGCTCTACTGAGGACAGTACAGCATTGAAAGCATGCCGACCAGAACATATGCAAACACCTTAATGAGGTCACAGAAATTCAACATGAATAACCAGATCTACTGAGAGACACATTTCCTCATTATGAACATCCACCCAAGCACTCATTACTATAGGGAGGGAAATTTAAGAATGTCAGAACAAAACTAGGCGATTCTTCTTTTATAACCTATCAGTCACAAAAATTGGTTCTGCAGTACAGCAGGATAAGTATTTAATGGTTTTGTATTGGTATTTGTTTAAAAACCAATAGAAATTTTTTTAAAAATGGTTCTGCATGTGAGGAAATATGAAATGCTGCCCCCTGCACCACTACAGCCTTGGGGCCCTATTATTTCCCCTTCCATAAGCCCATTAACACACCTATACCTCTGCATTTGAGTCTCCAGCAACTCAGAACAGTAACATCAGATACCAAGGAAGATACCAATAGCCATTGGCACTTTCTAAGAGGTTTTACACATAGAACAATGTAGTACTGGGACAAGCAACCAGCAACTCTGTCCTGACATGCATCTAATGTACCGTAAGCTTCTATTAAGTTAAAGGAACCATTCACATTGCTACCCACATCCATTACTTCCATCTGAAGCCATTTCCTAAGCCCCAAGTCAATGAGTTCTCTTCTGTTATGAGCCAGTTTAAATGACTGAGCACTTTTCAAAGCGCCACATAGAGCAGGTTACAGTAGTATCTGAAATGAAGACTCATGTAACGACTTCATGTCAATTCTCTGCAATGAATTATTAACAAAGAACATACCTTATGAAACTGGTGATATAGACGTGAACAAATGTAGACATCAGATACTGACAGTCGCAACGATCCATTATTCCGCCATGGCCAGGAATGGTGTCAGCAAAATCCTTTAGAAAAAAAGGAAACTCAATTTATTGTTTGAAGATAGCTGTTCTAATTAATACTAATTATATATTTAATGTAACACTTTTAAACTGGTTTTAAATCAATTTATCAGTTATATTTAAGTTACAGATGCAACATTTAGTCAATTAATCCCAACATTTTTTTTCAATTTAAAAAGGTACCCCGAGGTAACTGGGGCAACAGATTTCCATTTCTACATGTACTTACAAAAGCGACACAGAAGTCTTGGTACAGGGAAGATTCATACGTCCAGATTCATACACACCTTGATTTTGAAAGCCCTTTTGAATCCACTAGCAAAGAAGCCTCCGAATGGTCCAATTAAGGATGCAAATGTTGACAAAGCAATGCTGTGAATCTGGAACGGGCACAAATTCACTGTTTCCTACAAGAAATTATGGTCATTAATTTTTCTTATTTTCCTTATAAGAAACTTAAGTTTTCTCCATATCCACAGACGCCCTCAAGAACAACCTGGAGCATTAAATGCTTAAAAGTATGGGCACCTTACTCAAGAAACCAGACCAGCTTTACCTCTTCCTCATCTTGATCCCATCAGTGAGAGAAGAGAAGCCAGCCTTCTTAGACCAGCCCTGTCTTTGGCATGAGATCGGGGTTCGAGCAAAGTTCCAGAAAGGTCTGTACACTTTAATTAAAGCCTCCCTCTCTTTTTCTTCTTTTCTTAAAATTAATTTTCCCCTGTCCCTTTCCCCTAGTTATGGACCAGCAAGGGACATCAGAAAAAGGTTGTTGGGGAAACAGCTGTACATGGGGGAGCTTTCCCTGGCTGCCATCTTCTGCAGAGAGGCACAAAGTGGGTATAGAGCAAACCACACGGGGCCATTTCCTTCTGGAAGACAATGAATGATTAGAAGAAGGCAAGTGGATTGGCCTGGCCTGCCTATTTCTACACAGCAGCAGCACAAAGCAGGAGTCACTTCAGGCAGCTCAAGGAGATTTGTTCCCTCCTGCTCATGCATTGAAAGATTCAGCTTTGCCTTAAAGATTCAGCTTTGCCTTAAAGATTTTGCTTTACTTACCCTTCCCAGTACAACCTGAAGCAAAGGTGGTATGGAGTACTTTTGTAACTGGAATAGTTCTGATGGTTCACACTCTGTGACAAATCTGTTGGTTTCACTGTTGTATTCCACGGGGCATACAAAATACTGATATTGAGCCAGAAGGGTGGCAACCTGAAAAGCACAGTAGGCGTCCATAAGATCTTTGTGACAAGTTGAGGGCATCTTGGACTTCTTCAATACAAGAAAAAGAGGCACTGGTCTTACCTGTGATGGGCTCATTGTAGGAGAATAGCCTCCCTCTGGGTTGCTTCTCCCATTCAATCCAAAAGGCAATGTTTAAGCAAATCAAACTTTAGCTATGCCCTGCCATGGGAGAGAGGCCCCCCTCCCACTTTTGAGAACTTCAAAACTGAGGGGAAGAAGTAGTAAGACACAGAAAAGAAAGCCAAAGGAAAGGAGTTCTGCCCAAGCTCATCTCCAGTCTGGAAAAAACTGGGAAGGGTGCTCCCTCCGCAAGCAGAGCATAGCAACAGCCTGATATGAACAAGTCCTACCTTCTGGATTGAATGGGAAGAACAATCCCAGAGAAGGATATTTCCTTCCACCAAAGAAAAAAATGGGTCACTCCTCCCACTGTGTACCTAAGGCACGTTTGATATGTTTCCTGCAGAAATGAGGCTACTGTTGGAATGGTTGCTCCCATGCCACTCCAGGTGATGTGTAGATCTCAATTCTTCTTCTGAGGCCCTACCCACCATCTGAAGTCAGGCAGCTGGTGACTGAATACAGGGTTTCTCGCCTGTGGCATCCTTTATGTGGAATGCCCTCCCCAGAAAAAGTTTATCTGGTGCCAAATGCGATGTCTTTTCAGTGCCAGGTAAATGATTATCTTAAAAGTGCATTCTGCCCTAGTCAAGACAAAGGATAAGAAAGTCCTGCCTGCTGTCAGGACAGAAGGCAAATCCAGCAGCAGTAGCTCTTTCAAGGTTTCACATCCAGATGGGTGTTGCTCCAATTTATGCAACTAGGCAAAATCACACCCTTTTCCAAGGCTGTCCCTTTTTCCAAGGAGGAGCAAAGGAATTTTACTCCACACCAAACCACTTTCTCCATCCCCATCAGCAGCAGGAACAGCTACTCAACTGGGGAGAAGACTCTGGGGGACAGGTGTTCTCTCCAGCATCATACACTGTTGCTACTGTCTTTAAAACATGAGAGTGTGGCGCTTCATAATACTTGTAGATATCAATTAGAATCCTGGTATTGAAGTTCTATCGCTGCAAAGACAGCACCAGCAGCCTGTAAATCACATTTTAATAGGGTGAATCATTTTGAGGACCATTGTGGCTGATAATCATGATACCCTGTATTGTAAAATGCATACAATTTAGCAACGTTTTGTATAAAGGTAAAGGTAAAGGACCCCTGGCAGTTAAGTCCAGTCGCAAATGACTCTGGGGTTGCAGCGCTCATCTTGCTTTACTGGCCGAGGGAGCTGATGTTTGTCCGCAGACAGTTTTTCCGGGTCATGTGGCCAGCATGACTAAGCCGCTTCTGGCAAAACCAGAGCAGTGCACAGAAACGCCGTTTACCTTCCCGCCGGAGCGGTACCTATTTATCTACTTGCACTTTGACATGCTTTCCAACTGCTAGATTGGCAAGAGCTGGGACCGAGCAATGGGAGCTCACCCCGTCGCAGGGATTCGAACCACCGACCTTCCGATCGGCAAGCCCTAGGGCTCTGTGGTTTAGACCACAGCACCACCCACGTCCCAATGTTTTGTATACTGATGCTTTATTGTGAAATGCTGGACTTCGCTGACTTATGAGTTACTGCTCTGTGATTTTAGAACTCCTGTGCTCATGCACCATCCAACGATTCTTATACTGAAGGGTGGTCTATACAGGGACCAAATGAAGAGATGTCTACCCACGTGGCTAGGGAAGGTGGTATACCGTAGTCACATGCCATGCTGTCACTCAACCAGCTGTCTTCTGCTGCAGCAAAGAAAGCTGTCTGTAATTGTGATTACAGTCAAAAGTCAGCCTGCAATCCACATCTTCTACACACAAAGTGATATTCCAAGCCTTAACTTGTCAAGAGCCTGATGCTTGAAAGCTTCAACAGATGGGCCACATTTCAGAGCATTTCACGCCAGCTTCAAATCAAATGTAATGAACAACATAACATTAGTATGAGAAGGGCACATCCACTTACAAGGAATCCAAACACAACTGTGCTAAAGAAACCGCCAATGAAGCCTTCCCAGGTCTTTTTGGGAGACAGCTAATCAGAGAGAGAGAAATGAAGTTACTACAATTTTTGCATTTCTGTCCAAGCAAAACACACACACATAACATAAGCAGAACTTAAATGCTGTTTTGACCTAGTATAATCAGTTGATGCTCCAGCCATCTTTCAAGTGCTGTACTACTTCTAGAGTAGTATGTGTAGATATGTGTATATTATAACAGATAAAAATGCTCACCCTTTACAAAAGTACACCTCCATTTTCAATTATTTTTCAAATACGGTATTGGGATTGTGTCTGAGGGCAGCAGTGACTTCAAAGACACATTCAAATAGGAGCCTATAAATTACTAATGCAGATTAAATGTCAAGACGACTGCTAATGCTACTGGGGACTAGGACCATGTTTTCCCAGAAGTCAAAATCTGTGGTTAAGAGTGCCAGAAATACAACTAATGCACTCTGATCACCAACAAAAGCCAACACTGTAGACCCATCCATAGTCCTAATTTTTTTCCTCCAACAGTAAGAGGTCCTCTGACAAGTTAACGAAACATTCAAGTATAGAAAACAGCAAGGAATATGACAAAGAAAGCAATCTGTATGTGTACATAAGAAGAATATGAAGAATCCGAGAGCACAACTAGCAAGCCATACTGTAAAATTAGTCAAAATTATAGTTAGCCTAGTTGCTGGATGGAACAATCCCTTCCAAAATAACCATAATGTGTTGAAGAAATGCGCAATCAGGATATGCCACATTCTGCAGTTCCCCAGAAAAGTGTTAAACTTCCACAGAGTAAATAGAAACCAAACATGAGCCAAACCTATAAAAAGTTATTTGATTATTTACTGAACCAAATGTTGTACCTTAATTAACGGAGTCCTCCCAAAGAAGAATCCAAAGATATAAGCAGCAATATCATTGCAAACAACACTTGAGATAGGAACAAGAAACCTGAGTAGTAAAAAGAAAATAAGTTTAACACTTTAGAGTCAACCCAGAGGCATTATTATGAAGAACAGTAACTTTGAAAAAAAAATCCTGGTCAATTTGCAAGGGCAAATTCATAGGACAGCAACAGCAAACTTTTTTTAAAAAAAATTAAAAAATAATTTAAATGCAAATGTTTACAGAATGATCACTTTGAGATGGCTCTGCAATATGAGGAAATTCTGTACACTGTAAATATATGCCAAACATTTGGAAAGTTATGAAATGAATCAGAAAAAAATATGTCTGGAAAAGAGATGGACACAGAGCACATGCTTAAAGAGACAAACACTTCCTGTAAATGGAAGAGCTTTATGTCTCTGAAATTAAAATAAATCTAGGCTATGCATCAGCAACCCCCCTCACCACAAATAATTAGATTCATAACTTATGTTTGGGTCTCTTCTTGCAATAGGAAACCCACTTTCCACTTCAGTCATAGGCAACTGCTAGACAACAGGAAAACAGAGTGGGAATCAACTAACTGCCTGAATTCATTCAAAGGCTTGTGCTAACCAGTAGAACCATTGAACATCATTCTTTAAACTGCTGACACTCATTCCATATCACAATTCCCTCAGTTTCAAAAACAGTGTGCCACAGAGCTTGGAGGGTTGCTGTTGAACAACCAGAAGTCCCCTTTAGTTCACAGAACTAGTGTCACAATCGTTTGGATCGTGGTCCTTGCCCATTTGTAAGAAGCTTTTCCTGAACACAGGGCAATATCACTCCTCACCAGCAATGCAATTTACTCAGGATTTAACCATAAAGCTAATGAAATTTACTGAAACATTTGTAAAACTTCTTGAGGTATACCCATCCATACTCCTTCTAGTTAATTCTGGCCTTTCATCATAATCCTAAAGGCTCTGGAAGAAAGTTTTGCAGATACCCACAAGACCTCCAAGACAATGTATTTAGAACTGGCACTTATTTTCTATGACCTACATTCAGCAGTCCTTAATGCTAGTTGAAAATTAGATTACAGTGGTGTTGACCAATATTTTAAGACTACTCGGAGGGTGAAGGTTTCAATTTTGAATTGAATTTTAACCATGCTTATTTTATTGTTTATTCCAGATATTTTAAGGCCTAGACAAGGCATCATGGAATATCTGCAAACAAACTTGTGAAAGAGAAAACAATTACCAGACCTTAGAAACATACTATATAAACAAATGAGACATATGTATAGATTTGCAAGAATTACTGTCCCCTTACCAGATCATGCCTTCAAACAGATTTTGGATGACAAGATGGGATTGTGTTACAATGATCAGCAAAGTGACATGAGTCCATGCGAACTGTTAACAGTGCAATAACACAACAGTTAGTGACACTACAACAGATCAATACATCTAAATAAAAATGGTAGTTTATCTGAAAGAGTTGCACAGACATTCTAAGAAATTAGAGGTGTACACAAACAGTATCACAATCTAATTGTATTAATTTTGAAGACAAGACAGTTATAAAAAGAGATTTCTATTAAAACTCCTATAATTTTTCCATTTGGGAATTAAAATACTTTTAACCATGTATCTTAATGGGAATGAGGAAGAACGAAGGTGGAAAAGAATAGGATAGTCTGCATATACATATAAGACAATTTAGAATTAGAACATTAAAGATGTTAGTGGCAAAGTTATGGTGATGGCATGCAATATAATGATGAAAAATTGTCCAGACAGAAGTTAGTTCCTACAAGTTATTGATGAACACAAAGGATCAAAACTACACTGCTTGCAGACGTACTAAAGAAGAAGAATCCCTTCTTATAAACAAACTGTGATTTGTCATGTGGCAACTCTAGAGAGGTTTCATACAATTAAATTACCATTTCAAATGTAGCCAATAATTGGTAGGCTACTAGGGACTAGACGTTAATGTCTGGTTCAAATATGAATCCCATTGACTACTGGTAATATTCCCCATATAACTATTCTGACACTTGCATATGTGTACTATGATGTGTGCTTTTTGTGTGTGTTAAGTAGATACTCTCAATTTACATTTACATGGATGCTATACATTTGTACTGTACATATTTGACTATGCACAAAGTACTAGTGCACACTTTTGTAGAGCTACATTTTTGTGTTTTTATCACTCAGGACAATTGCAAGCACATCTGCAACCACTCCACAAAGCAGTACTATGTAGAGGCCTTCAAAAACACATGTTGGATTAAAGTGCAGCCACGGAAAAATGCAAAATACTGACAGCCTTCAGGTAAGTCAATAATTTTAAAATAATTCTTGGTTTCTTACTGTTAACTTAGGCAGAGGTGAGAACATAAATGTTAAAGGTTTAATGTGCAGTTAAATTTCAAACCATTTTCTTTAGGTTCATGCTGAAGATTTTGAATAGCCCAACAGTTTTGCTGGCTGACTGGTATAGAAAATAACAAACTCACTTTTTCCAAAGTGTAGTCAGTCTAGACTGGCAGATTGAATTAAGCCTTATAGCAATAGTCTTCAACAAAGAACCCATAATTACACATTGAGCTGGTTTCAACCCCACTAGACCATGTGCACAACCTGAAATGAGCCTCAGCAAAACACAAACTTGTGTATGCACCCTGTCCTATTCCCACACAACTGGGAAGAGGGGATTCACAAACTTCTACTGCTGCTTTTGCTTAACCACAGCTAGCTATGTCTTCTGGAGCCAGAACATGGTTAATATAGAACTATGGTTACTTCAAACCATCATTTCAGAAGCTGGTTTGCTTTCAGTTAACCACAGTTTATGTCAACCAACTCTGGAAGGGAAATCTTTCAAACTTCTCCTCCCAGCCATCTGGGGTGAGAAATGGGGAAAGGAGAAGAGTGAGAGCCCAAAGCTGCATTGGGCACATTCTGGTCCATGCATATCACACGAAACTGTGATTTAGCCTAAACATGTCAACACAGACATTGACAAAGGTATCACTTCCACATCTCAAATCCAGATTTGTATTAACAGTGCAGGTTAATAACTTGTATTCATAAGGCTTTAAAATCTATTTTGGACATTAAACTTCAAAAACAACAAAAAGCAAGTGATTTAATACTGCTAATTGTTTTGACAACAAGTTTAGCAGCTAAAGGACTGATACGCACCATGTAAAATTGCAGGCGATAGTGCCTCTTCACCAAGCTCAGTACAAACAAACAGAAACCTATGCAAAAAAACAGAAAACAGGCGCATGTTTTCCAGCCTTTCAGTGAATAGAAGCTAGCCGGTTGCATTGTTGGGCTTGCCCCCTCCACTTTGGTTTTCCATTGTATCAGTCTTAACCTCCATACTATAACTGTAAATACTACTGTTTTCTTTAGAGATTAACATTTTTTCCATTGTACCTCCTGATTATAGGGCCAATTTAAGCAGTGCGTTGAACAAGATTGTCCAGATTCTTATATACAGTGGTACCTCTAGTTGCAGACTTAATCTGTTTCGGGGTGCCATTCGTACCCCGAAAAGTCCGCAACTAGAGCGCCTCTTCCGCGCATGTGCGCGGCGTGATCGAGTGCTTCTGCGCATGTGGCGAACCCGGAAGTAAACACTTCCGGGTTTGCCGCATTCGTAAGCTGAAAGTCCGCAACAAGAGTGGAACACAACTAGAGATACCACTGTATTGTAAGGAAACTGATGGCAAGGACTTAGTTTCCAAAGCTCCCACTGTTCATTTCAACTGTAAGCATAGTTTTTGTACTCAGAAGCCAAATTATAATTGCAGATGAGTCTTTAATGACTGATTTAGGGGGGAAACCAACCTAAGATTTATAGATTGCCTTTCAACAGAAGCCCCAAGGCACTTAAAACTCAACATGCAACCACCCAACAAAGACAATATGAACAGCTAAAAGCCTGAAGAATCACCCTAGGAGCTGAGTGTTCCAACTGCCAAATGCCTAATGGATAGGAGTACCTTCAATGCTCTCTTAAAAAGCAGCGTATAGAGGAAACCTGGCAGGGTTCTCATAGGAACATGCTCCAATAATTGTGAGTACTACCCCTGAGAACGTGTATGTATTATGCATTATTACAAATCTGACTTCCTGCACACAAGCAGGGTGTGAGGCTTCTTACTAAGGACAGGTCAATTTCAGTTTCTTATTTTTCAAATCTTAAATTCAGTTTGCCATATCTCTGCATCAATTTGTAATTTTTTATAAATCTTTATTTTCCCTAATATAATGTGTTTTTGAATGTTATTTCACTAATATATCCATTTTAATGCACACATTTCTCTAATAGTACATTTTGTGTACTTTTTTTGCTTGGAGAACCACAGGACAAAATTCAGAGAACTGTGAGTTTTGAACGATGGCTGTGTTTTGCTTTTCATACTGTTTTGGGAAGTACCAATTAAGAAAGTTCACATTAAAATGTGAACCATAACTAATTTCTACCCCGCCCCGAGTTATTGCTGTATATAATAAGGTCTGCGTCCAACAGAGCATTTTCCATACTCGATAGCTTTCAAGGAACACTGATGCACGGTTATTTGACAAAAGCGAAAAAGATGGCTGGTAACCTCCAAGCACAAATTTCAAAATTTGGGCATGTCACATGTACTCAGTCTGGTGCCTGCCTTTATTAAAAATGCAATACCAATGAGATAATCATTATATGCCCTCCCTTCTGTTTTACAACAAATTATTAGATTAGGCAGCACCACTCCCTTGATAATCTCATCTACATGTAGGTTTTAAAAGAAAGGGGGCACAAAAGTGCAGCCTCAGCAATTGTTTCACAGTTGTGAAAATCCTTTCCCTGGACAGCAACATCTAGAGGATTTTCTAGAAGTGTTATTTGGTTTACATAAAGTATGGCCCAACCTCGGTATTGTATAATCTACCAATAAAAAACAAAAACAGCCCACAGCTTCCTATACAAGGGCCACATGACTGGGACTTGATGGAGCTGTAGTCTGCAACACCTGGAGAGCATGTTGGAAAGTCTTGACCTAGAACTTTCATGGCCCACCAACGCATATATTTTCAAAGCAAGAATACACACTTTGGATTGCTTAAGAGTTGCAATACAATTAGCTGTTAAGCTGTTAACTGTTGTTAAGCAAGAATGCATAATTAGTATCACTTAAGTGCCTTGCAGGATCGGATCAAGATCAGGCCACTCCAGATTCTATGCAAGAATGTCCATTCCCACATAGAATCTGGAGTGGCCTGATCTTGATCCAATCCTGCAAGGCACTTAACTGTTGTTAAGCAAGAATGCATAATTAGTATCACTTAACAGCTAATTGTATTGTCCATTCCCAACCCTACATATATTAAGTAAAACAGAAACATTGCCACCCGACCCCACCTTTCCCCCTCCCCCGTCCACCTCTTCCCCCCTTTTCTTCCTAATGTATCAACAAATGAAACGGATTTGTAAAAATGTTACATGGAAAAAATACAAGAGACATTGCACATACTTTTGTAAATCAGGAAAATCTTTAATAAAAAACACAATTAAAAAAATGTCCATTCCCAAACTTATCCAACACTGAAGCTATTCATTAAAAATAATTCTGGAGTTATGACATGGGAGATGACTGCCAAAATGCCTTTACCAAGTTACTCAGTGTTTACTGCAACCCATGAGTGTGGTTTTCAAAGGTTGCATATAGTTAATTCTGTAATTTCTGTGCACGCTCTCTCTTTGTCTATTAGCATAGAAAGGGAAAACACTGGAATCTGACATCAAGTAGTAAATAACTGCAATGGCAACTAACAAGTTGGACCAAGTTACCTGCCAGATAAAGTGTAAAAGATATAAACCGGTGATAGCGAATTAGGAACTGAAGTTGCTCTCTTCTTTGAACAAATGTGGCAAAGTAATCTGCTACAGTCTCTCCATAAAAGAAGTAGTTCACACACAGCAAGAAATACCTGCAACATATAAAGCAACTTGAGATACTTTCTAAGAATGAAACCCCCTTTTCTCTCTCTTCATACAGTTCTCTATCTTTAAAGATGAAAATATCCAAGTAAGAAAACTCTAACATTTTGCATACTTAGAAGTCTTCCAATGGAGGCTCATCTAAGCAAGCAGATACAACATGATTTGGAGGGGTATTTTGCAGGGGATACCAAAAAAAGTAACCGTTTTAAATTGTTACATTTCTTTTAACTGTGTCCATTATCGAATGATGTCTCACTTATTTTAATTCAAGTACTGTACAGTGGTACCTCGGGTTAAGAACTTAATTCGTTCTGGGGGTCCGTTCTTAACCTGAAACTGTTCTTAACCTGAGGTAACACTTTAGCTAATGGGGCCTCCCGCTGCTGCCGCACCACGACTGCACGATTTCTGTTCTCATCCTGAAGCAAAGTTCTTAACCCAAGGTAATATTTCTGGGTTAGCGGAGTCTGTAACCTGAAGCATCTGTAACCTGAAGCGTCTGTAACCCAAGGTACCACTGTATAGAAGTGAAGCACCACAAAGCCAGCAGTTAGAAGCAGTCAGTAAATCCTCAGCCTGTGCTTCCACTAGAAAGTAATCCCTATGAATGTAATGGGGGAAGGCTGGAAACAGCTAGAGCCGAAATTTCCAGTTGTTACTTACCAGCTCAGTGTTCGAAACCACGGCAACTCGTAAGAACGATAGACTCTGTAACCTATAGTGATGATTTCATGGAAACACTTTACTTGTATGCTCATGACCTGAAATTAAGGTAAAAGGTGAATGAGATTCCAAATTTTAATACAGGATAGAAATGCATCATAACATATGCTGCTGTTCCTAGATAGTTTGAACTGGAAGTTAATCTTAGGCGAGTCAAAGTATTTTGATATGGCATAGCTCATTTCATAGATGCCTTTAGCAGGCTCATAGGCACTCCAGAAATTCAGTGCACAGGCTTCCTGATTCATACAATGTCAAGGGAAACTCTCAACGCACATTACATTGTGTTTAAAGGCCTGTGTTCAATATTGCTCCAAATGGGGAAGAACAGAGAGAGACAGGAATTTACTTGGCATTTCAGATTTCAACTACAAGTTTCTAACTTCTACATCTCAGTTGGAACCGCAAGTAGTGCTGGATTATAAAAGCAAAGGAGACTTTCAGTTTATATGGCTATGCTACTCAATTAGCCTGGGTTTCAGAATGGACAAATCGAGAAAAGGCAGGCTGAAGTGATTAACAAATTGGTTTTCATTTACGCTAAAACAAAGCAAATAAATTTTAACAGTTCAGGAAACTTACAAGAAGCATCAACATAAATGATCCCATATAAATAACCAGTGAAAAAACTGCAATCATAGCTAAAGTTAAAATCCCACGAATCCACCAATTCTTCCATCTGCAAAAGAAAAAAAATCCATAATGATACAACTACCTGCCACTTCATAACAAGAGAAACAAAGTTAAGTATTAAGCTACATTAACATTCAGCAACTGAGCAAAGGAATACTGATGAGTCTAATGTAACTTTTTCATGTTTGAAACCAAATTCAATGTCCAGGTCAGAACACCACTGACAATGTGATCTGTTTAATTAGAAATAAGTCCCACTAGGTTCAATGAGGGTCAATAAGTCTGGCACCTATAAACTCATAACACTAGGAAGAGATAATGAGATAAAAACAATAGACCATTTTTAAGAATAATTGTCTCCATTCAAATAGCTCCCTGAATGCATCTCCAAGCAACTAATTCCAAGAACAAAGCTTTAGCTTGCATACCATCTGCTTAATTTATTTTACAGTAATATTTTCAGTTTTTATTTTTCCATACCTGGAAGACAAGCCAGAAAGGGCCTTCTTAAAAATTTCTGGAGTGCGGTCTGTTGGTGGAACAACTTCAGGAATGTCTGAATCGGTCCTGAGGTCTAGCTCTGCAAATCTATCTTCTCCATCTACATCCTAAAACAAAGCACATGATGCTTAAGAAGCTAAGAACACACATACACCAGCATATTGTTTCAACATTCAATGTACTGTAATAAAGAAATTTATTATAATTTATTATTATTCCATTATTTGAAATCAGTGGCAAAGCATGATTTCATGAGAAGTCAAATGCTGGAAATTTTCAACATTGTGAACAAAATTATCTTTGCAGATACAGCTTTTCAAAAACAAATAAGAAAGCTGTTTTTAAAAATAAAATAAAATATGGAAAGTAAGATCCCGCCAAACTCAATGTGCTTAAACACTGGAAGAAGTCATCACCTTCCACACAACAACAGATTTAACAAATTGTACTCCCTAGCCTTATTTGAGCTGACAAGGTATCAACGTGAAAACACAGAAAAGAAATGAGAGAACATTTTGGTCAGCTTTTTTTGAGGCATGCATCATATTGTTTTAACAATTTATGGTAAAAAAAAATTCATGTCCTCCTTTCCTATTTTGACTCTTTTTATTTTGTTGGTATGTTACTTTAATTGTATTGTTCAAAACAGCAATTAATTCAAAAACTGTAAAATATAAAAAATAAAAGACAGGATAGAAATTATACCTGTACTCATACTTCACAGGGGTGGGAGAAATGTTCTTGAATGGACACCAATAAATTTGATGCTGGTGCCTAAGAATGTGAGATGTTTTCCATCCTTGATACACTGCCGTATCATTTATCAAAGATAAATAGGAATTAATTTCATTATGCATGAACACTGTATCTTACGACTGCCGATCAGAGCACAGTATGAATTGTCATTCTGAAAGACTTACAGTAGTGTCAGCTAAAAAAAAGCAAGAAAGGAAACCCAAATCTGCTGGGAGTTTAATAGGAATCACAAGATTTTAAGGCTAGTTATCAGCTGAAAGAAATTTGTTGTAAAATAAAACATGTAAGGAATTCACATTTCTGAAAACTGCAGGTTGAAGAGACAGTTTCTGAGCCCAAATAATTAAAACTTCATTTTATTTACTATAAGATTGATGACTATTGCTTTTACCTCTCCTCCTCCTTCCCTCCATTTTCTCAACTGTGGGCAAAACAACAGAGTAGACCCACTGAAATTAATGAAACATGTCTAAGTTAGGTCCATATATTTCAATGGGACTACAGTGGTACCTTGGGTTAAGTACTTAATTCGTTCCGGAGGTCCGTTCTTAACCTGAAACTGTTCTTAACCTGAAGCACCACTTTAGCTAATGGGGCCTCCCGCAGCCGCCACGCCGCCAAAGCACAATTTCTGTTCTTATCCTGAAGCAAAGTTCTTAACCTGAAGCATTATTTCTGGGTTAGCAGAGTTCTTAACCTGAAGAGTATGTAACCTGAAGCGTATGTAACCTGAGGTACCACTGTACTTTGAGTAAAACCCAAGGTATGCCCGATATCTTTAGAGTGCAGCAGCCTGCTGCTCCATCTCTAACACTGGGCATATAGGAGGTTTGTACCTTAAAATGTAAGAATGGTAGGAAACTTATTAATTTTATATGCCAAGTTACACATAATGCTTTCCACAAGCTTAGCAGTAAAGTATTGAAAATAAATATTGTATATAATTTCAGCTTTCCCATCCTTTCTGGTTTTTTCCATGAGAGGGGGCTGCGGAAAAAGCATCCTTCACCCCGGTTTTAACATTTCCAAAATGTTTATGTTTCTAGCCTGGCATGTTTTTTTAAAGAATACCATTCTCACATTACTGCAATTCTTCTCTCCTTCCACAGGATACCTTTCCATGAAAAAGAATGGGACATTTTATGAATTGTAAGTCTCTGCAGGAAAAGGCTAGATTTTCAGGCCTACTACATAGTAGTTACCCATTCAAGCTTTTCCAGAATGGAGGTTAAATCTTTATAGCCCACAAAATAAGAAAAGTGAAGAGCTGAAACCATGGCAATTTTAAGTCAGAATGTTTCATCCCAAGAAGGATGATAGCCTCAGATAGAGGAATTAACCTCATGAACTAGACCTTCAAAGTAGTGTACAATGCACTTAAAGTGCAGACATATGACAATCCTGAAAACTAGAGCTTGGTACTCCGTATAACTATGTTGTTGTTCAGTCGTTCAGTCGTGTCCGACTCTTCGTGACCCCATGGACCAGAGCACACCAGGCACGCCTATCCTTCACTGCCTCTCGCAGTTTGGCCAAACTCATGTTAGTAGCTTCGAGAACACTGTCCAACCATCTCATCCTCTCATCCATAACTATGGATATGAGGAATTAGTAGTCTCTCTCTTGAAGAGACTGTACCTAAAATCCACAATGTTTTTTGAATGTCCTAATATGTGACAAAGACAGCAGACCTTCTCACAGAACACTTGCATGGCTACAGAAAACCAAACCATTCTCCGCAATTTCAGCAGCTAAATCAAATCCAACCAATAATTTGTGAAATATTTTAGTAATATTATTGTTCAAATAATCCACCTGCCACTCTACAATTATCTGAGCTACATCCCAAAAACGAATGAGAACTTTCAGTTTGAGCTTCTGCTTGATTATTTTAGGCTGAATGTTTGAGGTCACAATGCTGTTGCTATCTTAGCTATTTGCTTCTATTTTTTTCTTTGTACCACAGCATACCTCTAGCTTCCAGATGCATCACAAAGCCAGAGATTGGAAGTTTGGATTCTGAAAGCAACTGCCCTAGTTTAAAGTTCCAAGTATTTACTTATTCCAGAGGGGTAGCCTGTAGAACAAAGAGTCTTGCTGTGGCTCCTTCAAGACTAACAAATATATTGTTACATAAGAACTAGAGCCCACTTCATGAAATGTTCATATATCTCAACTGAAATATAGTCCACTTAAGCTTACGCCATAATATATCTGTTAGAATTTAAAGGGTGTCACATCTAAGTAACTTTCTAGTTTATTCCAGAGTTCTAGTTATGCCCTTCTCAAGTAGTGTTAGCTGTCATACAGCCCAATGCTATGCATATTTACTCAAAGTTAAGTCTCAGTGAGTTCAGCTAGGTTTACAAATAAGGAAAGCATGCACGGGGTTGAAACTTGAACTACTCTATGATTTTGATAATTCTAGAAAGCTGGAAGGTTTAAGGCAGGCATAGGCAAACTCGGCCCGCCAGATGTTTTGGGACTACAACTCCCATCATCCCTGACCACTAGTCCTGTTAGCTAGGGATGATGGGAGTTGTAGTCCCAAAACATATGGAGGGCCGAGTTTGTCTATGCCTGGTTTAGAATAGAATAGAATATATTTATTGTCATTGTCCCCTTCGGGAACAACGAAATTACTTAAGGACATGATGCTCCTTCAACAGCCAGTGGAGTACTATTAAAAAGTATGCTAAGGCTATTAAAAAGAAAAAAAGAGAAAGAAACAGAAATAAGAGTGCAAAGTAATACTTCTAAAGCAGTTTTAAGCATGAAAGGGTTCAAATGTCTGCCAAAATAATTGGCTGCATGAATATTTTAACCATTTTGGTCCATTTTCCCATTCTTGGTTTAACATAAATCAGTACAAAAAGCTTGGACACATTATGGACAATAATCTGTTTCCAGAACACATCATAATCATATGCTATTACTTATTTCAGCTGCAAAATTTCCTGTACAAAACTAACCTATGAAACTTCAGTAAACAGACTAGTTTTATGCTTAAGATCAAATTCATATTCCAATTAGAAGTTTAGAAAACTATGAGGCACTTTTCATTTTTATAGAGAAATTTGGGAGTAGTACAGTTCCTAATAGTATGAGCCAGGAAGTCTCTGGTTCAAATCTCACCTTAGGCACAAACTCACTAGGTAAGACTTGAGCAAACTACTATTCTTTATCACCTCAAGTCCTCATCTGCAACATGCAGCAAACACTAGCCTATTTTAAAGGGCTGCTATATGGAAAGGTAGCATACAAATAAAATGACTGATGAATGCATGAATGTGAAATGCTTTGAACACTAAGGATGACAGCAGGGGGAAGGGGAGAAAGTGAAAATCACCTGACATAATGTTGCATGTCACTTCATGTGCGCTGTATAGTATTATTAGTTTAAGCTTTCCATGCAGTATGGCTTACTTGCATGAGTCATCTGGATTTCTTACCCTGAAGAGGAGGCACTTGTAGCATGGTACATTTTGCTCACTTGTGCCTGATGCTGTGGCACCCTGCAGTATAGTATGTGGCAGAATGCAAAATAATATGTTAGGAGCGTTTTAAGTGTGCAGAGCCCTGTTTTTGTGATGTGCCACCATTTTTCTTACCTCTGCTGTTCTCAGCCCCTTCGCCTTTCCCTCACTTGCGTCACAACCTGATGGAAGGTGGAGTCCAAGATATGTGGAGGGCACTAGTTTGGGGAGGGCTGCCTTATTTTATGTCCCATTGCTTCTCCATAAGCTGCCACTCTTCGTGGAACACTCTCCGCAGGGAGGCTCACCTGGTGCCATCGTTTTATATATTTAGGCACCAGGCAAAAACTTTATAACCAGGCCTTTAACAATTAGTCTGAAGATGATTAAAAGACAAAACAAAATAAAATTAAAAAATTCCTTCCAGTAGCACCTTAGAGACCAACTAAGTTTGTTCTTGGTATGAGCTTTCGTGTGCATGCACACTTCTTCAGATACCAATGCATGCACACGAAAGCTCATACCAAGAACAAACTTAGTTGGTCTCTAAGGTGCTACTGGAAGGAATTTTTTTATTTTATTTTGTTTTGACTATGACAGACCAACATGGCTATCTACCTTTAACTGATGATTAAAAGAGTCACTGATCAGGGGCAGAGGGCATGTTGTGTGACTAAAGCTCCAGATTTAATTCCCAGCCCTACTGCTTCCAAGAATTTTAAGAGTTGCACACTGCCAGGCTCACAGGTTTAAGATAACTTATTTATGAAAAATAAAGCAAGACACTGCAATGGATTATAATAAGTAGCATGTAAATATTTCCTTTGTCTTTCCTTCACACAAACTGGAATGGTAAGTCCTTCTAAGTACAAATTGTACCTCCACAAATTGTACCTGTCACAATTTTAGAGTTGGGCAGCAACATTTAGCTTTTTTATTCCATTGGAATGTCATTTGTTAGTTGCTTGCTCATTAAACAAGGGATTCCTAGCAGTCAATGGCAAACCCAGTAGCCCAGCAAAGCTTCACTTGCAAAGCACCTGCTATAACTGCAAGCATCATCAAACAGTAGTAATGGTCACTGTCCAGGACAACATAAGACTGCCCAGGACAACATTGTTCGCTACTACCATGCTGTTTCAACTGCTCAGCTGCAAATTTCTCCTTCCCAGGCACACAGGATTACTCACTAATTTGTTTTTGTAATTAGCTCAAACATTACGTTGTTTAACAACATACATTACCCTATAGGATCTCTAGAGCCACAACTACACCAGAGCATTTCATAGAATTGTAGAGTTGGAAGGGACCCAGAGGGTCATCTAGTACAACCCCCTGCAATGCAGGAATCTCAGCATCCATGGCAGATGGCCATCAAACTTCTGCTTAAAACCCTCCAATGAAGGCGAGTCCACCACCTTTTGAAGGACTCCATTCCACTGTAGAACAGCTCTTAGCTGTAGTCCAATAATTGGGGGTTGGGGACATAGTTAGCAACTCCGACTGAAAATGGATCAGAGTGAAATGGTCCCAGCTGCTGCAACCTAAATGCTCACAGTATCTTTCTCCCCACTGCCACACCAAGTCAGCACAACAGAAAGGAACAGCCCTGACCCTGAGCATCATAGTCCCTTGTCCTACTCTGTTGGGGGTTGGCATAGTAATTCTGGGGGAAGGCACTCTGCACATGCTCAGATACAGGGCATGCTTTTCAATTATGAGAGAGTACTGGCCGACCTCCTGACACACCAAGGCTACATTCCTCCATATCCCCACCCCCACCCCTACCCCTGGTGGCCAGAAGCCCTGGCCTGGGCAAGGCTACCCTCACTCAACAGAGGTAGCTCACCCATGTGAGCCCCTCAGAGGGACCTTTAAGTGGCAGCAAGAAAGAGAAGCGGGGAGAAACCAGACCATTGTCAGAGGAGCCATTGATGACAACAAGGTTGGCAGCTTCCACTAGAATAATTTAATAATAATAATTTATTATTTCTACCCCGCCCATCTGGCTGGGTTTCCACCAGCAATTTCCTTCCAGGAAATCCCTTCCACTAGGAATCCCTTGTTTAATAAGCAAGCAGCTAACAAATGACATCTCAACAGAATGAAAAAGCTAAGTGTTGCTGCTCAACTCTAAAATTGTGATAGTGTCAGATGTGGAGGTACAATTTGTACTTAGAAGGGCTTACCACTGGGTTTCCCCAGCCACTAGGGCACCCACAGCACCTTTTCTTCTTCTGCCACACGTCAAAAGTGCCTGTGGTGCTCATAGACTTTAAAACATTCAGACTGATGATTCCATTGGTTACATTTCGGGATTTCCCCCGGATGCTTTTGATTGATTTTTAATGTCGTTATCCTTGCCTGTGGTGGTGAAAGCCCACAGGAAGAAACCCAGGATTTTAAAGTGCACTAACAGCATGTTTTTCACAACCCTACCCAAAGGCAGGAGGAAAGGGCAGAAGCTCACGCTCCTTCTAACTCAAGCTATATTTTGTTGTTTTTAAAACTACTCCAAGAAGCAATAGGTTGGGAGACTCTACAGAACAACTTTCAACAGGCATTTGACTAGGAGAAATTAGCATCCCCTTCATAAACACGAATAAGCATACAAGATTCTCGCTTAGTTCATGGAAGATGGCAAAAATGCAGTAATAAAGAGGCTGGCCAGTTTACTGCAGTTACTCAACATGTCTAGTTACCTCAAGCAGCAGATCTGATGGCAAGCCTATTAGCTTGTTAGCTTGGCTATACCACTTCAGACTGCAGGTCAAGATTCACATGACTGAATACTCCTTTAAAAAAAAAAAGGCACTGCACATAGGGCAACAGGAGATGCACCAAAGGATCAGGGATTGCCAGCCCAGTGTTACAGAGATTATGGTGCCAATGAAGGACTTTGCTGCCCCCAGGATGCAGTGTGCTCTTTCCAACATCAGGCGTGCATGCAAACAAGTTTACAATTAAGTTAACACACAATTACCGTAAGGTTTTGTTTATGATAGATGAAGGTTCTTGTGTTGGAGAGTGGTGGGTAACATCAAACAGGGGTCGCCAACCTTTTTTGACCAGCAGTCAAAAAGTGGTGCAGGCAGTGGTCAGAAAATGGCTCCCATGACAGGCATGGCATAATACAAAATTCGAGAGAGTATAGTCACTGCTACTTCTTTCCACCACCACCACCACCACCACCCCTGCCCCATGGACCTGGGACTGCAGAGCTGAAAGGCAGGATACTCTGCCTTCTGTCATCAGGTATGAGACCAAGAGCCATGAGGAAGCTGCTCCCTATGCATCCCAAGAAGATCATTATGGCAAGGAGCAGACCATCTTGGCCCCATTCACTGGCCAGAAACAGAACAGCTACAGGGAACCTGTATTCCCCCCACCCCCTGAAAGAACACTCTGCTCCAACTGTCAGTTGCCCTGGAGATGTAGGAAAAAAGCAAGGAGAAAGGCAACTCCAGCCCCATCCTTCAGCCAAAGGAACAAGAGCAAGCAAGTGCTATTCAAGCAAGAACACCAGCAAGGGAAGATCAATCCAATAAGGGAAGATCAGCCTGACTGATACCATTTTGTTTCATCTTTGAAGAAGTGATCTTATTCTACCTTTTCCCTCCAGCTTGAAAACAGGATCCATTTCTCTCTCTCTCTCTCTCTCTCTATTCCATCACTTCCTGAAGTTAGAAAGTTTGAAAAACTGGCCTGCTTGCTCAGGTATATTCAGCAGCCTAAAACAATTGAGTTTACTGACAATACCACTACAAAAATTGTACCCCGATAACTCACTATTTGGACTCTAAATCATATCAAAAGGCAAAATGAAACAATAGTTCCCCCCTACCTTTCATTTCCAAGTTCTGCTAGAATTTAAAAGGCAAAAAAACCTGGGCTCACCCATTTCCATTTCTTTCCTAGCACTAAAAGAATTGTGCATTTTTTGGCAAAGCATACATACACAGTCTAGACATGTTTAAAATCTTGGCATTATTATTTCATTAAGATGCCTCTATTATGCTTTATATAGTGTCAGCTTTAATATTCAGTCATAGAAATGACATACCGGTATACTTCTAAAAGCCTAAGGTTCAGTATTTAAAATCACATACAGTTTATGTAAGGCAGAAAGACAACTGCTAATGAATTGTTTCATCCCTTCTGCCTAAGGGCACAAAACCAATGCACAGATATCCATGAAAGGGGGGGGGGGGGTTTAAGCGAACAACAACAGCTTCTCCTCTTGAAATATTATATCTGAGCCCAGAGTCAAATGTCTGTCAGTTAGAAAACCATAAATATATAAGCTGACATGGGTGTCGAAACAAGCTAACAAGAACAAATTCAGCAGTTTATTTTTTACTTCCTTCCAATGCACAGGGTCAATGTATTAGTGAACCGGCTGTTTACATCCTATAGCTAATGAAAACGTAGAACAAGGGGAGGAGTGATGCAAAGAACAACCTTCTGCACAGAGTGCAAACTGCAGGTAGAGAGAACGGCCTCTTACCGCAGAACTGGAACGGTGCACAATATCCACATTTTTAAGCTTTACCAATTCACCTTGAATACTCTCAACCTTGTTAAGAAATGAACATGTTAAAAATGCAGAGGTGTGGGGAAGGGAGAATGACTTTCATTTTCCCACACCTTCACCGCAGGATAAAGGACGGTCAAGTGTCACTGACACGGAAGAGTGACTTCCTAAGAGAGAGGTGAAGAAAGCAAACACCTGCCCCAAATTTCATTACTCAAGCATATCCCCAGAGGTGAAATGATAACCGAGTGAAAGAGGAGACAGCAAAGAAGCGTCTCCCTTTCAAATCTTAATCCTCCTTGGGGAACAAGAACTGCTTACATCATACCCCAAGCAGAAAGGGTGGTGGAATCTGCTCAGAGGAAATAGTATGCGAAGTATCCGCCTCATAAACTGACAGGGCTCACGCCTTCTATGTCCCCATACCTGGAAGCAGGTAAAACGAAAAAGAGGCCCATTCAACCTTACCTTGTCAATTAGGTTTGCAGTTTCATGATCTCCACCAGCTCCTCTCTTCCTCAGCTCCGACATTTCCCTGGTGTAAGGTCAATAAAACAGCAGCAGGAGCAGGAAGTAGAATGTGTGTGTGCAGGGGACAAGCCTACCTTATAATAATGGGGACAATCACAGGCTTTAATTGCAAAAGCCTAGGCCTCTGGAACCCTTCTACATCCCAGCTAGCTCCTTGCAAGAAACCAGAGAACTGGAAAAAAACAACCCCCAAATCAGCTTCCCCCTGCAAAAGAAATGAGACACAGACCAGAAGTCTCTCTCCCTCAATTTTCAAAGGACTCTGCGAGGATAACCCCAAACAGGCAGCCCTTCAGAAGGGCCCCTCAGGAGTTTTCCATGATGCCCATTATAGCAGGGACCCCCCAAAAACAGACACCCTTCAAAAAGATCTCTGTCTAAAGGTCTTCTTTGGCTGTGTCCCACCCCCCCCCCTCTCTCCCCAAATAAATGGGCTCTGAGATAATATTTGCTTTTTTTCCCTCGGAAAAGTGGGGGGGAGGGACCCTCCCTCCAATAAAAAATAAATAAAATAAAATAAAATAAAATAAAACAAGCAGGTGGGGGGTCTCTTACTCCAGAGTAAGAGGTGTCTTATCTAATCTCCTCTCCCTGAAATAAAGCTCAGCTCTGTTCCTCAGAAGACTTAAATGATTGGGGGGGATTATGCGCACCCCAGAATTAAGACTCCCACCCAAAACGGCGCTGCTCGCCCCCACATTGAAAAAAAATCACAAAGGCCCCTCTGAAAACCCTTTCGAGGGTTTTTTTTTAGGGGGGGCGATCTCCACTTCCCCTCACGACCAAGTACAGAAGGCACCCAAGGGTGCTAACAACACCCCCACCCACCCCTGTCACCCGCTCGCTCGCTTCTCCCGCCTAACCTCTCTGCCCACACCCCCTGGAAGAACGGGGAGAGTGGGGGGGGACCACAGAGGAGCCCCTACGAGACCCCTTCAGCGCCTGCCTGCCTCCCTCCGACCCACAGCGCCACCCGCGATAGGCGGCGCCGCAGCGTTGCTACTGCCGCGCGAGCCGCCGCCGCCGCCGCCACACACACACACACACACACACACACACACACACACAACAGCCGCGCGCGGGAAAGCGACTCCTCAACGGGAGAGAGAGGCAAGGACGGACGTTCGCTAGCTCGCTCGCTCCCGCGCTTTCTCGCTCGCTCCCTAAGCAGCCCCTGCCTCCTCGCGCCCGGCCGGCCGTTCTTGCCCGTCGCGCGGCGCTCGGGCCACGCCCCCTGGGGTGATGCGTTCGGCCCCGCCCCCTTTCTCCCTCTCTCTCTCTCCCTCCCTCCTCCTGGTCGGAACTGAATCCTGCGGAGGCAGGCTGGCGGGCGCGCGCGCGAAAGAGAGGGAAGCGCTGCCGCTTGCAGTTGCGTAGGCGAGCCGGGAGGGGGAGAGGGAGTTCCGATAGAGAGGAATGTTGGCAATGATGGGGAGGAGGGAGAATCGCCGGTTCGAGTCCCGAGCTCCTTTGGTTGTTGTTGTTTTTTTTGGGGGGGGGAGTTGGGGGGGATATATGTGTGTAAGGTAAAGGTAAATATGTTCCTGCATTCCTACATTGTGGGGGAGGGGGTTGGACTAGATGACCCTTGGGATCCCTCCAACTCTACAATTCTATGATTCTATGTTGGTGGGTGGGTGTGGTTTTTGGAATTATGTTGTTTTGTCACACCATGCATTTAAAGCACACGGCTCCCCTACCCCGAATCCTGGGAACTGTAGAATGAGCACTGAGAATTGTAGTTCTGTGAGGAGGAGGGGGTAAACTACAGCACTCAGGATTCCTGGGAGCAAGGGAAGCCACGTGCTTCAAATATATGGTGCGGTTGTGAGCTTTGTTTTTGCCCCTCCGGGTAACTTGCATGTGCAGAGTTACCTCTGGATGGTAACTTGCATGTGCAAGGATGAAAGCAGTCCTTAGTTTAACAATAAGGTTTAATTTTGTTTTTATACTTTGTAACGTGTTAAGAAGCCTATTTCGGCACTATAAATTAATAAATAATACTGATAAGCTAGGATTAGTGCTCCACATAGGTTCCTGGTGGCCTTATTTTCCTTTTTTTCTATTATTTTTCCCCAGTGCTTTTTTTTTCTTAAAAAAACGTTTAACTCAAGAAAATCACCATTTTATAGTTCAAATTAGGAAAAATAAATATAGTAAATGGACAAAAGTACAAAGATTCAAAAAATGTTTAGGCGTATGCGTAGCCCTGCATAGCCCCCCCCCCCCAGAAAAAAGCACTGCCTGCCCCTGTTCATTATCTCTTAATTTGTTCCTATTTTGTCATTTGGGAGAATGCCTTTAAAATAAATAGTTATTGTATGTACAATTGTACATGTGCCTATTCAGAAGCTGCTGTCCTTGGGTTCTTTTCCTAGCCCGTCTTTGGAGGCTAACCCTAAACATGTTTATTTAGAAACGAGGAACCATGAGTTCAGTTTAACTTACTGCCAGGTAAGCATGTATAGGATTGCAGGCTGGCAAAACAACTTTAACTAGGCAGCTATGCCAGTGTATCTCCTAACAATTAGAATACTGTAATGCACTATGAATGGGGCATCGCTTGAGACTGGTCCATAAGCTGCACCTGGTGTAACGTGCTGCAACCAGTTTGTTGGGTAGAGCACCTGGACACACACATATGACACCTGTACTGAAAGAACTGTACGGACAGCTGTTCCATCCTAACACCAGGGCTATTGTCATCTGGAAACGGCTGCAAAGTTCTGTTGCTGATTGCCTTCTAAGATGATTAACCTAATAGGTAATTATCTGCAACACCAAAGACGTTCCTCTTAGGCAGTTTTGTGCCAAAATACCCTTTGCTAAAAGCATTGCCAAGAACACTGCGGGCTCTCCAAAGACTCTGTTTTCCTTTTCTTTGGTAAGGAGATTGGTATGTTGAAAGGGAGGGGGTTCATTTCTGTGCATTTAAGTCTCTACCCTGCAACTCTTTTTTTTTTTTTACTTCACTTCTTGGGTGCAATGCTTGAAACTTTGGAAACTGCTTTCCTTTGCCAAAATAAACCCTTTTGTTCTGAGTGTGTTTACGTGTGATTTGCTGCAATTTATTGTTGCTTAACCTCAAAAAGACATGCTCCCATCTTGCAGTCATTGCTCAACAGAACTCCAGACAAATTAAGGTGTGGCTGTGCGGGGGTGTGAGGTGACTGTCATGAAGGGATCCTGCACTTCTGAATTTGCCACTAACACTAGGGCTGTCATACGTCCGGAATTCAAAGGTAGAAGGCGGCGGTTTTGTCCTGGTTCTTCGGCAATTAAAATCACAGCGGTTTTCTGGCATTTTCGTATTTAAAAAGCTCAACAACTTTCGGGGTGTCCCGACCACCTGCAAGATCACTTGCCTTACTGATTATATAGGGGGAGACTACTTGTGGCACCCCACCCTATGGAATGTCACAAGCTGGTGATCCAAAAATTGGAATTTTCTGCCATTGCCCCTGTTCTCTGAAACGCAGTTCTCTCTGTCAAAACATAGCTGCTTCGGATATCTAGCAAAGACTTGTTGGGGTTTTGCTTGACCCAAGACTGAGTTCTTCTATTCCTGAATTTCTGTTTTTCCATCTTCCTGTTTCTATTATATTCTTCTATGGTTTGTATGTTATTTTTTCTACATCTCTTAGCCATTTTGTCAATATTAAATGCTTTAAAATCAAACAAACAAACAAACAAACTGCTCCTGGCTTGGCAGGGGCAGTGCAAACCTTGGTTTTCTGCCCTCCCGTTGACTCCTACAGGGTGAATTTTAGTGACAGCTGCATTTCCGGTGGCATAAGATGCCACCGAGCTAGTTTGGCAGGATCACTAAATGAAGGAAGTTAGGATACAGCATAACTTTCTTTTCCTGTTCTCCCGCCCCTTGACTCACCCCTGTTTCTGGATGGGCAATGAATCTGGGGGTGAAACTGAACAGGAGTCTCTGCGATTGCTCTCCGTGAAAAAGCATATAAATTTGCATTTGCAAATTTTATGCAAATTCCTGCCTACAGGCCTATGTCCCAAGTAGGCTAAGTACATAGCAATACCCCTGGACTCCTCCCCAACGGATATAAATGCATGCACAACTAGTCATTTTACATTGTGAACTGCTACCGATAAGTATGATAACATATTGCAGGACAATTACGGTTTTTGTTCCTCTGGCTATAACACTTTTTGTTTTCCCTTCTAACCATATGACAAGATATAGGCAGTGGCTGGGCGTTCATCAGTATGCGGATGATACCCAGCTCTACCTCCCTTTCAAATCAGAACCAGTGAAGGCGGTGAAGGTCCTGTGTGAGTGCCTGGAGGCGGTTGGAGGATAGATGGCAGCTAACAGATTGAGGTTGAATCCTGACAAGACAGAAGTACTGTTTTTGGGGGACAGGGGGCGGGCGGGTGTGGGGGATTCCCTGGTCCTGAACGGGGTAATTGTGCCCCTGAAGGACCAGGTGCGCAGCCTGGGAGTCATTTTGGACTCACAGCTGTCCATGGAGGCGCAGGTTAATTCTGTGTCCAGGGCGGCTGTCTACCAGCTCCATCTGGTACGCAGGCTGAGACCCTACCTGCCCGCAGACTGTCTCACCAGAGTGGTGCATGCTCTAGTTATCTCCCGCTTGGACTACTGCAATGCGCTCTATGTGGGGCTACCTTTGAAGGTGACCCGGAAACTGCAATTAATCCAGAAAGCGGCAGCTAGACTGGTGACTGGGAGTGGCCGCCGGGACCACATAACACCGGTCCTGAGAGATCTACATTGGCTCCCAGTACGTTTCCGAGCACAATTCAAAGTGTTGGCGCTGACCTTTAAAGCCCTAAACGGCCTCGGTCCTGTATACCTGAAGGAGCGTCTCCACCCCCACTGTTCAGCCCGGACACTGAGGTCCAGCGCCGAGGGCCTTCTGGCGGTTCCCTCACTGCGAGAAGCAAAGCTACAGGGAACCAGGCAGAGGGCCTTCTCGGTAGTGGCGCCCGCCCTGTGGAACGCCCTCCCATCAGAGGTCAAAGGGATCAACAACTACATGACATTTAGAAAATACCTGAAGGCAGCCCTGTTTAGGGAAGTTTTAATCTGTGACGTGTTAATGTATTTTAATATTTGCTGGAAGCCGCCCAGAGTGGCTGGGAAGACCCAGCCAGATGGCCGGGGTACAAATAATAAATTCTTCTTCTTCTTCTTCTTCTTCTTCTTCTTCTTCTTCTTCTTTCTTTCTTTCTTTCTTTCTTTCTTTCTTTCTTGTCAAAGCACAATGTGCCAACACACAGTTTCCCCCTGAACTGTCTCTATCAAGATACTAAACATTGCTGAATATGCTGAGTTGCAACAGTGCTACACAACCATCAGCAGAACCGTTATCTGTTGTGAGATTAATCAGTCTATTAAGCATCATTACATTGTTCTTTTTAAAGGAAACTGCTATGGTTGGTTTATATAAACCCACCTGCTTCAGATGCCAGTGCAGAAGAAACTTTCGGTGTGTAAATGAATAAAGTGTACAGCTGACAAAACACTATGATAGCACTTTAAGAGTCATGGCTTCTCCTCAAAGGGGAAATGTAGTTTGTTAGGGGTGCTGAGAGGTGCAATTCTCAGAGTGGCTTAACAGGCAATCACTCTTCCCAGAGAACTCTGGGAATTGTAGATCTGTCCTAACAACTCCCAACAGAAATTATTCGTTGTCCTAACCCTGACCCAAAAATAAAGCTTCCATTGATCTTTACACTCAGGAAGTTTAAGTCTTCCTGGCACCCACCTTTTAATTTGTAGATGAGCCCTAAAACTCTGTTGGGCTCCTGGACCAAATTCCGGCTTGGGATTCATCCAGTCCAGCCTTTCGTATGCAGAATTCATCATGCGAAAGGCTGGACTGGATGAATCCCAAGCTGGAATTAAGATTGCCGGAAGAAATATCAACAACCTCAGATATGCTGATGACACAACCTTGATGGCAGAAAGTGAGGAGGAATTAAAGAACCTTTTAATGAGGGTGAAAGAGGAGAGCGCAATATATGATCTGAAGCTCAACATCAAAAAAACTAAGATCATGGCCACTGGTCCCATCACCTCCTGGCAAATAGAAGGGGAAGAAATGGAGTCCGTGAGAGATTTTACCTACTTGGGTTCCATGATCACTGCAGATGGTGACAGCAGTCACGAAATTAGAAGACGCCTGCTTCTTGGGAGAAAAGCAATGACAAACCTAGACAGCATCTTAAAAAGCAGAGACATCACCTTGCCGACAAATGTCCGTATAGTTAAAGCTATGGCTTTCCCAGTAGTGATGTATGGAAGTGAGAGCTGGACCATAAAGAAGGCTGATCGCCGAAGAATTGATGCTTTTGAATTATGGTGCTGGAGGAGACTCTTGAGAGTCCCATGGACTGCAAGAAGATCAAACCTATCAATTCTTAAGGAAATCAGCCCTGAGTGCTCACTGGAAGGACAGATCCTGAAGCTGAGGCTCCAATACTTTGGCCACCACGTGAGAAGAGAAGACTCCCTGGAAAAGACCCCAATGTTGGGAAAGATGGAGGGCACAAGGAGAAGGGGACGACAGAGGACAAGATGGTTGGACAGTGTTCTCGAAGCTACCAACATGAGTCTGACCAAACTGCGGGAAGCAGTGGAAGACAGGACTGCCTGGCATGCTCTGGTCCATGGGGTCACGAAGAGTCGGACACGACTAAATGACTAAACAACAACATTTTCATGTGTAAACATTTTCACTGCAAAAAGGGGGTGAGTTTGGAGAGGTACTGCATATTTTGCAAAAGATCCTTCCCAAACTCACTTGTTTCACACTATTTCTGCTCCGCTTGGCTCCTGTTTAATGCTCTTCTCAGCAGCTGCTTGGGTGTGTTTTTACAGGGATTCCTCTTCATCCTGGTGATGTGGCTGAGCCAATCAGGGATCGTCTCGTGGGCAAGACAATGCCATGGCAGCACCTAGCCAATCAGATCTGGCTTTGCAACAGCTTCACGGAGCCAAATCAGAGGGAGAATAATGCTTCTTGCCCTCACTCTGAATGAGAAAACATTTTGCAGCCTATTTTGCAATCCTTGTTTATTGCCATTTCCAAGGTGGATAGGATGAAGGCTTTCAGTAGTTCCGGAAGGGGGCACAGGAAATCCTGTAAAAGCCACTTCCTGTTATGTTACATTCCAGCTACCTTTATGATAATTCAATGAAGTATACATTTTATGGCTCCTGAATAACAGAAGGGTGGTCCTTTTGGGGATTCCAGCTTGACCAGTCCTACCGGTCATAAGCAGGGCCGTCTTAAGCTTATCTGGCGCTGTGGTGCAAGGATCCCTCCGGCGCCCCCCACCTCCAAGTCAATGGCTGGCAATTCACTGAAAAGGTCCAATTTGTCTGCCAAAGCAACTGGGAAAGCACACTAGCCGGAAAGGAGATGGAAATAAAATGGTCTGTATAACAATGCTTTTTAATAAATCCTGTGGTGTGGCCACATTTGGGAAACAGTGTGCAGTTCTGGTGCCCCATCTAACAAAACGGTCTATCACAGCACTGCAAAAGGGGTGACAAAAAGGATGATCAAGGAATTGGCGCCCCCTCCCTATGAGGAAGCTCAGTTCTATCAACAGCTGTTAGTTGTTAACTAAGTGGAACCTCCAAATCCAGCAGCAGTATACCTTTAAACACTCCGCACTGGGGACAACCAACAAGGGAGAGATGCCCCGTTTGCTAGCTTCCCTAAGGTGTCTGAGTGACTAATGATGGTGAGGTAAGAAAACATGAAGCTTTGTGGGCCTTTGGTCTCAACCAGCAGGGCCTGCATATGTTCCTAACAAGCAAATGTCATCCAGTATTGTGCAATTACCTGATTACCTCTACTTATTTCTCTCTGCTCTCTCTGAGTGTGCTATTAACCCATTCAAGAAAATTACTTCATCGTATTTGTTAGTGTGTGTGGCTGGAGTTTCATAAGCCGGCTGGTCTTTCAGCATAGATGCTACCGTACAAAATTGCTTCTTGAGGTTACTTAAGCAATCCAATGAATTCATAACACACCCATATGGCAGGTTTCTACACGCCTTGCTTATATTATTCCTGCATAGTAAACTGCCTTATCCATAGTCAGAACGCTGATTCGTAATGCACCTGGTTACATGCTATATATTCACTGCAATCTACAGAGCAGCCACTACGAGACCATCAGACCAACACAATTTAGAGGCCAGTGAACAGCTATTAGGAATTAACAGCACAGCCGAGGACTAGGAGGTGTGTTGTTGCTGCACATTCACAGTCTTACTGTGCACAAGAACCTAGGTGTGAACCAGGAGCGTGTCACCAATGACTCACGCATGCCCTATCTTTAATTCAAAGGAGCTGGGGATGGATTGCAACAGCGGTGGAGAAAGGGATTACCGGTATATTCCTTAACAGAAAGTAGAACAGTTGCTGGTCATCCTAGAGCAAATGTTTTGAATAATTTCTTTTATGTACAGTGGTACCTCGGGTTAAGAACTTAATTCGTTCCGGAGGTCCGTTCTTAACCTGAAACTGTTCTTAACCTGAGGTGCCACTTTAGCTAATGGGGCCTCCCGCTGCCGCCGCGCGATTTCTGTTCTCATCCTGAAGCAAAGTTCTTAACCCGAGGTACTATTTCTGGGTTAGCGGAGTGTGTAACTTGAAGCGTCTGTAACCTGAAGCGTCTGTAACCCGAGGTACCACTGTAACTGGAATTTTGAATAATTTCTTTTATGTAACTGACAGATAGAAAATCAAGGTGCTTTTTCCTTTCCTCTTTCCTTTCCTTCCCTTCCCTTCCCTTCCTTCTCTTTCCTCTTTTCTTTCATTCTTTTCTTCACTTCCTTCTTTCATTCCCCCCCTTTGATGTTCTCTGCTCTGAGCCATTATTGGGGTCCGAAGATTGTACTCACGTGAAGTTGGTGGGTGGTTGCCCCACCAACCTCACTCTCCCTTCAGCCAGCACCCCCCGCCCCCCGGTCTGCCATGGCTAGAGACCCAGGGAGATGGGAGGGGTACAAATAATAAATTATTATTATTATTTCTTACAGCCAGTTATGAGGTGACTCTGCCTGTCATCCGACTCCACCTACTGTTCGTCTCCCCACCTCCTCCTACTCTACTGGTCTCAACAGTTTCCAGCCTCCTCTGTGTTAGCTGCCAAACATCCGATTTATAAAGGGTGAACAGTAAAGAGAAGTGATTCAAAGTGGAACAACAGCGTTCTGATGCCCAGTTGTTTAGCAACAGGAACAGGAACAACGGGAGACCTTCTTAATTACGCTGCTTGCTGAAATGAAGAAAGCTTGAGTGGAAAATTTGGAGAGGATTTCTGTGTGGTTGTGACCTTAGCTGACCCTTCATTCTAAGGCAATGCTATCCCTGCAGGAACCATTTTGCTCCAGCTGCTAGCTCCTGAGTTTTATGGGGGGCACACTTATTTATTTGTTTATTATATACAAATACGTCTTTGGGCAGCCCGTCAAGAATGACCAGTGCTACGATGGCATCCGGGTGTCACGAGTCACTTGGGACAGCACTTTCTGCGCTGTCAACCCCAAGTTTGTGGCTGTGATTATAGAGGCCAGTGGAGGAGGGACCTTCATGGTGCTTCCGCTACAGAAGACCGGACGCATTGGTAAGTCTTACCCTACGGTGTGTGGGCACACAGGACCTGTTTTGGACATTGACTGGTGCCCGCACAATGATAACGTCATCGCTAGCGGCTCTGAGGATTGCACTGTTATGGTATGGCAGATCCCCGATAATGGATTGACACTGCCTCTGACAGAGCCAGTGGTAGTTCTAGAAGGGCACTCTAAGCGTGTGGGCATCATCACTTGGCATCCAACTGCCCGCAACGTCCTTCTGAGTGCAGGCTGTGACAACATGGTGATTGTGTGGAACGTGGGCACAACCGAAGAGCTTTACCGCCTGGAAGATCTGCATCCTGACCTCATTTATAATGTCAGCTGGAACCGTGACGGCAGCCTCTTCTGCTCGGCCTGCAAGGATAAAAGTGTGTGCATCATTGACCCCCGCCGTGGGCAGGTTGTCGTGGAGAAGGAGAAAGCCCATGAGGGAGCACGCCCTATGCGGGCCATTTTCTTAGCTGATGGGAAGATCTTCACGACCGGTTTCAGCCGTATGAGTGAACGGGACCCGGAGAATCTGGAGGAACCCATGGCATTGCAAGAACTGGACTCAAGCAATGGGGCCCTTCTTCCCTTCTATGACCCGGACACCAACGTTGTGTATGTCTGTGGCAAGGGTGACTCCAGCATCTGGTACTTTGAGATCACGGCAGAAGCACCCTACATCCACTTCCTGAACACATTCACTAGCAAAGAACCCCAGCGTGGCATGGGATGGATGCCCAAGCAGGGTCTGGATGTCAACAAGTGTGAGATTGCCAGGTTTTACAAACTCCACGAACGCAAGTGTGAGCCCATTATCATGACTGTGCCAAGGAAGTCAGATTTGTTCCAAGATGGTTTGTACCCAGACACAGCTGGGCCAGAAGCCACCATGGAAGCCAAGGAATGGGTGGCAGGGAAGACGGCGGGGCCCATCCTGATCTCGCTGCGCGAAAACTACATGCCCACCAAGCAGCGTGACCTCAAAGTCAGCCGGAGGAGCATGCTGCAATAGAGCCGCCCCGCTGCTGCCCCCAGCGCCGGGCTGAGTGCCACACACCCCAGTGCCATGTCTCAGTCTGCTGCCACGCCCGCCATTAGCGTCAGCGCTGCCAGTGGGGACGGCGGACAGGTCATTGAAGAAGTGCTGCGTGAAGTGGCGTCACTGCGGGTGCTTGTGGCTGCGCAGGGCGAGCGCATTGTGCGGCTAGAGGAGCAGCTGAGCCGCATTGAGAACGGTGATGTCTAGGAGGGGTGGGGTGGGGCTTTCCCCACGGAGGAGACCTCACCAACATGGATCATCTTAAACGCTTCACCTTTTTTTGAGCTGCCAGTAATCCCTTTATACACTGCCACATCCTGACCTGTGGTGTGAGACAGGGACTTGCCCTCTCTTGCTGCGACTGGGAATGTTTCTTGGGTTTTGTCTCGGACCAAATCTCCTCCTTCTCCCGCACCCTGTATTACCCAAGGGGCGATGTCCTGGTCTCCCCACATCTGTCCCTTTGCCTTATTCTGGCCAGAGTCCCTCTGGCCTTGTCCCCTTCCCATGGCTGGGGCTGGCTTGTATGTCCCCCTGTGGGGATCAGGACTAGCTAACTGTGCAGTCCGACATGCCCACGCTTTCCACCGGAGAGTAGGCTGGGATTCCCCTTCCCAATCTCTCATGGCGGGTGGATTTTGCAGTTTATTAGAAGCCAGTGCCTCCTATGGGCCAGGCCTCTTCTCCCCATTTTCCCTGCTAGGACCACTGAGAATCCTGTTGAGGATTCTTCTGCTTCCTTGCCTGAATTTTATTTTATTTCAAAGAGACCATGGATGGGATCGTTGGGGCTTGACTATGAAATAAATCTGCCATCTAGTCACAGTCCTTAAGTTTCTTGTCTCTGGGACCACTCCTCTCTCCCTCCTTCCAGCCCTCAAATGCTAAGCAGGTTCTGACGAAACACACGAGGGTGGTGGAGGTGAAAAGAAACTGTTCAGGTTCAATAATCTATATTTTCATTCCAAATAAAAGTCTTTATGTCTTTGTTAATTCTAAGTCACTTTGAGATACCTTAGTGCACAAATGCGACTGATAAATACAATAAACAAATATATTCCTACAACTGGCACACCACTACCACCAGGGCCTTCCCTGTGCAACATGCTGCTATAGGATTTGTTGGATGGCATGCAACCAGTTCCCTATTTTTGTATACTAAAACATGGCACAATATTTTTATGATACGCAAAGGGACCTCAGCAGGCATCTGGGGTGTCTCAGAAGACAAGTCCATGGTTCTTCTCTAAGCTTTCTAGCTTAGAGTTTACATGATGACCTTGTAAAAGCAGCATTAAAAAGATCAGGAAGGAAAATGGCCAGTAGATGGCCCCATTGCAACACATTGCATAGCATCCTATTACACTCTTAAGTTCAAGAAAGTGCAATCAGTCATTTCCAAGTGGTGCTTTTCATGGAAATGATAATTACATTTCATAGATTTTTTATTTTTGCAATTAAAAATTAGCACTCTTTTCCTTGAGGACAAAATCATATATTTTTTAGAAAGGCATTTTAAGTGTAAGAAATAAACACATGTATTAAAAATAATCATATTTAATACCTATGCACCCAACATCTCAATTTCATTTGGATGAACCTTCCTGCCTTTTGCAAGGCGTTCCATAAAATGCAAATATATTTGACTCACTGAGGGTGAAAGTCACTCCAGGGTGCTATTAAATGTTTATTCATTTATCAATAAAGATTTAACAAATATAGAAATAGAGTTGTGTCATATTCTTCTCTCAATATATAACAGATATTTTATAGAAATACTCAATAAACTTGAATTATCCCCATCCCCATACTTCTCTTCTACTTTACGTAAACTTTTATACCCTGAACGGCCTCCATCTGGAATTAAACACGTGGTTGATCTAATCCAGTTAAGGAGTCATGTGTAAAATCATAGAATCGTAGAGTTGGGCGGGACCCCAGCAATCATATATTCCAACCCCCTGCAGTCCTGCCCACAGCCATCCCTGGGTGGACTTGAACCACCAACCTTCTGGTTAATAGCCAGATGCACTGACCCATTGCACCACTGAAGGGAAATAGATTTCCACATGTATAATGACTGTGTGAATGAGTTGCAGGTCAGGAATTCGTGTCAAAACAAAATAAAAAAATAAAAAAAATTCCTCCCAGTAGCATCTTAGAGACCAACTAAGTTTGTTCTTGGTATGAGCTTTCGTGTGCATGCACACTTCTTCAGATACACTGAAACAGAAGTCACCAGACCCTTATATATAGTGAGAGGGTGGGAGGGGTATTACTCAGAAGGGTGGTGGGAATGGGGGATTAGCTGATAGGAGAGGTAAACCTGTTGACGACCGTTAACGACTGCAATTGGTCTTACAGGAAAAAGCAAGGGTTGCTGAATTGCAACTTATTACCAAACTTAAAACCATGGAGAGACCTGGTCTGAATAGAGACATTGGATTCTTATCTCACTATACATGATAAAGGAGATTTAGCCATCTCACCCCTTGCTTTTTCCTGTAAGACCAATTGCAGTCGTTAACAGTCGTCAACAGGTTTACCACACCTATCAGCCAATCACTCATCTGAGTAATACCCCTCCCCACCCTCTCACTATGTGTAAGGGTCTGGTGATTTCAGTTTCCCCAGCCACTCTGGGCGGCTCCCAACAGAATATTAAAAATACGATAAAGCATCAAACATTAAAAAACTTCCTTAAACAGGGCTGCCTTCAGATGTCTTCTAAAAGTCAGATAGTTGTTTATTTCCTTGACATCTGATGGGAGGGCATTCCACAGGGCAGGCGCCGCTACCAAGAAGGCCCTCTGCCTGGTTCCTTGTAACCTCACTTCTCGCAGTGAGGGAACCACCAGAAGGCCCTCAGAGCTGGACCTCAGTGTATGGGCTGAACGACGGGGGTGGAGAAGCTCCTTCATTTTGAAAACCTGGAGGTGCCACACCAGTGCTAAGTACGTGCCAGTGGTGACAGCAAATCATTCATGCATTCCCCTCTATTCTCTACCCAGACAAGCAAAAAACACTGGCAGAGTTCAAGGACACATTCCAGCCAGGCAAAAACACTCAAAGAGCAGGCAAAGAAGGGTTACTGGCATGGCCGGATTTAGGTTTGATGAGGCCCTAAGTTACAGAAGGTAATGGGGCCCTTTATATGTCCAGCTGTCTTTTGTCAACAACAAATTGCCGTTGTTTTTTGTGTTGAGTATATGCTATATGGTAATTTATGGACCTATTAGGTATCTAAAGCCATTTGCATATGTTGCCATGCCACCAGTCCATGCAGAATGTAGGCACCCTATATATAGAAATGAGCAAACCAGAGATAAATTTTAGGGAGCAGGCTAGCAGGCAGGGCCCACTACTTACCGGTACATCATAAGAGCCTACACAACACAAAACACTGTTGCTGTATGTAGGTTTTATTTGTTTTTTATCTTATATTTTGAAAATGTACATCCAGGTTGTTTTCCCCTTTACATTTTGTTGGGACCCCAAGAGAGTGGGGCCCTAGCCTATAGCTTGTTCAGCTTATACGTAAATCCGGCACTGGCAGAGAGTGCTGAGGGCTAAACAGAGAGTCTGAGTTCTGCTTTGGGACCCAAGGCCTGAGGTTCCCCAGACCTCTGTTGGGCGATAGACAAGGGAATGCACCTCCGCTGGTTCTCCTTGACCTCGTTAACCATTGTGCTCTTCTGGAGAGACTCAGGGAGGTGGGACGTGGAGGTCCTGTGTTGCTATGGTTCTGCTCTTACCTTTAGGATCACTACCAGAAAGTAGCACTAGGAGCAGAGGCGCCCACTTGACCAGAAGACCGGGGGGGGGGGGAGCAATGACATGCTTGTGACACAGGAACATCTGGAGGAACCAGGGGGTGGAGTCGAATGTGGCGGCAGCATGACTTCAATGTCTGAAGGCTCCTCTCTAGCTCCACAGCTCCGCGCTCGGCCTCCTCTGCCCCTTGATCGTTCTCAACATTGCCCCCCCCCCAGGAAGTGTCCTACTCACAAGTAGAACCTCGGCAGAGACACATGCCCAACTGGCATGTTTCCTCCTTCCTGGGCAATCGTTTGGGAGCTTCTTAGGCATTCCTCAGCCCGAACATCACAGCGACTGATACCAGAAGACATCAGCACACTTAGGGATCCGCAGAGTTTGCCCAGCATGTTGGGCTAAGCTACTTTATTTACATATAAACACACACAGAGCTCTGAGACATGGCTCCCACTCTCTCTATCATCAGGCAGCAAAGAGAAAGAACAAAGACCAATAGTCCCACTTCAGGGAACACAGTAAGACAAACATCCTGTCTTCCGTCACATCCCATTCCTATGGAATCAAAACACATACCCAGTCATGTGATAGACAACAAACCCATGACTGCACACGGGGAATGAATCTCCCAACATATTTTATTGGGGGACCCCGAAGGGACCTCAGCCCCTTAAAGTTGGTGCTTATGGCTAGGAGAATATTGTTGGCTCTATGGTTTGGGGGCTAAGGAGTCCCCACAGGGTCCGTTATGTCTCCTGTGCTATTCAACATAACATTTCAAATTGTGCGGGCAAAAACAGGCCACCTGATATCATTGTGACAACAGCTGCTTGACTGCTGGACACCCCTGTCCACCTCTCAAACTTGGCCCACAAAGGGTGGTAGAGATAAGGATCCGGCCTGTGCTATATATCAACACCACTGTTTGAGATTTGGGGTGGGGGTCTGGGGTCTGGAAAGAAGGCTCTGGATCCTCTGACACATTTGAAAAGCAAGATTAAGTAAAGCAGAGCTGAAATTAATGTTCATTTTTTGCCAGCGTTTTGATTGTGTTGCTGAAATTTTGAAAGTGGGGGGGGGGAGTGACACTGCCCTTTGAATGTGAAATTTTCATCTTAAAAATCTACCGTAAATCTGAGTACCTTAGATCAGGCAATATCTTTTGATTGCTTTGGTTTTTGCAAACTTCAGTAAGGGCTACTCCTGTTTTATTGTAATACTGTGAAAATCCTAATAAATTGTGGATTAAAAAATGGACTCTCCATGTGCCGTTGACTAACAAATCTGACAGGATTGCATATCTGTCTGTCTGTCAAATACCATAGCATGTCAGCTTTTGAATCCAGTCAAATAGAAAGGCTGGAAACCTGTGTTTATCACTTGTTTTCATGCTACATCTGAATATTCCAGAAAAGGATCTGTATCTCTAACTAACACTCCAGTTCTAAACGCTGATGAACAACTATTGTAATATACTGTATTTTCTGGCGTATAAGACTACTTTTTAATCCAGGAAAATCTTCTCAAAAGTGGGGGGTCGTCTTATACGCCGGGTGTCATCTTATAGGGCGGGTGCTGAAAAGCCGCGGGCTCGGAGGAGACGCTATCATTGTCCCCATTCCGGCCCCGCCTCCTCCTCAGCCCCTCTCGCACCCCCTCACAGGGAGCCAGCGAGCGAGAGACGGGCAGGGGAGCGCACAAACAGACGCCTCTCGCCCAGTCCTGGCCCGCCTGCTCCTAGCGCGCAAGCCATGCCCCCGAGACACAGGCAGGCAGGCAGGCGAGAGACATGCTCCCCTCCCCTCCCGGCCACTCTCGCCTTCGTCGCCTCAGCCGCTAGACGAGACGGGCGCTCATGGTGAAAAAGGCTGCCTCCAGTGTGCGTTGGTGTGCGTTGGAAGAGGGGTAGTCTTATACGGCGAGTATATCCCAAACTCTATATTTTAACTGGAAAAGTTGGGGGTCGTCTTATACGCCCAGTCGTCTTATACGCCGGAATATACGGTAAATAGTTCTACCTCTGTAGAACTCCCCTTAAAAATGGCTTTTTGATTTGTGCTGGTGACATTGCTATAATTTTTATAAGAATTACAATTCTGAACGAGGAACAAAAATCACTGCACTAAATGCTCTTAAATTATAAGTTTCATCATGTCCTCTTTTTTTGCAATTGAACCTTGAATGCATCATACAAAGGAACTTTGCAATGAACTCCACCCCCAGTTGAAAGCCATGCTCACTGCCCAAATGAAAATTCTGAAATGGTGGCCACTGGTGGGTTTACTTTGAAGTAAGTCCCCACTGAGCATAGTAGGACTTAGTAAGAATGTACAGTGATCTGGCTTTTACTTAAGATGGGCTAATCTGTCCCCTGAATGCCCCTGGACACATAAAATAAAATATGACCCAGTTGACATTCTTTAATATATTGCTCTTAATGTGAAACTAACATCTCAAGCTCTTTGCTTCCCCCCCCCTTTTTTTAAATCATCTGTAACAAGCAAAATGTGCTACACTTTATGATTGAGTCTGAAAGTGCTAATCAATGCCTGTTCCCCTCCTCCCCCTGTCGGAGACCTTGATCGGAAGGAAAATGCTGAAATATGATTTTTTAAAAATCATAAAAATGTACACATAATATTCACATTTTTCCTGCATACCACTTACAGCATCAATTTAATGATTCCCACTTGCTTGACACTGGGCCTTGGCGTGCCAGCTCACTCTAAGCAGGAGGCCTCTGCATTGATTTCAATGTGGGGGTCTGCTGAAAGATTGATGATGTGAGATAGCTCGCTATATTTTCATCAAATATTCAAAGAATGTATATAATTGTCCGGCTAAGTTAGTTAAATTCCAGTATATTTTGCTATTAAACTGAAACCAATCTTAAATCCGCATGCTAAAAAATTCTTACTCCCCCCCACTCCTTTTTACTAAAAGAATGGTATATATAAAAAAGGGTTTAGTTGCTGCCTTAACCTTGATTGACATAGGTCACATCTACGCCATACATTTAAAACAGATGGCTTTCCCCCCAAAGAATCCTGGGCACTGTAGTTTATCCCTCGCAGAGCTACATTTCCTTAACAATCCCACGCATCCTCAACCTCGGCCTTCCAGATGTTTTGAGACTACAATTCCCATCATCCCTGACCACTGGTCCTGCTAGCTAGGGATCATGGGAGCTGTAGGACAAAAACATCTGGAGGGCCGAGGCTGAGGAAGCCTGCCTTAAATCATAGAACAGGCATAGGCAAACTCAGCCCTTCAGACGTTTTGGGACTACAACTCCCATGATCCCTAGCTAACAGGACCAGTGGTCAGGGATGGTGGGAATTGTAGTCCCAAAACAGCTGGAGGGCCAAGTTTGCCTATGCCTGTCATGTTGTTGTCGTTTAGTCATGTCCGACTCTTCATGACCCCATGGACCAGAGCACGCCAGGCACTCCTGTCTTCCACTGCCTCCCGCAGTTTGGTCAGACTCATGTTGGTCGCTTCGTGAACACTGTCCAACCATCTTGTCCTCTGTCGTCCGCTTCTCCTTGTGCCCTCCATCTTTCATAGAATCACAGAATTATAGAGTTGGAAAGGACAGTGAAGATCATCGAGTCCAAACCCCTGCAATGCAGGAATATGCAGCTGTCCCATACGGGGATTGAACCTGCAACCTTGGCAATTATCAGCACCACGCTCTACCCAGCTGAGCTATGAAGGCTGCCCCGTGTGCTAAATGAGCTCTAAATGTATGGGATGAAGAGTCAGACTAGACATCCCCCAGCACTGAAGTCTATGCCCAACCCAAGCTGTCACCCACACAGAGACAACTGCACACATTCAGAGCCTTCAGAGACCACATTCTAGAGACAGTTAGGGCCGGGAGCAAAAGCAGGCAGAGCAATGGATGCCTTTTTGTGCAATAGGCTACATTTCCTCCATGCAAAGACCAGAGATTTCTGTACACACATATCTCTCCCCCCATCCAGACAACCAAGAGGCATTTTCACCTTTCAATGACACACTTCAGCCAGGAAAAAGCACTCAAGGAGGGTGCAGAGTGTAGGAATAAATTTAGGCACTAAGATAATTTAGTTATTATCCTTCCTTGCTCACATTAGTGAGATCAGCGGAGTACCATTCTTTGCAGCTTTGAACTTGGAAGCTAGGGCAATGTTGCTTCTAAAAATGATGATTCAGGATGCTTTAAGGCAGACTGGATTTTCCCTGGTATTACCCCTTTTCTCCCTCTTAAAAACAACATTCACATAGACATTGCTTTGTGAAGAAGTAAAAGTGGTGTTTACTTACATTATCTAGATCTTGAAGCAGCAATTACAGTAGCAAAATGAAAGCAGGCTTATAACTACTATCTAGGTTACAAAAGCTCAAAACAGTTTCTGAGCTGCAGAGCTCAGACATGCACGTGTGGTCAGGCACGATGAAGGAAAAGAGAGATCCCTAAGCAGGAAGGAAGTATGGCATGTTACAGCTTCCTGCCAAAGGAAGTGATCTCACAGAGTTCCTTCTAGCAAATTTTACAGGAAAGCTCTGTGAGCATCAGCCCCTTCATGGGCCTATCTGGCAAGACATGAATTGTCAGTTTGACTGCAATAATGTCTCACATGTACCTGGTGTAGGGAGAATTGTGGCTTTGGAAGGGAGCATGGCTTAGGCAGAGTCACAAGTGCCAGAGTGGCCTGGTGGACCACTCTAGGAAAACTGGAGGTCCCCAACTCTCCTTGTCTTAACCCATGCAAACTCCTCTTCTGCAAGTTGTGTTGCAAGCAAACTTCCAACAGTGGCTTCCTGTGACTCCTGTTTTCATCTTTTGCTGTTCTTCAACCATGCCAAATATGTGCGGTTCCTCCTCCCTTCCTTTTCTTGTATCTTATTTTTTTTATTTTTAGAAAGAGCAGCAGCAGAGAAGAACTTGGTGTCCCTGGATCTTTGAAAGCTTTCGAAAGCCAGCCTGTGGCCTTAGACAGATCGTTGGAATTGGCAGGCATCCTCCCACTGCGATAGTTACAAAATAAAATAAAATCCGATTTTCCTACCACATGGCATGCCATAATGCGCCCCACCGAAGTGTGAATTATGGATATGAGAGTGAACATTTAAAAACCTTTCTCGGATTTTTATGTCCCATCTCCCTTCTTGGTAATCAGATCTTGATTAAGTGTTGGAATTAGCACCCAGGAGAATATTTCGGGTTTCCGGTCTTGGCTCCTCTTGTAGGATTCTCTTCTCTGTGTAGGTCAGACAGTCAAAATGATTCACAGGCAATAGAGTTCTGCTGCTCCAAGAGTGGGGGGAGAGAAGATGTCTAAATGCCCATTGATCAAATGTAAGTGACTTCTTGCTGCCTTTGGTGAAACCAAAAAAAGAAAGAAAGAAAAAGCTACTGAGTATATTATTTGCTAGCAACCCAGTTCTCTGTGCTGGGATTAGGGCGATACAAAGCAGGGGGGGGGATCCCCATTCCTTCCACAGATATAGACCCTGGATCCATTCATCAGCATGAAACTTCAGCCTAGAGATTGCTATTATTTATTGCATTTATATCACACCTTTTTCCTCTAAGGAGCTCAAGGTGGCACTCACAGTTCCCCTATTAATTTAATCCCCACAACAACCCTGTGAGGTAGGTTAGGCTGAGAAGGAATGATTTGCCCAAGTCTTGGCTGACTGGGGATTTGAACCCTGCTCTCCCAGGTCCCAGTCTGACACTCTAACCAATACACCACACTGGCTAGTGAGTGGCAATGGAGGGGGTGAATTGTAGCCGGAAGCAACCTACTTCAAGGGGCATCATGGGGTGGGGTGGGATACATGGAACCCAAAACTGGTCCTGAACGGTGGGGCAAGAAAAAGAAGAAGAAGAGTTTGGATTTGATATCCCGCTTTATCACTACCTGAAGGAGTCTCAAAGCGGCTAACATTCTCCTTTCCCTTCCTCCCCCACAACAAACACTCTGTGAGGTGAGTGGGGCTGAGAGACTTCAAAGAAGTGTGACTAGCCCAAGGTCACCCAGCAGCTGCATGTGGAGGAGTGGAGACGCGAACCCGGTTCCCCAGATTACAAGACTACCGCTCTTAACCACTACACCACACTGGCAAGTATTTTTAGAGCAGGGAAATGGCCCTCTAGACTTCTGTATCTGGTCCTCAGGACTTCCATCTCGCCATGGCTCCTCCCCAGACGACAACAGGTTCTACTCAGAGGTTCTACCTCTTACCTTTTTGCCTCGCTAGAAAGCGCATTTAATATTGGGTGGGTGAGCGTTAAGTGTTGTGCCTTGGATTCAGATTAATCCAAAGGTGACGTGGGCCTCTGAGAGGGATTTGAGGTTTGTCAGAGGTGAACTGTGATTAACTGCTTATTTTTTTTATTTGTTAAATCAGCAGTTGGAAGGAATGAAAAAGAAGCCGTGGGGTTGTGGAGCAGGAACAAGCAGGGATAAAGTGCCATCGCTTTTTCAGAGCACGATGATGATGTCGTCCCCTGCTATTTGGCATCCCCTCTGCATGCCAAATAAACATGCTTTTCTCGGGGTTAAAGGTAAAGGGTAAAGGGACCCCTGACCCTTAGGTCCAGTCACGGACGACTCTGGGGTTGCGGCACTCATCTCGCTTTACTGGCCGAGGGAGCCAGTGTACAGCTTCCAGGTCATGTGGCCAGCATGACTAAGCCACTTCTGGCGAATCAGAGCAGCGCACGGAAACGCCGTTTACCTTCCTGCTGGAGCGGTACCTGTTTATCTACTTGCACTTTGACGTGCTTTCGAACTGCTAGGTTGGCAGGAGCAGGGACTGAGCAACGGGAGCTCACCCCGTCGCGGGGATTCGAACCACCGACCTTCTGACCGGCTAGCCCTAGGCTCTGTGGTTTAACCCACAGCGCCACCCGCGTGTGTTAAACTGGCCCAAAACAGTGAGGAAGACTTTGAGTCCAGCAGGATTCTTAAACAGGCTGAATGTTAAGCAACCAGGGGGTGGGGGCAGGGGAGAGAAATAGCTTGGAATAGAAGCCATCTTGCCTGCACTGATCAGAAAGTCATTTGTGTCCTATAGTTGTAGAAAAGGTGTGACAATAGGGGGTTCTCATGAAAACCACCTGCAGGTTATCACATTTCCCACTGGAAATCATAGTACATGTTTGTCCACCCTGGATAAATTCTGGACCAGGCAAATGTGAGCTTCAATGACATCCATATGGCCAGATTCTCACTCAGTATCTATGCAATGCCAGTTCATTGGTATGAGGCTGCCTAAATATATTTCTAACCTTCTATTAGATTGGCTTATTTATCAGTTTTTTTTTCCTTTATAGCATTTCCCTCCACACGTTCACTGAAAAAGGCTCCCAGAGCAGCTTACAATGATCAATAGAAAGCCAGTCTTTGCCCTCAAGCTCTCAATCTGACATACATGTCATAAAAGGAAAATGAATCTGGAGGGAGGATGAAAATGACAAATTCTAGCTGAATTTAACTATGTACAAGATTACAACCAATGATTCAACTATGTCTCATTGCTTTCTATGGAAGGGTGACACACCTTTCTAAATTGATTGGATTGTGCCCATTGCTCACATATATGGTCTTAATTGCAAGTCTGGTTCCCCAGCCTTATTCTGAAATTAAGAAATTAAACACTCCTGGCTGCTTTAAATCCTTTTGTATGACTTATTGGAATACAGTGTGGCGAGTTCCTCTGACCACCAGCTAACGTTTTTCAAGCCTCTTTGTTGACTAACTGCCAGCCCAGCTAAACGGAGCTATTTAAGAGCAAAAGTGCTGCTTAAAAATTTAATCCAAACGATTTTTTTATTTAAAGGCGGCGGTTTGCTGGCTCTAAATACATCTTTTTCTCCGTTTCACCACAAGGGGGCGACCGCAGCTCAAATATCTCTTGGTTGCGATACATCCTCTTCCTAACGCAGCGGCTACTGATATTTCTGCAGCCAAAAAACCCCAACACCCCCTTTCCTGCCCAAACAGCTAAACGTTTTGCACAGCCACATATCGTCCTTTTTAAAAACGGTATCAGCAAAACAGCCACAAGAACAGAGTGCCAATGCCTGGATATACATTTGGATATACAGTTGGATATACATTTTTCCCCTGGGCGGGGGTGAGGGTGGGGAACCAGCCATGCTGGAGAGGAAAGAATGCTTAGACCAGCATTCCCCAACCAGGTGCCCACCAGGAGTTTAGAACTATACTTCCCATCACGTTGATTGTGACTGAAACTTGGCTGCACCCCCCCCCATTCACTTCCGTGGGACTGATGCAGCCCAGCTTGTTCCATGGCTTTCAATGGGGCGCGCTGCCCGATCCTGTACAGGCAAGGTTTGCTCCTAAATGGCTCTTTCAAATAAGGTTTCCATCCAAAGGAAGCATAGGATCGGATTGTGGTTGTTTGTTTGTTTGTTCCGGGTCGCCCTCGTCACCCGTGAGATTTGTTGCTCAGCCTCTATTTCCGTTGTCAGCAAAGGGGTTACATAACAGGACTCAGGATCATAGAAGAAGAAGAGTTTGGATTTGATATCTCCCGAAGGAGTCTCAAAGCGGCTAACATTCTCCTTTCCCTTCCTCCCCCACAACAAACACTCTGTGAGGTGACAGGTAGGTTAGCCGTGTTGGTCTGCCATAGTCAAAACAAAATAAAAAATAAAAAAAATCCTTCCAGTAGCACCTAAGAGACCAACTAAGTTAGTTCTTGGTATGAGCTTTCGTGTGCATGCACACTTCTTCAGATACCAGTTGCTACTGGGAGGAATTTTTTTATTTTGTTTTGTCTGTGAGGTGAGTGAGGCTGAGAGGCTTCAGAGAAGTGTGACTAGCCCAAGGTCACCCAGCAGCTGCATGTGGAGGAGCGGAGAAGCAAACCCGGTTCCCCAGATTACGAGTCTACCGCTCTTAACCACTACACCACACTGGCTGCAGAGTGGGCAGGGTCATCTAATCGGATTGCAGGAATCTTTTATCCATTGTGGGTCTTGAACTCACAAGCCTTAGATTGAGTTTTATGCTCTACTACCGACTGAGGAGCTCCTCGACTTTTTCATTCGAGTTGATCCTGGGGGAGGGGGGCGGAGAATCATATCGAGACAAGGGGGGGGGAATGCCTTACCATACCATCTAGAGAAGGCTGCGAAATTAAAATACCCATTTAGCCTGTGAGCTGGATACACCAGCATGGCGATGGGACGAGCAGAGCTACGGCCACAGGTTGCAATTCTGCCCAGTCTCCGGGACTCTTCGTGAAAGTCATATCTTCGTGAAAGTCAATTTTTCTCAACCTCAGAATGAAGAGAGATGCTCCTATTTCTGCCACTGAGGAGAACAGACCAGGTTGTTCTATCCAGTGATGGCTAACCTTGACACTCCAAATGTTTTGGAACTACAACTCCATCATCCCTAGCTAATAGGACCAGTGGTCAGGGATGATGGGATGTGTAGTCCCAAAACATCTGGATGTGTCAAGGTTAGCCATCACTGTCTATGCGCTAAAGATTTCAGCTACGACCTCTTTGAGAGCGATTTGGTTATCATTTCTGTACAGATCAACTGAGGATGCAATTCTGTAGTCAATTTCCTAGGAATAAGCCCCACTTGAAATCAGTGAAATTAGTTTTGAATAGAAACCTATGGGATTGCTCTGTAACACTCCCACCCCGCAACATATCGATTTCCAAATAAAATTACCTTAGACTTTTGGTGCGCAAAGTTTATCCTTCTAACTGCGTCCTGAGCGAACTCCCGGACAAATTTCGGAAAGAGGTTTGTAACAACATTTCGAAAAGCAATTGCAGAGACCGTTTCCAAAATAGGCATAAGATCCTAGGCTGCAGGAGGGTCTTTGTTGTTGCTGTTTAACTAAAAATAAAAACTCACCACCTCTGGTAAATTAGCTCATCAGGAAGAAAGGCTTAAAATATGGCCACCCTCGCCCGTGAGCTAGTTTGCTACATGCAGTGTGACGCGGAAGAAAACCAGAAATCGGTCTCTTGCTCAGGGTTGAGACAGACTCAGACATGAACCAGTATGGCGTTTGGTCGCGTTTGTCCACTTAACCGGATTATGTAATCCCCTCTCGAAATGAAAGCGGAGTCCATGGCCACTTCACACGAGTTTTCCGGGTTCACACGTTTGTCAGGGAGCTGCATCCAATCCCAGCTCTTGACGCGCGTGTCCTTAAGACAGGCGTGCTTGCAAGATTGAAACTGTCACTTTTATGTGTTTAGGCGAGCGTTTAAAAATGCAATGTATGGTTTAGCCTTGCGGCATTGATGGAAAAATATTCTCATTCTCTCTCTCTCTCTCTCTCTGTGTGTGTGTGTGTGTGTGAGAGAGAGAGAGAGAGAGAGAGAGAGATCTATTATATATTATCTCTCTATCTAATCAGTCTTTATTTACTCACTGGTTTCAGCAACTGTTCAGCCTCCAAGTCTCCCCCCCCACCCCGCCCCCCCAAAAAACCCTCATTTTCATTTTCTTCTCCAATTAAAATGCAAATCAATTGCTTTAACATGCAAACTGCCGCCCTTCGAAAATCTGTCGGCCCAACCACCTGCTAGCAAATACTCAACTCGTCTGCTGGCGTCTTGTTAAACTTTTCCTCTACGCTATCCCTCTCTGTCATATATGAACAAGGCCTCTGAATATGAGCAAGCAGTAACCGTGCAGATCCAGAAAGGAAGAGGATCTGTCCGATTATTATGATTATTAGTGCTATTATTTTACTCTGGGCAATTCTGGGACTCGGGAGGGATGGAAATGATCCCTCCCCCTCAGGCTTAACAAAAGGAGATACAAGGAGTGATGTACCCACGGAGCTCCACGGGATGTCATGTGTATCTTTTCTTGGAGATCCGATCTTGCCCTGGGTTGAGCCTGCTCTAATAATTGTGATAATAATTGTGACCTTTCTCCTCCTCAGTCTGGTTAGTGGAAGCCTCGCCATTCAGACGCCCACGTACACACACACACACACACCGGGAGCGCAGCGTTTTGCAATACACTTTGCTTAAAATTGCGCCTCCGACATTTGCAGTCCCCCCGCGCGTTATTCGCGCGTCCGGCTGCTGCTTCCTCGATATATCCGTGCTTTAGCCTCCAACCCCTTCCAAAACCGGATTAGGATCGAAACATCCCCCACCTCCGTCCACACAGAGAGAGTGAAGGGGGGGAGGGAGTACCCCAACTCCAAATTGCGACACAAACAACCCCGGCTAGTTCTTCTTTGCCTATCCATAGCAAATGGTGAGCCAAGGGGAAAGTCGACGCTCTTCGTCGTCTCTGCACTCGTTGGGGTGGGCGGGGGGGAGAAGCAGCGACCCACCCCCCTTGGAGTTTACCACCCCTAGTCCCTGGCAGATGTGGGGCGAATAAAAGCTTTTGGACCTGAATCTCTTCCCTCCTAAACACCCTTGTCACGGAAAGAAATAGGGGTTTGGATGGGATCAGGCTACGGTTGAAGCAGGAGAGGAACTGCAAGGCTGGGTCGAGTGGCAGATAAGACCACCTCGCTGCTCTAGGGAACAGAGGTTGCCCTGCGAGGGCCAGAGGTTTTCCTGGAAGCAAATGCACACACGCACAATTTCCGGACCCTAAATAGGAAGTGAGTTCTTTCTGCACCCCGGAAGGAAGGAACGTTGCCTCCATATGCCTGAATTAAATGGATGTTTGTTTGTTTGTTTGTTTGTTTCAATGCCCGCCTCCATGGGCGTAGCCATGATTTATGTTAAGGCAGGGGCAGCAGGACACCCATCTGTCATCATCCTCTGTCTGGCTCTGTCTAGGAGATTCGGAATGAAATATCTCAGCAAGAGTTGTTTAAAATTATTCCTTTGACACCCCCCAAGTGCTCAGAAAAACCTGTCAAAATCTTTCTACAATTTCTACTTTTAGTTAAGTATTTTTATTTATTTACTTGATTTAAGGGGGGCAGCTGCTCCCCTGCGCCCCCCCCCTACGCGCATGCCTGCCTCAATACCAAAAACTGGACGCTTGAAAATAGATTCCGTTCAACTTCTCCCACGAAGACGAGCTCCAGCCCCAAAACAACCCGTTTCTTATACGCAGCGCTTTCGAGCGTTCGGCGCGCTTTCCATACGTTTCACAGTCAACCCAAGGAGTCGCCTTGTAGGCAGGTTACTAGCTCTTCCATCTCAGAATTGACTTCCCCGAGGCCTCGGGTTTTCCCTATATCCGGCTGCTGCTTGCTCCTTTTGGAACAGTAGGCGCCGGGGATCGAACCGGGCACCTTACCGCATGCAAAGCACGTGCTCTGCAGCTGTGCTGTTATGACCCCCCCACCCCACCCCCCCGCCTCCGACCCTATAGGTGGGTCGGCGGCGTTACTGTTTCAGACAGCGACGGGGTAAGGTTGCGAGAAGTCAGGGCCAACACTTCTGCCTCCGATCCTCTGCGCGCGGCAACGAAGAGGATAACATGCCTTTGTTGTGACACGACTTTCTAGTTGGGCAGAGATTCCACAGGTCGGGGGATTTTTCCAGGATGGAGGGATGGGAACTTGGAAGCATCACCTGTTGAATTTTGCTGCAGCCGTTTAAAGAGAGAGGAACCCTGTCAATGAGTTGAGCGGGGAGGCGGCAATCCTAGAAATGGATTTCGGATTGCCGTATTTTGAAGAGCAAAATAGAGGACACATTTGCCAACTCCTGCTTTTAACGATGGGTCGCTATGACGACTCTCATTTTACATACCCATGAAAAAGAGGACGTGTCCTGGAAAAAGAGGACACATGGCAACCCCGGTTGTAGCGTTTTAACTCCTCAGCAAACTCAGGTTCCTTGGGTTAGTTGCCACCTCTCCGTTTAGCCCACCTCACGGGGTTATTGTGAGAATGGGTGCGTTAGAACCATATCTGTGGCCCAGAGCTCCTTTACGGAAAGGCGCCGGGATAAGAATGGAAGCAATAAACAGAAATATATCTGCCCTGATCAGGAACAGAAATCCTTTGCTCCACCGAAAGACTAGTTTGCGTAAAGAGCGCAAAGTTTTTGCCAAGCTTCCGAAACGCGCTTAAGTTCCTGCTTTAGCGAGTCTCCAGGACAATGTTAAGCTTAGGAGCTAGTCCCCACGTTACTCTAAACACGAGGCGGGGGATTGTTCGTTTTAAACTGGCCACTACTACCAGGCCTAGTCGGCGGCGAAACGCCAGTCTACAAAAAGAAAAGCAATAAAAAAAAAAAAAAAAAAAGACCCCCAAGACACAGCCCGTTCCACCTCTAAGTCTTTTTCGCTACTGGGCCGCCCTTTCCCGAGCGTGTTTGCAGTCAGCTCATCCTTTCCTGTACTGTTGGGGAGCTAAAGGGGCGCGTTAGCAAGGGACGTGTTTCTTTGACCAAGGAAATATATCAGGGGGGATTAAACGCGCTCACGAAACGACCCAAAAGCAAGCATAAAATCCAACACACACACACATTCCGCTAAGATCACTGGTAAAACAGAGTGTCGCGTATATCCCGTTCTCAAATCGAGTACTACGCCTATTCATATGGGGGGGGGGGGTGAAGCTCCTAAACGCTTTTTGATCGGGATAGCGTCGCTTTCTCCGACTGGCTTTTGAAAGTTTGAAAAGCTCGAACAGCAGCAACCACAATAGCAACAAACAACCCGTGCAATTTATACATCCCGCGGAATATATATTTGCTAAGAAGAACCAAGGCCATACCATCCTCAGATGAACGTCAAGGCGCTCATGAACTGGAAAAGGCGCAATCCTGGCGAAGTTCTGCGCGTCGCTTCCATTGAGAATGCGGAATGCTGCTGCTGCTGTTTATAAACTCTGTCCCTTTGAAACCAACGCGGCTTCCAAAAGAAGCGAACGTGGGCAGGAGGCCCCAGTTTTATAGCATGCACCGTATTAGTTTCTATAGGCGTTTCTGGGATGGCGGCAGAGATTTGTTTTAGGGCATGGGATGAGGAATTGACTGACATGGTGGCTTGTTCACTGTTGGCTTAAAAAAATAATCCCCCCACCCCATAGGAAGTATTTTATTATTCGGATTCTTTGGTGAGATCTTCATATTCTGCGGTGACCTTAGCAAGCGTTCTCGTGTGTGTGAACGAGTGTGGGATTTTTGTTTGTTTGTTTGTTTGTGTTGGGTGTCCGTAATGTTAAATATATACAAATTCTCCAGTGATATCTCCATATTCCGTTCTGATCACTAACACTTGCTTGCGTCTGCCTTCTTTGCAAAACACGCGGTTGTTGTGTTTGTGACTTTCAAAAACCGCCTCGCCCTTCTTATGCTGGGTTTCTGTTCAGGAAAACGTGGAGAAAGGAAATGGTGGGGTTGAGGAGCGGGTGGGGGGGAGAAAGGAAACTTGGAGAGCAGCAAGGATCCAGGGGAACCCCCCCCCCACATTAAAAACAAAACAAAACAAAACCTTCCTTTACGCCTGCCTTTGCCTTACCGCAACCCGTCAATATACGATCAGGCAAGTTGGCTTCCTGTTAGGATTGGACGAGCTGGTTTTATTATGATGGCACACTCCCCCCCCCCCCCACCGACAGACAGACGGACAGACAGACACAACCCATTTAAACAGACGAGAAGTAAAACAAGAGAGCGGGGGAAAGGGCTGGCAGAAGGAGGGGGTTGCTTTACTGCCCTGCTCAGCCGAGAAAGAGAGAGAGAGAGAGGCGGGGGGTGGGGTGGGCGGGGGTTTCCAGCATCTCTATAGGTTTGTTTAAGGAGCATCACATTCATTTACACAATACTCGGGACGACGGTCCATATGGTACTTAATCAGCCTTTCAAAAGAGGTCCCAGAGAACCAGACGCTGGCCTCCTTGGGATCTGATGCGTGACTTTTTTTTTATTTTTAAGAATGCAAAGGATCGACACAGCTTCTTCTTCGTTCTTCTTTTTAAAAAAATGATTTTTCACGCGCTGCAAATCCTCAGATTTATTTGACGCGGATGCGCTTTCTTCTCCTCTTCTTCCTCCACAACCAATCAACGCCCCCCCCCCCCCACGCGCGCTTTCCTTCCAAGTCTCCTCCGCCGTTCCAACTTATCGGGGTCCGCGCTCAATATGCAAATGAGCGCCTTTGGCCGGCGCCGCCCCTTATCGAGGGAGGGAGGGCTGGCCGCATCTCCCTGCCTCTCTCCAGATTCCTCCCCCACACCCCCCCCATAAAGAAGGCAGGTCCTATAGGGAGGAGGCTGGTGCCCGCCTCTGCCCCTCCTTCCGCTGCCTCTTTTATTGACGCCTCTCCAAAGTTCTTGTCTTGCCCCCTTTATAGCGAAAGCAGACCGGGAGAGTGATGAAAATGTTTTATTGCCTTGGAGGGGCTGCGTCTTGATCTGTCAGACCGGAGGAAGAGAGATTGAGAAGCGGCGAGAAGCGACGAGAGCAAGACGCACCGAAATCCCTGCCCGGCAAAAGCAGATTGAAGAAGGGAGAGAGAGAGAAGGTGGTGGCGATTTTTATTTTTAAAAGGATGAGGCGGCCGAGGAGGAAAAGCTAGACCCCCGTCCGGCGACGCTCGGGGAGCGGCGAGAAAAGAAGAGCGCATCCGGACCTTCTCCTCGCGTTTAGACGGCCAGAGGAGCGAAGCGAAGCTACAAAATCCGTCCATGTCCCGGGAACAGGGAGCTCTTCTCCGCAGGCAGCCGCGCTCGGAGCCCCAGGCCGGGCGGGAGGAGAGAGCCAGCAGGAGATCCCTTTCGGACTCGGAGGCAGGAGCATGCCGAGGCCAAGAGGGCCGGCTCGCAGGATCCACTGAAGTTCTGCTCCTCCTCGTCCTCCAGCCGCCGAGAGGCGAAGGCCAGGAGCCCCCGCCGTCAAGCTCGCCCGCCGGCCTGCAGGCGCCGGGAACCACAGCCTTCGCTTCGGCTCCGTCCTCGGCCGGAACTGCGGGCGCGTCTTGATCTGCTCCTTGCAAGTGAATGTGCATTTCTTCCCTGCTCCCCGCCTCCTCCTCTTCCACCCCACCTCCAGGACGGTGGTTTTTGTTTTGTTTTGTGGCGGCAAAAGACTTGACGATAGCAACCCCCATTTTTTTATTTTTTGAAAGCTCAGTTCAGCGCATTTCTCCAGCCCCCTCCCCGACGAAGCAGCGAAAGAAGGACTTTAAATATTGAAGGACTTTACCTTTCCCAGCAGGCGTCGGACGGTCGGAGCACCCCTGAACTCCCCCCTTAAAAAAACTTCTGCAGTCTCCCAGCTCCCCAAAGCAAGACACTTCTCTCTCTCTCTTTCTCTTTCTCTGCGCACTCTCCCCACCCCCGCTCCTAGAAGGGGGCCGCTTACAAACACCCACCCTCTTAAGAGAGGATACCAGTCATTAGATGCCCCGGACCCTTAGATCAGGATAGACCCCCCCCCAAGTTATTGCAACTGTTCGCAGTAGCCTGAGATTTTGTGCTCTCCATTCCTTTCTCTTTTTTTATCAGCAGAACCTCCTTTGGGGGGGGGGTTAGTTTCATTTTTCAGAACAGTGACCCCCCAACACTGCTCTCCCCCAGTGGCTGCATCACAGGGCACCCCGAATCTCCCCTCTTTCGGAAGAAACAAGGCTGAAATCTCTGTCTCAGCTCCTAGACGACCCCGAGATCTAAACCTTGGGCTCCCACAGACAACCCACTCTCCGAGTCCGCTCTGAGACCCCAGGTTCTGGAGACCTCCCGGTGCATTTCTGGAGCGTATTGTCTCTACACTTCCCAGCTCTCCCAACCCTTCCAGATCAGGGAACCCCTTTTCAAAGCGCCCACAGACCAGGGGCCTCTCTCTCCACCCCTAGTAGCAGGAAGACTCCTTCTGCTTTCGGCTGAACTAGGACTGCTCCCCGCGCCCCGGGCCGCCTTCTGCCTTTTCTGAAAACCCTGGAAGCCGGCCTGAACCCCTAAATCGGGACGCTGCTCAGACCCAGAGCAGGGAACACCCTCAGTCCAGACAGCCTCCCTTCCTTGTATCCGAATCTCAAGGAACAAATTGCCCCTGCACCCCAACACCAGGGCGTCCTCGCTTCCGCAGTACCCCGAGAATCAGGTCCTCTTCCTTCTCCCCTTCCCTTCCAACAGCGGAGCACCCCCTCCCTTCCCGCAGTTTTAGGGGGGCTGGTCAATCCCACCCCCTTCTCTCTGGTTCCCTCCTCCGCCCCCAAAAGGAGGAACCCCCTGTTCCTTCCCCACCTCTGCCGTTCGAGTCCCAGACGTCCAGCCTTCTGAGAGCGCAGGGGTTCTTCTCGGTGCAGCCCCTGGGAGGCCGCCCGGCCCGGGGATGCTGGCGGTGGGGCAAATGGATGGCACCCCCCGGCAGAGCGCCTTCCTGCTCAGCAGCCCCCCCTTGGCCGCCTTGCACAGCATGGCTGAGATGAAGACCCCTCTGTACCCCGCCGCGGCCTACCCGCTGCCACCCCCCACAGCAGGCTCGGCCGTTCCCAGTGGACCCTCGTCCTTGTCCTGTTCCTCCTCTTCCTCGTCGTCGTCTTCCTCGGCCTCGGCCTCTCCCTCTCCGCCGCTAGGCTCCCCGACGCCGGCCGGCCTCAAGCCCCACAGCGCGGGGGCCCTGTCGGCGCTGGGCTCCCCCCCGCATCAGCTCTCCGCCGCCACCCCGCACGGCATCAACGACATCCTCAGCCGGCCGTCCATGCCCGCCCTCGCCGTCTCCTCGGCCGCCGCCGCCTCCTCCTCGGTGGCCTCCTCGACGTCCGCCTCGCCGGCCGCCGGCCTCCTGGCGGGGCTGCCTCGCTTCAGCAGCCTCAGCCCCCCGCCGCCCCCGCCGGGCCTCTACTTCAGCCCCAGCGCCGCCGCCGCCGTGGCCGCCGTGGGGCGCTACCCCAAGCCCCTGGCCGAGCTACCCGGCAGGACCCCCATCTTCTGGCCAGGGGTGATGCAGAGCCCGCCTTGGAGGGACGCGAGACTCGCCTGCTCGCCGCGTAAGTAGCTCGGAGGGGTTCAATGTGCTTTCCTTCCCACGGGGACCCTCTTTCCCCAATGCCAGAACCATTTCGCAAAACTGCGCGCAGTGCGCACCCCGAGCCTCCCTCCAGCTAGCCGTCTCCGCCAGTTGCAGCCCTTACCACTAGGCACTGTGGCCTCCCGGGCACGGGGATACTAAGTCTCCATGTGACTCCTTGGACACCGACGCCCTCCCAACCCAGACCCCCAGGCACGGGCCCCTCGGATGGGATGGGGACAAAGTCACAGAGAGAGAGTCGCTCCATCAAAATCTCCAGGGTTACCCACAGTGGCTGTTACGCGCAAAATATGCCCATTGAAGAAGGACTCCATTGACCTCTAGGGCTTCCTCTCGCCGCCCATCAATTTCCTCTAGCCCTCCCCAGATGTCTCCATTGGGTACCGAGACCCTCAGTCATTTGGCCTTCAACCCAGTCCAACCCGCAGCAGGTCCTCTTCCTTGCGCAACGGTCTGTTGTGCTCTCGCCACCAGCCTTTGCGCCTGGAATTGGAGAGCTGGGCTGGATGGATAAGCAGCGACGGGGTAGTTTAACCCGGGAGGATATGATGCATTGCCTCTCCACTTCCCATCTGCTCCCACACACTCACCCATGCAGTGTTTGAGACCCATGCTTCCTTGACACGGCCTTGTCCCTAAACTACAAAACGCTACGCTCTTGCTTACATGGTCCCGGGGACAGTTAAGGTAAAGGGCACGACTCGCGCACTGCTGCTCTCATCCCTGGGGTTATAGGAGTTTGAGACACAGTTGCTCTACATAGTTGCTACCGGTACAAACGGGTTTTAAGTAGCAAATAAATGCCCTCTAGTCAATTTCCACTCCAGCAGTACTTTAGAGGTAAACTTCGGTTTTGCAAGGCAATCCGCTTAACCTTCTGATACCGGAACCTCGGAGCCACAAGAGTAACTCTTCTGCACTTTTGATGGATGGCTTTTTAAAACTGCAGGGTGGGTGTTTTTTTGTTTTGTTTTTGTTTTTGCACCAAGTAAATAAACATGCATGCACAGGGCCGTGCTGCAAGAGCGAGGCCTTGGGCGCTCCTGCCCCCCCCCCCGGCTGCAGAAATTGAAGCTGTTCAAGGGAGCTTCGCCCGCCGCGGTGATTTTTGTCTACTTCTGCAGTAGTAATTGACTAGCCACGTTGCTTCTCTGTTTACCCTCAGCGGTTCTGAGGATGCACCCGTCCTGTCCTGCCTCTGCTGACGCGCTGGACATTTTTGCTTCTTGCAAAATGAATCAACAATTTGGTTTGTTTTAAAAAGATGCATTTGCCGCAAACTCGATCATTTCCCTTTTCCCCACTTTAAACTCCAGCCTAGCGGCTTGTTTTCCCTGCGCGGCCCAGGCTACTCGGAAGTAACTCCCATAGTGTTTAGCGGGTCTCACTCCCAGGTTAGGCGCATAGGATCTCAGCAATAGGGTTAAAAGCGACCTGTCACCCCATCCCCCCCCCCAAAAAAAATCTAGACTGCAAGGAAGGAAAAAAAGCGTGGAAAGTTTTAGTTATTCGTTTTGGCCCTTTCTTGGAGGAAATGCAAGTGGCGCTGTGGCGAATTAAGCACCCTTGATTCTTAAACAAACGACTTGAGCTGCAGTTGTATGCAGGGCTACTGGGGAGTAAATCTAATTCAAATCAGTTGGGTTTACTCTTGAGTAAACAAGGTTAACTCAGTAAGACTGCTCCTTGCTTGTTTGGGTTTTCCCTTTCTTTCATGGCTTTGAGGAGCTTGCGCTATTGAAAATAGGGGGCTTGATTTTTTTAATATAAAATTCTCTGCTTTTTGGGAGGAATCTTTGATACAGGAGCGAACCTTCTGGTTTCGCAGGCAGGGGCGAAAAAATGTTGATGAAGAGTGCAGCACTTCAGATGCCGTATCCTCCTGATCTTTCAAAGTTAATCGTTTTGAGTTAACATTTATTTTCCTTGGAGGAATTTTAAAACCTAAATACCAGTCTTGGAGGCGGAATGGACGTTGTATTCAGAAAGGTGAACAACGATAAATTGCGTCTCCCTCTCTCTGTGTGTGTCTGCATAACTTCCTCCGAAGGAGATGCGATGCCTAAATAATTTCGGATTTGCACCTGTTTGTAAAATCCAGGATGCCCCAAACCGTCGCAATTTCTTCAAATAGGGAAGTTTTTCATTGCGGAAATTCCCCTAAGCAGGATTTTAAATACAGTACATAAATGCCGCACCACTCAGCGGGACTGTCAAGCGCGCGTATACATTTATGTCCATTGCTTTTAAAATAGCAAATAATAATAAATATCTATCTATCTATACCTTCCTTCCTCCCCTCCCCTTCCCTCCTGCGGACCCTTTCCTCTAGATCAAGGCTCGATTTTGCTGGATAAAGACGGCAAAAGGAAGCACACAAGACCGACGTTTTCCGGCCAGCAGATTTTCGCTTTGGAAAAGACTTTTGAGCAAACGAAATACTTAGCCGGGCCGGAACGAGCGAGGCTTGCCTATTCGCTGGGGATGACCGAAAGCCAAGTCAAGGTGAGAGAGTAGCAGGTCAGATAAGAGCCGATCTCTGCGGGGGGGGGGCTCCCCGCTCCTCCCTACTCCCTCCCCGTCTCCCCCCGCCCGCCCCAGCCACTGCTCAGTCTGGGCGGGAGAGTGTTAAAATGCGGCTGATAAGAGGGAGATATGCATGAACAAAAGGGATCGGGCGCGTGCCCTCCATATCGCTTTCATCTTGCAATGGATAGAGGGGCAGCGCGCGTGCCTTTCGTTACCGCATTGTTGCTGCCGCACGGATTTTGAAAGACAGGGGGAAATATAAATATAAATTCTAAGCTGTTTTTTTCCTAATTTGTATCTTTAGATAATTTTACATAAGAGTAAGGTACAGCTTTTTCGTTAATGATTTAATAATAATAATAATAATAATAATAATAATATACTTGCTAATTATAATTATAGCCATGTTGAGTTTACAAACTGGCCCACAACTAAATTTTTTACCTATTTGTTTGCAGTTAGTGCTATTCCAGTACCCCCACAAAAATGAAGGAAATAGAAGACTAAATGTTCTCATTTCCAGTGATCCTCTCCCTCCTCACCTTGTGAACATTCTTGGCCATCTCTTACTTCGGAATAAAATAAAATAAAATAAAATAAAATAAAAGTTGTTCTCGATCGTGTTATGATTTGGGAGAAAAGGCCAACTAAATAATTTTTATGGAAATATATTTATGACTTGGGGCGAAGTGGGGTTAATATCCTACCGTTAAGGGGAGAATTTCTTTTTTTTTAAGGGCCACGATCCCAAACACCGTTGAGAACCATTGAAAAGAAGAGTATAGGCGTCCCGCTCTTGAATGCATTTACTCGTGAGTAAATGCCACCGTGGATAAAGGGGTCGGGTCTGCAAGGGAGCTGAAAGGAGACTTCTTTAGAAAAAGGGATTTCGATGGAGTGACCTCCCACCGGAAGGTGGCTATTTAAGTGAGGAGGTCATTAAGGGGAGCAATTTCTGGGCACTAAGTTTCGCCCAAGTTCAATGAACCTCACGTCACTCGCGGTGGGAGTCAACGGGGGGTGTGGATTGCAGCAGCTAATTTAGTACTGCTTTCAGTACAGCATTAATGACTGCAATCATATAAGGCGATCGGATTCGGAGCTCCCTCCGTCCAGGGGCATTAAATCAAAGGGTAGTTTTGCCACTGACACCAGTTGGATGGTGGTGGTTTTTGCACCTAGCACGTATTTATTAGGCAGGAGTAGCCGTGTGAAGTCTCTTCCAGGAGAAACAACCAAAGAGTCTGGTGACACCTTGGACTTTATTATGGCGTAGGATATGCTTTCCTGGACCAAAGTCCACTTCAATCAGATGCATAGATGGGCTCTAGAAACCCCAAGCTGATGCCACAATAAATGGGTTATTCTATATTATTAGATTAATTAGGTCCGTGGGCCAGACGTCCCCCCCCCCTCCCCGGTCTATTTGGAGCCACAAAACTATATTAAAGTACCAGCAACATCTAGTATTCAGCTGTAAGACAACAGATTTAAATGCTGAGTGCTTGAGTTGTGGTTCTTACATAGAAAAAAAAAGTGATCCTGAGACTGCATTCAAAAGCCTGTATTTTATACATAATTATGCATTTATACGTAGCATTCTATGTATATCCATAAAAGGAACAGGAAAATGAAGCGAGTGCTCCAGTGACATCAGCAAAATGACAATCCTGTATTTTCGGATGAACCTTCATAGGGATTTATTTCCCAGTAAACATATATCGGATTGTACTGGTGGACTATTGAAGCTGCAATCCTATAGTCCTGGGAGTTAAGTTCCGTTAAACTTGGTGGGGCTTACTTCTGAGTAGACACGTGTAGGGCCGCACTGTAATGGTTGCAAAGTTTGGTTCTCTCCCTGGCTCATTTGGATTTTTAGGATTGTTTTTAGCACGTGTCTGGAACCCCATAGAGCCCTTCACAATCGTTTGAGCCACAGAGATCCATTCCTTTGAACGAGGAGACAGCAGTATTAGCAGGCATTAAAAGTAGATTGAGAGCCCACGAAGGCCTCCCTCCACCGCACCCTTGATTGTGTTTATATCAATGGAAAACGAGGAGATGCCTTGTCGCAGAGGGTGACTGTAATGCGAGTAGTGTATCTGTAGGGTTTCACTCCCCCCCCGTTCTCGCCACCCCCTTTTTCCAAAGGGAAAATTCTCCAGACAACGTTTGGAACAAATGTAGCTTAACAGATTGGTGTGTGTGTGTGTGTGTGTGTGTGTGTGTGTGTGTGTGTGTGTGTGTGTGTGTTCCATTATAGATTGTCTCTTCTTCCTGAAGTTATCTAGAGACCCTCATTTGTCACTGTAAATATATGGGAAAGACCGTGAATAAATTACTGCAGTCCTTGGGACTGAACAGAAGCCCCATCTACTTATTGCAGTGAGCTTGGGGAGGGGGAAAATTGTATTGTGCATCAAATGTGTAATGTGAACATGACTGTGCAGTTATGGGGAATTATTATTATTATTATTATTATTATTATTATTATTATTATTATTATTAATACATACAAAAATATTTTTCCCTTGCCATGTACCAGGCACTGAATACTTTCTTAAGGCTACTTTCCTAATTTTCTGAGCAGATAGATGTATTATTAGAGGTGATGGAATGTATTTGTTGTGTACACCATAGCTCTTGTGGACCCCTTCTTCCCAGACAAAAACCTGCGGGACTCATTTAAATCTCATTGATTCGAACGGAAGTTAAGCAGCGCTAACTTTTTCCTCAGCCAAATGTGTTTATAATCTCCTGGACTAGATAAAAGTGCCCCATTGATTTCAGGGAGACGTGGATCCCAATCCTATACATATCTAATCCGAAGGAGATAATATTAGGTCTAATGAGGGTTGCTCCCAAGTAAGGCTACAATCTTATGCACTTTTCACCTGGAAACAAGTTCCATTGCAATCAGCTGGGCTTACTTCTGAGTTCATGCACACAACATATGTGCATAGGATTGTACGATTTACTCCCAAGTAACCCTTCACAACATGGCAGCCTTTAGTGTGAGCAATTCTTTCTCATTGAGTTCAATCTACAGAAGTTCCCTTAAGACAGGGTCATTTGTACAAATGTAGTTAGATCTAAAAGAACAACAGTCCTGACATTTTTTTGGGGGGGGGGTGTAAAGATATTATTTGTAGAGCTGGGGTGGCAGGGGGAGTTGCAATGGTTACTTTCAGCATAGTCTACTTGAGTACCCTTCTTTCAAACCACCCGGTGCTAGGGATTTATAGACCTAAGGAGGAGGAGAGCTTTCCCTTTGAATTACCCTTAAGGAAAGCAATAACAAATGAGGATGAGCATATTTTGGTGTGACAGATTGGGGAGAGGGGAGTGCAGTGCAGCTTGGTATATTTTTATTTTAGTCTGGAGGGGGTGGGAAAAGCAAATAATCAAAAAGATAGAGAGAGAGTAGTAAAACAAATAAGGGAGAAGAAAGAAGAAGTGGTTTGTGGATGTAGACTTTAGCAGAAAATAAAAAGTATAAAAATGAGAGGCAATCCACATACAGAATTATTATGCAAAAGCTTGTTTTAGTGCACAGATCAACATTTGCTTGTTTATAACAATCCTGCCCGCACCTGGGCTGCTTAACTCCCGCTGTCTTCAACAGGAGTTAAGCATCATTTGTGCAGGGACAAAATGTCAAAGAATGAAACAAAGGTATGGGGAGCAGAGCCTTTAATTAAGATGTTAGTGCAGCAGGGTGGGGAAAAGCTCCTTAGCCCCAGACATAAACATGCTATTTCTGGGCACCACCCAGCCACAGTTAAATACTTTTGCATGCCATTGATTTGAATAGAGGAGAGTCAAGCAAATCCTCACTTCTACTATTCAAATCAATGGCATTTAAAGGTCCTCAGAATGCCAGCTAGATTATGTTAATGGTTGTTGTCACAATTTATATACAACACAACCAATGCCCAGGACACTTTACAGGACAAGTAGGCCAAAGAAAAATTGGCAGTGCAGTTCTCCGCCCCAAGAAGCCTACAGTTTAAATTTTGCCAGGAGGGTGGTAGGGGATGAAAGGAATGGAAGGAATGGGGGAGGCAAAATAAGGAAAGAATGTAGCGTGACTTACTGTTTACTCAGAAGTAAATCATAGTCATAGTAGTAGTAGTAGTAGTAGTAATGCATAGGACTGCAGGATTGCAGGAGGGTACAAAAACTAGGAGGTTAATCTGGCCACCCTAACATAACCACAATGAAAGTACTGAGAACTACTTATATTAAGCACTCACACCGTTTTATGCAATAAATCAGTCCAACACATCAACATGACTTCTGCTATAACGGCATTGGCAATCACATTATGCTAATATTTGCCTTCTTAATAATAACTCTATCTTGCGAAAGCTCCATAGTCTTTGAAGATGCAATTGTTCTTATGCAGAACAGCAACAATAAATGAATATGTCTGTCCTGATTGCTAAGTGAGTAAGTAAGTGAATGTTATAATTTCCGTGGCAGCAATTACAATAGCTTTGCGGTGGTCACAATAATTATGGAACGGATAGCAATTATTGATATAATTGTTAACACTGATGGGAACCATATGCTGATGGTTTTAAAAGCTGGCAGTGAGAGTAACTATGCTGCAGCTATCAAAATTGCTATTATTCATTTGTGTTTTTAATAGGGGATTTATTTGCAGCGGTACGAACTCCAATAACTAAAGAATGCTAAAATATCAGTGCACACTGTGATATGGATATGAATAGTCATTTGGACTATTAGTCCAAAATATCACTTGTGGCAGCCATAAAATTGGGATGCCCGGTGGCATCATTTCAACCTCATTTACTTGGGAAGTCCCATTGATTCCAAGGGGACTCCCAGGACTACTCGATTTTAAAGCTAGTAGCTCTGAATGGGGACCCACATGCATATCAGAAGACACCCAGCGAATTCATACTGTGATGTGCATGAGAATAGCCATGCAGAGGCACATCTGCTGGGTATTGCTCATGCATGCATATGAATCCTTCTGCAAACCGATCTGCCTTGTTGGATCTAGGAAGTGCATTCAGACTGCAGGATTGCTGCTCTAAGGATACTAGCCAGGCAATCATTACATTGGGTGAGACCGAACAGCGGTCGGTCGCTTGGTAGTGTTCGTTCACAGTGCCACTTACATTGGCAGAGGAAAGGGGCACAGTCCTGTCTACTGGCAAACTCCCTTGGGCAAACCTCGCTGAAATGAATGGGAGGCAGTAGTGCAATTGGGAAGGTAATGCTAGACTCTGGACTGAATTGTCTTATTGGGTGGGGAGTGGATGCACTTCTGAGAATCTAAGGTTTAGATGATGGGGTGTGTTTTTCCACTTATTTTAAAAATGTGATAATTCAGACCATCTGTATGTTTGACTTTCTGGCTCCATCTGCTAAGTGGGGCCCTGGGCTTGTTATTTGTATCCTCATCTACAGTATTGCAGTAAGTTTGCAAATGATCTTAAAATAACAGATAAGTTAATAGTAAGTTCATGAACATGACCAAGAGCTGCTTGTTGTTGTTGTTGTTGTTGTTGTTTAATTGCTTTACCAGGGATATCACTCAACAAATTATTGTAACATAGCCAATTCATAGTTTTAGAGTGACGTACGTCTGTTCTGGAAACTGCACATCATTCACAAGTGTCCCATTTCGGCTGTCAAAATCCATTGCAACGTATTCACCACTAGAGGCATCATAGTCAACTGCAACGTGTTGTATGTCCAACCTGCATGACTGCCCCTCAAGCGCTGCCCAGATGCCACCTCCGATGGAAGATGCCATTCATTGCCCTCCCATTCATTTTTACAGGGTCTTCCAGAGAAGCAGGTGTGAGTGGATCATGTCCAAATCATCTGGAAGTGAGAGCTAAATGTAGCGTCTCCAACATAGAGATATATTAAGACCTGACTCAATGGCTTTTCAAGAATGCTTGCAAATGTTGCAGCCGGTAACAACTTAGAAGAGCCGTTTCCTTCAAGTGTGTGTTTGTGTGAGAGAGGGTGGAGAAGGCCTCTCCTAGTATCACAGATGCCACACACGGTTTCTGTAATATTTGTTTTGACAATTTTTTTTTATTAAAAAAACCTCCTTGCTTTTAAACCAGGCTCCCTCAACCTCGGCCCTCCAGATGTTTTTGGCCTACAACTCTCATGATCCCTAGCTTAGCAGGACCAGTGGTCAGGGATGATGGGAATTGTAGTCTCAAAACATCTGGAGGGCTGAGGTTGAGGAAGCCTGTTTTAAACCAACCAAGGGAATTTAGCAGACTTGAAAAAGAGACTTTCTTTGTACTATTGTTACCCAAGAAGAATATTTAATAAAAATATATTCAGAACAAAAACACAGACAAATGAATTTAACCAAGTGCCCCAGTAACAATTGAAATTGGTGGTTGTTATAGGATCAGTAGGCAAAATGGTGCTAACTTTTCATCATAACTTTATGATGAAAGATTGCACAATTAAACAACAGCAAAAGCAACTTTGGGTTACTGCATAAGAAGGTGCCTTATACCAAGTCAGGTCACTGGGCCTTATAACTCAGGGCTGTCTACAATGAGTAGAACATCTCACCAGTGTTTCGGGCATGAAGTATTTCCCAGTCCTCCCTGAAGACACTGGGACCTTGTATATGTAGAACATGGTCTCTACCACTCCCCAGTTTAAGTTGATTTGTTCAACGGGGCAGGGTCATCCCTAGGGGTTGGTTAGGTTGGCCCCCACCAGGGCCCAGGCCCAGGGGGTGCAAAAATCGTGCCCCTCCGCTCTGGATCAGAGTGGCTAGGAACCTGCCCCTGGAATATTCCTCTGCTGCTCTGAGTGGCAAAGCACACAGGCTTCTCTGAGCACCTTGGCAGAGAATGGATGGGGTAGGGGGCATTGATACAGCTCCTTGCCAAGGGCACAAGGCAGCCTAGGTATGCTTCTCCAAAGGAGACATTTTTTCCTGAAGTCCTTCTGCACAAATCCCATGGTGCATGGGAATGAACGAGTACTAGGCAAGGGCCCTAATTTTCATAGCTCTCATTCATTTCTGCAAGGCTCACACAGGAGAACTTCTAGTGGCTTGGACTGTTGGGCAGGGAGCACTTATGACTGCAAGCAACAAACTCAAGAGTAAATCCCGTCACTTTCACTAGCACTGACTCCCAAGGAAGTGAATTTATGATCCTGGTGTGGAGGGCTGCCTTGTTTTTTTTAACTAGGTTGGTTATTGGCCCCACAGATGATTATTATTAATTTTTAACCAAATCAGCTTCAGATCTACAGGTGAAACTCGAAAAATTAGAACATTGTGGAAAAGTCCATTTATGTAAGCAATTGTTTTCATTAGCTACTGGAGTTTAATATATGAGATAGACTCATGACATGCCAAGCGAGATATGTCAAGCCTTTATTTGTTATAATTGTGATGATTCTGGCGCACAGCTGATGAGAACCCCAAAGCTGAGATTGTTAATTTGGGGTTCTCATCAGCTGTACGCCATAATCATTACAATTATAACAAATAAAGGCTTGACATATCTCGCTTGGCATGTCATGAGTCTATCTTATATATTCGTTTCACCTTTTAAGTTGAATTACTGAAAGAAATGAACCTTTCCACAATATTCAAATTTTTCGAGTTTCACCTGTAAGCACATGGTCTTTACTGAGATACTGTGTGGAAGCTAATAGTTTGTAGAAGCAGCTGTTGCCAATGCTATAGGGCAGCTAGTGTTGTGCCCTCCAGCCGTTGCGGGACTATGGAATTATTAAAACTAATATAAAATAATTTCAGGAAGGAGGTATATTTTGGGGAAGCACGGATCTATAGGCACAACTCGTTATTTACACCCTTTTACCAGTTTGCCAGGTACAGGCAGGCTGTGTTTATGTAATAATATGTTCTAGATGAAATAGAATTCTAATCTCAATGTCCATTACATACAAAAGCAAGGGAGCATACACTACTTCACTTTGCATATAAATGTTGGTACTTAATTTCCTTTAATCAGGATGCTTATGCTGGTTTCCCCCCGCATGTGCTTTTTAGTACAATGGGGACACTCGTATGCACTGGTGGTTTTTAGCATGGAATCTTAAATTATTTGGATTAATTAACAAGGTCGCAGGTGGCGAATGACTGAAAGCAATATTTTCACGATCGTCTGAAGGCAACATGGTCTTGCTGCAGCTAAGGAGGGCTGGAGGGAGCCCTGTGTAAGCTGTCTTGAACCTCCATTGGGAGAAAGGCAGGGTGGCCCCCATTAGAGTAGGACTTCGGGGCAGAAGTCCAGGGTGCCACTCGGGATGAGTACGTCTTCACAATTGACTCGCCACATTTCAAAGTAATGCATACTGGATAGCTCAGTCGGTAGAGCTTGAGACTCAACCTCAGGGCCGTGGGTTCGAGCCCCACGTTGGGCATTGCAGGGGGTTGGACTAGATGACCCTCGAGGGCCCTTCCAACTCTACAATGCTATAATTCTATTTTACCATCTAAATAGGTCCTGGGGAGACCATCAAGTTCAAATTGTAAGCTTGCCTAACTGCACCATTGATACGAACTAGTTGAACTAGCCATTCCATAATTAGAGGTTGCAGTTTTATGCGGGCACCTTTTATGCAGATGATGCTCAGTCAGGAATTTCTAAAGTGAGGTGTTGTGTGTGGTTTAGGGAGAAGACAGACAAGTTTCACTCTCACCCTTTCTTTCTCAAGTCTATTCGAATTAAATTCCACTGAGTTTAATGGGGCTTGTTCCCAGGTATTTAGGTATTACCACTTTAACCTGCCTCTGTTGACAGGTGAGCACAGAAGTCAGAGTTGCGAGTCACCCCGGATTAATGGATTAATCCAGATTAAGAGTGCATATGCCTGGTTGTGTTTGAGAACGTGAGAAGCAGGTTTAAATTCGCATCAGCGGATGACAGAGCCACCGAGCCGATCACTCCGGATTCATTAATCCGTATCGAATTAAAAACTGCGCCTAAACGGAACTCAGGTGGCCTCGCGAGGGGGAAATTGGGTATCTTGCTTTACTTCGTTTCTCTTGCTCTCTCCGCGCCCTTGTGCAGGTTTGGTTCCAGAACCGGAGGACCAAGTGGCGGAAGAAGCACGCGGCCGAGATGGCGACGGCCAAGAAGAAGCAGGACTCCGAGACGGAGCGGCTGAAGGGCGCCTCGGAGAACGAGGAAGACGACGACGACTACAACAAGCCCCTGGACCCCAATTCGGACGACGAGAAGATCACGCAGCTGCTGAAGAAGCACAAGACCGGAGGCGCCAGCGCCAGCCTCCTCCTTCACACCTCGGAGAACGAGGGATCGTCCTAGACGGCAGGCGGGGAGCGAGCAGGGAAAGGAGATCCCGCCCGGTAGAAGGAGGGCGAGAGGCCCCGATCTCATCATCCATCCATCCCCGACGGCTGCTTCTTCCATGACCCTGCTGCACCCCATCCAGACAGATGTACAGATCTATTTTTCTACCCAGAGAAGAAGGAGAAGAGGTTCCCCGACGTGTTTCAGTTTTGTTTGCTGCTGGTGGTGGGGGTCGTGGTGGGGAATGACTGTCGGCGGGCCGGCTGTGCGGCCCCCGCTTCCCTCCCTGATTCCGCAAAGGGGATCGGCGCCACTCGACGGCGAACTTCGTTCTCCCCTCTCTGCCCCCTGCTGGCCAGACTCAGAACTACATCCGTGGGCGACTCTGTAAATAATGGAAAAAAGCGAGCGGACTTCTTTGACTGTGAATATTTAACGTGTACAATACTTTGGTTTCTTGTTCGTTTGAGTGTATGTGTGTGTGTGTGCGCGCGCGCCTAGAAAGAGTGCGTTGGCTGTTTGCATTTCCTTTACTCCTCCGTGTGGCTTTATTGGGGAAAAGCTCGCTTCTAAAAGTCCTTCTCGTTCGGTTTCAGTAGTGAGATTTGTGGCATATGAAAGCAGCAGGTAGGGATTTATTTTCTGAAATAGCTCATAATTGTTCTCCTGTCCCTCTCCTTCGCTGGCTGCGCAATATTTCTTATCGGTGCCAGAGTTGGGGCTCCGAAAAGGGAGACGGAAGGAAACATAACCAGTTTCGTTTCAGCGAATCGTCTTCTGTCAGTGTAAGAATAGGCAAGTTTGAGAGTCACACAGGAGTCTTCATCAGACAGAAGCAGAATTTTGTGTAATGTTGGCATTTGCACAGTTGGCTACAGTCTCATATTTGAATTTAGTCGCTCTGCTCCCCTGCACACTACCTTGGAAGCGAGTTCCTTTGAATTCATCTAGATATTCTTCCAAGTGAATGACTACAAATTTTCCTTTATTTCCCCCCAGTTTTAATTGAGTCCTAGAAAATGAAGCTAATGATCTCTTTTGCTGTTTGCCAAGCATAAAATGTTCCTTATGCCAGATGCCAATAAGGCTATTTAATTACTAGCATCTGATTTAATTTAAATTTAATTTTTTTGTTTGGGGTTTTTTTTTGGGGGGGGGGAAGCAGGCCTGGGAGAGATGAATACTTTTAAATGGTTGACCATACCTGTTCCCAGGAAAAAAAGCGTATTAAATTTGCTGTGGAGATTTGTTCCAACTTCTTCCTGCACAAAAAGAAATTCCCCCATTCGTTTTAGTTACTGTAATTGACTTTGAGAAATGTGGAGTATTGGTCTCCCCCTTTTGTATAATAACGAATACTGTAGACCGTCCATTCCCCCCCCCTTTTCTTTTAAAAGCTAATGATAACATTGTATTAGCATCTTAACCTTTTATTAATTTATATGAAAACAGTTCGGTTTGTAAAGAGAACAGCAGTAACAACATCCTTTGCAAGACCAGTTCAATGCCATTGCACTTTGTTCTTTTTGTTTTTTTAAAAAAAGATAAAACAATTAAAATCAGCGACAAAACAAGACGTCTCTTGCCTGGAAGAAAGAGTGGGGGAAGGGGTGTGTGAATATAATGCGATCTCGTCTGAGATTAAATAATAAAAATTGGTCGTGCAGAATCTGATCAATTATTTTTGTGGCTTTCTACACTTTGCAAAAGCAATTAAAAAAAGAAGCCAAGCATCCTTTAAAAGAGAGAACTTGATAATGAAATGCATATTGGAACAAGTGGTTGCAATGTGTAACTTTCTGGGGAAGGAAAAGTTTCGTAGTTTCCGTATTTATTCGCTGCTGGGCCGTTTGTAAAGCAATACATTGGCGGGCATTTTTCAACTGGATGAACGAAGGACGACAGCTGCCTAATATCGAGTCATTCCCATGCGGAATGCGGGAAAGAGTAAATGTTGCAATGATACAGGAGAAGAGAGAAAGAATTAGGTTTTTCCTCTACTGTATCTATTTAAAAAGGTAAAGGGACCCCTGACCATTAGGTCCAGTCGTGTCCGACTCTGGGGTTGCGGTGCTCATCTCGCTTTATTGGCTGAGAGAGCCTGCGTACAGCTTCCAGGTCATGTGGCCGCTTCTGGCGAACCAGAGCAGCGCACGGAAACGCCGTTTACCTTCCCGCCGGAGCGGTTCCTATTTATCTACTTGCACTTTGACGTGCTTTCGAACTGCTAGGTGGGCAGGAGCTGGGACCCAGCAACGGGAGCTCACCCTGTCGCAGGGATTCGAACCCCCGACCTTGTGATCAGCAAGCCCTAGGCTCTGTGGTTTAACCCACAGCGCCACCTGGGTCCCCTGTACCTATTTAGAAAGATAGAATTTCCTACTGAATCTATAACACCAGCTCTTTATTTCTGATCAATACGATTTTAAAGTTTGTGCCCACTCCCGTCCCAAAAAGAATTAAAGAAGGACTTGCAAGAAGGATGGGAAACATCTGCGGCCTGCTATATGTTCATAGAATCATAGAATTGGAAGGGACCTAAGGGTCATCTAGTCCAACCCCCTGCAATCTCAACTAAAGCATCCATGGCAGATGGACGCCCAACCTCTGCTTAAAAACCTCCAAGGAAGTAGAGTCCACCACCTCCGGAGGGAGACTGTTCCACTATCAAACAACTCTTACTGTCAGAAAGTTTTTCATCAGCCTCCTAGGGGCTGATGGGAGTTGTAGTCCAGCAACATATGGCAGGCCGCAAGTGCTCCATCTTTGGACAGGTATTATACAGCACCCACATCTAGTTAAGCGTCCAAGAACCTAAGTGTGAAGGAGCAAGATGCCCCCAAAGCCTAGCAAACACACTAACCAGAAACTAACCGTGACGGAAGCCAGAGCGCACGGAAAAGCCGTTTACCTTCCCGCAGCGATACCTATTTATCTACCTGCACAGGCGTGCTTTCGAACTGCTAGGTTGGCAGGAGCTGGGGCACAGCAACGGGAACTCATCACAGTCGTGAGGATTGGAACCGCAGGCCTTTCAATCAGCAAGCCCAAGAGGCTCCGTGGTTTAGACCACAGCGCCACCCGCGTCCCTGTACGTCTTGGTACCCAGCCCCAGAGTAGGAGAAGACTTCCTCGAAAGGTGGTGGACAGTCTCCTTCGTTGGAGGGTTGGCTGGGCCATCTGTCAAGGATTATTTAGTTGTGATTCCTGCACTGCAGGGGGTTTGACTAGATGGCCCTTGGGGATCCCTTCCAACTCTTACGATTCTCCGTGGTTACCACCTTGCCTTACCTTACCTTACCACCTTGCTGGAGAGAAACAGGTCTGGGTTTAAGTCAGTGCTTGGGTGAAAGAGACCTCTTTTGGGTTCACGACAGAGGAAAGGAGAGATTGTGATGTAAGCCTTTTAATATTATTTTAAATCTCTGAACCAACACGACAAATTGGGACGGGAAAGTGATGGGTTTAGTGGAAGAGCAGACCTCCGCGTTCCCACCTGTCCCACGTGTTGCGAGGATGAGCCCCTAGCTTAAGATTTCCACAAGGGGTGGTTTCGAGGCAAACGACCAGAGGGATCGGGGCGCAGGTAGCTAATTTCAGATGCTGGGGCCTCGGTTAATACTTCACTTTTTCCAAACTCTGGATCAAGTCATCCTTGCTGGAGGGGGGCGGGGGCGGGATGCTGCTGCTGCTGCTCATTCTGCTGGTGGACCCCCGGGAGAGCTAGACTTCTTTCTGATCGATGACAGTCCGACGGGACGGGATGATATAGGGCCTTGTTGGCTCAGTGGAAGCGCATTTGCTTTGCGCGCATGTTCAATCCGCGGCGTCTCGAGGTAGGAATGGCAAAGCGCATTTCTGAAGCCTTGGAGAGCGCTGCGCTGAACACGCGGGTTTCTCTGCACCGAAACCTGGTGACGATCCTGCCGGGCAAGCGACGCGCACGCGGGGGGGGGGGATTCCTCGCGAGCAAGAAAGAGGCTTCCCTTAGAGGAGGGTTGGAGCGCTGGATGCAGGCGAGCGAGGGAAGCTTTCTTGGAAGAAACGAAACGCAGATCAGCGCCACTCGACGCTCTCTCAGCTCCAGAGTCGCATTTTAAAATGCTGGAAATCGAAATCAGGGCTTCTTCTTCTTCCTGAAAGTGGCCTCCTAGAAGAATCATAGAATTGTAGAGTTGGAAGGGACCCCGAGGGCCATCTAATCCAACCCGCCCCCCCAAATGCAGGGATATATCAACACGCGGCCGCCCCCCATCATATTTGAAACCATACCAGACCCTGCTCAGCTCGATGCAGGTGCAGAGCAGGTCAAATGATCACAATCCCAGCCATAATCATAACAAGCGAAAATGATAGTTTTTAGCAACATTGTCATCACAGCAAAGAACCACAGACTTTTAGCACAAAAAGAGCAGCAGCAACAAAGCAACAATTAATAATTTTCATCATCATTATGACATCAAAACACCCCAAACTTTAACAATGAGTTAAAGTTGCCCTCAAATAACACTACAGGGGTAGTTTCTCTTTGAACCAGAAAAAGGAAAGTTTGAATAATGAGGGCAGACATTTGGTTCGATCCCTCTGCATATTTGTTTGAGCGTCAATGTTCCGCCCAGGGTTGCTTACAACATGATTAAACACACACACACACACACACACACACACACACACAAACCAACACCATATAAACAGTACATAACAATGAGGAAAGTGACATACCCGGCCCTATAAAAAGCAGAAACCATTTTTACGCGGGTGCGCAAGGGCAAGGAGCCTTCATTGATCAGCCATGAAATTTACCGGGTGACCCTGGGCCCGTTAGTTGCTCAGTGTAACCTGATGAGGAGAACCACGCTCGCTTAGCTCTCTGCAGGAAAAGTGGGCTATTAATGTAACGATAAAACAACAGAATAAATAAACAACGGGACTTACTCCTAGGTAAGTGAATAAAAGATTGGACCCATACTTGGATGTAAGTTCCAGGAGAGCCAACTGATTTCCTAAATGCTGCACTTCTCTTGCCAAGCGTTTATTCTGGTTCAAAAAGAGCCATTACGAATCCTTTCTACCTCCCAAATTCTGCACGGAGCCTTCCCTTCCCACTTGACCTGCTTGCAAATTGCAGTTTTGATCAGCAATTTCTCACCTGCAGTTTCTGACCCCTAGATTTCTGCACCAGAGAGGAGGAGTGGGGAACTAACTGTAGAGCATAGGGGAAAATAATAGGCATCTAACTTTTGGCTGCTTTTGCCTTCATCTTTCCAATTCTCTGTTTTTACAGACAAAGTGGAATGTGCACATAAAACAAATTTATTTACCGGTATACGAATAAAATTTTATCCTGCCATTTGGCCTTCTCAAGGACTTCCAAGATGAGTAACAATAACAATGAATTATAATTAACAATAAAAACAGGGAAACAGAAGAACAGAGCCAGCTAAGATCTAAATATACGAAATTTAAAATCTAACGTTTTCCACATCCCCAGTCACTTTTTGGTTGTTTGATACGACAACGAGCTGGTCTGTGTTGATGCACATTTTATAGGTTTTGCAGCTTTTTTATTTCCTAGAAGTGTTGCCCCAATCTCCTTAAAAGAATCCCAAGTTGTGTACTCCCAGATGCTATAAATCATTCCATCTATTTCCAGTGCTCTGGCTTGAATGCCATTAGTTATCTAGTCAAATTGGAAACACCCTTGTGTGAGGAACCAACAGGGAACCCATAGTTTTGCAGAAATGCAACAAATATTGGTGGGGTGTTTTTTGGGTTATTTTTTTTTTGGGTGGGGTGGAACTTAGGACAGGAAGAGCCCAGTGCAGACTGAATCTACCGTTGTGCATTTATCCTTTCCAGAAGGCCTTTGTGGAAGCTAATAGCTGCTTAACATGCACCAAAGAGAAAGAGCTTCTTTTGAATGTCTGTTAACCCCCTCTCAAATATTTGCTGGGACACAATGATTCCAAACAGACTTCAGAACCAGTCCAACAATGCTTAGACCAAATAACACTAGCAAAAAAAATTTATTTGGTAAAAAATACATAAAATCAGTGGTGAATCATGACAGTAAAAGCCACAAAAGATGATAAGCATGAAGAACACTGGCAAGCTTATGCTTGCCTGGAATGCTTAAAAGGGAGATAAATTAAGTTGTGTCCTGTAAGAATATACTACATCCATGGGGCAACTGCAAAAAAGACCCTGTGTTTTTTTTGCGCCCACCTTCATCAAGAGTACTTTTAAACAGGGAGAAAGGTTATTTTCTGCTGCTCCAGAGAAGCGGACACGGAGCAATGGATTCAAACTACAAGAAAGAAGATTCCACCTAAACATTAGGAAGAACTTCCTGACAGTAAGAGCTGTTCGACAGTGGAATTTGCTGCCAAGGAGTGTGGTGGAGTCTCCTTCTTTGGAGGTCTTTAAGCAGAGGCTTGACAGCCATCCGTCAAGAATGCTTTGATGGTGTTCCTGCTTGGCAGGGGGTTGGACTGGATGGCCCTTGTGGTCTCTTCCAATTCTATAATTCTATGATTCTATGAACACATCCACCCAGAAGATCTTCACAAATGAAGGTTAGGCCTAGAAGTGTACACCTGAAACATGGCGCTTGCCTTTTCAAACAAAGACATAAATGTAAACATATCCCCCCAACACCCCTTCACTACGATCTGGGAAGACACAGTAAAAAAAAAAAGAAAGCTTTGAGAACTTCAATACTTACAGCCTCTGGTGGTGCCTAGCCTACCTCACAGGCTTGTTGTGAAGATAAAGTGGAGGGGAGGAGCAGTGAGGGAGCTTCATGCTCTGGTCCTGGGGGGGCAGAGAGCAGGCAGGGCAGGGCTGACGCGCCACCCGCAGGGGCGTGGCGTGCATCCTGGGGGTGTGGCATGCTGCCTGCGGGTGCATCCGCGATGGCACCCCACCGGGATCGTGCTGCCGGGGCCGTGCGCTCCCCCCACTCTCCTCTTCCTCCACCAATGGGGAGGAGCTGTATACCACCTGGAGCTTTTTGAAGGAAAAGTGGTATATAAATATAATAAATAATGGGGAAGGACTCTTGGTGTGAGGATTTGGGTGTGCAACGTGTCTCTCCTTGTTTTTGCTTGTGAAACATTGAACTGTGTGTCCCTTAGGTTGGCAATCTTGATTTGACTGAGGTGGCTTGCTTTCACTGTTGAGTATAGGGTGTTAGAGGAGGGATAGAACCTCTGGTGGGGAACATGTCATGCTCCTTCTGCGATAGTTTGTCCACCTTTGGACAAACTATCACCAGTGGCTCCTGGTGTGGAACATTATTGCAGTCAAACCAACAATTCGTGTTTTGCCAGATGGGCACATGAAGTGGCTGAGACTCACAGAGCTTTCCTGTAAAATTTGCTAGAGAGAACTCTGTGAGATCACTTCCTTTGTCTGCCTTGGCAGGAAGTGGTAACACTACATCCTTCCTACCTGGGCAAACTCCTCTCTTTTTTTCATCATGCTTCCAAGCTGACCACATTGTGCATGTATGCGTTCTGCAGCTCAGACATCATTTTTGACCTTACGTTTCGTACTTTTGTAACTTAAATAGTTATAGACCTGTCTTCATTTTGTTACTGCAATTGCTGCTTCAAGACCTGGATTATGTAAGTAAATACTACTTTTATTTCTTCACAAATAAGTTTCTTCCCAAAGTTGTTTTTAAAGAGGAGAAAAGGGGTCATACCTTCGTCTTCTTTTCTTCCAGTTGACTGCAAAAGCTGAGTTTTGGCTTTCCAGTTAATTTATTTCTGCTGGTCACAGGTTGGAGTTGGCTCTGTAAAAGTAAAGTTACAGTGGTGGGGGTGGGGGAGTTGAGCTCAGATCTTTTGATTCAATTGATTTTGTTTAGGGTCTTTGAGGAAGGCAAAGCTTTAATTGTTTCTTTATTCCAGTATCTTCACTCTGTGTCCCAGTGCCTTTCATTGAGGCTTTTCATGTGTGTGTGTGTGTGAGAGAGAGAGAGAGAGTGTGTGAGAGAGAGAGTTCAACTTCAAATTCAGTTTAGGACAGTTTAGGCATCTCTCACATAGACTATCCATAATAAAGCTTTTATCAAGAAAGCTCATAAATAATGTCACCATCACCGACTTTAGAAAAACCGACGGAGTGATAAAATGTCAGTGATTTTTATAAGGTTGGGAGTTCACATGCTGATATTTGAGACTTTTTCAAGTGCTCCCTACGATGCATCTAGGGGAAATACGACACAGCGGGAAAGTTCAAGCTAGGATAATTGGCTTCAGAACTTTACAATGATAATTTAAAAGTCACAAAGAGACTTCCGGTTTGGTTTCCGCCTCGAATGGTCGTGTTCTCCGCGGCTCCTACAACCAAGCCGAGGGGACGACAGCCTGCAAGGGGAAGAAGGAGGGGTGCTGGCTCCTATCCACCTCCATACTTCGGGGAGGATGTCCCCGTCGTGAAGTAAACAGAGACCGCGGCTGGTAGGCTCTGGCAAGCCGAGCACGGAGGGAGCCAAGGTGCGGCAAGAGACGCGCGGCGGCGCCCGGGTGCGGCGGCAATTTGCAGAGAGCTTTACAATCCGCGATCCGACCCGAACAGGCTGAGAGCTCACGCTTCCGAGGAGTTGGGAGCCAACTTTCCTGTATATGGGCTCCGAGATATGAAAGACTCTATGTAATTAGAACAACCCTTGCGGGTGCTCAAATACGGAGGAGCCCGATAACACAGACAAGAGACCAAAGTAAGTTGCCGCCTCATTAGAGGCGTCAGGGACTCTTACCCCACCAAAAGGGGAGTAAGATTTTACGAATCTCTGCGGCTTCACAAAACAGGATAGCGCTAATGTCAAAGTAAGAATTAATTTTTATGGACTAAGCATCCCCGAAGAGAAAACCTCTGTGTGGATATTGTCAAATATTGTTAAATGACTGGATATTCAACCCTGTGGCTTTAAACAGCCTGGGGGGACCTTGGCTGAAACATCGAATCGATCTAAATGAATGCTGTCGGATGGAACGCTGTTAAAATGTGGCGACGTATGTAATTGTTAATAACTGTTGTAAATTTTCTTTTGGTCTTTCTTTCCGGCGAGATTCAGCATATTTAGATGACCAAGCTGCAAAGGACTGTAATAATATCTAAGGATTTTTGACCAATTAAGGACTATAATAAGCGCGAGGTCTCCTTAAGGGGGACCTATAGAGAGCTCAGAAAAGGAATACACCTCGACAGACGTTTATTTTTTTTTATTTTTTTTTTGAAGACGGATGGCCATTGGTTTGCATGAAAGAACTTAAAAGACTTGATTTTGAAAAGACTTGAATTTGAAATTATATGAAAAGTTTAAAAGATACAAGGTCTCCAACGGTAGGGCTTTTCTGATACAGTTGCTAACTACTTCATATAGAGTATGAGTAATGTTTAACGACCCCTAGTGGACAAATGGGGTATAACTAATGGGGTATAACTAATGTGAGTCAATCTATTTCAAATAGTTATATGGGTATCCCAGTTTGAAACAATTTTGGAGTTGTGTGTGAGTAAGCAAATTATTGATGTGTGATTTCTCTGATTGATGTAAAGTATAAGGGGGAAGGAAGAACCGATTGCACTAGGGTGATGGGCATCTGGTGGTGTTGTGCTATCATTTGAAAACTGTTTGCTCTGCCGCTGTTGTATGCCTCTCCACCCTTTCCCCCCTTTAGATTGTACAGGGCGGTTGTTACGTAACCTAATATACATGGTGACAATCTAGAATGACAAATAAGAACCAAAAATTACCAATACTAGCTCAAGCAAGGAGAAGCTCGACACCCGAAGTGAACAAAAATATGGAGATTAAGGAGTTAGTAATGAGCCTGAAACAGGACATTCAAGAACTAAAACATGATTTGAAAAAAGAAATAAGTGAAAATGCAAAGAGCAGCAAGGAACAATTAGAATTAATGGGAGGAAAGTTAGATAAAAATGTGGAAGCGACAGAATCCTTGACAAAACAAATGAATGAGATGATGCAAAAAAACACTGAGTTAGCTAAGGAAGTGCAGGAAATTAAATGTAAAACTCAAGGACTAGAAGAGGCAAATAAAAAAGCTTCCAGAGAATGCAGAGAGGCAAAAAAAGAAATAAACAGTGCAAAAAGAGAGATAACAGAACTCAAAACACAACACGAGGCTTTATTGGATTCTATAGCGAGCATGCAAATGCAGATGAAAGGAAGGACCTTGCGTTTGAGGGGCGTGGTGGAGGAGGCGGAAGAAAAAATTGGGGAAAAAATCATTAGCGAGCTCACCAAGTGGCTGGGCTCACAGAATATTCAGTCCACAGATATTGAATCAGTGTATAGAACAAATTCAAAATTTGCTAAAGCAAATAAATTACCACCAGACTGCTTGATCACCTTTAGGACAATGGACACAAGGAACAAAGTGCTACAGGTAAGCAATCAAAGGAAATTGATAATTGACGGAAATGAAGTAGAAATATATAAGATCATCCCCCAACGTTTTATAAAAAAGAGAGAGGCATACAAACCATTGGTGGCAGCCCTAAAAAAAAAAGGGGTAAAACATAGATGGGAATACCCAGAGGGCATCTCCTTTTACTATAAAGGTATGAGAAAGAAATGTCATTCTGAGGCCGATATAGAACGCTTTTTAAGATCGTATAAAGGGGACTTTGGAGATCCAATAAATTCTGGGAAGAATGGGAATGAACCAGAAGCCTTGGATGAAACCACACAATAAGTATAATTAAATAAAGACTTCAGCATGGATTTAAAACTAATGTCCTGGAATGTTAATGGCCTCAATGACAAGAATAAACGTAATAAGATAATGCACATACTTGAAAAACAAAAGAACGATGTTAGCTGCCTGCAGGAGACACACGTGACCAATAAACATTTTAGAGTTTTAATTAACAACAAATTAGGTCATGAATTTCTAGCCTCAAGCGATAAAAAAAAGAGAGGCGTGGTTATGTATATCAAACCAAAACTGGACCCAAAACTTATTTATAGGGACGAAGACGGTCGAATCCTAATAGTGGAAATATTAAACAAAGGTGAATCAATAACATTGGCCGGAGTGTACGCCCCAAACGGAAACAAAAAAGAATTTTACCAAAAACTACAAGAAAAACTCCTTGAATTCTCCAAAGGGAAACTGATTTTAATGGGCGACTTCAACGGGGTGGCTGATCCCAAACTTGATAGGACGCAGAAGAAAACGGATGGTAAACAAAGCAGATTACCTACCACTTTCTTCCAAATGGTAAACTTAATTGGCTTATACGATGCATGGAGATACAAGCATACTAATGACAAGGAATTTACCCACTATTCTCACGCAAGAAATTCGGCTGGAAGGATTGATGCAGTGTGGACGTCAAAAGATATTTTACTGAATGTTTGGGCGGCAGAAATATTACCTGGTACATTTTCGGATCACAATCCGGTCCAATTAATAATTAGAACAAAACGAGTTGGAGGGACCAGATGGCGTCTTAATGAAAGCTTACTTAAAAAGGAGGAAACAGTTAGGGAAGCGGAGAAAACTCTAAAGGAATATTTCGCTAATAATTTAAACAATGAAGTAGACATTAAAACAGTCTGGGAAGCAAGCAAGGCCGTCCTGAGAGGGTATTTTATCCAGCAGGGGTGTTATCAAAAAAAATGTAAAGAGTCTAAAAAAATACAAATATGGGATGAAATTAAAAATAGAGAGAGAGAACTGTACAAAGATCCGGAAAATCAAACAATCAAGGACAAGATCAAATTTCTCCAGACACAATACGCAACCCTTATCAATGAAGAAATAGAATGGAAGATTAAGGCAATGAAACAAAGGCATTTCGAGTTTGGCAATAAGATTAGTAGGTTTCTGGCCTGGCAATTGAAAGAAAAAAAGGAACAACGCATAATTAGTAAAATAAAAATAGGGGAAAATCTGACTACGGACCCGATAAAGATCAATAATGGTTTCGTGGAATTTTATAAAGATCTATATAGAAAAGAAAATGATAATGAAGAATCGGTCTCTCAATACATAAATAAAAACAAGCTGAAACAAATCCCTAAAGAAAAAACCACAGCGTTGAACAAGCCCATTTCAACCATGGAACTACACACCACAATTAAGAAATTAAAAATAGGAAAATCACCAGGCCCTGACGGCTTCTCAGCTCTGTACTACAAAAAATTGGAAGAAACTCTATCTCAACCTTTAAAGGACACAATGAACGATATCTTAAGAAATGGTTCGTTACCGAAATCCTGGGAAGAAAGCTACATAACCCTAATCCCGAAGTCGGATACAGATCAATCGTTGATGTCCAACTATAGGCCGATTGCTTTACTTAACACGGACTACAAGATCTTTGCAGATATAATGGCTCAAAGATTTAAAAATCTACTTCAAGATATCATTAGTAGGGATCAAGTAGGATTTTTACCCAGACGATACTTACATAACAACGTTCGGCAGATAATTAACATTATTGAATATTTAGATATCAAAATAGATAAACTGGTGGTGTTGATGTTTCTAGACGCCGAGAAGGCTTTTGACAAAATCTCCTGGGCCTTCTTGAAAGAACTCATAAAACAAATGGAACTAGGGGAAACTTTCTGTAACGCAATAAATGCTATATATAATGTTCAAAGAGCGAATCTAATTGTGAATGGAGGGGTATCTCGCAGCATATCGATCAACAAGGGCACCCGTCAAGGCTGCCCGCTCTCCCCCCTAATATTCATCTTTGTTATGGAGGTGTTAAATAAACTAATCAGGGAAGAATCCAGCATCAAAGGGTTAAACATCGGAGAGAGAAATCTAAAGTTGAAAGCGTATGCGGACGACCTAGTAATCATCACAGAAGACCCAACGGTATCTGCACAAAGAGTGTTAAAAATAATAGATGAGTTTGGATCTTACGCCGGTTTTAAGTTAAACAAAACAAAAACTAAGATGCTGGTAAAAAACCTAACAAAAACGGAGGTGGAAGAGTTGGAGCAGAAAACTGGATTAAAAACATGCCAAAAAGCAAAGTACCTGGGTATCCAAATAACATCAAAGAACATCAATTTATTCCAAGATAATTATATTCCTATTTGGAATAATATTAAGAACTGCTTTGAAAGATGGAAAAACTTAAAGTTAGGGTTTTTATAAGGTTGGGAGTTCACATGCTGATATTTGAGACTTTTTCAAGTGCTCCCTACGATGCATCTAGGGGAAATACGACACAGCGGGAAAGTTCAAGCTAGGATAATTGGCTTCAGAACTTTACAATGATAATTTAAAAGTCACTGTGGTTTGGATGTACTGGGGATGCTTGCATCCTGATCCTAAACATGTTTACACTTGCCTGGGAGTAAGCCCCAATGAACTCAGTGGGATTTAGCATCTGAGTAGCAGCAGTAGTTATTGTTGATCCCAGGGTGACAAACACATCAGCAATAAAAAAATAAAATAAATAAAATAAATAAAAGACACAGTAACTTATAAACAAAACTAAACACATAAAAATCATTTGAAAACATCTAAAAGCAACCACAAACCCTGAACTTTAAAACTTTCATGGTTGCCAGTAACAGTATCCTTCAGCCTTTATATGCCTAGGTTAACAGGAATGCTTTAAAATTCCTCCAATAATGGAGGGAGACGGCTGCATTTTGACAAGGAGGGCACCACCACCAAGAAAGCACTGTTATAGTTACACTCAGGCTATTAGGTTGCGATGGTTTTTTTCTGGAGTTGTTGAGAATGTTGCAGATTTTTGCCAGGACAGATTCTCTGGGACGTTTTTAAGATGGCAAGGAATCTGGTAATTCACACATTCACATGCTCTACTCCCCACCCAGGCAAGCAAGAGCCACGATCAGAATTCAAGGGCACATTCCAGACAGGCAAAAACACTCAAGGAGAGTGTGAGGCAAGGTAGGTGGGGTGGGTGGCCTGGAGAGAGTCCCAAGGCCAAGACCACCTGCCAGGCCTTAGTGGTAGTTTGTGAGCTGTGTTTGAAGGGGGAGAGAGAACGTGGATTACCATATTTTGAGGACTACTCCTATTCTAGAACAGTCTATGAAAACTTGTGTCATACCTGAAGGAGTGTCTCCACCCTCATCATACAGCTCGGACACTGACCCTTCAACTTTTCTCCAATGAAAATAGGGACGTCCCATTCCACAGTGATAATTTTACTATTTATACGCCACACATCTTACTGGGTTGTCCCAGCCACTCTGCACAGCTTCCAACATATATAAAGCTAAAGGGACCCCTGACCGTTAGGTCCGGTCGTGACCGACTCTGGGGTTGCGGCGCTCATCTAGCATTATTGGCCGAGGGAGCCAGCGTACAGCTTCCAGGTCATGTGGTCAGCATGACTAAGCCGCTTCTGGCGAACCAGAGCAGCGCATGGAAACACTGTTTACCTTCCCGCCGGAGCGGTACCTATTTATCTACTTGCACTTTGGCGTGCTTTCGAACTGCTAGGTTGGCAGGAGCAGGAACCAAGCAACGGGAGCTCACCCCGTCACGGGGATTCGAACCGCCGACCTTCTGATCGGCAAGCTCTAGGCTCTGTGGTTTAACCCACAGCGCCACCCGCGTCCCACCCAGTGTGACGAGTGGAGAGCCAGTGTAGTGTAGTGGTTAAGAGTGGTAGACTCATAATCTGGGGAACCGGGTTCGCGTCTCCGCTCCTCCACATGCGGCTGCTGGGTGACCTTGGGCTAGTCACACTTCTTTGAAGTCTCTCAGCCCCACTCACCTCACAGAGTGTTTGTTGTGGGGGAGGAAGGGAAAGGAGAATGTTAGCCGCTTTGAGACTCCTCAGGGTAGTGATAAAGCGGGATATCAAATCCAACATATATAAAACATCATAAAACATTAAACATTTTTAAAAAAGATCCCTATACAGGATTGCCTTCAGACTGCTCGGGAGTCGGATAACTCTATACCCTCCAACAATGAAAATAGGGACAACCTAAGAATCATATTCTGGGATCAAATCAGAAACCAAGATGGCTTCTCTAAATCAGGGATGTTCCTGGAAAACAGGGATACTTGGAGGGTCTGCACTGAGGTCCAACTCCGAGGGTCTTCTGACGGTTCCCTCCTTGCAGGAAGTGAAGTTACAGGGAACCAGGCAGAAGGCCTTCTTGGTAGTGGCACCCTCCCTGTGGAATGCCCTCCCTTCAGATGTCAAGGAGATAAATAACTACCGGTATACAACTTTCAGAAGACAACTGAAGGCAACCCTGTATCAGAAAGTTTTTAATGTTTGATGCTACATTATGTTTTTATATGTGTTGGAAGCTGCCCAGAGTGGCTGGGGCATTGGGCAACCCAGTCAGATGGGCGGGGTATAAATAATAACATTATTATTTTATTGAGGATCGGTGACAGAGCCTCATCAAACTAGATATCTACCACACTGGCCTGATCCAGAAGGCTCTTATTAAGTTCTTACCTTTTATCATTGCTGACGATGGCTTGGGGGCCGCATGAGTATTGCACTGAGAATGATAACCTGCTCCTAAAAATGCGCCTTGAGATGGCGGCTCTAATTCACACCACCCAGCTTGGGATATAGTCAACTCCTTTGCTAGCGGCATCACCTTATTTTCAGGGACTGCTTGTGTAGAGGAGCTACTCCATTTAAGTAATGGGCCATCACTGTCTGACCTTAAGCTTGGGCAGGATAACTACTCAGTTAATGCTCAAGTGGAGTTAATAAAATTGTAGCCATTTGGTTAAACTGAAGGTGACAGGAGTCCAAACCCTTATTTCAGAAATGGCTTGCTCCTCTCAGTAGCAAGTGGCTCAGTGGAGAGACAGGGAGAGAGAGAGAGAGGGAAGGGGGAGGGAAGAAAACACCGGGGCAGTTTGAAACTGGGTGTATGGAAGGAAGCAAGATGTTTCTTTATTATTTATCTAAAAGCGTTTCTAAGTGGTTTAATATTTAAAGTCTCCAAGCAGGGTATGAAACTGCAGACTTTAAAACGGTACCGCAAACAGAGAGATAAGACTCTGCACACAGGCCATACAGTTGAAGAGCATGTCTTCTCCCAAAGAATTATGGGAACTGTAGTTTGTTAAGGGTGCTGGGAATTGTAGCTCTGTGAGGGGGGAAAAGTGCATTTCCCAGGATTCTTTGGGGGGAAGTCGTCTGCTTTAAAAGCCTGTTGGATGTGCTTTAAACACGTGGTGTGGATCTGCCTCAGGGATGTTGCGCTGAGGATCATCACCCCATCAGTGGTGGCTAACCTTGGCACCCCAGATGTTTTGGGACTACAACTCCCATCATCCCTGACCACTGGTCCTGTTAGCTAGGGATGATGGGAGTTGTAGTTCCAAAACATCTGGAGTGCCAAGGTTAGCCACCACTGCCCTAGATCAAGACATTGTATAATGATTAATTTGGAACAGCAAGCATGGTCCAGTCTTCCCCTCTCCTGTTGCTTGATAAATGTTCTACCGAGATGCTTGTGAAAAGTAAGAAGAAAAATCACACAAAAGTTTCACAGTGTCCTTGAACAGCTTACTTCAGTAGCTGGTGGGTTTTTTTTTTTTTTTTTTTTTTAAAAAAAACAGTACGGAAGGAATTCTATTGCTCCTATCCCATGTCCATATGTTATGCCCAATGACTCTGTCCTCTTCCTATACTGATAGCTGATTTACACCTGGCATATAATTGATACTGGATTATTACCATTCAAATTACAAGTGTGGTGGTGTTTGAATGTCATCACATGGAGGAATGCCTTCTTTTGCAAATAGAAAATTAATATGTAAGGGTAAGTGTTCTGCAGTTGCTCCTAACCTCCTCCTGGTTTTCTGTATCCAGAGCATTTTATATTAATGGAGGGGTGTTCAAACATGAGGGTCGCATCCTGCAATATGCCCAGGGAAAAAGCTGGATCATGTGATTGTGCGGCATTCAAAGATTGGCTCCAAGTCACTCTTGAGGCTGAGTGGAGGGGCCGGAATAGTATCAAACGCCCTGTTTATCATATAAGAATAATACTGTGTTTCTCATCCCTCAACAGCAGGCAGCACTGAGGTCAATGTGATCTGACATCTGTGAGACCGGCTGCCTCAACATTCAATTGCTTTTTAAAATACTCTATAATACTATCTTACCTCAACCACCTCTCCTTCCTGAATTAACTTTCGTTGACAAACATTGAAATGCTGGAGCTGATCTTGCCCAGCAGCTCTGCGGAATTATCCCATAAACTGGCTCCCCAAGGGGTTGAGAGGTTGGCTGGCTGGTCTCCGAGGTATTTCTCACCAATTGCAAGGCTGAAATGAGACAAGAGGTGTGGGGAGGGTGCTTCAGGGGAAAGGTTTGCATTTGGAGTCCAAGGAAGAAAAGGTAGCATAAGAAGAAGAAGAAGAAGAAGAAGAAGAAGAAGAAGAAGAAGAAGAAGAAGAAGAGTTTGGATTTGATATCCTGCTGGTTAAACCACAGAGCCTAGGGCTTGCTGATCAGAAGGTCGGTGGTTCGAATCCCTGCGATGGGGTGAGCTCCCGTTGCTCGGTCCCAGCTCCTGCCCACCTAGCAGTTCGAAAGCACGTCAAAGTGCAAGTAGATAAATAGGAACCGCTCTGGCGGGAAGGTAAACGGCATTTCCGTGCACTGCTCTGGTTTGCCAGAAGCGGCTTTTTCATGCTGGCCACATGACCCGGAAGCTGTAGGCCGGCTCTCGGCCAATAAAGCGAGATGAGCGCCGCAACCCCAGAGTCGGACACGACTGGACCTAATGGTCAGGGGTCCCTTTACCTTTACCTTTATCACTACCCGAAGGAGTCTCAAAGCGGCTAACATTCTCCTTTCCCTTCCTCCCCCACAACAAACACTCTGTGAGGTGAGTGGGGCTGAGAGACTTCAGAGAAGTGTGACTAGCCCAAGGTCACTCAGCTTGTGGAGGAGCGGGGACGTGAACCTGGTTCCCCAGATTATGAATCTACCTCTCTTAACCACTACACGCCACACTGCATGGCATGTCTCCCTCTGCACCACCCATCGGATTACAGTGCTAGTAACAATTAAAAATGATGTCCATCTTGATAGCAAGTCCCTTTGCCAGGTGTGTGGCCAAGAGTTCACCTGCAACTCTTTAAAGTCACATTTGTTACATTCTGGGTTCCTAGGATCCTCAGGCCAGCATGCCTAAGTTTACTCTTATTTTATTATTACAACAATGCTGCAACGTTAGCTGAGAGGCAGATTTGCCCAAGCTACCCAGAAAATCCATGCCTCAGCAGAATGAAGGAGAAGTTCTTTTGATACAGCGCAGCACAGATACATTCCATTAAGCTCCACCCACTGGTGTGGACAGCCAATGACTGGATAGCAATGAAATTGAAATAGTTGGTGTGGAAACTAACATGTCAGTCATGCAAACACAAAAACTGGATATGAATATAAAGCCCCTACCGGGAAGCATCCTGAGGAACCAAAGCTGACATATTTGACTATTATTGGAAGGAATCAACAAAACCTGTTCGTGTTGGTTTCTCTCAGCAAGGGCCGGATTTAGGTTTAATCAGGCCCTCAGCTACTGAAGGTAATGGAGCCCTTATGTCCAGCTGTCAACAACAAATTGTCGCTGTTTTTTGTGTTGAATATCTGCTTTATGGTTATTTATGGACCTAATAGGTATCTAAAGCCATTTTATTTGTTTTTATCTTATATTTTGGAGATGTACATCCAGTTTTTTTCCCTTTAATTTTTTGGGGGGCCCCAAAGAGAGTGGGGCCCTAAGCTATAGCTTGTTTAGCTTATACGTAAATCCGGCACTGCTCTCAGCTTCTATTTTTCCCCAGACTTAAACTCAGAGCTCTACATTCCCTCAGCAATTTGTGTGTGCATGATCTTAAAACAACAACAAGAAGAACAAACCTCATGTCGTTTTGGCAGCAGTTTAATGTGAATTTCTCCTAACGAACATATTTTTGTTGGCAGTTTTGATTAACATACACATTTCACAAGCAATTTCCCCATAATATGATGCATTTTTCCACTAATATATGCATTTTTTACACACTTTCTCCTGGTATGTTGCATTTATATCCCATGATTTTCTCTGAGGGGGCTATACATGGTTCTCCCCTCCTCATTTAATTCCCACAACAACCCTGAGAAGTAGGTCAGGCTAAGAGGCAGTGAAACTTTCAAGGACACCCAGGGAGCTTCATAGCTGAGTGGGTATTTGAACCGTGGTCTCCCAGATCTTCATCAGACTCATTTTATGTACATACTTTATCGCTGGAGAAGCGTATCACAAAATTTAGAGAAGTGTAAATTCTGAAGGACAACTATGTTTCGTTTTGCATAATGGTACGTGAAGTGTGAATGAGATAGTTTCTTCTTAAATTGCAAGCATTCCTCACACTCCACCCCTAATCTTTAGCAGGGATTTGAATCCAGGTTGCCTTAACTCATGAGCCATGTTCCACCTGCCCCACTGTTTTAAACACATCTTGAACAGAGTCAAATCCAAATGCAATAAGAAGCAGAAAATATTAGCAGTGGTGGTTGATGGGCTGATACAGAAACCAGTGATTCTCCAAGCTGCTATCGACTTCTGTCTGTGAGATTTACTTCTGAAATATACATGGGATGGGCCATAGGTCAGTCATAGAACATCTGCTTTACATGCAAAGGGTCTCAGGTTCCTCCCTCAACATCTCCTGGTAGATATGGGAATGTCCCCCATCTGAATCCCTAGGGCCAGTCAGGCTAGCAAATACTGAGTTACATGGAATGTGTTGTTGTTTAGTTGTTTAGTCATGTCTCTTCGTGACCCCATGGACCAGAGCACGCCAGGCACTCCTGTCTTCCACTGCCTCCCACAGTTTGGTCAGACTCATGTTGGTAGCTTCGAGAACACTGTCCAACCATAATAATAATAATAATAATAATAATAATAATAATAATAATAATTTATTATTTATACCCTGCCCATCTGGCTGGGTTTCCCCAGCCACTCTGGGCAGCTTCCAACAGAACATAAAAATGCAATAATCTATTAAACATTAGAAGCCTCCCTAAACAGGGCTGCCTTCAGATGTCTTCTAAAGGTCTGGTAGTTGTTTTTCTCTTTGACATCTGGTGGGAGGGCATTCCATAAGGCGGGTGCCACCATCTCGTCCTCTGTCATCCCCTTCTCCTTGTGCCCTCAATGGACATTATCTCTTAGCATGTTAGCTATAAGTGGAAGGAGATGGGCACCAAGAAGCCAATCGTATGTATGTTTACTTGGGAATAAATATCACTATGGGTTTTACTTACCCCCAAGCAAGTCTAGGATTGCCACCTAAATAAGCTTTAGTTTCACGTGGCTCTTCAGCTGAAGTTCACTGCCTGGAAATCACCCAGTGATGACAAAATGGCCCTCTGAATCCACTCTTATTTAAGGTCAACCCCATGATTGAAAATTGACACGAGCTATGTGGCCAGTTCAATGCACATTACAGCTGGTTACATCAGCTGCTCATCTGCTGCATTGATTTTCAGTAGGGATAGGTGAACCCCATCAGTTCTGGTTCAGAAATCATTCAGATTTACGGGATTGTTTCCCTTGATATCCACAGTGCCTGGTTGGTTTGCTTTGTTTGTCCAATTGGCTTGCCTAGGCCCTGGAACCGCCTGATAACAATTTTAATGCACGGCATGGTCCCTGGCCACTCATTGAACAGGAGACCTAAGCTGGTGGTCTCTCTTAAAATCCAGAGTGGGCCAGCTGTGGAATTTCTTGAGTTGGGTTGCAATCCATGGTGGGGTTTGTGGAAAACGTTGCTAAATTTATTTCCCACTCCACAAGAAGGCATTCTTGTGGAGTGGGAAATAAATTTAGCATCTGAAGAACGTAACAGCAGACCAAATTTCCGTTCTCACAGTGGCCAACCAGACGCCTCTGGGAAACTTGCAAGCACTTGTGATTCCCAGCAACCATGTGCCATACCCATTCCAAGAACAAGGGCTTTAGGTCCATACTTCTGGAGGCTTCCTAAATTACCACGAGTGTTATCCAATGGAGAATGAGTGTGTCAGGGATCTGCCTTCGCCCAGAGATCAGCTGACGGGGGAGGGCAACTGGAGAGAGGTGGAATCCATGTCAGAAAGCAGTTCCCAATCCAGCCAGGAAGGCACCAGTGGTAAGGAAGGGGAACTACAGGCGGAGCAGGGTCTTGAAGATCCAGCCAGAGCCCTGGCACCACCAAGGGGAAGTCCGGGAAGTGTCACTGGACAGCCAAGTGCGAGCCCGCAGGTGTGCAGGGGTCTAAAGCGGAAGGAGAAGAGGAGGCGCTTTGGGTTCCCCAAGCTTTTATGCTGGGGGAGGAGCAGGGACTTCCCACTCCCGGAATCTGCCACAGACTCAAGCGGACATGAGTCTTGAGAGCTCAGATGTGCAGGGGCGTACCCAGGATCAAAACTTGGGGGGAGGGCAAGCCATGGTCGTTCAGGTTTGCTTTGAACGGACGCTGATCATTTTTGCTTCTAGTGGGGGGGGGCAGCTGCCTTCTAGGAGGGGCAGCTGCCCCCTCTGCCCCCCTCTGGGTACGCCCATGCTGATGTGTTTGATATGTAAATAAAGCCAATTAGTTCAGAAGACGACGTCTCTGGTTACTCTCGAGGAGGCTTCCCAGAGACCTTACAGAGTGCCTGTGTAACAGGAGTGTATGAAGCAGAGGTGGCACAAGAGCTCACGTCTCTTCATAACGCATCTTCCTTGCTCTCCCCCCCCACCTCCCAACGCACACAACGTCTGCCTTCCTTCTCAATCATTTATTAAAAGTCATGTCAAGCAAGCCCGTCTCATTCATCTTTATGCAAATCCATCACTGTCAAACCATTAGCGTATTGCCGGGGGCCAGTATTAAAGTGCCTTCTTTTTAATTCAGCACAGCCGAAAGTGAGCTCCATTGCTCAAGAATTATAGCAACTATTAGAGTAAAGTATGGGCAACAGGCTCCTGAAAAATAAAAGCCAACAGATAAAGTGGCAGGGTCATCGGAGAGATCAAACACTTAACAAAATAGCATTGTGCAGGCTGGGGTGGGGGCAGAAGATTGTGGCTTTCCTTCCGCATCCTTAAGGGAGAGGAGAAACCCAGGAAGTCAAGAGGAGAGAGGCCGGATGGGCAGATGGAACAGCCTGCTGCACGATCCCCGTGCTCCTTTTGAGTTTTCTCTCGCGTGCCCTTTCTTATTTTGCAATAGTGAGCAGTGAGAGCAAAAAGAGGTGGTGGAATTCTGGACTGCACCACAGATTGCACATACCTAAGGATGAACAAATCTGTTTCCTCTCATGTTTTAGTTTTTCAATCTTATTTGAAGATGGCTATCATATCTTCTTGAAGCGACCAACATGAGTCTGACCAAACTACGGGAGGCAGTGGAAGACAGGAGTGCCTGGTGTGCTCTGGTCCATGGGGTCACGAAGAGTCGGACATGACTAAACGACTAAACAACAACAACAACAATCATATCTTCTCTCAATTTCCTCTTTTCCAGGCTAAACGTACCCAACTCCTTCAAGCACTCCTCACAAGTCTTCATTTCCAGATCCTTCATCATCTTGGCTGCCCTCCTCTGCACATGTTCCAGCTTGTCAACATCCTTCTTAAATTGTGGTGCCCAGAATTGGACACAGTAATTCCAGGTGTGGAATACTGACCAAGGCAGAATAGAGTGGTACTATTACTTCCCTTGATCTGGACACTATACTTTTGTTGATCCTGTGTTGTCTTAAAACAATCCCACGGCACCTTAAAGCGTTCTGAGGCACTGAAGGCTTTTTGGGGTTTCTACATAATTGTTTATCCAGCAGAGGACTTTGCACATGTATACCAAGAAGAAAATTTATAAACAGTGGAGGTAAGGAAAAAGAAGGGAAAGGAAAGAAAATGCTTGCTGTAGCTCCATCACATTTATGAAGCTGCCTTATAGCAAGCTAGACCATTGTTCTATTTGATTCAATACCATCTACAGTGATCCACCATGGTTCTCCATGGGTCTATCTCAGCTCAACCTGATAGATGCCCAGGATTGAACATGGGGCCCTTTGTGTGCAAAGCAACTGCTTTATCACTGAGCTACATCTAGAACTGAACATATCTGTCCATTTCAGTTTGTCTCTATTTCTCATTTTCCAGTCTGAAGTTGAATTCACCCCATTTTCACATCGGTTTGTAAACTTTATTATCTTTATATAAAAAAGCACTCCTGAAAATTCACAGGCCATTTTGTTTGTATTTCTCTTTACAGATGCAATTTGCAAGCAAATTCCCCCAATATAACGCATTTTAAAACACAATTTTCACTAATGTACACATTTGTGTGCACCCCATGATATATGCTTTTGGGGGCACACTTTTTTTAAAAAAATAAAGTTGGAGCAATGTATCACAAAATTCAGAGATGTGCAAATTTCAGAGGACAGGAAAGGGTGGATCTTATGTAGGTTTGCATTAAAATACGAACTGGAAAAAAAATCCTCCCCAATCCCTAAACAACCATTCCCTATTCTGTATCAAGTTAGAGACCAAACAGATACAAGTAAAGAACAGAGTGACTCATTCATATTACTTTTTAGTAATTATTAACTTGGAATTATTTTCATTACAGATCCATCACAAAGTTTCTTCCTCCCTCCCTTCCCTCTTTTAATCTGTAAGTGTTCCACACTGACAACTTGCCACCATCAAATCTGTGTTTTTTAATTAATTGCCCAGCTAGCAATCAATTTCCAAAGGGGTATAAAGGTAAAGGGACCCCTGACCATTAGGTCCAGTCGTGTCCGACTCTGGGGTTGCGGCGCTCATCTCGCTTTATTGGCCGAGAGCCGGCGTACAGCTTCCAGGTCATGTGGCCAGCATGACAAAGCCAGTTCTGGCGAACCAGAGCAGCGCACGGAAATGCCGTTTACCTTCCTGACAGAGCGGTACCTATTTATCTACTTGCACTTGACGTGCTTTCAAACTGCTAGGTTGGCAGGAGCAGGGACCGAGCAACGGGAACTCACCCCGTCTCGGGAATTCGAACCGTCAACCTTCTGATTGGCAAGCCCTAGGCTCTGTGGTTTAACCCACAGCGCCACCTGCGTCCCTCCCACAGTGACACCCGCGAGGGGTGTGTGTGTGTGTGTGTGTGTGTGTGTGTGTGTGTGTGTGTATATATATATATATATATATATATATATATATATATATATATATAGAGGCACCTACATACAGAAAACCCTCTACAACAATCTCCCAGGTTTAATGACTGCGTTGCCCACATCCTCACCACACCAGCATGGTAATTGAGCAGATCTATTAACTTGTTACACTAGATTTGTTTAAAGAGACTATTACACAGTCATTTAATCAATTTGTTACACTGAAGGTCCTGACTTATGAGACACTTGCCGTATGATTCCTTAATGACTGAATTAATTTGTTTTAATAAAAACCAACATTGTGTACAAGCGCATTTCGAGAAATGAAATTTGGGAAGCAGGAGAGTCCAATGCTTCATCTGATTAGGTTACCCCACCCCGCCCTCCCTGTGGTTTTCTCTAAGGCTTGGAGTCGCCTTCCTGAGCTGCGTGGTATAGGGGCGCATTTTTCTTTTTTATAGCGTCATTAATTTAATATGGATCATTAGTTCTTTATACACATGCATGTTCTGACAAATGTACCCAATGAATAATGCACCTAATGTGCTCAGGGCTCAAATGCATCACATCATAAACAGAAACGGCTTGGAAAATAAATAATTATCATAAATAATCATCGGCGTTAACAGCAATTAATATAAGACCGTGCCTGTTCTTTCACGCCTTGGTGCGCTAAAGGCTTGTTTTACACACCCAAGACCCCAATGCTTACGGCAGCAGAACAAACTGGGGGGCTAAAGAGAGCACAAATAGATTTAGGGGGGAATTAGAGGTTATCCGGAGAGCGCATGCAGGGCAAGAAAATCGGTTTTGCTCCTGATGGAATCTGACATCTCTGGCATAAATGTAAATAACCACCAAGGGGGGTCCCAAGAAAAGGGACTTGATGGTATTGATTATGCAAAATAATTACCACATTACCAATGTGAATGCACTAGGTTAATGTAGTACATCAGAATGTTTTTTCTTCTTCTTTTGGAAGGCGAAACAGCACAGAGCAGGGCTATATGAGCAGTTCATGGAAGAGAAGCCTTTGGCACTGCAGGAAGAAGGGAAAGGGGAACGCTCAGCCTGCTGAGTTCATCATAACTGATATAAATGATTAAGCCAAATGAAGCTAATAGTGAGACGGATGTAAACAGTTCAGCTAAAATCAGCACACTGATGACCCATGTGCCGTTCGTGGGATGCATTAAGGGATCTTGAATGATGCGACTGAAAACTCCCTAAGAGCCAAATATGAACTCAATAGTGCATGATAAAAAAGAGAGAGAAGGGAAATCTAGGTACATATCTTATCAGCAGGTGCTGCCAGCTAAAGGGTGCTTTCATTAAAGCTAGTAGTGTAACGATGGACAGTGACTATCCTGACCACGAATAGTCGCAGAGATCAGCACGCTAACCCTTGTGCCTGTTTTTCAGTCTACTGTAAGAAGGAATTGAACTTCAATCAGACAATGATGGTCACTTTAACAGAGTACATGTATGATTCAGGAACTGTAAATGCAACAATTTGGTTTTTCCAAAATTAAGGCTGTGTCTTCCAGACTTACTGCAGAAACACACAGTTGCAAACCAGGGGGAATAAATATCAGTTTGAAGGACTTGGCGTCACATTAGTCACTCACTAAGGAAGCCTCATGCTTAAACCTTTGGTTTTTAATAGTCAATGCAGCTGTAACAGGACCCTCTCTTGGCTGGTGAGTGATCTCAAGGACCACCTCTATGGCCAAAGAATAGGGTGAGAGACCCCTGTTGCCTTGTTGACACAGGATTTGTAAGGGGTGAGCTAAACTCTCACAGAAGGCACCAATCTCCATTTGTGTAAAGACATTTCAGCCAATTAACCTTCTTGCTTTGAGCCAATTAGATTAGAATCAGGACAAGAATTGAAGAAGAGCCCTGCTGGATCAGTCCAAAGGCTTATCTAGATCAATATTCTGCTTATCTAGTCCACAGTGACCAAGAAGATGCACATGGGAAGCTGTACTGAGCTTCACCCTCCATTACACTATATCAGTGTAGGTAATTTTTGAAGATAAAATTTAGCTTTTCTTACTGACCAACAAAGCTGATTTAAAATTGTGCCCTGAGCCATCTTCTAAGGATGCTCAGGTTTCATTAGGTTTCATACTCTCTGACTTCTGTTTATTTTTTTACGTAACGACTTCATGACAGGCAGAAATCTGACACATGATGGCTTTTCCACCAATGCATCTCCATACAAATATCTCAAGGTCTGTCATGTTGAAAGATGGAGCAAGCTTGTTTTCACCCGCTGCGGAGGGTAGGACTAGAACCGATGGCTTCTAGTTGCAAGGAAGGAGATTCCGACTAAAGATCAGGAAGAACTTTCTGGCAGTAAGAGCTGCTCAACAGTGGAACGGACTTCCTCAGAAGGTGGTGGACTCTTGTTCATTGGAGGTTGGATGGCCACTTGCCATGGCTGCTTTACTTGAGATTCCTGCATTACAGGGGGCTGGACTAGACGACACTTGGGGTACCTTCCAACTCTACAGTTCTACGATTCTATGATTCTATGTTCATGGGCGCTTTTGGGCAGCAACAATAATGATGTTGCTATTGTTAAATCTGTTTTTATTACATTTATGTGATATATATAATTTTTTAAAATTTATTTTTTACTTTGTTGCAAGTGGTTTCTCTCCCAGCCCTAACTGGACATGGTGAGGATTGAAAAATCAGATGCTCAACCACTGAGCTATGGCGCTTTCCCAAGGGAGCAACAAAGTAGGAATGATCAGGCTGTATGCATGAGTTTGCATCACGCGCACAGCATGATTGATTAAGCCTAGAACCATGGTTTACCATTATGTGTGGATGTGGTGAATAGTATAGTTCGTTCGTTCGTTCGTTCGTTCGTTCCTTCCTTCCTTCCTTCCTTCCTTCCTTCCTTCCCTTTTGCCACCATCAGCAATGCCTGGCCGGTTATTTTTAATGGGTTTGACCTTTTGCCGGATTTAACAGATGTTGTGCATGGCCATCTCCAAAAGCTTGTTTAAAGTTAACAACATGAAGCATTTGAGGTCACTGGGCCAACTCAAGGTCATTTTAATTCTGCCAAAAGGTTAATTAGATCACTGCATTAAAACAAGAATAGAGTACACTTAGCTATGCCTTAATGAGCTCGGGCAGTTTTGTCCTCTATCACTTTTAACTGCCCCTCCTAACAAGAAAGCCAATCCATAAGTATTAAGCACATATTTATATTTGCACAGAATTTGTAGAATTATTTTGCCTTTGAGTCTGAAGATGAAGCTTGTGTTCTTGTTTCGTTATTCATTTTTGAGTGGAACAACATTTCTGCATGGGCTGCTGTTGCTATTGCTGCTGCTGTCATTTTGTTATGCTTTGCTTTTGTACTTGGCACTTTAAAGGGCGAGATTAGAAAGCAACAGCTCCCTTCTTGTAGGAGTTTACAGTCAAACATCTGACACAGGAAGACAGCAGAGGAGGGGAGAGGACAAGGACCGTACAATGACAATGAGAGTACAATGATAGAGGAAAGGACTACACACCCCAAAGTTTAACTTTAGAGGAACAAGCATCAATCAATAAAGCGAGATGAGCGCCGCAACCCCAGAGTCGTCCGCGACTGGACCTAATGGTCAGGGGTCCCTTTACCTTTAAGGATGAGAGTACCTCTAAGCACATGCAGAGTCAATTTTCGTTAACCAGGACCTCTCTTTTTAGAAAATAATTAGTCTAGCTTGCAAACTATTAGATAACACGACATATTTTATGGCCTGGCTTATGATCTTAATCACAGGTCCTTAATCCCCCCTCCCCCAATCATTACTCTTTGCTCACTCTGGTGCAATTTTATTTTGAATGCTAAATAGTGCAAATTCCCCTCCCCCTACTTGCACTTGGGTGTTTTCTAAAGACATGTAAACTCTCTGCGTTGTTCCTCTCTAATCTAGTAGCACTGATGAAATGGAGCCAAAGCTTTCTTTGCAATTTCATTAACATATGCATGAGTTGCACTTTTGCAGTGTTGCAGAAACAACACAAATTGGTTTGTGAATTGTAAGCTCCCTGTTCTTTCCCTGCTAGCTGTCATCACCTCCCTCTGACCCCCAAGCTTGCGAAGTCACAAATCCACCATTTTTGGGTGTTCCATGGCGCTCTTAAATGTTATTAATGCATGCTCCTCCTTTTTAGCACTTTCCCCTTTCGTTGATTTGTGTGCACTAAGTTCACTCTAGCATCCTGGTCTTCAGTGAGTGAGGTGGGCCTCCATACAGAGGTAGCTTCTACGGGTAGTAACTCCTCTCTGTTCCCCACCTTCTTCCAGTCAGTGAATGCTGATGGAGAAGTGGGGAAGAAGCAGGACCTTGCACTTTTCACAACAATTGTCCACACTTCTTTTTTTAAGAGGCATTTTGCTTCTCAGGCTATCTTCTTTGTTTCACCCACTGAGAAGCAGAACAACATGCTCAACAGCTTCTCTTCCCAAAATATCCAACAGGAAAGCCTCTGCAGCATCCCTCAAGGAGCAGCAGATATTGGCCCTGCATTTCAGCCAAGCCATACCTACTTCCACGAGTCCTCCTTTGCTTTCTTGTGATGGAGAAGAATCCTCCAAGGCAGTGCCAGTTTAGTATGTACAGTTCCGTTCCGTTTTGGAAGTGCTTCCTCTAGACCAAGAGTAACAATGGGATGCTCTGCAGATGTTGGACTCCAAATCCTATAATCCACAGCCAGCATGCCACCCTGTATGATGACCTCTGTTGTGAGTGAGACAGGAGAAATGTGTCCTTGTTAATTCTTGAGAGCCAGTGTGGTGTAGTGGTTAAGAGCGGTAGTCTTGTAATCTGGTGAACCGGGTTCGCGTCTCCGCTCCTCCACATGCAGCTGCTGGGTGACCTTGGGCTACTCACACTTCTTTGAAGTCTCTCAGCCCCACTCACCTCACAGAGTGTTTTTTTTTTTTTTTTTTTTTTTTAAATAAAATTTATTTATTACAAATATTACGATACAAACACAACAAAAAATTACATAATTATTACCATACAAACAGACCAAAACGAAAGTAACTTGATTAATACTCTACAAAAGAAAACAAACCATTACAAATCTAATGCTTCCACACACATTAATATACACATTAGAAATTACGAGCATCTTTACTAAAATACATCCTATCTTAATCTACTCTCTTCCCTTAAATTCCCCCCCTCCCTCCCTTCCCTCCCCTTCTTCACCTCAGTTTTTTTCCCTCACTTCCAGCTACTTGTACTGTGTTCTTCGATTCCTTTTTTTTTTTTTTGTATTATCTCTTATTCTCTTCTAATCTTATTTTCTCCAGCCCAGATAGTTAGAAATGGATCCAAGTCCTCATACTGGGACACTGTTTTTTAAGATAATCTCCGAATTTGTCCCATCCTAATTTGAATTTTTGCACTACTACGGCCCCTGATTGCGTCCGTAATCCTGGCTTAGCTCTAGAAAACTGAATAGCTTTTCTTGCCATTCTTTTACTTCTGGTACTTCCTTCTTCTTCCAGTAGGCCGCAATCAGGATTCTGGCTGCCGCCGTAGCATACAAAAACAACTTCACATCTTGTTCAGCAATTTCTCCGTCTATTATGCTCAATAGAAAAAAGCTCTGGGCTTTTCTTTTACATTATATTTTAAAATTTTTTTAATTTCTTCAAGAATTTGGATCCAAAACTTTTGTATTTTTTCACAGTGCCACCACATATGGTTCATTGTCCCCACTTCCTTTTCACATTTCCAGCACAAATTGCTCTTAGTCTTATACATTTTGTGAATCTTACTCGGGGTGATATACCACCTATAGAACATTATTGATCATATTTTCTTTGATCCCTTCAGCTGCTGTAAACTTCCAGGTGTTGATTCCACAATTTAACCCATTTATCTAGTTCTATTGGTTTCCCCAGTTCAATTGCCCATTTTGTCATAGTTTTCTTTTATAGCTTCATCTTTCACTTCCCACTCCAATAATACATTATACATGCTAGCAATTATTTTCTTCTTTTTTCCAAGCAGGTGTGTCTCCAGGATCGATGGTTCATATAAAAATCCCTTTTGTTCTTTATCTTTATTAAATTTACTATATACTTGGTGGTATTGTAACCAGCCAGTCATAATTGTTTGAGCCTCCTTATAATCTTTTAATTTATATTCCCCCTCTTTTAATTCTATTAGGTCCTGATATTTTCCCCATACCCTATTCGAGGCTACATTTCTGCTTGTAATTATTTCCATAGGCGATACCCATTTTGGCAATTTTTGCTCTACTATTCCTTTATGCTTTTCCCATATTTTTAGCAGGGATTTTTTTATAATATGGCTATTAAATCCTTTGTGTATCTTTGCTCCTATCCTCAACCAAATATGCGTGCCAACCTGCCCTATTATCAAACCCCTCCAAATCAAGAGTTCTTGGTTTTCTAAGGTTAGCCACTCTTTTAGCCAAAGGAACCCCGCCGCATCATGATATATTTCTAGGTCTGGAAGAGCCAGACCCCCCCTACTTTTGCTGTCTATCAGCAGTTTTATACTTTATCCTAGGTGTTTATGGTTCCAAATGAACCTGGTTAGATTCTTTTTTCCATTGCTTAAATATCATTTTTGTGGTGCCCAAAATCGGGATCATTTGAAAAGAGGAAAAGCATTTTTGGTAATATATTCATTGTAATGGCGGCTATTCTGCCTGATAATGACAATTTAAGCCTCTCCCATATATCCAAATTCTTTTTAACTTCTTTCCATGTCCTTACATCAATTATCCTGTACCAGATTATTTGTATTATTTGTTATCCATATCCCAAGTATTTTAATTTATTCGCTACCTTTTAAACCTGTATCTTTCCCAGTTGTTCCATTTCTTCTTTTGTCATATTTTTTGTTACTTAAATTGGATTTATTTATATTTAATTTCAAACCTGCTAATTTGCCATATATTTTTCAATTTCTTTTAAACATTGATTTATGCTTTCCTTTGGCTCCTCCAACATCATCACCACATCATCTGCAAATGCCTTGGTTTTATTGAATGTTTTTCCCTACTCTCGATCCTTTAATTTCATCATTCATCCTCACCTTTTCCAGCATAAACTCTAGAGTTAGAATGAATAATAGCGGCGACAACGGGCACCCCCTGCCTGGTGCCTCTTTGAATTTTTAATATCCCCTGTAATTTCGCCATTAATTATTAATTTAGCTTTTTGATTCTTATAAATTGCCTCAATGGCATTATAAATTTTATTTCCAAAACCCAGTACCTTGATTGATCTTTTGAGAAACTGCCACGAGACCCCTATCGAAGGCTTTCTCTGCGTCTATGAAAAATAGAGCCGCTTTCTTATTACTTCTGCTAGTTAGATATTCCAGGACATCAATCACATTCCTCACGTTATTCCCCATATACCTGTTGGGCAGGAAACCTGCCTGATCCTTTTTTATCAATCCATTGAGGAGCCCCTTCAATCTCTTTGCCATTATTACCTGCAAACAGCTTATAGTCGTTATTTAGCAAGGATATGGGCCTATAGTTTTTTTATCTGGTCGGTCTCACTACCTTGCTTATGGATAATTGTAATTAGGGCCTCGTTCCATGAATTAGGTATTACCCCTTTTTCCAATGTCCCGTTCATAACTGCCCTCAATGGTTCATTAAGTACTTTTTCAAATTTCTTATAATATAAGGCTGATAAACCATCCAATCCTGGAGATTTCCCTAACTTGGCTTCTTTAATTATATCTTGCAATTCCTTACTTGTAATTGGTTTATTTAATTCCTCTCTCTCTTCATTTTTAATCTGTGGTAGGTTGGCCTCTCTCATATACTTTTCCATGTCTCTCTGATCCGCTATCTCTTCCTTATATAATTTATTATAAAAATTGGCAAAGGCTTCCGCGATATCTTGGGGGTGTGTGATCGTTTCCCCTCTCTCTCTGTTATTTTATCTATTATTTTCCCCTTTTGTTGTTTTTTCAGCTGCCAGGCCAAATACTTCCCTGTTTTATTTGCATATTCAAAATTTCTCTGTTTGGCAAACCTTATTTTATTCTCTATTTCCTGTTCTAAGATCATCGACACTTGTGCTTGCAATAGCTTGATTTTCCTTTTTACCTCCTCTTTCCCCCTGTTTCTCTTTTTAATTAATTCCAATTCATTTTCTCTTATCTCCTTTAATAAATCTCCTAGTTTTTTCTCTTTTTCTTTCTTTTTCCAACTGTTTTGGCTTATCAGGAACCCTCTAATAACTGCTTTCCCTGCATCCCAAGTTGTATTGATATTAACCTCTGTTCCTTGATTTAATTCAAAATAATCTTTTAATACTTTTTCCGCTTTTTCAATTATTTTCTCATCTTCCAAAATTCTATCATTTAATCTCCATCTTTTTATTCCTCTCTGTATTCCCATCACCTCCATATATAGTGGATTATGGTCGGAAAGAATTTTTGGTAAAATATCAATCTTTTGACATCTCAATAATATATCTTTAGTTGTCCATATCTGATCTATCCTGCTTTCCGAATTGTTTGGGTGTGAAAAGAAGGTAAATTGTTTTTGTGTCGGATGCCTATTTCTCCATACATCTTGCAACTCCAGGTTATCTACCATCTGAAAAAAGCTTTTTGGGAGCCTTCCCTCTCTATGTCCTTCCTCCTCACTATGTCTATCCATATCCGGAGAGACCACTCCATTGAGATCCCCCATCAAGATAATTTTTTGGTCGCTTAATTCTGATAGCATGCTTTCAACTTTCCTAAAGAATTCTGTTCTTTTCTCATTGGGAGCATAAATCCCCACCACTATTATCTTTTCCAAATTTCCTTGAATTCTTACCACAATAACTCTCCCTTCATTATCTTTATCAATTTGTTCTGGCTTCAATTTGGGATTGATATACAACACTACCCCTCTCTTCTTTTTGGCATCCAATGAAACAAATTCCTCCCCCAATCTTTTATTTACTAATAATTTACGATGAGCTTTTTTAATATGGGTTTCTTGAAGGCAAATCAGATCTAATTTCTTTTTACATAGCCAGTGTTCTATTTTGTTTCTCTTTACCTTGTTATTCAAGCCGTTCACATTCCAAGAAATTGCTTTTAATTCCATCCTTATTTCAAAATTAACCTCTTTAGAAGAGTATATTTAGAAAATTCTGTTTTATTTCAAAAATGTTTATAATGCTAATTAAAACAAGGCCCTTGAGTCCTTTCCGTTGTTCGGTTCACCCCCGGTGTTGATCAAAGAAGTGACGGATCTGATTAGTCTGTAGTAGCTCACCTTCCTTTAAATTTCTCAGAGCTTTGTCCCGAGCTCTCCCTCCTCTTGTTCTTCTTCTGTCTCCTCTTTTTGTCGTTGTCTTTGTCTTAGACCTCCTCTCGGTCCCCCCCCTCCCAGTACTTTCTCAAATCTTTTCCAAAACCTCTCCACTTCAAAGTCTGTAGTTAGTCTTATCTTAGATTGGTTATAAAAGAAGGAGATCCCTTCTGGGAACTCCCACTTAAATTGTATATTGTTCCTTGATAGGGCATCGGTCACCATTCTATATTTTGTTCTTTTTCTCAGCAATCTCGGCGGAACTTCTCTTTTTATGATTATTTCTCTATCTTCTATTCTGAATTTCTGCACCTTTTTCTTCTGCATCATTTTATCTCTCAGGATTCTGGAGTTTAAGAATAATAGGCAATCCCCTGGCCATCTGCTTGCTCTTGCATTTTTGGGTTTCAGTCTGAAGGCTCTATCCACACATATTGATATATCTTCTTCCTCTAACTGCATCCAATTCGCCAGTCCTTTAATGAGAATGCCCTCTACATCTTCATCCTGTGTTTCCTTCAGACCCCTTATTCTCAACGTCAAATCGTTCTGTTTTAGTTCTTGCATCGCGAGTGCATCCCAGGTCGATTCTTGCGCCTCCTTTATTTTCTGTAGTTCGTCGAATGTCCTCTCGTGATTTTCTTTAAATTCTTTGCTCACCTCCTTTAAAGATTCCATCACTACTTCTTGTCTATTCATCTTCAACGTTAAAGCTTGTGTCTCCTTTTCCTTTTCCTTATCTTTCTCTTTTATTGTCTCCACCTGCTTATTCAATTCTGTTATAGCTTTGGAATTTTGTTCAATCATTTTCAAATTTTGTTCAATTTTGTTTTCCATTTTATCTAATTTCTCACTCAATGAGTCCATCTTTCCATTTAATTCTGCTTTTAATCCTAGAATTAATTCTTTGATTTCACAATTGTCCACCTCTGGATTGGTAGCACGCTTTTGAGTAATTACTGGTGTGGTTGCCCCCTGGTTCTTTAATTTTTTCTGTTCCTTCATCTCAGCTTTCCCATCTTTATCCATCTTCTTACAGTTGATCACTCTTCAGAACAGTCAGAGGAATCAGGAAAATCAAAAAGTCAATGATATTTATTTCTGAGACCTCTCTTGGCCTCTCTTTTATGTTCCCCTTATTTCCTTTTTTTCTTCTAATGATATTTAACAGCCCTTTTTTTTTATCTACTGTTGTGGATTTTGGTTCTTCTTTACAGGGGGGGGAGCAAATTTCCCCTTATCTACTCATCCTTCCATTCGCAGCAAGGCAGGCTTCTCTATATTCCTGCTGATCAGCTCAGGGCTTGCTGTACTACCTCCCCACCACTTGGTGTCACTGTATCTTCTCTAGCCCCTTCCTCTCGCCTTTGTTCCTTCTTTCCCTCTCTCCAATTGCTGCTTCCTCCTTCAGATGATTCAGCAGGTTTTCTCCGCCATTACACCAGTCCCCGCTCAGCAGTCTATCAGTTTTTCCAGTCACTTTATCTCTCTCTCAAACCTCACACAAACTCTCCAGCCTCTCCTCCTCACAGCCCGGCACAGAAGCTTCTCATCCAGTTCCCCTCAAAAGGTATCGGATTTCCAATCTCTTTCTGCACCTTCTCCGCCTCGTCCCTTCCCCTTTCGGGTACCTCCGAACTCGGCGTTGTGGATTCAGCTGCTAGTTATACTTGGTCTCTCTGTTTTATGCCGCTAATTAATCTGAGCCTCCTCAATTCGTAGCTCTCTCCTTCTCCGAGGGTTCGACAAGCTCTTTTTAGGTTTCTCTTTAACATTCACTCTATCACACACTCATTCAGCTCAGAAGCCACAATATTGTTTTCCAATGTCTATTTCTAATTGGTGGCTTCGCTAGGGCTTATTTTAAGTTCTTTTTAGAAAGCCCAGCCGCAACGCTGCCTCCGGTCCTGAGGTTCCCCGCAAGAGTTGGGCTGTACGATAGCGCGGGGCTATTCACTCCACAGTTAGAATTTTAGCAAATTTTTCACCCCTTTTGCGCCGCTCTTAGCCCACGAGCCCAGGGATTTTCCCCCTGCGACTTTACTCTTTAAATTTACCTCTGCTTCTTCACTCTTTGCGGGTGGACCGCCCGGCTTTCCAGCCGCGCGTTTCGCGACCTGATTGCAGCAGCGGCAAGCCTGGAAGTCTGATGAAGCCATGTCCACAAAACGATGCAAACGAGACATGTCCACAAAACGATGCAAGCATTCACCCTCTTCCAGTGTGGTGTAGTGGTTAAGAGCGGTAGACTTGTAATCTGGGGAACCGGGTTCACGTCTCCGCTCCTCCACATGCAGCTGCTGGGTGACCTTGGGCTAGTCACACTTCTCTGAAGTCTCTCAGCCCCACTCACCTCACAGAGTGTTTGTTGTGGGGGAGGAAGGGAAAGGAGAATGTTAGCCGCTTTGAGACTCCTTAGGGTAGTGATAAAGCGGGATATCAAATCCAACCCCCCCTTCTTCTTCTTCTTCTTCTTCTTCTTCTTCTTCTTCTTCTCAACCTTGTAGCCGCTTTTGATATCATCAACCATGGTCTCTTTCTGGAGCGGCAGGCCAAGTTAGGAGTGGGTAGCACCACTTTGTGGTGGTTCCTGTCCTACTTGAATGGTCGCTTCCAGAGGGTGATACTTGGGGAGTGTTCTTCAGCCCCATGGAGCCTTCAATGTGGGGTTTCTCAGGGTTTGACTTTACCCACCCACCCCGCATGAAACCACTGAGTAGTGTTATCTGGAGTTTTGGAGTATGTTGTCAACAATATGCTGATGACACACAACTCTACTTTCTTTTACATCTGCAGCCCAGGCAGTGAATGTGCTGGACCCTTGCCTTGCCTCGGTAATGGACTGGATGAGAGCCAACAAACTGAAGCTCAATCTAGATAAGACTGAGGCTCTGTTAGTGGGTGCTTCCCTAGATGAGACGGATGGCAGGTTGCTTGCTGTTGAAGGGGTTACACTCCCTCTGAAGGAGCGGGCATGTCACTTGGGGTTTTTTCTGGATACTTTGCTGTCACTCAAGTGCCTCCCATCAGCTTCGGCTGGTGGCCCAGCTGTGCCCCTGTCTGGACAGGGGTAGCCTAACCTCTGTCATCTATGCTCTGCTAACCTCTAGGTTAGATGATTTCAACACGTTATACATAGGGCTCCCTCTGAAGATGGTTCAGAAACTTCAGCTGGTGCAGAAATTGGTGGCCAGGCTGCTTACTGGGGCAAGACGGTTTGAGCATATGACACCAATCCTGGCGCAACTGTAAAGGTAAAGGGACCCCTGATTGTTAGGTCCAATCGTGACCGACTCTGGGGTTGCAGCGCTCATCTTGCTTTACTGGCCGAGGGAGCCGGCGTACAGCTTCCGGGTCATGTGGCCAGCATGACTAAGCCGCTTCTAGCGAACCAGAGCAGCACACAGAAACGCCATTTACCTTCCCGCCGGAGCGGTACCTATTTATCTACTTGCACTTGCACGTGCTTTTGAACTGCTAGGTGGGCAGGAGCAGGGACCAAGCAACGGGAACTCACCCCTTTGCAGGGATTCGAACCGCCGACCTTCTGATCAGCAAGCCCTAGGCTCAGTGGTTTAGACCACAGCGCCACCATTAGTTTCCAGGTGCAATTCAAAGTGCTAGTTTTGACACATAAAGCAACATAAGAATGGACTTTTTCTATGGTGGCTCCTTGCTTGTGGAATGCTCTCCCTACGGAGGCTCATCTGGTGCCTTCTCTACATATCTTTAGTTGCCAGGCAAAAACATTCCTCTTCTCTCAGACCTTTGGCTAATTAAACTATCTATGACTTTTTAATCTCTCTCTCTCTCTCTCTCTCTCTCTCTCTCTCTCTCTCTGTGATACTTTTTATATGAGAAAGCCTATAAACAGGTGGGTGCCTACAACCTACTCGAATGTGACCCGTCCCCAGTGGGCATGGGCAATAACAATAAAAAAGATTGAAGCCTAGACAGATAGATGTGAACAAATGCAATGTTCTGTTAGTTAATTCCCCAAGCTAATGAACCTTTGTGTTAAGTCATGAATATCATTGTAAAAATTAACGCATCCTGCTATATCACAATTATCCACCACTGACAAGCCCTAAGAAGACGGTCTTTGTGCATTTGCTTTAGATTGCACTCCTGTAATTAAATATGAAAATAAGGGGATTTATTAACTTAGCAGATCTCTTAACTGAAGCCACACTAGAAGTGAATGGCCTTTTCTGTGCTCCAGCCTTACAGAAGAATGTATTCTAATGCAAAATGAAGATTTTGGAATTCTATATTTGGGGAGATTCTCCCTCTTCCATTGACACCATTATGAAGAGAATAAAAGCTGTTATAAACATTTGATGTGGAAATGCATTGGGAATAGCAGACTTCTCACATCAAGCTTAATTTAATTTTTCCTTGTGGAAAAGATCACTTTTGACTCGCATTGTTCGCGGGAAATAAAGGAACCTTTGCTGATTTAATTAGAACTCAGTTTTCTTCCAGGTTTCACATTCTTGAAAGTCTTGAAATTGCTTTGAGTGTGGGACAAAACCATCAATAGATAAAGCAATTTTTAAAAGGCGCCATTGTGGCATACGTCCGCTCTCCCCCTCTCTTTCCTTTTTGCCAGTTTCAATTCATTGCTCAATTTAAGTATGGAAATAACGTTTGTCAAAGGCTTCTTGACATATGAATTTTGCCCCATGCGCGCACACACAAAAACAAGTGGAGCGGCTGCTTGGATTTCTAACCCATTTATTGTACAATATACAGGTAATCCAATCTACTGCCAGAAACACGGTTTGTGGAGCGATGCTCTGCTACATCACAATGACTCTTTCTCAGCTTGGTAGTTTTCTCATTTTTTGTGTGTTTCTCCTTGAACTGGGGAAAAGGGGAAAAAATCAAACACACCAACCACCACCACGCTAGACCAGTCAGAATCTTTGAGGATGGAAATAAGTGCATTGACTTTATCAATCCAAAGGATTTCATCCTGAAATGTAATGGCACTCTGGGGCTCAAACAATCCACAATAGTCCTGGAATAGTCCCACCTGAAAGTCAACTGTGTTGAATCAGAATCTGGGGATCTGACCTGGACTTCGGAATGACTTTGTGCACCGATTACTAAGTCTGCTTTGTTTTCTGATTCATATCTATTGCACTTAGCGGGCTTAGATTTTGTTTCCTCGAAAAGAAAGAAAGAAAGAAAGAAAGAAAGAAAGAAAAAGTTAAAGTGCTAAACAGAGAAAGATTAGTGTAAGCTGCACAAAGACTGCTACTGGATGGGACGGGATATAAATGGAAATAGATGAATGGAATTTGCATTTAGATTTCATGGCAACACCATACCTTTCGATCAGCAAAGTGCTCCCTAAGCCAGTTTTCAAGCTATGTTCCAGGGAGACTTGGGTTTCTTTAAAAGCTTTTTATTTTTTGAGGGTGGGGAAGTATCAGCAAGGAGGTTAGTCATCATGATACAAAAAAAATATGAGTGGGGGACATTTTACAGCAGAGAAGCAGTAGGCATGGGAATCAAGGATGAGGGAAAATGCTTGTGGTGTTGGCCAATAATGTCATTCATCAGGGCACATATGTATGACTACTTCACAGGTGGAGAATCTGAGGTCCGGTGGCCAAATGCGGCCCTCCCAACCCTCTCTATCTGGTCCTCAGGACTCTCAGAAGGCCTCCCAGGCTTCCCTGCCTGTTCCTTGGGAGACTCTCCCAGGCCACACTGCCTCCCCCGCTAGACCTTTCAGCAGCCCAGCTTCACATCCTCTAAGGTTTTCTTTGCCAGGCTTAAATGTGTCCTTGGACTCCGATAATACCCTTTGCTTGACTGGATGGAGGCAGAGGGGATGTTTGTGCGGCACAAAGTAGCTTACTTGTACCAAGGTAAAATGTGCATGTGTTGCTCCACCCACTTTTGCCTCTGGCCCCACCCACCACTGACACATGATCTCTGGAAGGTTGTCCAGAAGGCAATGTGGCTCTCTGGCTGTTAATGTTCCCTGTCCCTGGACTAGATGAATAAGCAAATTGGGGTGGGGAATCTCATGCTTGGGTGCTGAATGAACCCTCTATTTGGGGCCTTTGAGACTACACAGGGGGAACCCCCCCCGGTATAAATAAGTCATAAATTAAATCATTATAACAAAAGAGAGAGAAAAAACCGCTATGTAAAATTGCATAGAAAAGTTTTGTGCTCTACAGTGCCATCTGGTGTTGCATGTTTATAATGCATTCAAAACAGCGTTTTGAATGCTCCTCTTGCTTTTTACTCTGGCCCCATCCATCCCTGGTTGCCAATGTAGTAACATGGCCCTCAGGCTGAAGAAAGGAGCCCCCACCCCTGAAGCACTTGATTTTGCTGCACCTTTTGGCAACCCCCCTGGCCATTTTTGTGCTGCCGTGGCTATCATTGGACTAACTTGCTTAAAACGGAGCCGGCGTTTCCCTTAATTCTCCCCCCTTCCCTCTGTTTATGGCAACAAAGCAGCTGATGATGGCTAGCCCAAGAGATCTGACAGCCGGCCTTAAATTACTTCACATTGTGGGTTGGGTATCTATATCACCTCTGTATAGGAAAAGGCAACAGGGCTCATTGCTCATATTGATTTACACAAGGCTGTGTGGTGAGCGCACAATTAATAGTTGGCTTCATTGGCAGCCAGCTGTTAGCCTCGTAATTTACAGTGGGGGGACGGCTCAGTTTAGGCATAAAAGGACCTGTATTAGTAGGGACTGTATTTTTAGTGTTTTAAAGGTCACATGCAACTTTCATTATTTTTGAAGACTGTAATTAATGTGGAGAATTTGCTTCATAGGCCTAGCCCACGCGGTTTATATACTGCTTAGAATGGGGTGTGCTACTTGAGAAATCTTGGCAATTTATTGGCCTAACGTAGGGATGAGAACTTGTGGTACTTCAGATGCATTTGAACTACGACTCCCATCATCCCTGACCGTTGACCATGCACGGCAGTTCAAGGACACATTGATCATTGTTTTCCGACAACATCTCAAGGGCCACAGGTTCCCCAAGGCTAGTCTGACTAAGTGACGGAGGTGGGAGAGGAGCTTATAGCAACAATCTTTATCCTATTGAAGCCAATGGTAAAATACCCATTGATGTCAATATTCTGGAAGGGCCATAGCTCAAATGTGGAGTGTCTGTTTTGCACACAGACAGCCTTTGTTTAATAAAACTGTAGAAACAACAACAGACAGTCACGGTAACTATACAAAGGATAATATACAAAACCGTGAACAGCTATAGATGAAAATGTATTGAATCATGAACTAAACAGACAATGTCATACAAAAAGCATACAAAGGTATTTCCTCAGAGGCGAAAGCCTGTATATACGTTCAAACATTAAAGTGCTAATTCAAAGTGCAATATATAGTGTTGGAGATGGTTGTGCAAAGTCCATCAGACGTATGGGTCTATCTTTCCAGTGTTAAAGATGGTTAAGCAAAGTCCATCAAATGTATGGGTCTGTCTTCCCGACGGGTGGCCAGCTTCGAATCTTCCCGTTTCATCAGTAGTTTCGTCAAGGACTGGACTTTATCATCAACACAGAACTAGGATATTCCACATAGCTAAGCTATTCTAAGAAACTCAAACACTCATCATTCAAATAAAGCTAAAGAGATTAGCTTTGTTTAATAACTAGCATCTCCAGATAGGGCTGGGGGAAAAATCCCAGTCTGAAACCCTGGAGAGCAGCTGTCAGGAGAAGGCAGCGTGCTGTGTTCCGATGTAGCTGGATCTATGATGAGCGTCTGCACAATGTGTGGCGTATCTAAGAAGGAACGGAAGAATCCCTTTCTTTGTTCCACAGATGATAAGGGCCTATATAAAAGGTAAAGTCGCGGACGACTCTGGGGTTGTGGCGCTCATCTCGCATTATTGGCTGAGGGAGCTGGTGTACAGCTTCCAGGTCATGTGGCCAGCATGACAAAACCGCTTCTGGCGAACCAGAGCAGCGCACGGAAACGCCGTTTACCTTCCCGCTGCAGCGGTACCTATTTATCTACTTGCACTTTAACCTGCTTTTGAACTGCTCACCCCGTCGCGGGGATTCGAACCGCCGACCTTCTGATCGGCAAGCCCTAGGCTCTGTGGTTTAACCCACAGCGCCACCCTCGTCCCCGCCTATATAGATGGCCCCAAATACCATCAGAGGCAAAGATAACTCCATGGTTATTTTTCTTCACATGGTTATATTTCAGGAACGGAGGCAAACAAGCCACACCCAGAATGATATTATGGGAAGGGATGTGTATCTACTGTGCTAAAAAGGCAGGGGAAATAGTGATTCATTCACCAAGGCAGCTCAAATTCTGTGCCAAGAAAAGCTGGATTCCGTGACCTATATAAATTATTCAAATGAAGTAAATTTGCAAGACAGATCTGCACAATTTATTCTGCTTCTCTTAGTCATGGGGTGGGGCAATACACGACAATGAAGGTCCACCCACTGGGTATTTAATCTCTTAGTTTGTGAGAGCTCACCCACAATTGCACGCTTACTTTTAAGCACATCTTCTCAACCCTAAGGGCTAGCAACCAACTTTTTTTTATAGAAATAAAACCTTGTGAATCTCTGGAATCTGTCCAGGAGTGGATTATGCATTCTCCCACCCTAACTGTCACGAGGAATTGCTACATGAGAGATTTGTTTGGGATTGCTGGGAGTATTGTGAACATGTGACATAAGCGTCCATCAGAATTCTGTTTTAGCTGAATTCTGTGAGGCCAATGGGACTGATTCAGCTAGGAGTTTGAGGTCTGAAGCTCTGGGGTGAAACAGGACAGGACAAAATGCTCCTCCTTACTTTGTTTGGAAGAATTCCACATCACCAGCAGGAGAGAACGTATTAAATGATTTTAAAAGGACTTTTCCACGTCTTGACGTCTGCAAGGGTACAATTAGGTTCTACTTAGCCAAAGGCAACAACTCTTCTAATAAACACAAATTCCACAAGATCTTTTTATTTTGATAAAAAAACAGCAACCCACCAAGTTTCTCATAGTTAATATTAGAATGAGTCATGCACTGGGTTAGGGACTAAATTAAACAAAGGAAAATAGATTTTCAGCAGCTGTTCCAGTGCTAGGCCAGAGCTCAAAGCTCCTATTTTAAAACTCAAATTTGGTACCTTTTCAATGCTGCTGTAGTTGTGTGCATTGATGTTGCTGCTACTTTGGCTTATTCTCCAAAGGCTGTCGAAGGAAAGGGGAGATCTCTTTTTGGGGTTTAACAGGTTCAGGGCAATCTCTTAAAGCAGTAGAGTAAAGCAAACACATACCCTTCTTTTCTTTTGATGCAGTTACTTTTCTTATGAATGCTCTGACACATTTCTGGAAAGCAGGGATGGGGAATATGTGGCTCTCCCAACGTTTTTGGACTCCAGCTTCCACCAGCCCCCAGCCCTCATCTCAAATGGTCAGGGATGATGGGAGCTGCAGTTCAACCACATCTGGAGGGCCAAAGGATCCCTGTTGTAGAGACTCGTTGCCTTTTAGGAAGTTTTTTTGTGATTTGTAGAGCTGAATGCTAGTGCCAAGCTCTGCTCCAACTCCAGCTCAGCTCTGCCCATCCACTCATCTAAGACTGTCTCAACCAAACATTTCTTGCTCAATTAGCCCACTGCACGCAGAATAAATGTATATCCCCAGCCTTGGCTTCCACCTTGACTGCCTTCCTCTAGACCAGGGGAAGTCAACCTTTGTTGTTGTTGTTTAGTCGTTTAGCCATGTCTGACTCTTCGTGACCCCATGGACCAGAGCACACCAAGCACTCCTGTCTTCTACTGCCTCCTGCAGTTTGGTCAGACTCATGTTGGTAGCTTCGAGAACACTGTCCAACCATCTCGTCCTCTGTCGTCCCCTTCTCCTTGTGCCCTCCATCTTTCCCAACATCAGGGTCTTTTCCAGGGAGTCTTCTCTTCTCATGAGGTGGCCAAAGTATTGGAGCCTCAGCTTCAAGATCTGTCCTTCCAGTGAGCACTCAGGGCTGATTTCCTTCAGAATGGATAGGTTTGATCTTCTTGCAGTCCATGGGACTCTCAAGAGTCTCCTCCAGCACCATAATTCAAAAGCATCAATTCTTCGGCGATCAGCCTTCTTTATGAACCATTTTATACCTACTGCCCACTAATGCATCTTTCTTGATGGTAAAATTTCCTTACCACCCACCAGTGCTCGATGGAAGGAGGATTCAGCTTGTGCCATAGAACCCCCTACCGCCCACCTAGAATCCTGAAACGCCCACTAGTGGGCTGTAGGGACCTGGTTGACAACCCCTGCCCTAGGCAGACTCAAGTTTTCCAATGTCCTTCTCAAAATGTGTATAGAATGGGACACAGTACTCCAGATTCAGTCTTTTTTTTGGTATATAATTTTATTAAGTTTTCTGCTTTACAATTTGAAATACTCATTTTACATCCTTAAGATATCAATGACTTCCCTTCTTCTCTTTCCATGGTTCATTTTGCGTATCATAAATCCTTGCATATTTTACAAAAACTATGCCATTCAGTATTGGGACGTGGGTGGGTTAAACCACAGAGCCTAGGGCTTGCCGATCAGAAGGTCGGCGGTTCGAATCCCCGTGACGGGGTGAGCTCCCGTTGCTCGGTCCCAGCTCCTACCCACCTAGCTCTACAATATGCTGTAGAGAAATGCACATGACACCATCACTGTCAGTTTGGGGCACCAGGCTAAGACATTTTTATTTACCCAATATTTTGGTGGTTAACATTGTATCTATCTACTGTATTACTCATTTTTTAATGGGGTGAGATAGGACTTGTCCTTCTTATTATACTGCAGTATGATCATTTAAAGAATTTTGAGTTTTACATGTTTTGCTTTTGCTTTCTTTGTTGGCTTTTAATTAATTTTACCTGTTTGCATTTTATCTTGTTAAGCAGTTTGGAGACCTTTTTAAATACAAAGAGCCGGACATGATATAATAACAGTATTACATAAGTAGTTTTATATTATTATATGAATTGTACATACATTTTTAGGACCCAGGTGGCGCTGTGGGTTAAACCACAGAGCCTAGGACTTGCTGATCAGAAGGTCGGCGGTTCGAATCCCTGCGACGGGGTGAGCTCCCGTTGCTCGGTCCCAGCTCCTGCCCACCTAGCAGTTCGAAAGCACGTCAAAGTGCAAGTAGATAAATAGGAACTGCTCTGGCGGGAAAGTAAACGGCGTTTCCGTGTGCTGCTCTGGTTCGCCAGAAGCGGCTTAGTCATGCTGGCCACATGACCTGGAAGCTGTATGCCGGCTCTCGGCCAATAAAGTGAGATGAGCGCCACAACCCCAGAGTCAGACACGACTGGACCTAATGGTCAGGGGTCCCTTTACCTTTACATACATTTTTATGTGCTGGTTGTTTTAGGCAAACCTAGAGCGCATATGTATATAATATGCATATTTTGTGTAAAATATGCAATGTTTTTTCACATTTTTAGCAGAACCAGGAGGGGGACCCTCTTCTTATCAAGATCTAGGAGAGAGATGGAAATGATTTTTTTTAAAAAAAATCTGTGTGGACTATCTTAGCATTGAGATATTTAGAAAATTCCATCCCTAGTCATGTTAAATGCTGCTCCAAGATAATAATTCCTATTAGCGCCCTTCAAGGAGATGCAAACATCCAGGAGTAAGTGCTCTTTCCTTCATCTCTAAGACAAAAAGACAAAATAGAGATAAGGGACTGACATACTAACTAGAGCCATAATGACCAGAGAGAACTCAGCCATGTAGTCTCCTGAAAACATAGACCGTCTCTCTCTCTCTCTCCCTTTGCATCTCAAGATTGATTTTGCTCTGGTAGTTCAATTGTTGTTCAACAATACAATAAAGATGCCTCCATTGCTAACTCAAATTTGATCAGGGCAGATGATTCCTTGCCAATAGGATAACCTTCTGTGAAAATACTTAGCCGTGCATATTTCATTGGGATATTAAAAAAAAAAAGTCTACAGGATCCTTTCAGGGAGGAGCATATATTGTTTTGTTTGTTCCTTCATTTGCTGACAAAAGAGTTGTCAAAAGTAATGTTTATAACAATTTAACGGGTTATTTGCTTATTAGATATTAATCATTCTGTTGCAGCTCGGGGTCCTTGCTGGTGCTCTTCGCCTAGACCAGTGATTCTGATCTCAATTAGATTATGTCTCTCTCTTTTACCTCCCCATAAATCATTCCGGCAAACTGAAATTAACAGCTACTGGAGCGCATTAATAATCTACCTCACACATTGGAAAATGCATTAGCTGGAACCCTCCCATCGCTCCGACTGTTAAGCACATCATTTTGTTTATGAAATATAAACATTTCATGGAAGAGCACTCACACATTGCCGCAGGCCTGCTGACAGCTAAAATGATTGTCCACAATTGCCAGTCAGTCAAGCGCCCAAATAAAGTTTGTTTAAATCCACGAGTCTGTGACTATCCCATTTTCTCGGGCATTAACACAAAACGTAGGGAAAAACAACAACATTTAAAGTAACACTGTTCCATTACTGTCAGAAGAAGAAGAAGAAGAGGGGAAACAGATTTTCTAGATCACTAGCATTCTGAGTAGACGTGCTGGTTCTGTTATTACGATTAAACACAGAACTAGAAATGCAGGAACTAGGAAGTTTCCTCCTACCAGATCATTCTAGGTTGATATTGCCTACTTGATGGTAGATCTCTAGGGCAGCAGACAGATGTTTCTCCCAGCCACACCTGGAAATGCCAGGGAACGAACCTCTTGCACACAATGCAGGTGTTTGATTACTTAGCTATGGTTGCTTCCTATATTACATCTAGGTAGAGACCAAACGAACAGGAGGCATTGCTAGCCCTGCTTGGCGATGACCAGGACTAAAGCAGTGCTCTATCCTGAGCTATGACCTTTCCCCATATACATCCCTCACTGCCATTGGAAATTCTCCCTCTATCTGGGGATTAATAAGGCTGTGCAAGGGAAAATGTCTCCCACGCTTCTCCAGTTGCTTTTGGATCTGTGGCTTGTTCCATTTTCAGACTACTTTTACTACCTGCCCCTGCTCCTCCTACATTCTAGGCTGGTTGAAGTGTGTGAAGGGGGAACTATCCACATCACTGCATTTCATTGCATGCATGGTTTGGCTTTCTCAGTCCAGGAGTGCTCAATCCTGGGGCCAGAAGACAGGTACCCCTCATTTGTTTGATAGCCTTCTGCCTGCTGTGTGCGGCATCTGGTTCCTTAGGGTTAAGAGAAGGCACCTATCAGGGTCTTGGTTCTGATGACATAGGAAATTCTCCTGGGAGCTCCCATTTGACAACCTCAGGCATGGTGGTCTCCTGAGCTCTAGCAGCATGCTGGTCCAGCTCCTAAGCTTGTCTCACTGCAACCTCTGACTGTGTGTCTGGATTGCTGTTGGATTCAAGCGTTATGACACGACATGCTAGCTGGGAGTGGTGGGAGTCAGATACCAACAGCATACGGATAGCCACAAGTACCCAACCTTTTTATTCAAGAGTGTCCAGCTGGTTTGGGAGCAAGGATCACCACTTTAGAGTGGTTTCATTCCTTTAGACACTTGGTAAATGCTGCTGTAGATCCTATGAATTAACTTGAGATGAGGCATTGGAGGGTTCCATCTCATTCCCTGTGTTGTTTAATGTCTATATTAAGCAGCTGGGAATGTGCAAGGATTCTGAGCTTGAGATCACCAAATTCCAGTAGAGTGGTACCCCCTCTCTATAGGAGTGTAGAAGCACCCCAGTGTTCATTCTTAAAAAGGTTGATCCTCTGGGAATGTTCCATATTCCCAGGTAGCACTCAGAAAAGATCAAGACCTTGCAAGCAGTCTGGAGGCAATCGAAGTCTTCATCTGAATTTCAGGTAGATAGCTGTGTTGGTCTGTCATAGTAAAAACAAAATAAAAAAAATTCCTTCCAGTAGCACCTTAGAGACCAACTAAGTTTGTTCTTGGTATGAGCTTTTGTGTGCATGACAGTGCTAGTGCAGTTAGGTTCATAGGAGTAGAGGCAGTCCTTCAGATACCGAAGGCCCATATCATTTATAATAATAATAATATAATAAACTTTTATTTATACCCCGCCCTCCCCAGTCAGAAACCGGGCTCAGGGCGGCTAACAATCATAAAAACCTCAATAAACTACAAACAATCAATTAAAACACCGAAATTAAAATACAATATAAAATTCCAATTTTAAAATGTCACCTCATATTAGGCAGTCCACCAACAGGCCAACAGAATAACATAACAAGGCAATTAAACTCCACCCAACCCAAAAGCTTGGCAAAACAGTTCAGTCTTGCAGGCCTTGCGAAAGGATACCAGGTCCTGCAAGGCCCTCGTCTCCTGTGGCAGACTATTCCACCATGTTGGGGCTATGACCGAAAACGCCCTGGCCCTAGTAGTTGTCAACCTGATATCCTTATGGCCCGGGATCTCCAGGATATTATTATTTGAGGACCTCAAGGTCCTACCCGGGGCATACCAGGAGAGGCGGTCCCTTAAGTACGAGGGTCCTAGGCCGCGTAGGGCTTTAAAGGTCAAAACCAGCACCTTAAACCTGATCCTGTACTCCACCGGGAGCCAGTGCAGCTGGTAGAGCACTGGATGAATGTGATCCCGCGGCAGAGCCCCAGTAAGGAGCCTCGCCGCGGCATTCTGCACTCGCTGGAGTTTCTGGGTCAGCCTCAAGGGCAGCCCCGCGTAGAGCGAGTTACAATAATCTAGTCTGGAGGTGACCGTCGCATGGATCACTGTGGCCAGGTCAGGGCGAGAGAGGTAGGGGGCCAGCTGCCTAATACGGCGGAGATGGAAAAATGCCACCTTTGCTGTGGCTGCAACCTGCGCCTCCATGGAAAGGGAGGCGTCAAAGGTTACCCCCAAACTCCTGACAGCAGGCACTGGCACTAATTGGGCCCCCGCAAGAGATGGGAGTTGGCCCCCCAATCCCATGTCGTCCCGACCCAGCCAGAGGACCTCTGTCTTCGAAGGATTTAACTTTAGCCGGCTCCCACGCATCCATCTGGCCACAGCTTCCAGGCACCTGGTCAGTGTGTCTGGGACCAAGTCGGGACGGCCGTCCATCAACAGATAAAGCTGGGTGTCATCAGCATATTGATGACAACCCAGCCCAAAGCTCCGGACAATCTGGGCGAGAGGGCGCATAAAGATGTTAAAAAGCATCGGGGAGAGAATTGCACCTTGCGGCACTCCACACACCAAGGAGTGCTGCGGAGACAACTCATTCCCTAGCGCCACTCTCTGTCCCCGACCTGAGATAAAGGAACGCAGCCATTGTCGGACTGTGCCCTGAATCCCCACGTCGGCAAGGCGGTGGTCCAGAAGTTCATGATCAACCATATCGAAGGCTGCTGACAAATCTAAGAGAATCAGCAGTCCCGACCCGCCTCGATCCAGCTGTCTACGGAGATCATCCGTTAATGCGACCAGAGCCGTCTCCGTCCCATAACCAGGGCGAAAGCCGGACTGAAATGGATCCAAAGCCGATGTTTCCTCCAGAAATCCACTAAGTTGTTCAGCAACCGCTCTCTCAATTACCTTACCCAGGTACGGAAGATTCGAAACCGGGCGGTAATTGGATAGATCTAAAGGATCTAGGGATGGTTTTTTTAATTAAATTAATTAATTTAGGGTTTTAAAGACTAAAAGCAGCATGTTGAAGAGGGATACAATGGAGTGCATGGACTCAATCTTTCAGCATGGCAACAACTATACTCTAGAACTCCCTGCTTATTGACATTAGAGCTTATTGACACCTTCACTGTACCTTTGTGTTTAGGCAAGCCTGCCCAGATATGTAAAGTTGACATGTTTTGCAATTTTATGTTATAATGCATATTTTTTAAACTGCTGGTTTTATTTATTTATTTTTAAAAATTATTTTTAGGGAAACTTGTTTCAACACCTGAATTTTCCATGGGTGGTACATTTTAATCTAGTTTTTTAAATAATAAAAAATTGAATTGTGCTTTAAATTGTGTGTGTGTGTGTGTGTTTAAAAAATGCTGGTTGTAATGTATGCATGTTTGTTTTTTGTTTGAGATATTGTAACTTACTTTGAGCTGCTGTGGCAAGAAAGCAGCTTGAGCTGCTGTGACTAATAAATTTAGTAAGTAATACGGTAATAATAATAATTTGGAACGAGTGGGTGGAGTTTCTTCATTAAGAATGTGGCTTGCAAGCTGCCTTGAGTTCCACGATCCCTTTCCCATGGACTCAGCCATTCTTTGCGGTGCTAGGTCGCTCTTTCTGCCCTCCTTTATTGTTGACCTTCGTGTACAGACGGGAAATGAATGTGCAGAGTCAGGCACTCAACAGAGCTGAGGATCCTAACTCATGTCAATAACATCAGGTTAATATCCTCTGGTTTCATGCACCGTGAACCGTATGCATTAGAATGAACATTTCACTATTTGTTTAAAAATGGAAATTCACTGTCCCCAAAGGGCTGGTGGGGATCAATACTGCAAATTAAGCCTGTAATTCTTGACTTGGGATGCAGCAAGCTTCCTATAAATATGTGGGGGAAACCAGCAGTCCCACAAGCCATTCCTATTGGGAACACTTCACCAGCCTTTTCCAACCTGGTGCCCTCCAGATATTGTTGGACTACAACTCCCATAATTGCTGACCATTGGTCATGTTAGCTAGAGCTAGTTGGAGATGGAGTTCCACAACATCTGGAAGTCCACAAGTTATCCATCTCTGGTGTATGACACTTCATATCTGATGCATTTTAAAGCGAATCTACACGCAGATTAATTTTTTATTTCTTTCTTTTAAATATACAAAATAATGTGGAAGTGGGACAGATTTGTGGTTGAACACATGTGAAACTGACTGGGATGGACTGATTTCTTCATTTGTCATTCTAGCTGGCATGGCAGCCAATCTTTACCAAGGATGCTCTACAAGATGTGGTCCAGATATAAGCCAAAGGAAGCATCCCTCACTTTGGGATGGGGGAATACTTGACAGCAGGATTGTCAGAGAATACCAATTGAAATGAAAAAGGAAGTGAAAATTGCTGCAGCTTATATGCTTCTTCTGGGGTCAAGAATGGAAATCAGTTAAGCAAATACAATTGGTATTCATTCACATCATTGTGTTTTGGGGGTTTTTTTTAAGCCTGCAAATGATACTTTTTGTAACATAGATGTTTCTTTTACAATGAAATGAGTGTCAGTTACATAAACAGTTACATAAGTTACACAATTTATGATACTGTATTTACTCGAATCTAATGCTCATCTTTTTTGGCCAAATTATGTTGCAAAAATGAAGGTACACATTAGATTCAATGGCACATTTGCCAGCAAATAGTACTTTTTTTGGTTCTGAAAATTGAGGTGTGCATTAGATTCGATGGCGCATTAGACTTGAATAAAAATGGTAAGTAGTGGACAGTGAGGTGCATAATGCAGTATTTGGTGGAAACTGGACTGCAGTAAAACGGAAACAGTGCTGTTGGTGACAAAGGCAGGTTGGTATGAAAATTTCTGCATTCTTACATCCCTATGTGGCAGTAATCAACATCTACAGGGTGTGTGTGTGTGTGTGTGTGTGTGTGTGTGTAGGGGAAACACTGTTCATAAAGATACCAAGATAATGGTACAGTATAGCTGCTTGTACAAAGGGTGGAGAATGGCAGAGAGGAATGTTTCTTCTGCTTTCCCAGCCAATACTGACACGATTAACTAACACGACAAGTCAATGCAGGCCACATTCCACCCCTCCACCCGCTGCTTGTTTCTTTGGAGTAGGGGAGATTTATGTTCCTTTCTGAAAACGATGAGGATTACTCTGCAAGAAAGACTTCTTCAGTTTCTTTAGTGTCTGTCTCCACAGCAGCGATGTGTTTCCTTTTTATGGCTTTGGGCAACCCCAGTGCTTCAGGTTGCCCCCAAATCTGAGAAATCTGGCTAATGTCATGGCCTGCACCCCACAAGATTAGGTAAGTCCATGTGTCCATGAATTTGGCTATACTCATGAGACTTGCAGCTGGAGCCCTGGAGGTAAAGTCCAAAGGGCCAGATAAAGAGGCTTTGTTGTTGTTGTTGTTTAGTTGTTTAGTCGTGTCCGACTCTTTGTGACCCCATGGCACTCCTGTCTTCCACTGCCTCCCGCAGTTTGGTCAGACTCACGTTGGTAGCTTCGAGAACACTGTCCAACCATATTGTCCTCTGTCGTCCCCTTCTCCTTGTGCCCTCCATCTTTCCCAACATCAGGGTCTTTTCCAGGGAGTCTTCTCTTCTCATGAGGCGGCCAAAGTATTGGAGCCTCAGCTTCAGGATCTGTCCTTCCAGTGAGCACTCTGGGCTGATTTCCTTAAGAATGGATAGGTTTGATCTTCTTGCAGTCCATGGGACTCTCAAGAGTCTCCTCCAGCACCATAATCCAAAAGCATCAATTCTTCGGCGATCAGCCTTCTTTATGGTACAGCTCTCACTTCCGTACATTACTACTGGGAAAACCATAGCTTTAACTATATGGAGAACTATATACAGAGGCTTGGAGGGCCACATTCAACTCCCAGGCATGAGTTCCCCCATACCTGCTTGAGGAAGGGTCAGGGATGGAACAATTGCATGCAAATTGTGTTCTTTAGCAGTGGCACCTTCAACAACGTAGTTCCCTTTTGAATGCCAAAAACTGAACAGATTGGTCCTCTGTGCAAGTTCAGAATCATTCCCAGGGTGCACTTCATTCTGGAGGCTGGCCTTGTGCTGCTCCTCTTTCATTGCTCTCCGCCTCCAAACGAACGTATGAACTGGTGCTGTGTATTTCCTGATAATACAACGGGGATTGATTCACTGTTCCTCTCCAGTTGCCCATGAGCATGATGCTTTGAGCGAAAGCCTTTTGAAATTTACGAGGGTTATCAATGTGTTTCACATGTAGGAGAAAATATGAGAAACATATTTCATGATAAAGTAGGTTTCTAGTTAACAGGACAAAATGAGAGTAAAGCAATAGATCAGTGTAATATGTCAAGCAAGAGGAAAGTCCAATTTATTGGAAATAAATAATACGCAACATTCGCAAGTACATAATATGGGGATTGGGGGAATTGATTCGGGAAATAGAAAAGAAAATTCTTCTATTTAGCATAAGTGACTCCATTTTGCAATTAACAGACCTGATTAACAAATCTGTTCATTTATGACAGATCTCTATTCATGGTTAAATAGAAGTTCAGTATTGATGTTGTTGTTAACAATCCACCTCTATGTCATTCATGGAGGCATATATGATTGCCTTAAAAATAAGGGAATGTTCTCCCAATTCCTGCTGGGTGCATCATTGCAGAGACCAGTGGTGCTCTCCTCCCTCAATCTTCTTGGTGTGTTTTCATGGATGAGAACATCATCATCATCACCATCATCATCATCATCATCATCAAAGTTTATATCCCACCCTTCCTTTCAAAAGAGCCTAAGGTGTCATGTCACAGCACACCAGCCATGACCCAGAAACCAATGGAAACAAATAGAATTAAGGTCCGCCCAGACCATGGGTAGGCAAACTAAGGCCCAGGGGCAGGATCCGGCCCAATCGCCTTCTAAATCCAGCCCGCGGATGGTCCGGGAATCAGTGTGTTTTTACATGAGTAGAATGTGTGCTTTTATTTAAAACGCATCTCTGTGTTATTTGTGGGGCATAGGAATTCGTTCATTATTTTCCCCCAAAATATAGTCCGGCCCCCCACAAGGTCTGAGGGACAGTGGACCGGCCCCCTGCTGAAAACGTTTGCTGACCCCTGGTCCAGACTGTCACTACTTTCTAGGAGGAATGCACTGAAAAATGAACAAAGATGTACAAACACCCGGCAAGCAAATTCGGATGAATTCAGGATTATTGCTCATTGTCATATAACTGTCCTGCAAGCAAATCAGAAGAATTGCCCAATAAACACGGGCCATAGTCTGACCTCTGCGTAAGCTTCATGCAAGCAAATCAGGATGAAAGATGATGAAATAGATTGTCTGGAAGAGTCCTTAAAATCCCCAGTTCAGTGGCATGTGTCTGGCGATGATTTATTTTTAGCATCTAAAACACATTAGCCTTGGATTTTTAAAAATAATAATCATAAAATCCCACTGTTCTCCTAACATTAGAAGATCATAGTTTGCAATATCTCAGATAAGATGCAATTTGACACTGCGAACGACAGAGAATCCCACAGCAAATCTTTGCTTTGATCACCCAAGTGGGCAAATAAAGGAAAATGGGTTCTTCTAACGACGGGGTAAATAGTAAGGAAACATACCTAATATCCTTTTGTGGAAGTCCTGGGAGACTGAGAGGAAGCTTTGTGGTTCCTAAAGTGAGCAAACATTGGGGTGATGGAAGAAGCATGGTCACCTGATTCATTATTATTATTATTGCAAGGTAAGGTTTTTCCCACGGGGTGGGGAAAAGCCTTTGTCTGCAGAGCAGCGGTGCCCATGTTTTATCAGCACATACTGCTGTCTTTGTGAATGTATTCGAGTATGTTTATCCTGAGAAAATACAGCCCTGTTTGTTTCTCCATAAGTAGTCTTTGTTACCCAGTCTTGACCTCTTGGCCTCTGATTAGGTGGCTAATTCCAAGGGTGAGATTCTTATCACTATGGTCGTGACAAATAACTGTGTGTATACCCACTGAACATTGTGTGAATTGTTTGTGGAGAATGGGGTCTCCCAGATGCGACCTGTAGTTTAGGCCTGATTTACACACTTGGTGGCACCCATGTTATCTCCTGGGTTGGTGAGACAGGCTTGTGGGCCAGTTGAAATAGTGTGAAGGTGCTAATTCTGTCAGCATCTCTACATGAAACCGGTAGGTGTGACCCCTATCATTTGCGTGACCGCCATGCTCTAATCAACTGAGCTATCCAGCCTGACACCCTGTCTGGAGAGGAGTTGCCTATTAGTGTAGACAACATTGAGCTACATAGACCAATGTATGTCTAGCATCCACATGACTGTTCATAAGTCCTAAGTACAGTGGTACCTCGGGTTAAGAAAAGTCCGGTTTAAGAACAATTTGGTTTACAAACTCTGCAAAACCAGAAATAGTGTCCCGGTTTGAGAACTTTACCTCGGTCTAAGAACAGAATCTGAACGGTGGAAGGGCACCGGCAGCGGGAGGCCTCATTAGGGAAAGCGTGCCTTGGTTTAAGAACGGTTTCGGTTTAAGAACAGACTTCCGGAATGGATTAAGTTCGTAAACCAAGGTACCACTGTATCCCTGGACTCTTTTCAGTGGGTCGTCTCACCAGTAGGAATTCTATATGCATATCTATCTTGTCAGAGTGCCATGCATTGGAAAGAGTTCATGGTTCTCGGTTGAGCCAAAGCATCTCAGAGGGAGAGAAGAAAGGTCCTTTGACATTGTGGACGCTGGCTTGGTACCCCTGTCAGGAGCAGCCTGGGCAGTGTCACAGAGCTGCCCTCCTGTCACTGCTGCTTACCTGGATAGGGTGGTAGCAAGATCTGGTGTTGCACGAGAAGACCGCTGGGAGTGGCAGCTTTTGGAAGACATCTTTGCTATTCTTTATCCCATCCGTTTTGTGTCTGGCAAAATATAAGCAAACAAACCACCACCAGCAGAAGGGCTCTGAAATATTCCACTGTCTGTGGAAGAACTTCCTGTCATCATAGCCTCCAGTCTAAACATGAAATGCTAACATTTATGATGTATAATGTCCCCGGCTACCACGCATGGCCGCAATTTGGGCACACCTGCCATTAACACTGGTGTGGCAGTTATTTTACTGGGGGTGACAGATTGTGAGGTAGGGAGAGTAATTCAGACTATTACCCAGGTGAAGGCATGAAAGCTCGGTGATATATGAAGACCACTTAAATTCATTGTATCTTGTACATCACATCTTTGATAGATTATAGCTGTGGCATTAAAATGGAAATGGTTTCTCTGAGGCCTGACAGGGGTTGGGGTGACCCGTGACCTCCCTCTGAGGAATGTGACTGACCGAATTATCAGTTAAGAGAAAAATCTACGGGGAATAGACTCACAGTGATGGAGAATACACCATGCGCATATATATATATATATATATATATATATATATATATATATATATATATAAACTTTGAGCTTGATTGAAAGCTGAAGCATTCAAAATGTCACTCTTTCTCCTCACGGTTCCTGGTCCGTCCCTCATCCCCTTCCCTCCCTCCCCAAACTGCCTCAAGCCTCCTCATCTCTGTGCTTTCATACCAGCAGGCCTCCCGATATTGATTGAAAAATTGTTATTAGAGATAGGAGGCCTCCTGCATGCTGCCTAGTGATTTAATCTGGAAAACATTTAATTTTATGAAGCGGTAAATGATCGTGGCACGCTCCCTCATGTTTGGGAGCAGCTGGCTCTTTAGCGGCTCACCCTTACGGGTCCCTTGTGTCCTCTTTGCAATCATGTGCTTCCTTCCCCTTTGCTTAACAAGTTATTTCAATTTCTAAAACGAATGCCGAACAAGAGAAAGACAACATGCAAATTGAGAGCCGGGGAGCGCCATTCACACATGAAAAAACACCCTTTGGAATTCCCTCAACTCTGCTCTCCCCTCCCTCCCCCTCCCCCTCTTTGCATCTGTCATGAAAGGGAGGGAGCGTGTGGGGTATTTTTCCCCCTTTTTAAAAGAAGAACCAGAGTCTATGTTCTCATCAAATTGTTTTTACCAATGACCTGACACCACCATCTATAATTAATTACATCATTTACATTAGACTATTGACTAAACAAATACATAAATCATAGGCAGAGTCAATAGATGCAGACATATTTAATCATGTTCTAAATAATGATTACTGCTCCCATAATGCAATAATTATTTTTAGCAGCTGACTTGAATTAATCTTCTGTCAAAGTGCCATCTGAGGAAAGAAAGCCGACAGAGAGGAAGATGGAGAAGGAAGCATCCGCGAAGGAGGGACTGTCTCAGTTGTCTCCCTTTTATTCTCCCGTCACCTCAGCTTCCCCCCACTCTCTGGGCCTCATTCTGCCAGGGTTGGATGCTTCCTAGACCATTCATTTGCATTCGGCTCTCAGCATTTGTGGTCAGAGTTGTAGTGACTGCACACCTGAAGGGGTGTATGCACGCACTGGCTTATTTTACCTGGCCTTCGTTAGGCCTTTGTGGTGGATCACTTTGAAACTCTTGGCTTGGCTTGGATCAGTTGCACTAAGACCACACAGTTATCCCCTGGGACACTGTGTTAAAAGCTGAACTGGCTTGAAGATGGGCTTGTTTCCTCCATATCAGCTTGCAAAGATGGAAGGGCATAGAAAATCCAATGAATCAGATTGCAGCTGTCAATTATGGGGGAAACTTACTATGGGCTCCTGATCTTTATCTGGCCCCACTCCCTACAAAACCTTATAAAACATTCGTATTCTGCATACATTAGAATATGCTGTTTGAAGTCTGTTTTATGTACAGCGGTACATTGGTTTTCGAACATCTCCGTTGACGAACATTTTGTTTTTCAAACGCTGTGAACCCGGAAGTAAATGCTTCGGTTTTCAAACACGAAGTTGAACATGCCATGGGTTTCCGTATTGAGCATTCCGTATTGCGGCTTCCATATTGGGGTTTTCGAACGCTTCAGAACTCTAACGGTCTTCCAGAATGGATTACATTTCAAAACTGAGGTACCACTGTTAATATATAAATACCCTCAATCAATCAATCATATTGTATTATTGTAGGTCACAGATACATCATACATTTAAAGCACCCTTACAGCGCCAGTGTGGTGTAGTGGTTAAGAGCGATAGACTCGTAATCTGGGGAACCAGGTTCGCGTCTCTGCTCCTCCACATGCAGCTGCTGGGTGACCTTGGGCTAGTTACACTTCTTTGAAGTCTCTCAGCCCCACTCACCTCACAGAGTGTTTGTTGTGGGGGAGGAAGGGAAAGGAGAATGTTAGCCACTTTGAGACTCCTTCGGTTAGTGATAAGGTAAAGGTAAAGGAACCCCTGACCATTAGGTCCAGTCGTGACCGACTCTGGGGTTGCAGCGCTCATCTTGGATTATTGGCCGAGGGAGCTGGCGTACAGCTTCCAGGTCATGTGGCCAGCATGACTAAGCCGCTTCTGGCGAATCAGAGCAGTGCACGGAAGCGCCGTTTACCTTCCCGCTGGAGCGGTACCTATTTATCTACTTGCACTTTGACGTGCTTTCGAACTGCTAGGTTGGCAGGAGCAGCTACCAAGCAACGGGAGCTCACCCAGTCGCAGGGATTTGAACCGCTGACCTGATCGGCAAGCCCTAGGCTCTGTGGTTTAACCCACAGCGCCACCCGCGTCCCAGGGTAGTGATAAAGCAGGATATCAAATCCAAACTCTTCTTCTCTCTAACAGTCATGGCTTACCCCCAAAGAATCCTGGGAACTATAGCTTATTAAGGGCGCTGACCTCACAGATCTACAATTCCCAACTATAGTTCCCAGAATTCTTTATGACTGTTAAAGGGGTACAAGAGTGCTTCAAACGTGTGGTGTGGATAGGCTCAAAGCTTTTTAAAAGCATAATTTGAATTAGAAGATTATGTCCTAGAATATATATTGAACAGCAGGCCAGACATTTCATTAATAAATACAATCAGGCAAAACCACTTTGCTTTGCTTAGTTAGTTAGTTTGTTTGTTTTAAATAGACTTTATTTTGCTTAATTTGTAATCTCCCCTCCCCTTTATACTTTGCTCAAAATCTGCAAAGTGTATGGATAGTGGCAATATTTCCATGATCCCTGCAGACCTGCAAGTCATGACTTGGCATATCTTCTGACAAGGAGTGGTGTGTGGCAAAAAATAAATGTAAAGTTAGGATGCTACTTAATTACAGAGATCTTAGTCAATTATGCTATGGTTTTTTTTAATCAATTAAATCCACACAAATTTGCATACAAAAGCAAATGTCTGGACAAAAAAAGCATTAATTATTGTTATATTGCTCATGCACTGCCATCACAGGCGCCATCTTAGAAGAGGCATCGTGCAAATGCCGCTGTGTAGAACTTTGGAACTATGCCCCTTCATTGATGGCATAGGTGGGGCAGTATGTGACAGCTATTATGAGCCCCTTTCAGCCCAGTCATATGACCTAGCAAACTTGATGGAACTTAGCCAGCAAAAACGGTAATCAGGGTAGTGTAAATCAGATTCCTACAAATCCTCCCCCAATGGTGTTTGGAAGAAGGGCAACTTGCCTTGTGTAAGTATTGTCTACTTTCCATAGTTAAGATTGCTCTGTTGGTGGACCTGACAAGTTACTCTGCCTGTCTCTCTCTTTCTCTCAGTCCTCTCCTCACCCCAACACATGGGTGAGAATACTGATTTACAAATGTTGTTACTATGCATGTACAGTATATGGATGGAATAAAATTTCACATCGTTGGGGGGAAAATTATTACTGTACATTTAGAATGCTCTTGTCACAGGTTACCCTGTTCTCAGAGTGGCCAACCACATGCCTATGGGAGCCCCGCAAGAAAGATTTATCTGCTACTGTGGCTTCCAGCAACTAGCACTCAGATGCATATTGTCTCTGACAGTGCAAGCAGAATGCAGCCTTCAGGCCTAGTAGCCATCAATAGCCTGGTCTTCCATGAATTGATCTAATCCTCTTCTAAAGCCATCTAAGCTACTGGCCATCACTGTGACTGTCTATTGTGAGAGGCTATCCTAACTTTAATTATGAAGATCTGCTTTTATTTTGTCCACCGTTCAGCTTCATTGGATGTCCCCAAGTTCTAGGATTATGAGAAAGGGAGAAAAACTTGCATGATTAATGAATTAATCAGTTAGTTGTATTGATTAATGCTTTCAACCCTAAATATGTACATGATTTAATTTACTATATTAGTGATTACAAGACAGTTGCTTTTTGAGAGAGAGAGAGAGAGATTTCTATCTATATATATATAAATGTTCCCATTGCGTGCACGGCGGACACCACCGTGCTCCATAACCGCTGGACCAAATCGCATCAAATTTAGGACACAGTGTACCATGACCATCAAGGAAGGATCTGGCATAATAAAAATTCAAACAAACCACACCTATCATGCCTAAAATATAGAATAAAGGCAAAAAAATGGCGCACACATTACATGTCACCAACAACAGAACTGAAAACTCCAACAGCATCCAATAGAAAGGCAGATTGCCCATCAATGTCATCAGACCTGGCCAGAGCAAAAATGCCCCATCTGCCATTTTATAACTGCCGTCTGCAAGCACCCGAGGCAGCGACAAGGCAGCGACTTTCTGCTGCCGCCTCAAACACCTCTCCGATATTTCTGCCCACCCACCGCCCAACTCCCAAGGCCACAAATAACCTCTACCTCGCCAGGGCCCACCAGGCCCGCGTCTCCCTGGATCTGGCCCAACTGGGCCTCGCTGAGGGAGCCCAGGCCGAGCCCCGTGGGCTGCCATGAGCGGTAGCCTCGGAGGCCATGGGGGAGACGGGAAGTGGGGAGAGACCCTACAGGAAAGGCGTGGAGGGCCCTGGCGAGGTGGAGGGACAGGGAAGAATGGAAACGGAAGCCGAAGGAAAGGAGAGCAGACGGAACAGTAAAAAAGGTTCCAAGTGCCCTCACAAAAAATGGCCGCCGCAGCTTTGCATACAGTACAAAGCGTCCCGAGTGCTCTCATCCGCGGGGTGGGCAGGGTGGGGTGGGGCAATAGAGCTGCTACTACACGGGCAAACCTCAAGAGGCAGGAGAGAAGCCGGGCTTTGAGGCCAGGCGGCGTTGCGAGGCCAGGTTGCTATGGTAACGCGGGGCAAAAATGGAGGCCGCCAACCCCCAAAGAAGCTGTCTGCGCGTCCCTCAGACAGCGTCAGAGGCCTCCTTCCTCGGCATTTTCTGCCACAGGCTGTGGGAGGGCACCTGAGCGCGTGCAGAGTGCACACGACGCCGGTGGGGGTAGATGGGGGTTTATTTTGGCTGAGGCTGCTACTGATGGTAATAAGCATAAAATGAGCCACAGCAACGTGTGGCCGGGCCCGCTAGTATTATATAATAATTGTGCAATCCTATTGTGTGCTCACTGGAAGGACAGATCCTGAAGCTAAGGCTCCAATACTTTGGCCACTTCATGAGAAGAGAAGGCTCCCTGGAAAAGACCCTGATGTTGGGAAAGATGGAGGGCACAAGGAGAAGGGGATGACAGAGGACGAGATGGTTGGACAGTGTTCTCGAAGCTACCAACATGAGTTTGACCAAACTGCGGGAGGCAGTGGAAGACAGGAGTGCCTGGCGTGGTCTGGTCCATGGGGTCATGAAGAGTCAGACACGACTAAACAACAACAACAACAATAATTCCAAAGTAAGTACCTGTAAATTAAGTGAGGATTATTCTCAGGCAAGTGAGTATAAGATTTTGGGCTAAGAATTCAACGCCTTCCCTGCCACATCCTCAGATGCTTTTCAGTGGTAGTCAACAGCGGCATTTTTAAAGGTGAATCAAGCTCAGCTCCCATTTACAAGTGACTGCCTATCTGTTTATGTTACCTTGAATGTAATGCCCTGACCCACAGATCCATAAAATGTGTTGATTTCATAGATCTATAGGTAAATGTATAGTTCCAGCAGGCTTGGCTCTCGCCTCAGTTGGGCAGGGATGCTGGAAGGTTGGGTGTACACTGTTGGCACCGTTTTAAGGGTCACCCAAAAAATGCAACCCAAATGGGCCTTTTCAGTAGTGGCACCTCAGATGTGTGGAATGCCTGTCCCAGGGAAGTCCACCTGGCACCTACCTTAATATTTCCTTGCACCAGTCAAATACACCTTTCTGTTCCCAAGCCTTTAAAATGACGTTATGGTTTTACACCATATTAGCTCTGTGGATTTGTTTCCTCTGCCTTCTGTTTTTAAAGTGATTTCTTGCTGAAAAGTTTCTCCCGCAACCCCTGTCTTTTAAAGTGATTGGTGATTTTTATAATGGTGTCGTGCTGCTCACATTTTGTGGTTTCATAGTAATGCAGTGATCTCTGCTGTGAGATTCAGGGTGTTATAAGCATAGCCCAACTTTTGTTAGTGAATTGTTGGGGAGCATTTGATTTCCCCCCCACCATGTAATATGGGGATAATTATTTCTTGAAAGGTTTCTATAAGGACTGCAACATGATCATCTGTGAGAAGCGCATTCAGTGCGCGAAAGCGCTGCATAAATGCTAAGCTTTGTTATTCAAATGATCAGGCAGAAGTCCAGAAAGCTTGCAGTATGCACATCAACAACTCTTCCAAGCAAGGAAGAGTTTCCTGAAATGAAATTAAATATTAACACCCTCTGCCTTAAGCGTTGTGCCGCAAGCGCAATTCGTGTGCGCTGTTAATGAACCGCAATTTATTTACACCTCAAACAAAGAAGGTCCTTGCTGCCTGAAACTAGTTAAATTGCCCTCTTCCTGGTGAAATTTATTGCCATTTAAACATGCCAAAAGGCCATTCTGCCGGTCATTACAATAATCTATCATTTCTGCAACTGCTGGTATCCTGCTCTGTGGTCAAATTCAATCTGAGAAGGGTCAACAGAATTTTTTTCCACCAAACGCTTCCCCTCTTGACTGCCATCAATTTACTTTTGTCAACAAAAAGGGCATTACCACCGAATGAAATAGAAGATCTCCCTTAATACCTCTGGCAAACAACAGGAGCTCCTCTGATGAACAGCACCTCTCTTGCTGGCATGCGCCTGCCTTTCTTGCGCCATACTGCACATGCAAGGGGCCATGAGTGTATCAGAAAGGGGAGCCATGAATTTGGCACCACGTCTGTCTCCGCACATCCTGGCAAATGAAAGCCATACATAATTGCAACCGCCGCGATTAATAACCCAGAGCTCCCATTCATCAGCAAAGATGCCGTTTTGTGTGGGGATACATTTTTCTTTAGGAGTTTATGATGACCTTCTTTTTAATAATAATAATAATAATAATAATAATAATAATAATAATAAATGACTTAGACATCTTTTCTACCCTTCCCTCTGCTTCCCCCCTACCATGTTTTGCTCCCCCCCCCTTGAACACACTTATGTTCCTGCATGTGATCAGTAGCGGGTCATGTACATTGAGTTATGATGCACTATCAAGGCAGGTAGAAACAGTAGCCCCAAGATATCTTCTTAGAGATATCTTGTATATCTTAACTGTATTTGTGAGGCAAAACTATACCATACAGCTTCCTCAGAAGTTGGCCCCAGGTTACCAAAAAAAAAAAAGAGTAATAATTTATTCTGAGGAAATAGAAGCTGTTGAGGTGAGATGGGGAGGTGTTAAAAACTTAACATTAAATATATAGTCTAAGTGAACCACAGCTGAGTCCTTAGTATTTCCCATGTGGTTATTTTGTAAAATCGTTTGAAATGACCGTGTGATTGTACTGAAATTGAGTGAGGTGGGGGAAGAGAGAAGGAAAGGAAGGAAAGAAATCTCTTCCCTTTTATAAATGAGAAGATTGGTGTGCTTTACAGGCATGCAGCAATGAGGTTTTATTTATTGTGTGGATGGTAGGACTTCGAACTAGCCAAACATAGCCTTCAGGCAGCAAATAACAGCCACAATAAGAAAGCATAGGAAAATGATACACAGTAAGCCTACAACGTACATGCGGGCTACGTTCTGGGCATCACGCCTAAAGGTATAAATGCATATACTCAAAACTCATTGAGTTCAATGGTGGGTGGGATTGCCAAAGTCATTTCCCCAGAACCCCACCCCTTTTCTGCCCCCCTTTTAATTTTTTTTATTTGCCATGTGTGTAAAGCTGAATGTGCACAAGTTAAATATGCACAAGTTGGGGGCTTGCTGTATAGACACTAGTAGGTAGCAAAAATCTCTTCATCAGGAGGCCTCTATCAGTTAAAACCCTTCACACACCCCAATGCCCATAAAACAGGTCAGCCTTGCAGGTGGAAACTATATTGGTTTGGAAGGCCTTTCTGGGAGAGTTCCACAAGGAGGGTGCCACCAGATATAAGGTCCTGCTCCTAGTCAGCAATATGGCTTCTCATAATGACAAGGGTTAGTGTGGTATCCCCTCAGATGGTGTTAGTGGGATAGGGGAGCTCATTTGGGCGGTGTTTCTTAAATTCAGCTAGTGCAGAAAACAGACCACAAAATCAGGAAAGCAACATTGGCAGACAAAAAAGAGAGATCCAGGATCCAGGCCATTTGGACATAGAGATATTTCACTATAGACCATGAAAAGAACAAAAAGATTAACTGAAGCTTTCTCCACATCGCGCACACACACTCAGAAGGAAGTTCTGCTGAGTATGTTCTCTGCCAAGCAAACTTAATTTTTGTGAGTGACTCTCTGCTAAAGGCTAGGCTGTTGGTGTTTTTTGTGTGTGGGTTTTTAAAGGATTTTTAAATGAAAAAAAGAAAAACCCAATGCATGTTGCATACAAGCTTTAAAATGTTAACTCTGTGTTCCAGAAAAGCAACTGGTGTATCCAACAGAGAAGGTGCTAGTAATTTTGACAAAGAACCCTTCTGCTGGAAACCAACTTAAAACAAGAGGACATTTATAAAAGTTATGCACTTTGCCAACAGTTTCTGTTGGAGCTGCCACCATTGTCTGCGAAACGGCAACGGAGGCATAAAGCAAGTACAGATTTTAGGAAGGTGCAATCATTGGGTGATGCCTGGTTTTGAAACTGGGAAGCAGAGCTTCTGAGGTTGAAGCTATATGTTAAGGTGGCAGAGCTGTTTGTCTAAAAACATGGGCCTTGTTCCATAATGTACAAAGAAGTGAAAATGAGGGCAGGTTTTAATTTTTAGATCAAGAGAGGTGTGTGGGTAAAGGAAGCTGAACCCTCTCCATACTTTCCACTTACCTACTTTTAGCATAGGAGCTGGGGAACCTGTGGCCTTCCAGACCTTGATGGACTCCAACTCCCATCATCCCTCACCTTTGTCTCTCATGGCTGGAGTCAATAGGAGTTGGAGTCCAACAATGGAGATCCACAGGTTACCCAACCTTGGTTTGAATGAATGAGTTTGCCACCATCATATGTAGACAGAGAGCTGGGTTGTTGTGAGAAACCACGGTCCTAATCCAGCGATAAGAACCTGTGACTCTCCAGATGTCAGCTACAACCCCCCTGCAGAAGATCTTGGTTCAAAACAGCAACATTCCCACTTTAAGTCACACAGAATCAGGGCTAGATCTTTTCTGGTTGCCACTTCTGAACACTTTAGAGAGAGACCTGGCTAGTTATATGGATGCATGCCCATCTCACCCGTGCATGTGTCTTTTGCAAAGCAGTTTCTATACCCAAATGCCAAACATCAACTGGAATGCTGCTCACAGTGACCTGTGAATGGGCCCAAGACAGACAGCAAAGGACGAGTTGCTAAAATACTTTTGGTGTTCCATGCTCATGGTCTGTTGCACCTCAGGGTTCAAATAGTATTTGGCATCAGTTGCAAAGTGGAGCATTTGTTTTTAGGCTGTTTGCAAACTTGGTCAGGATGCAGGCAGACAAGAATGCAAATTGGGTGGGTGGGTGAGGGAGAGCTAAGCAGGAAAACGCCCTCTCCATTGATAGATTCCTCTGCCCTTGTTTAAAAAATACTGTGAATGGAAGTGGTGGCAAGGGAGTCAAACCAATTTCCCCAGCAATGTTTCTAAAATGGGGGTCCCCAGCTGTTGTTGGACTACAACTCCCATAATCCATGATCACCGATCCAAGAACGGCTGGGGACCCAAGTTTGAGACACCCTTTCCCCTCTCACCACTCTCTCCTAAATCAAAGGGCTCATAGATTGGGAGAAAGCAAGTCCAGAGTAGCATACAGAGTAGCAACACAAAGAGATGTTGCAAGCAGTTTCTCTTGAGGTGGACAATTTGGGCTTACAGGAACCTTCCTTCCTTCCTTCCTTCCTTCCTTCCTTCCTTCCTTCCTTCCTTCCTTCCTTCCTCCCTCCCTCCCTCCCTCCCTCCCTCCCTTCCTGTATGCCAGCACTTCTCTCACAACATACTTGTGACCCAGCAGAGAGTTCAGAAATTACTGCAGAGCCAAAGACAGGGAGAGCCAACTGATCCTAGTTTAGTCCCCAACCTCTTCCCTGATGTGGTTTACAAAGGCAACACTGGGATGAGAAGGAAGGTGACAACCAGTGCCACTCCATGGGCTGGTTGAAAGCAAGAAGGGTCCCAATGTCTACTTGGTGGAGGCTGGTCCACCAAGGTGGGTGGCTGAGGTTGGCAAGGCAGTGCACCCTTCACCCCAATGGACCAGCCTCCACCAAGTAGACATTGGGACCCTGTTTCCTAATGATGCTGTCGGAAACGTGATAGTGCCTGAATTTTCGAAAGAATGATTTCCGTTTGTGTATGTGTGTGGAATAACTGGTTTTAGTTGAGCCGAGGGCAGATGGGCCATCGCTAATAAATTCTGCCCTTGCGCTCTGTCAATGGGATTGACTTTCTAAAGCCAATGTTTGCATAGTCTATTTTGCCACCTCAGTGCAAAGCATTATTCATTAACTGGATATGATGTGATATCCTTCTTTACTGCCTCTCCACTTCTGGTTGAGTGGCACTGCTGTACTCGGCTCAACAGTTGCTGCAATTTCACTCCACAGATGGCCAAGCTCTTCAGAACTTTTCCAACATAGATCATCAGAGCATTCAACTGTAATAGGAACTGTCATTTGGTGCTTGCTTAGAATAAGTCTATGATGTTTAGCTGACTAATTGCCCAGATTACTCAATCAAAAACCTTATGATCCGTTAAACAGGTGCCCCTGGTTAACTAAGCAGTGTTTTCTTTTTTAAAAAATAATAAAAATAAACTATTTTAAATATAGATATTTGCAAAATCACAGGTGGGAGCTAGTTGTTCAACAGGTGAATTGAGTTTCTGCTTTGATGGTATACACAATTTCACATTATTTGGTTGTATCTAGCTAAGTTATATTCAGAATAGATCCATTAAAAATTAATTGACCAAAGTTAATCATGTCCATTCATTTCAGTGGGTTTATTCTGAGTAGGATCATCTTTGGATACCACCCATATACTGCTCTAATAGATAAAGTTTGCTGGGCAATTCAGAAATATTTAAATAACAAAACAACATAGTCAATAAAGACTATAGAATCCACTATAACAATCCCCAATAAGATGAGAAGGATTAAACTAGCTTTTCTCCAGTTTAAAGCAGTTCTAAGCACTTTATGAAATAAGAAAAATATAATAATTATTTCACCTGCCTCCTATACTAGCTTTATGATTTCAATTTCCCTTTTCTTGCTCTTAACTATGTGGATTAGGTCCAAGCTATCTGAAAGACCACAGTCCCTCATATGAACCTGCCCAGGTTTTGAAATCTTCAGGAGAGGCCTGGTGGGGGTGCGGGAGAGGGCCTTCTTGGTGGTGGCTCCCAGACTCCCTCTCTAGAGAAGCTAAGCTGGCTCCCTCCTTGTTGTCCTTCCCCCAGCAGGTGAAGACTTTTTTGTTCCAACAGGCTTTGGGGAATTGACAGCTTTTCATGAAAGGTCTGGTGCCATGCTATTTTTATTGTAATTATTGGTATGTTTTAAACAGATTTTATATATGTATATAGTTGTAATTCTATCAAAAAAAATATTATTCCTTTTTCTGTGCTTTTATTGGTTCTTGTTTTTATCTGTAAGCTGCCTTGTGTCCTGTCAGGGCAAACAAACAAACAAACAAACAAACAAACAAACAGCAAGTCACCCATTTCATTTGAAGCTGTTTCGGGTCCAGAAATAATGGCAAATAAATGTAACAAACAAATATAGAAAAGCTATAAAACTGTTGAAAGCAACAAATCGAAATGAAATATATGTTTCCAGTGAAATGCAACAGTTCTGAAAATGCTGGGGCATGTATTTTTTTAAAGGGAATGTTTGAACAAGTCCCTTAAGAAAACGATTTCCAAAAGTGTTTATTTAATAACTCGGTAATCTTCCAAAGGTATGTGAACAGAAAAGCTCTGAGAAAAGAACAGTGGTGAATGGAGTCAATTCTCCACAGGCAAGGATTCCCCCCCCCCCAAGAACAGGGCATACTTGACTAAAACTCTAGATGTACAAATTGGTGTTGGTGGTGGGTTACTCCACAAATGCTTGTGAGGTAATTCAGAGTGTTTTACTTGCTGTTCGTTGCCTTTGACTGTCAGCAGATCGCCCGTGTTCCTTTTTAAAGCAGTTTGCTTCAGACTGTGCAGGATTTTGATAAGGTCACACTTGCCTTGTTGAATAATTTCCTGAGATCCCAGAGAATCAATGCATAAGAGAGACACTTTGTGTAGCGCTCCATAAAGCTATGCTGAAGGTTTGTCCGTTTCGTTTTTCCAAGTGAAAGTAGTGCTATCAGGAGGCTGAAAGACATCCAATTCAGAGGGCCAGCCTTAGTTTAGAGGGTGGAAAGGGGGCAGTGGGGCTGGTCCACCAGGCTGAACAGGGCACTGCCTCCCAAACTTAGTCTGCCCTCAGCAAGGCCCCCCACCCACTTGTCTTCTTACTTACAATCCTTTGGGGGGGGCAGTAGGCACATTAGGAATTTTGAGAAAGTGCCGTGGGCACCAGTCACAAAATGGCTGTCAAAAAGTGTGGCATAGCACAAAATGGCTGCCCGGGATGTGTGTGGCATAACAAAAACATGACACTTGTGTGGTCTAAAAGAGCAGGGGGGTGGGGGGTGGGAGAGAGAAACAAAAAATGATTTTGCCACCCCATAATTTCTCCCTCCCTAATTGTGGATTTTTGAGGGAACGTTTACTGAAACCTTTTACACATGCCATAGGGAGTATTGGAGGGTGCTGGGTTGGTGACTCCTGCAGTATAAATGCTAAGTGTTATTAAAATTATGCCGATTTTGCACATGCAACATTTGTTTTTATTGTTATTCATTTGTAAGGCATGGTGGAAATTAGCCAATCAACAACAGGAGCTATGGCACGGGAGACGTTTGAGTGTAAAGGTAAAGGTAAAAGGTAAAGGACCCCTGGACGGCTAAGTCCAGTCAAAGGTGACTATGGGGTTGTGGTGCTCATCTCACTTTCAGGCCGAGGGAGCCAGCGTTTGTCCACAAACAGCTTTCCGGGTCATGTGGCGAGCATGACTAAACCACTTGTGGTGCGATGGAATACTGTGATAGAAACCAGAGTGCATGGAAACGCCGTTTACCTACCACAGCGGTACCTATTTATCTACTTGCACTGGTGTGCTTTTGAACTTCTAGGTTGGCAGGAGCTGGGGCAGAGCAACAGGAGCTCACCCTGTTGTGGGGATTCGAACCACCAACCTTCCGATTGGCAAGCCCAAGAGGCTCAGTGGTTTAGACCACAGCACCACCTGCCACATGGAATTATTCAGTACAGCTTCTGCATGTTGACCCTTCGTCAAAGTCCTTCCACTAGCCTTCTGGGACCAGCTGCCACTCAACACATCCCAAACAGCAGCACCAGCCAGCCACCATTGAAATGAGCAGGAGAAAGGGAGGGACAGAGAAGCCTTGCTATTGACTTGCTGAGGCTGGGTGTACTTTTATCGCTTCTGTTGCTAGTACCTGATGAGGATGTAGGAGGGCACCATTTTTGCATTCTTAGCCACAAGCAGCACTGTTTCCTTTCTGTTGCAATTCGTTTCCCACAAAAAATACTTGCTATTTGTCTTGCTGTCCGCTGTGGTGAAATTGCACAGTGAATTATGTAAATCATGTTGGCGTTGTGTTAATCCAACCCATTCATTGCAATACAAAGGAAATACAAGGCAAATGAGGTGGGGGATGTAAACAGGTATGTATATCATTTGCAGAGTCAAAGCAACAACAGTAGTGAATTCTTACTATGCTCACTGGGTTGACTCGTTTTCTGGATGAATAGCTGAACACTGGCAGTTTCTGCACTTGTGTGCATTTTTGTCGCCTTCCACTTTACTAACTGGGGGTCAGGGGGAGGTTATACAGGCAAGAAAAGTGGGGTACAAATGCAGGAAAGAAAATGAGCCTACAAATAAATGAAAAGTAAAACCAGTCTGCAGCCTCTATGAGTTTGCACTGCATCTCGTTTGATGGAAGGCCAACTCTCTTTGCACTTCCGTTTCATTGTAGAGCGGTTGCAGAAGTCTGGAGCAAGCCACTTTTACCTGAAACAATGTGAGTGATTAAAGAAGGATCTTTTGTGTCTGTACGTGTGCATAAAATCGCAATTTCCCTGCATCCTAATTTACGCAGGCTTGGGGCCTTCTGCGGAGCTTCCAGCGATGCGTCGCAAGGAAAGGGAGCAGGACGGGAACGCATTACAGCTGGCATGTTATTCTATTAGTCATGTAGCTTTGTGGTGGATTCTACTTGAGAATCCATCAGAAGCGGAAGATTAAAAAGAATTAAAATTAAGAAAGAATGCAGTAGAAGCTGTCCGTGTGTGGAATTTGGATCAAGCCACTTACCTTCCCTATTTGCTCTATTCCCTTTCTGTAGATTTTACAAAGGCAATTTTAAGAGACTGCATTTGGGCCATGGAGAGACACTCTTTTAATAAGCAGCTGTAGGTGCTCTTGACACTCTCTGCTGTCCAGATTCTCCTCCTGAGCAAAGCAACAAGCGACCCTTGATGGCAAACCATGTTTATCACTTGGAGATGCAATAAAAATAACAAATGCCAGGAGTAAACCTAATTCACTGTGCTACTTAGTATTTGAAATACATAAATATGTCAAGCAAAAGACCTCTAATAGACCCTTTTATCCTGGTAATAGTGTACATATAATTTTCCTCTCATTAGTACAAAAACTGCCTTGGGAACCATTGGCCCATCCTTCATCCATTTAATCTGCATTAGTTTACTTTTTGCCTTGTGTTTAATCTGCTTCCCTTCAAGGTATTTTGAATAAATCAATAGGAATACATGATTGTTTAATGATTTTTTTAGAAGAGCTCCCTTCGACCAAGGCTGCATGATTTAGAATGACTAATTCCACTTTTTACAATTGATCCTGCCGAACCGTGGGACCATCCATTCCAGGTACGTTAAGGAGGAAAGGAAGCTGGAGTGAGTTGATTAATAATCCGTGAGACCTTAAAGGGACCAGCCAGGATATTTAAAGGACATACCACAATGGATGTCTTTCAGCAATTCGCTGTGACAATTCAACTCCAGGTAAACCACACAGGACCAGTTTTGACTCTGCACGGATCTTCGGGATACAAATCTCAGCAGATCTCCCCAGTGGTGGGGTACTGTAGGTGGTGCTTTTCACATACAGATAACAACTCATCTCCCCCATCCCTGGTGCTGTTTTCCATGCTTCCCTTCTGACGATGTGCTCAGTGGTGGCTGCTGTCCATTGAGACTGGACAGTGCATTAGCTGCAAGGTAAGTTAAGGTGCAGTAGGAATGCAGGTGGCGCTGTGGTTTAAAACACTGTGTTGCTTGGACTTGCCAATTGGAAGGTCGGGGGTTCGAGGCCCCGCGACGGGGTGAGCTCCTGTTGTTCAGTCCCAGCTCCTGCCAACCTAGCAGTTCGAAAGTGCAAGTAGATAAATAGGGACCACTCCGGCGGGAAGGTAAACGGCGTTTCTGTGTGGTGCTCTGGCTTTGCCAGAAGCAGCTTAGTCATGACCTGGAAAAACTGTCTGCGGAAGTGGATAAACGCCGGCTCCCTCGGCCCGTAAAGCGAGATGAGAGCCGCAACCACAGAGTCGTTCACGATTGGACTTAACTGTCAGGGGTACCTTTACCTTTACCTTTAAGTGAAGGTGCAAGGATTGGTGAGAGTCAACTGATATCCACAGGACTAGTCTAATACATTTTTGTTGGTCACAGCAGATGGGGGGAGACAGCCTGGGTTCCTCACCAGCCAGCCACTTGGCCCTCCTCCTCTCTAGCCTCCTCTTCTGCCTCTGGTTCTGGACTTCTCCCTTCCAAAGACTCTTCCTGCTCACTAAACCCTGTTACCTCTTCAGCTTCCGACATCACCCATCCCATTCTGCTCCCTCTTCTCCCTCTGACCACTCATTGATGTCCCACCACCAATCCCCTGGCTCTGAGCCTTCTTCCCTTGGGGGTTCCCCAGCTGGTGCCTCCCAACACTCCTCTGCATGCAGCCAGTCCATGACAAAGTGCTATTCTCCCCATTCTTTGGTGAAGAGCTATCCTGTCCCCCTTTCAGTATTTAAGGGAAAGTAAAGGGACCCCTGACCATTAGGTCCAGTTGTGTCCGACTCTGGGGTTGCGGCGCTCATCTCACTTTATTGGCCGAGAGCCGGCGTACAGCTTCCAGGTCATGTGGCCAGCATGACAAAGCCGCTTCTGGCGAACCAGAGCAGCGCATGGAAATGCCGTTTACCTTCCCGCCAGAGCGGTTCCTATTTATCTACTTGCACTTTGATGTGCTTTCGAACTGCTAGGTGGGCAGGAGCTGGGACCGAGCAACGGGAGCTCACCCCGTAGCAGGGATTCGAACTGCCGACCTTCTGATCAGCAAGCCCTAGGCTCTGTGGTTTAACCCACAGCGCCACCTGGGTCCCTCTTTCAGTATTTAGATGCCCCCAATTACCCCCTCTGTGCACACCCATGAAAGCCAACCAGGTGGGCAAATGGCAACAGGATTGTAGCATCAATCCTGTTTGTACCTGAAGCCAGCTAGTTGGTACAGCCTAAGCCTGGGCACGTAATACCTGTACATGCACTGCCACTACTCCTCAGCCATAGCACCTACTGCTTGAGGCGGTTGCTTCCTTCTGCCTAATGGTTGGGCCGGCCCCAATTGTGCAGAGGTGTAGTGGGAGAGAGGCAGTCCGCCAGGATGCTTCAAAGTAAAGAATCCCCAATCTTGGGACAGCCAGCGTTTGTCAAGGGTATACAGAGTTCTGAAGTGGGCTGTTCTTCATTATTTCTTCCCACTGTTTATAGGCATTCAGAACAGAAACCTTTGAGTATCTAATTATCTGACTGTGGTGCCCTGACAACTTTGATGGAATGATATAAGCAGTGCGGTGACAAACTATGTGGAAGAAATGGAGCTAATTCTTGACAGCGTCCCCACCCACCACGGCTTGCTTAGGACATCATGTTATTAGGCAGGATTGGGCTTTGACCTTGAGAATCTTGCTGTCCCATCTTAAACAAGGTCTCCATAACTTCTCGGGGGTGAGTGGGTGGGGGAACCAGCCTTTGAGTATGTCCAGAAACCAGGGCAGCCCAGAAATCCAATTAAGCAGCTTATTTAAGTGGGGTATAAAAAGAAAGAGGGCGAGGGAGAGAGAAACAGTGAGTATGTAGACTCAAAATGGAAATAAGACACTATACCAGAATGTTGGTCTAACTGTTCCTACACTAGGCAAAACTGACATAGCGAAATGTACTCTTAAAGGTCACCTCTAGCATCAGCTGTGGAGTAAGGGATAGGGATAAATTCGATTCAGTTTGTATTTAAAGGGAAATCTATCTAATTTTCACTTTTCGAAACAATATGCGGACCGAAACACGGCAATTCTTCTAAAATAGAACTCATCTGAATTTTGCAGTGCATGTGACTAGTCATAGACTCATAGAATTGTAGATTTGGAATGGAACCAAGGATCAGTCCAACCAACTGCGATGCAGGAAAATTCATCTGCCCTGTACAGAGATCCAGGAACAAGCATGATGCTCAAGCATTGTGCTTCACAAAAACTTTCCTCCAGAAAACGAAGCCTGTTACAGAGTAGCTTCCGGTGCAGTAGAGGCAGTAATTGTGCAACAGAATTAGTAGAGCCATGACTGCAACTCTTTGCCCAGATGGGAGTGGGGGAGAAATCTGTTTCATTCACATTGTAATGGAAACTTGAGTTCCCATAAATCTCTTTGAAATTTGCACATCTCCAAATTTTGCAGTGTTGTTCTCCAACCGAGGAACACATACAAAAGTGTTGCTGGAAATAATGAACCAAAAAAAATGCATTCTGTTGAGGGGGAAATGCTTGCAAAAATGTCTATACTAAGCAAAAGCTGTGCATGAGAAAATTTATATATTATTAGAAAATGTGTACAAACCTTCATGTGGACCTTTTGCTTGTAAGTGTGGGGGAAATGACAACGGGAAGAACTTAACTTAACATTGAGAAAATGAAAAATAGAGAGAAACTAGGATAGGCAGATTCATCCATTCCTAGCCTTACAAGTAAGCCTTATTGAACTCAATGGGACTTACTTCTGAAGAAGCATTTATAGGTTTGCACAGTTCACCTTGCCCCGATATCTGCTGTAGTCAACTGGAATTTTATTCTGTTGAATCCGTTATGCCTCAGATCAGCCTCTGCATAAATGACACATGGTATTCATAATATTAAATGGCCCTTATTTCAATGTCACTGAGCAAGATGCTGTAGAAGCACACAGTGGCAAACATGCCACTGTCATATCAGCACTCAGAGCTGACATTGCTGCAGCACTAAAGGAAAAAATATTGGCAGTTAGCTCCCATAAATCAGAAATGCTCCCTAGTCAAAACGCTAAAAATGTCGAAGAGGCAGGCGGTGTAAAGCTTCTCGTGAAAACGCCAAATGACTGAAGACATCACAGCTAAGAGTCAGAGTAATCTATGACTTTCCCCAAACTTGGGTCTCCACTGTTTTTGGCCTACAACTCCCATTGTCCCAAGCAAGCAAAACCAGTGGTCAGGAATGATGGGAATTGTAGGCCCAAAATAGTTGGAGACCCAAGTTTGGAAAACCCTGCTCTAGAGCAAAAGTGGAGAACCTTCTTTGCAGCTGACTGCAGTGTGGCTCCAGTGGCTGGCTCCTTCTCCGCCTCCTCCTGCTGTGGAGGGGAAGGAGGGTTGAAGCAGCCTCCCGCCGGTGGTGCCGCCAGGAGGAGGCGGAGGAAGAGCCACCTGTCATTGAAGCTGCGTGGCAGCTATGGTCGGCTCTGCTCCTCCCAACATCTTGGCTTGTGAGAGCCATGAGGTTGAGCTGGAGCAACCAGCTCAAACCTCTTCATATGCTAAGCTTTTCAGGTAGACAAAGGCTTCATTACCTAGTTCCTCCCAAGGTGAGGAGAAGTGGACATAGCTAAGCCTGGCAGGACATCTTACTACTCCATGGTATTAACTAGACTTAAGGATGTCGTTTATATGAGGCTGATTATCCCACAGAAGGGAAGGCAGCTCTTGGGCTTAAAACATACCACTGCCTTAGGGCCTACTTTGTAGGGGAGTGGTGTGGGGGGGGATGACGAGCTTCTCAGATATATATATCATAGAATCATAGAGTTGGAAGAGACCACAAGGGCCATCCAGTCCAACCCCCTGCCAAGCAGGAAACACCATCAAAGCATTCCTGACAGGTGGCTGTCAAGCCTCTGCTTAAAGACCTCCAAAGAAGGAGACTCCACCACACTCCTTGGCAGCAAATTCCACTGTCGAACAGCTCTTACTGTCAGGAAGTTCTTTCTAATGTTTAGGTGGAATCTTCTTTCTTGTAGTTTGAATCCATTGCTCCGTGTCCTCTTCTCAGGAGCAGCAGAAAACAACTTTTCTCCCTCCTCTATATGACATCCTTTTATATATTTGAACATGGCTATCATATCACCCCTTAACCTTCTCTTCTCCAGGCTAAACATACCCAGCTCCCTAAGCCGTTCCTCATAAGGCATCGTTTCCAGGCCTTTGACCATTTTGGTTGCCCTTCTCTGGACACATTCCAGCTTGTCAGTATCCTTCTTGAACTGTGGTGCCCAGAACTGGACACAGTATTCCAGGTGAGGTCTACTATTACTTCCCTTGATCTAGATGTTATACTCCTATATATATATCAGTGGATGATGAGTTTGACAAAGTAAGACCAAAAAGGAGGGAGGGAGGGATGGAGAGAGAGAGAGAGAGAGAGAGAGAGAGAGAGAGAGAGAGAGAAAGAAAGGAGGAGAGGCCCTGACATAAAGTGTTTTAGCTGTCACATTTCTTAGTTAAAAATTAGAAAACCTGCCAAAAACACAATCAAGGTAACAGATCAAGTTTTTGCTATTCAACTGAGCTTGGCCGGGCAATGCAAACCTCAGCCCAAGGCCGGCTAGTTTCCTGTCCATAAATACATCTAAGACACTTAATCTGCAAATTACACTGTAAAATGGAACCATTCTATGTGGTTTAATCACCCTTTCCCGATGCTTCATCAACACCTTTTCCACTTATAATAAGCCCTCCTAATTAAGGCTTCAACATTAGCGTGGTTCATGGGTGGATTGTTTGACTAGATCAGGGATAAGGGAATCTGTGGCCCTCCAGTTGTTGGTGGAATAACAACTGCTGTAATTACTAATCACTAGCCATGCTGGCTGGGCCTGATGGAGTTGGTTGTCCAACTGCATCTGCAGGACCACAGGTTCTCCTAGATTATACAGTGAGTTCCTAAGGTGAGGAGATAGAAAGAACACTTGACATTTGACATGGGGGATGTTGGTGTTTCCAATCCTGAATGAAGCTCACTGGTTGGCCTTGGGCAAACCCACTCCACAGAGTCATAGTCAGTATGTTCACACTGTATACTAAATATGTCAGATATTGGTCCATCTTCCCCAATCTTATCAACTCTGACTAGCAGTGCCTCTTCAGAGTCTCAGGCAAAGGTCTTTCCATCATCTGCTACTGGATCCCTTTAACCAGAGATCCCTGAGATGGAACCTGGAACCTTTTACCTGCAAAGCCTCTACTCTATCACTGAGATCTGGTCCCTCCCCAATCACTTGAGCTCTTCAGTAGAAGAATAGGATAGAAATGCAATGGAAAATGGAAACATTGCCAAGCTGCCCAAGATTAACCTTTGAGACACCGTCTATTCTATTGAGTGCTGCATCTGAGGAGCCAACTTTGAAATGAATGGAAATGGCAGATGTTGGACATATACACACTGGAAACATATATTGGCTTTACACCAGTCTTCTTCTTCTGAAGCATCTTGGGAATTCTAGTTTGGTGAGCATGCAAAAGATTCGGTCAGAGTTCTCTAGCCAACCTCATGGGACTATAGTTCCCAGAGGTCTCTGGAGAGAGGGGAAGACAATTAATCCTGTACATCTGCAGCGCCGATTGTCCTTGGTCAGTCTATGACTCATGTAACCATTCTGTAGGAACTAGGAACTGGAGCTCGGTCTACATTTCTGAGAAAATAGTTTTCCAATGCATTTTTAGAGAATAGCTAAAAGTAAAGAGAAAAAGTATTTGCCTGGTGCCAGAATTAATGCTGATAATATATTTTGGACTGCTTTAACCCTGTAGCACCATGAGAAGGATTAACAACAACAAACAACAACAACAACAACAACAACAACAACAACAACAACAACAACAACAACATTTATACCCTGCTCATCTGGCTGGGTTGCCCCACCCAGCCACTCTGGGTGGCTTCCAAGACATCTGAAAACATAATAAAACATCGAACAATAAAAACTTCAGTCAGGGCTCCACAAGAAGGTGAGATATAAATTCAAAATTCAGTTTCATTCAGATTTTTCATGAATTTTTCATGATTTTGTTTTCCTGCTTTACGTAGAGACTCACAAGGAGACCTGCACTTTGAACTCAGGGAAGTTACTTTGCATGAGGTCAACATGCCATTGAAATGCAAAACGCAGGTGTTGTGCTCCCAGATGGTGTCCTGAGAGCCATTAATCCCATTAATTGTATATAAAAGCCCCTTGCAGCAATCCTTCAAATGAGTAAACACAGAGATAAAAGTGTAATTGTACTAGCGCAGCAAATTGGATTCAGGTTCTCATTGAACAATCCTGTTTCATTCCAGCAATTTTATTACCACTGTTACTGGAACAAATCACTTTATTCAACAGGAAAAGTGGGGGGGGGGGTGTTAGTCAAAGAATCTTTTTCTTGTGGGCAGTATCTCAAAGCTCTGTAACACTAACCCGGCAATTACGTTTGTCAGGGGTTTTCTTTAAGCAATTCAGCTAATGGCCTGTGACAGGTAAAAAACTCAAAACGTTCATTCAGACCATGTCTTCTGAAATATAGATATAACTCCTGTTTTGGATTCAAAAGCCCCTTTTAGTGGAATGAATGTTTTTGGCAGTGGTCCTGCTATGGATTTGCAGAAAGGAGGTTTGCCTCAGATAGATGCCTGAGAAGCTGCCTTATACTGAGACAGACCATCAGTGCATCTAACTCAGCACTGACTGGCCGTGTCTGTCCAGGATTACAGTCAGGAGTCTCTCATAATCCTACCTGGAGATGCCAGGGATAAAACCTAGGACCTTCTGTATGCAAAGCAGATGCTCTACCACTGAGCTATGGCTCTTTCCCTAATAAGATAGCTCTATGTATGTGCTGAGGTGGGGGATGGACTAGATGACCCTTGGGGATCCCTTCCAACTTTACAATTCCATGATTCTATGCACTAGGGCTGTGCACTGGGTTACTTTCACCACTACATGTATTTTTATGCACATTTTACCCCAGTATATGCTGCTTTGTACACATTGTTTGGCTGGAGGACTGCATTGCAAAATTCGGAGAAATGTAGATTTCAAAGGACGGCTGTGTTTCGGTTTGCATATTGCTTCAGAAAGTGCAAATTAGGTGGGTTCACATTTAAGTGCCAACTGAATCAAGCTGCTCCCTGCTAGCTCGGCCCCCTTCTGCCATCCCCTCCCTATGAGTTGAAACATATTATGTGATAAATTGACCAGTGTTAGAAACATATAATTGTAGACTTGGAAGGGACACCATGGGGTTATCTAGTTTAACTCCCTTCAATGCAGGAATATGCATTGGTATTATCAGCACCATGCTCTAACCAACCACCCCCATCGCTCAACCAGGACACTGAGGTCCAGCGCCTGTAGTGGTGCCTGCCCTGTGGAACGCCCTCCCTTCAGATGTCAAAGAGAACAACAACTACCAGACCTTTAGAAGACATCTGAAGGCAGCCCTGTTTAGGGACGTTTCTGATGACTGATGTTTTAATTACAGGTAGGTAGCCGTGTTGGTCTGCCATAGTCAAAACAAAATAAAAAATAAAAAAATTCCTTCCCAAAAACAAACTTAGTTGGTCTCTAAGGTGCTACTGGAAGGAATTTTTTGAATTTTTTATTTTGTTTTGATGTTTTGATGTATTTTTAATCTTTTGTTGGCAGTCGCCCAGAGTGGCTGGGGAAACCCAGCCAGATGGGTGGGGTAGAAATAAATTGTTGTTGTTGTTGTTGTTGTTGTTTGAAATGGGGGCAGGGGCTCCTGTGCTTGTGGACTGAGCATTTTAGAACCCTGGAAAAATCAGGGTTCTAAAACATGTGGAGATCCGACTATAATGTAGACAGTTACCCTCCAACTTGTGCATGGGGAGGGAGGCTGGCGCTTTCCTTCTACTCTCCCTTCCCCTTGCATGTCCATTCACACCACTTACAAACTCTTGAACAGAGCCATTATATTATACTGCTTCCAGACTATGGCATTTGAGAGTTGATGCCTGACCAAGCCAACCAACCAAACAAGAGGTGCTCCAAAATCCACAGCGCTCATTTTCTTTTTGGAAAGTCAAATGTTCATAATTATTGTATTTCAACATTAAGAAAGAAAGAGCTGCGGCTGTGATTGAAATCACCCACAGCATTCCTTCCAACTTACCACTTTCACAGGGATTGGGCAAGATTTGGTTGAAAACGCTTCTTCGGATGCTACTTTCCCATCAGGTCGGAATCCTCAAATTATTTACTGTGGAGGACCATGGCCCAACTGAGCTGAGCCAACACAATTGTTGTCAGGTGTCTGGAATGGGATTTCCCAACATGCCTTATTTTCCTAAACTGTTGGCTTTGTTTGTAGCACCTCGCTTGGAGATTCTCTTTTGTGCGTGTCATGAAGTAAAACTTTCAGGAGGAGTTAATAGAAATCCTTACATTCCTATTCTCTGTGTAAATGGCCTAGTTTGTGTAAACACCCGCTGGCTTGAGATAAAGGGTCTCTTGCCCTTCTCCAGTTTGATGATCTGCATATACAGCTCCATTCAGGGCCTCTTGCTTCCCAGCTATCCGTGAGGCGTTTCATTCCGAAGGCAAATCCTTCTCTTTCTGTCTGTCTGTCTGTCCGTCTCTCTCTCTCTCTCTCTCTCTCTCTCTCTCTCTCTCTCTCTCCTCAAAGCCATCTCTTCACACAAACCCCTCCACCACCTCCCGAAACATGCTCACAAACTCTTCTTCAAAAGGAAAGGCCTAGCTCAGCCCTGTTGACTTAGAGCTCAAACAGATTCGAGTCAGTGATGTCAGATTAAAGAAAGAAAAGGCAGGGAAGAAAGAAGAAATCAAAGCCTCTAAACGGCGCATAAAAGGCCGTGGCTGGCAACCAATCTGTTCGACTTCCAACCCTTTTAGACTTTATGAATAAAGGTCAATCTGGTATTGGCCACCAAATGTTAATGTTCTTATGAGGGTTTAAGCTGCTTTAACAGCTGAATAAGTGACAGTAAGCCACCAGGCCACACCTAATCTTGTAAAGATCGGGGCAGGAGAAGAAGCTCTTTCAGCCTCCCAAAACAGGGATGCCGGAGAGGAACCGCAAGAGCAAATCATTTACCAATTGTGTAAAGGACACTTCACGATAAATAGTTTCCTCTCACTCCTACCACCTTCCTTTTTATTATTCCATCTGTTCTGCCGGCTGCTGGGATCGACATGGTTTACAGCAACCAATCTCATGTTTGGGTTTTTTTGCCCTCCTTTCCCCTCGCATCCCACACCCTAGCAGTCCTTTTGTGAAGATCATCGTCTGTTTTCTAAAACTTGGGCGGAAAACAACTAAGAATGCCTTCCGTCCGCAACACCACCACAGAAAGGAGGATGTGTAAGGACGATTTTTGACGATTCTGACCAGATAATACCAAGTTAGGGCATTTTATTATTAACTTTATCGATTTAAATTACTTATAAACCGCCCATCATTGGTCACATAACCCCAGAGACAACATTAAGACAATGAAACAATATTTCATTTCAACGGAACAGAAATCTAAAAATGGACAGAATGCTAGCAACACAAAGGCGTCAGCCAAATGAGGCGACACCACTTTTGTTTAGATGGAGTGTTACAAGGGATGGGGTATAGATTTGATTCAGTTCACATTGAAAAGTGACCCCTCCTAATTCTAATTTGCACTTTTCCAAATTTTGCAATGCAGTCCTCTAGCCAAGTAATGTGCACAACAGTGTCTAATCCCTACAAATGCACATTTTAGGGAAAACAACATAAAGATGTATTACATTAGGGAAAAATGCTTTGCAAAAAATTGTATTTCATGAGGACTTAAAAACAAATCTGCAAACTGATATGGAAATACGGAGAACTGAATTTTAAGTTTGAAAATAAAAACAAGAAAGAGAAACTGAGAGGAGCCATAATTGATCAATTCACTCAACCCCAATAGTCATATTTTTACCCGGCATCAAAAGTTCATCAGCATTGATGTTGCCTGAAAGCAGAGCGCATTCCAGAGGAATAGCATGAAATTTTGCACATATTCGAAATTTAGCAAGATTTCTAAATCTGAAATTTAGAAAGGTTCACACTGTGGTTTTCAAGAATGATTTTGTGAGATACTCAAAAAACAACAACTTGCCAACCTAAACATTAAGGCTGCTAATCGTAAACATATTTATCTGGGAATAAGTCTCAGTGAACTCAACAGGACTTACTGCGTATGAAAGCAGAGGGCTGAGGTGTAAATCTCACCAATACATTTCAAGGAAACAACATTAACTATCAATTTGCAAAATTCATTATTTTGTTTTTTGCATTTCACTCCAAATGTTGACAGCAGGTTGAATAAATATACTTCTGTAAATATATCTTTTTCAAATTCCCTATTACAGCAGCACACCAGAACCGTTTACTCTTCCCAATAAGGCAAAATTGCCTTATGCAATTGCCTCGAAACTGATTAATCAGCAAATGGTTTAAGTGCGTAGCTCATCAATTAGACCAATGGAAGATTGCAGCCCTAGTCATATTTAAATAATCTGATGTTGGAGTAATCCCAATGACACCAGCACACTGCTTAAAAGGAATGGAACTGTTACAAAAAATAAAATAAATTCTGCATTGTAGATAATATGCATGACATATGTAACCTTTCAGAAGCCTGTTCAGAATGAAAAGTGCCTGGGATGATTTTGAGTCGCAGTGAAGCCTGGGCATGGACAGAGGTTAACATCTCTCCCCCCGCTAAAAATGTAGCAACAGTGTCAATACTTGGAATATGATTTCAAAAAGTCAGGGAACAGGCATTCTGCAGAAGTAATTCATGTCTGGCATTTACAAACAGTAAGTTGATCTTTTCAACGGAGGCCTTGCCAAGTCAAGCAGGGTTTTCTTAAAATTAATTTCCCCCCAAAAGGTGAATTTAGTGCTAATGAAACTGAAAGAGCAATCGAACTAACCAGAGGCTGGAGGCAGTGCATGGATTGACTTTGTGAGGAACACTTGTCATTCTTCTGCTGACAAGAAAAGTCCCCTCTATTCTCTGAGCTTAGTTACATGATTGTGGACTACCAAATATAGGTATTTGGAGAGGGGGTGATAAATAACTTATGCAATTGCACAAAAATTAATAATAATAATAATAATAATAATAATAATAATAATTTATTATTTATACTCCGCCCATCTGGCTGGGTTTCCCCAGCCACTCTGGGCGGCTTTCAACAGTCAGTTGTTTATTTCCTTGATATCTGGTGGGAGGGCGTTCCACAGGGTGGGCGCCACTACCAAGAAGTCCCTCTGCCTGGTTCCCTGTAACCTCACTTCTCACAGTGAGGGAACCACCAGAAGGCCCTCGGAGGTGGACCTCAGAGTCTGGGCAGAACAATGGGGGTGGAGATGCTCCTTCAAGTATACTGGGCCGAGGCGGTTTAGGGCTTTCAAGGTCAGCACCAACACTTTGAATTGTGCTTGGAAATGTACTGAGAGCCAATGTAGGTCTTTCAGGACCGGTGGTATGTGGTCCCGGCGGCCGCTCCCAGTCACCAGTCTAGCTGTCGCATTCTGGATTAGTTGCAGTTTCTGGGTCACCTTCAAAGGTAGCCCCACGTAGAACGCATTGCAGTACTATGCAGTAGTCCAAGCGGGAGATAACCAGAGCATGCACCACTCTGGCGAGACAGTCTGTGGGCAGGTAGGATCTCAGCCTGCATACCAGATGGAGCTGGTAGACAGATGCCCTGAACACAGATTTGACCTGCGCCTCCATGGACAGCTGTGAGTCCAAAATGGACTGTTCTGCTGAAAAACCTATTCCATTAGGCATACCCTGCCTCTGAGCTTTTTCCATTCCAGCTGGACATTATAAGAACCAGTGTTAATTTCTAAGGAGTCTTACCAATTAATGCATTTCCCCCTTCAATTCAGAGTCTTAAAACATTTTAAAAATACCGAATGACTGATACCTCTTTGTCTTAACTACCTAATGAGCTCCTTAGGAAGGGTAGCACGCAAATTTAATAAATATTTAAAATTTAATAAATTGAAAAATAGCTTCATTTTTTTTTTTTGTTAAATAAGAATTTCCATCATTTTATTTAAATATTGAATGGCAGTTACTGAAGTATTGGGAGAGATATGTTTGGTACCCTGTTAAACCATGAATCCACTAAAAAGTATAGAGGGGAAAGAAGCAAAGACCTACATCCCTGTAGCCAAACCCCATCGGAGCTATGGAAGAAGAAAATATGTGCATATGTTTCACTCAGTATTCAGTGGAATTATTATGTCCTTGATTGTGGATGATACACAAACCGCAAATGCACAAGGGAGGTCTTCTGTATATATGACAGGCCAAGGAAGTGCAGCAGGGCTTTGCAAGCTGAGCAACTCTTTCGCTCCTTCCTTGGTGAACTGCACAACAATATATCCACCACCAAATGTGGAGTTTTTGTCATGTCCAAAACAGGGAGACAGTCTTCTGTCTCATGAAGGTATTGGCACAAGTCTCTGTCTTCGGTTTTCCACCCTAATTCCAATACTGTTGATTAAGCAGGTAATAAAACTTTTCACCGTTTAAAGCCTTACGTTGGTAAAATGACTCGCCAGTCGTAAAAAAAAAAAAAAAAATTGCAGGAAAGAAATTGCAAGTGTAGCTAGTCCTGTTTTATGTTTAAAATGTGGAGGAAATTCCACCCCCCCTCCACAATATATTCTTGTCTTGTAGGGCTGGCTAAGAGGCTTTAAATCCCCACCATTTACCAAATTAAACTAATTGAAAGAACGTCCAAAACCCACATCTGTAGGCTGACGTTTGTCCCTGCCTTTCACTTTAGACTCAGGGAAACTGTTCCCCATCTCCATTGATCCCTGAATAGTCATGCCTGTCAGGAAGCCATATCAACCATTATCATTCTAATTTTACTGCCTTTCCTGGTCCCTAATCTAATTTGCAATGATGCTTAAGCATTTCGCAAGGCCGCAGCACTTTCTTCAGAATTTCAACAAGAGCATTAAACCCCCAATTTACATTAATGAAGTGCACATTTAATTAGGGGAGAGGGTAAATGGAGGGCTCTTCAAGAACAGTTTGTGTGATATGATAGGCACTTGGGGAAGGGGGGGTGGGAATCCTAAGATGTACCTGATAAAAGATTCACCAAGCAGCCATCTTGTTTGATCAGGTTTCTTATCCTCCTTCCTATTCCTCCATTCTTCTCCATCACTCTACTTAGCATGACCTCCTTTCTCCCAAACCAGTGAAACCAGATGATGATGATGATGATTACAGTGGTACCTCTGGATAAGAACTTAATTCGTTCTGGAGGTCCGTTCTTAACCTGAAACTGTTCTTAACCTGAGGTACCAGTTTAGCTAATGGGGCCTCCCACTGCTGCCGCCGCACGATTTCTGTTCTCATCCTGAGGTAAAGTTCTCAACCTGAGGTAATATTTCTGGGTTAATGGAGTCTGTAACCTGAAGCGTCTGTAACCCGAGGTACCACTGTATTATTATTCTATTCACAAGCAGATAAAACATGATCATAAGATCAAGGGAAGCTTAAAATCTATGCCCCTTTTTCTTGCCTCTCCTTGCAGTCACCAAATAGTACCCCTCTCAGCCCATGGAATTTCAAATAAAGGGCAGAACTCTACATAAACCAACATGACACTTTGACATGATGAACACCATATAGTCCTTTGAGAAGGAATTAGGAAAGAGAAGGAATATTTTACAGGTGTTGTGCGAGTTCACAGGAACATGTGGGATTTGCAGTGTGGAGCGTTCCCTGTCGAGGAAATGGGGGTTTGTTAGCCTACTTCAGTTCTATTTTACAATGGGACATTGCAAATAAATCTGATCTGATCTGACTAGATGGTCCCTTTTGTACATAGTGCTGTTTGGGCAACATAAGCAGCAGCACTCAAACGCTGAACATCGGAAACAGAGAGAATGACAGCCGATTCACATTTTATAATGTTTCTTTAAATTTCTCCTCTTTCTCCTGTAAAAAAAAATGCTAAAAGTAATTTCCTTCACAGTAAACATCATCACAAAATAATAGGCACATCATTAATCATCATTATTATCTAGGGTTGACATATTTCAAAAAGTGAAAATCCAGACAAAGTTCCTACCCTTTCCTTTCCTTTCCTTTGTTGAAGTTTATAAACTATATATTTTTAGGAAAGTAGCCAAAAATCAACACTTCCAATATGGGCTGCCATATGCCCAGGTTTTCCCGGATATTTTAGCCAAGTTTTGAAAATTCCACCTGGTTGCCATTTTTGAATGGCAAATCCCAGCTATTTCCGGGGAATTCCGGATGTATGGCTGCCCTGTTATTATCAGACTGAGCTGACCTTATGGACAGATTCCTCTAGGGTTGTGTTCATGGCTGAAGGAAGTCATAGGATGATGCCACAAACAGCATCATTTGTAAGTCCACCAATATTTACCATGCCCTTGCCTGGACCACTTACAACAGTTTTGAAGTAGTGGATCCTATTGCTGGGCTATATCCCCATGCCTCAATCAGCGATGGGGGGGAATCCATCAATTTCAGTTCCTCTCTGTTTACCATTTTCCCAATCTTACATTCAGTTTCCCACATTTCTGCATCAATTTGCAATCTTAAAAAAAAAAGTTCATGTGAAAACAAACCTTTATTTTGTGTGAATTTATCCTACTGCACACATTTGTAATTTTGTCAAACATTCACATTTTTTTTGCAAATTTACCCTAATATAATGCATTTTTATATGATATTTCCACTAATATATGTATCTATATGCACAATTGAAAGACCAGGTGTGCAGCCTGTGAGTCATTTTGGACTCACAGCTGTCTATGGAGTCACAGATTAATTCTGTGTCCAGGGCGGCTGTTTACCAGTTCCATCTGATATGCCGGCTGAGACCCTACCTGCCTGCGCACTGTCTCACCAGAGTGATACATGCACTGGTTATCTCCTGCTTGGACTACTGCAACACGCTTTATGTGGGGCTACCTTTGAAGGTGACTCGGAAACTACAATTAATCCAGAATGTGGTGGCTAGACTGGTAACTGGGAGCAGCTGCCGAGATTACATAACACTGGTTCCTGAAAGACCTACATTGGCTTCCAGTATGTATCCGAGCACAATTCAAAGTGCTGGTACTGACCTTTAAAGTCCTAAATGGCCCTCGGCCCTGCATACCTGAAGGAGCGTCTCCACCTCCATCGTTCAGCCCGAACACTGAGATCCAGCTCCGAGGGCCTTCTGGCAGTTCCCACACTGCAAGAAGTGAAGCTACAAGGAACCAGGCAGAGGGCCCTCTCGGTAGTGGCGCCTGCCCTGTGGAACGCTTTCCCATCAGATGTTAAGGAGATGAGTAATTATATAACATTTAGGAAACATCTGAAGGCAGCCCTCTATAGGGAAGATTTTTTAGATTTAATGTTCTACTGAGAGCACACTGAGAGCCAGTGTGGTGTAGTGGTTAAGAGCGGTAGACTCATAATCTGGGGAACCGGGTTCGCGTCTCTGCTCCTCCACATGCAGCTCCTGGGTGACCTTGGGCTAGTCACACTTCTCTCTGAAGTCTCTCAGCCCCACTCACCTCACAGAGTGTTTGTTGTGGGGGAGGAAGGGAAAGGAGAATGGTAGCCGCTTTGAGACTCCTTTGGGTAGTGCTAAAGCGGGATATCAAATCCAAACTCCTCCTCCTCCACCACTTCTTCTTCTTCTTCTTCTTCTTCTTCTTCTTCTTCTTCTTCTTCTTCTTCTTCTTCTTCTATGTTTTTACATATGCTGGTATCTGCCCAGAGTGGTTTGGGCAACCCAGTGAGAAGGGCAATGTACAAATAATAAATTATTGTTATTCTCATTACTTCACGATATTATATACATTTTTGCATGCATTACTTGGCTGGGGAACGGCATTGCATAATCTGGGGAACTGAGAATTTTGAAGGACAGTTGTGTTTCAGCTCACACATCCTTTCGGAAAATAAGAATTTGGTAAGTTTGCCTTTAAATGAGATCTGAATCAAATTTCCCCACCCCCATCTCTAGCCTCAATGCAGCTCAACTGCATTGCATGGACACATTGTGACTTGGCCAGAAGGGCAGAGAATGGGGATGAGCAGCTATTTGATTAGTCAATGAGCTAATTGGATAAAGGCAGTGCTTTTTTTCTAAAAAAATAAATAAAAATGTTTAAGGATACTCTCATTTTCCTACTCGTATACTGCCCTTCAAAGAGGCCAAACTTAAATTCATAAAATGTTTAGGGGTATGCATACCCCTGTGTACCCCCAGAAAAAAAGCACTGGATAAAGGAGCTAATTAGAAGATCACTACAGGAGGGGAAAGGTTGATAGGTCTGCTATACATGTTTCTAAGTAAAAGGCTCAGGTTTAAAGCAGAGATAGAGAACTTGTGGCATACCAGATGTTGCTGGACCACAATTCCCACCACCCTTGACCAATGGCCATTCTGGCTGGGGTTTATGGGAGTTGGAGTCCAGCAACCATAGAGGTGGCCACAGGCTTCCCATCCTTGCATCAAAGTGCATGGGGCTTTCGGGCAGACAGAGAGAACGGAAAGCAAATTAGTCGAGGTGAAATGCCATCTTCCCAGGCTCACTCTCCCATTTCCAGGTTGCAAACTGGGGGAAGGCCCATTTGGCAATTTAGTTGGGATGCAAATGGGATGCTTCTTTTTAAATTATATGCTCAGTATATTGTGCGGCAAATGCTGGCGACTGCTGCTGATTACAGAAGCAAACTTGTCAGGTTGTGTATAGATGAGATATTAAGAAACTTACAAAGGGTCAAAGAGAACAGACTTTGAGAAACTTGTACACCGAAAGCCAGTTCACAGAAGGCCAAATGCTTAAGCCTCTTAAGCCCAAATATTTCTCCTTAACTGGCTTCTGTTAATTCAGAAAGGGGGAACCTTGGACCTGGGGTCTGAAAGTGGCCCTCCAAGCCTCTCTATTTGGTCCTTTATTTGGTTCCCCACCCCTATGCAAATTGAAACGAGCAAATTTGGAGCATGCCCAGCTAAAGCCAACCTGGAAATTCCAATGAGTGTATGAGAAACGCCATCTGTTGCACGTGGTGTGGGTGCCTCAGATCAGTGGTTTTCAATCAGTGTGCCATGGCACACAGGGATGCCTTGAATGATGGTCAGGGATGCCGCAGGCAACACTGGCCTCTGTCCCTCTTTCCCTCCCTCCTCTGATGCCCTCTGTCTCACAAAGGCTTGCACAGCTGTTTATTGCAGTAGCCCTGGCTACAAGCTCTCCAGGCAAATGGTATCTCTGGGAGGCACCACTCTTTGGGGCGGGGGGGGGCAGCTCAGAGACCGGGGTGGTAGCAGCTGCCTGGAGGACTGCCAAGGAGAGGGGAGAGGAGGCTGAGGGAACACTCCACAAGGGAGGGTGTTCGAAAAAGGGTGAGAGGCTTCCAGATCTGCAGGCAAGGCGTGACATAACTGGGCTCCTGAGCCGCACAGGAGTGCCGCAGAAGCAGTGTAGTTGGTTAAGGGAGCCATGGACTCGAAAAGGTTGAAAATCTTTGCCTTAGATCGTGGGCAGCCAACATGGTGGTCTCCAGATGTTGTTGGATTCCAACTATCATCAGCCCCAAGGGTGGAGATGATGGGAGTTGCAGTCCAAAACTTTCCTGAATAAGGGGAGACGGTTGGGCTGCATGATTGCTTACACCTATGGTCATAACCTGTCATTCTAAACTCTCCAAGCACTTTTCAGTGTGAGCAAGACCTGCATTTCACAGAGCAAACCTATTAAGCTTTCACTTTTGGAGGAAAAAAAGACGTAGGAGATGACTTTAATAGGTTTGTGTTTCTCTTTTTGTCCCATTGCTGACGCTTGGAAACATTAAAAAGCACTGGATTCATTTTCCCTCTCATTTAGTCCACAGTGGCATATCTTTCCCAGAGGAGGATTACAACGCTTTACTGTATTATTTTTTTGCCACACAGATTGTGATCCTAATTACCATGTCTGCCTGGAAGACTCAGGTGTATGAATGAGTTTGTTTGCCAGAGTTATTCTCCGGTGATTGCTTCTGGGCAAGATATTCATAAGGCTTATTGAAGCTGTACCAGAGGGAAATGAGAGCTCCGAGAGCCCAGGCTAAGTGACAATTTCTTCCCTCAATGAGCTAAAGGAGGCAGGTTACTCTTAATTATTTACGACTCCAACCTGTGGAATACCTTTTCCGTTATTACCGATGTACAATATAGCGTTACTGCCACTAGGCTAGCACAGGCACCTTGGATTCTAAGCCTGGGGGAGGTGCGTGTCTTTTTGATATCATGTACAGCTGCCATTTGTTGTAGGTGCTTTACAAAACAACAACAAAACACCACCACCACCACAACAGAACAATAGCCGGGTCAACAAACGGCCAGCCTCCCTTTTCATGGTTGCTCCTCTTTAAAGCCTCTCTTCAATAGACCTCCACAGGTCTAACACTGACCGGTTTCATATGAAAAACTAAGCCACGGCACATGGTTTGTAGTGAATGAGCAGTGTGCTGGTACATGCTGCTCATTCATTTCCATCTCCTGTGCTACACAGGGAGGAAACAAACCAGAGAGCAAGGCTTATCGTTCCACATCAACCAGCACTCAGAGTCAGGGGTGGCCGGGCCCATCCCATTTTGTCACAAACGGGGATATGCCACCCTCTGCCCACCAACCACTTCTGCCACCGGCAGAATGCTCCTTCTCGCCAAAACTTGGTGAGAGCACCGTGTTCTGCAAGGCCCTGCCACTTGTCTTCTCTGCCCCAGGGATGGGAAAGAGGAACGACAACACCGCAAGCCAGAATGCCCCCTTCTTACTGAACTTGGGGAGGCAGGCATTCCACAAGGCGTTGCCACTTGTCTTCTGTGGCCGCGGGCGGCGGCCTCCCCCTGGGACGCTCGCCACGGGTGCCGCCGCCCCTGTGCCCTCTGCACTGCCCCCCTGGGATGCTGCCCCCCCCGGGATGCTCGCCGCGTGGGTGGATCGCCCCGTCCCCAGGTGCACCGCTCTGGATGCCGGAACAGCTGGCTCCGCCTCTGGTTGGCCTTGAATACTGCCTGTACTTATTCTTATTCCTTCTTTCCAGTCATCCCTGCCCCAGGGCTGGATGCTTCCTGACAGAAGCAGAACAGGACTCCATGCGTCCTAGAGGCAGCAATGCAAATTTAACCTGGGGGAAATCCTGTTAATTGCAAGAAAGGTTGGGCAGTGATGTAGATTGCTTGGAGGATTTATGGAATCTCCTTCTTTGAGGTTTTACAGAGAAGACTGGGCAATTTTTGTTGTTGGAAGTGTCACCAAATTATCTTTGAGTTTCCTCCAAGATTTATAGACCAGTTCATATGTTCAGCAGCCCCAACATGATGATTGTTCACAAATCATTTAAAGCCACTTACAAGCACTGCAAGGAGGTGGTGATTTATGAATAAAAATCTTGACATGGGTCCTCGTTGTGTGGTCACCTCACCTTTCTTACAAATCCCAGCAGCTTATGAAAGCTTCTGTTTCTTACAACAGAAACAACACCATTCTTGCGTTAGTACTAGGTACCTTCTAATTGTTAGATTATTTTCAGTTATATTACAATCACTCATATGCACATGCATTGAATGAGCACCAATGTTGCACAGTTCCCTGGAAACGGAAACAATTATGTCCATGCAGCTCAGCTTTACACATTAATTTGAACTATTTTTGTGCTCTTTTTTTCAGTGGCTGAGTAGATTCCTTGGAGCAGTCACACCTCTCAAACCTACCATCCCAGATGGTTGTGTAGGTTACCCGCCTAAATCCAGCCCTACAGACCTTCCTCAGAGATTGCGAAAACATAGCAAAGATAGCACCTGTTTGTTTCAGCCAGATATAGCAGGCAGTTTGTCCCTTCCCAACAACGCCAAGAATTCAGGACTTGAGAAGCAAACTGCCTCACGGCTTCACTGGAGAAGTGAATTTCCCTGAACTCTTTGGCTCCAGAGTGATCTCAGCATAAAAGACAATGCGGCAATCAATGTTTGCCTAATTAGATGAGGCTTGGCAGCTTTATTTATTTACAGTGACAGTGAATATGATTAAACGAGGGAGTCCATGTTAAATCCCACTATTACTGTTTAGAGAACAGGCTTTATTTTTGTAAGCCATGGAAACAGAATGGATCGCGTTGGCCAAGTTGCAAGTGTCATGGTGACAACTATCCTATTAGTTTTAGTGACTAGGGCAGTTATAGCTTGAGTGAAAAAGCAATCCATATTCTAGGTCAAGAGAATCCCAGCTGTTTGCTATAATAGATAAAATTTGCAAATTAACAAAATGCATGCTAATTTGTTTGGGTCATAGCCAACTCAGAGTAGACCTACTGAAATTAATGAGACTAAGTTAGTTGTGCCTATTAATTCCAACGACTCTACTCTGAGTAGGAATAGCACTCATATGTTTGCTATATTATGAACTTGGGGATTGCATGATTCATGGAGCCCTGAGAAAGGCTGACCCACTCATGAGACAATGTGAGGCGGCTGTTTCAGGCGGCTGCATCCAAGGGGCAGCGAATCCTGATATAGATCTTCACTCAGCCTCTCTCCCATGGCAGGGAGTGGGATGCAATTGTGTGGTTTGCCTCAGGTGACAAAATATATTGGGCTGTCCTCAGCCTTGAGCCTTGAAATGCCCAAAGAGTTGAAAGAGAAAGTGGGAAAGAGCACCTCACTTTCAACTTTCTCCTATCTTCAAAAGAATGTAGAAGAAGAGGAAGAGTTCTGGGGGCGGGAGCTGTTGCAATGTCACCCCCGGGTGGCACCCAGGGCAGGCTGCCCCCCGCTCCCACCTTCATCCGCCAGTGCCCCCTTATAGAAGAAGAAGAAGAAGAAGAACAACAACAACAACAACAACAACAATAACAACAACCAGAAGAAGAAGAAGAAGAAGAAGAAGAAGAAGAAGAAGAAGAAGAAGAGTTTGGATTTGATATCCCGCTTTATCACTACCCGAAGGAGTCTCAAAGCGGCTAACAATCTCCTTTCCCTTCCTCCCCCACAACAAACACTCTGTGAGGTGAGTGAGGCTGAGAGACTTCAGAGAAGTGTGACTAGCCCAAGGTCACCCAGCAGCTGCATGTGGAGGAGCGGGGAAGCGAACCCGGTTCACCAGATTTCGAGTCCACTGCTCTTAACCACTACACCACACTGGCTCTCATGTATACAATGTAGTGCTGAAGAGAAAGCTAACCATCTGCACCACCTGATAACCAACTGGGCAGTGGGTGAGGAGGATGGCTCACAGGCTTCAATGTGCCATTTCTCCCATGGGTGCCACACTCGCCAACTCAAGGTTAGCTCATTTCCCTTCCTTTCTATTGACCATTATTTCCTATTAGTTCAAGAGTCACCTGGCCTGGCAGTTGAGGTTGACCGCTGTAAAAACATAGGACGTTATCAGTTTATTTATATTTTAGCTTTCTGAACCTGTATTTACTATGAAGGGTAAAGGGTTTTTTTTGATTGAATAAATGCTACTGTACGAATAATCTCCCTGCCCTTCTAATCTGTGATTAAACAAGTCCTGGAGGATTTTGTACTGCTTCAAAAACCTAGCAAACCTGTTTGATAAGAGATGATCATGGAAGAGAATAATGGACGTTCTGTTTTGTGGGCAGCAGCAGGGTCTTACCCCAGCAGCCTTCAAGGTTCTGAAAAGTTATTGCCTTTAGGAGGTATGGCGGCACGAAGAACAACAAAACCATGCAGTTATATAACCGGGATATTCTGGACACAGAGACGCACATTGTGTTTCTTTAAATAAAGTCTACGCATCTTCTCCACTTGTGGCAAACCTTTCCCCTTGAATCTGCTTTTGAGATGTGCACAAGATGTATTCTAGCTCGTGAAAAGAAAAGCGACGGGAGAGAGGGAGAGAGAGAGAGAGAGGGGTTGGCAGTTTGGGTGGCATTAAAAAGAAAGTATTCAAGCAGAGCGGAGTGAGAATAGAGCTTTGGAACCAATGCCCCAAAGGAAGAATCTCCGGAGAAACAATGGGAACGGGATAAATAAAAAGAAAGTTATAAATTCATCTATTTGCTCTTCTTTGACCCTTGCTTTTACTCCTCTTCACTGCAACTACCCTGGGAAAGGGACAATGCTTTGCCCTGTCACAATATTGAGAAAAATTGAAACGGGAAAGAAAGACCACCAGATGCCTTTTTGTCTTAGACGTTTCCACATAATTAGCTGGGAATAAAGCTCCTCTGCATGGTTTCATTGCCTTGAATGAACTTGGATATTGCTACACAGTAGTGTGTTTTATGATTCATGCTCTGTTATCCAGTGCCTTTTCGAAAAATGCCAGCTACTTTATCATTGCCGGCCAAGCCTGGGCCCACAACTTAAAATGCAGGAATGGAAAGTTAACTGTGCGTGACAGATGTCCATGAAATTGTTTAACACCCACATGCAACACACTCACTCCGAGACAAAAGCCGACTCTTCTGGCTTCTCTTTCCACCCCTCTCTCTCTCTCTCTCCTCTCAGTGTTTGTGACTGCCGCAGGTTCAATGTTGTTATTAAGCGCAAATGAAAACCAGAACGGCGAAAAGGAATTCTTTCCCTCCAAGGCTCGCAAGAAGGAAAGGGAAGCATTTGCTGCAAACATGTTCACAACTAGCCAACGCTTAAAAGGTGGGTGGATTGCGGGGGGGGGGGGATTGCAGAGGCCAGGAAAGCTCACTCAGTTTGAAAGCCTAGAAATTTGTAGTTGTTAATTTTTCCCCACTCTCCATCCTCCCCCCCCCCACAAAAATCCCTTTAAAGAAGAGTCATTGCTTTTGTCTTCCCAGTCTGTATTCTTATCACATGACTGGATTGTGAATAAGATCGAGGGGCCTATGTTTCCATGGATGCAAACTCAGAAGTAAGCCTCATCAATGGGATTTATTCCTAAGTAAATGTGCATAGGATTCGGCAGCTTATAGTCTAAATCCCCAGTTTCCTTTCTCTAGAGTTGGCCCACTTAATAGAGTTTGATGTCAGGGCTGTTGATCTTCTGCCTTTCCTTATGAGCACCATTCTAAGCAGAAATCTGCGAATTCTGGTTTTCATGTTGTTGTTGTTTTTTAAAAAAATATGAGTGTGTTTGCAGCCCCACCTGGTTAGTAGGGTAGCTGTTTATACACCACCAAAGCAAAGTAAATGCATCGCCAGTTTGCGCTTGATTTGCATATGCTAATTTATGCAAGTTAGATATAATTGCTCTAAGTAGAAACTATATGGGAGCCAGCGTGGTGTAGTGGTTAAGAGCAGTGGACTTGTAATCTGGGGAACCTTGGGCTAGTCACACTTCTCTGAAGTCTCTCAGCCCCACTCACCTCAAAGAGTATTTGTTGTGGGGGAGGAAGGGAAAGGAGAATGTGAGCCGCTTTGAGATTCCTTCGGGTAGTGATAAAGGTAAAGGTAAAGGGACCCCTGACCATTAGGTCCAGTCGTGTCCGACTCTGGGGTTGTGGCGCTCATCTCGCTTTATTGGCCGAGAGCCGGCGTACAGCTTCTGGGTCATGTGGCCAGAATGGTGCTCTCAGCCTCTCTCACCTCACAGAGTGTTTGTTGTGGGGCAGGAAGGGAAAGAAGAATGTTAGCCGCTTTGAGACTCCTTAAGGCAGGCATGGCCAAACTTGGCCCTCCAGATGTTTTGGAACTACAATTCCCATCATCCCTGACCAGTGGCCCTGTTAGCTAGGGATGATGGGAGTTGTAGTCCCAAAACATCTGGAGGGCCAAGTTTGGCCATGCCTGCCTTAAGGGGAGTGAAAGGTGGGATATCAAGTCCAAACTCCTCCTCCTCCTCCTCCTCCTCCTCTTCTTCTATAGTGAGGAAGACTGTGCACTAGGTGACCTGCCTGTCTCCTCAAGTCTGCTGACCAGGTGCTCACTGCTGATGGGCAACTTCAGGTCTCCTCCTGCTTTCTCTTCTTAGAGTCATTTATCATTAAACTTGACCTGAATCAGACAGCCCTTCAGATAGAGGAATCTCCTCTGTAAATCAGGTCACTGCAGCAGTTAAAATCATACGGAAAATGCCCCCTTGATTAAGTGCCTCGAGGGAGTTCCAAAGCAGTGTTCTTCAGCCTAGGGTTCCCAGATGTTGGGGGGCAACTTCCACCACCCTCAGCCAGCTTAGTCAGTAGTGTGGGAATGCTGGGAATCATAGTCCAACAACTTCTGAGGACCTTTAAAAATACCTTAAAAAAACACTTTAGAAAAAGAATTAGAGAAATCTGTCCCTTTCTATTTTATTGCAACACTGAACCCATGTTACTTGAAAACACAAAGGCACGGTCCAGATCAGGCAGGTATTCATTATACTTTCCAAAAGCAAGGTCCTTTAAAAATGCTTGTGAGGGGCTGGCTCAAAGATATAGAAGTTTTAACAACTCCCCAAAAAGGAGAATCACAGAACAAATTCTCCATGTCTGCCAGCTCTGGAATGGTATGTGAATTAGTTACAAGATGCTAAAGTATGAGCTGTAAGTCATTTTTTCGGGGAAAATGAGGAAACTGTACACATGCTTACTTTTTTAGGGAAATAAAACTGTGAATTCTTGAAAAAGTACTGTATTTACTCCTTCGGGGCATCATATGGCAAATAGCATGATTTGTAGCAGGATGCCTGCATGCCTGTGTATTAAGGATGAACGCATCTGGTTATTTTGATTTTTTTCCTCCTTTTTAAAAATATTTATTAAGAAGAAGTTATAAACCATCTAATCAAAAAGTCCCTAAATGGTGTACATAAAACAATACAAAACAAGTATCAATAATATACAAATAAAATCAGGAAAATTTAAAATAAAGGATACTTAATATGCCCTGATAGGATTGCTGAAACAAACAGGAAGGGAGTCACAAAGTTCAGCTGCTGTCACAGTGAAATTACAAACATAATATGCTATTTGTAGAAATGCGACTTTCATAGATTTAAGGGGTCAAGTCGGTGCATAGAGGGTAAAGCAATTCCAATCCTAAATTCCGTTTGCCACGTTTTCACATCAGTTTGAATTGTTATTTTTAGATATGAAAAAGTCCTAATGAAAATTCACCAGTCCACATTTCTCCCAACATACACATTTTAGCAAGCATTCCCCCCCCCCAGTATAAGGCATTTTGTTTCCAGTAATGGATAGTTCTGTGCACACTTTCGCCCACCCCCAATATAGACTTTTTTTTAAATTGCAAAATTCAGGAAACTGCGAATTTCAAAGTATAAAGCTATGCATTTTGTTTCGGCAAAAGGACGAATTTGGCTGATTCGCATTAACATGCGAACCGCACTGGATCCCTGCCCCCCATCTCTGGTGGGGTAAGGTGGCCTGTGGGTGGCCCAGCTCAACATTTCACTGAATGTTTCATTCCCACCCCTTTGACGACGACCCCCGGTCAGGCCACTTTTATGCCAGTGACAGCTTCATGAAGCACAAAACATGGAGCGATACATGGCATGAAATTGGCAACAAAGCTGAGCAAAAGGAGGAACAATCCTCTGGCAGGATGCGATGACAATATGGCTGATTAGATCTGGAAGCAGATGCCAGCAGAGAGCATTGTCCCGGTGACTGAAAAGACATGACCCTCCGAGGTGCAGGAGACAACGAGGCCCTCCTCGTGAACCAAAAGGGGAGGGAAGGAGAGGTGAAACCAATGAATAAATCACGCATTGAATAATAATAATTAAAAAAAAAGGAGGAGGAGGAGGAGACGGGAGAGAGAAAACGGAAAATGCTAAAGAGGAACTTTTTTAAAAGAGAGAGAGAGAGAAAGGGGTGGGATGGGAAGGGGAGGGGAGGGCGGTTCAGAATGTGGCTGCCCCCCAACCCACAAACCCCCAGCTAGCTGACACTCTGTCAGACAATGGCTTTTTAACAGATGGGAGCCCGAATGAAAGGGGGCCAACTTGTGCGCAGCCGAGAAGGCCTGTTTGTTTAGTCTGTGGCTTGGGCAGGTGTCCGTAGAAAGGCAATCCAGCCGGTTAACTGTCTCGGGGTGGCTCTGTTTTAATGCAGTCTTCTCGGCCAGTGTTGTCAACGGGGCCTGCCTTTTACTAGCAGAGGGTCCCGAGTTTGCCCATATTGTTTGTGAAGAAACCTAGAGGTGTGGTGGAGTAGGGTTTGGGTGGGGGTAGGGCCCCCAGATCTTTCTTTTTTTATAAAGTCAGATGGCTACTGTTCAGCTGCTTGCCAAGCCGCAGGGCTGGCATCAAGGGTGGGGATGTTAACTACCCTCTCGCTGCGGCCCAGAAGGGGTGACCAGGCCAAAGACTGGGGGTGTGTGTGTGTGAGAAGAGGCTAGAGAAATTCCCATGGGGGGAATCAGGAAAGAGAAGCGCAGAGGAAACTATTTAAATATCCAAAAGTTTACAGTCCTACAATCAGGCAGGCATCTTCAGTGTACAGTCATACCTCGGGTTATGGCCACTTCAGGTTGCGCATTTTTGGGTTGCGCACTGTGCCGAACCCGGAAGTACCAGAATGGGTTACTTCTGGGTTTTGGCGCTCGCACATGCGCAGAAGCGCCAAATCACGACCCATGTGCGTGCAGACGCGGTGCTGCAGGTTGCGAATGCTGCGGGTTGCGAACGTGCCTCCCACATGGATCACGTTCGCAACCAGAGTGTCCACCGTACTCTTTTCAATGCTAAAAAAGCATTTTTTGTTTAGAAGGTTGATGCGAGTTTTCAGCTGTTTTTAGTCCATAGTTATTTTAACTTTTTGAAAGTCTTAATTCCTTTCTTATGGCTACTTTTTTTGTTTTATCTCTCCCCCCCCCCCCCGAAGAATTAAAAAAAAATCTTTAAAAACAACAACACATCAATAAAGTGGTATATACATTTTATGAAATGAAATAAATAATGCAACATGTTTCAGACTTTTATTTTGCATTTTTATGAAGAGTTTCAAAACAAATATTTGGTAAATACATTAACAGGGGAAAAAACAAGCATAAGGCAAAGACAGTTGTTGCTTTATTATTATATAAAGGATTGGTATGATTAAATTGACAAGTAAGAAGTTGGGGGCCAGAGGAAGAGGAATGTTTCAGAGCTGTCAGGCCCTCCCTCTGAGAATTTTGTACACCACACAGACATATGGTACAAAATGGAATCTATATAAATCCATAAAAATGTAGATTACATTTATATAACTTCACAGATTTAAAAAAATACAGTTCAAAGAAGTAAAAATGTAGCCAATATGAATCTACACATGCTTATCAAATTCATGCCAATATATTAATTTCATGAAAGTAGCATACATGCAATTTCAAAAATAGATTAGTATTATTATCGTATGTAAACGCAATGTATACAAAATTTTATGGATTTCTATATGCAATTTTGTAGTTATAAAAATGTATTTTTATTTATAGAATTCCCTGACGAAAGACTTGATAGGTTGGGGGCGGGGTAAATGGATCATAAACTTTTGCAGATTAAATGGATTCTTTTACCCACTTTGCTTCACAAAATGGCACCTCCCACTAGGGAAGAAGCTGGGATTGAAGCTCTATATCAGGAACAAGTGGGGGGTGGGGCGGAGAGTGAAGATCTACATGCGATGCTTTCCTTGGAGGCCGGTTCTGCTGCCTCTATGGGTCCTGCCACCTGAGGCAGTCACCTCACCTTGCCTCATGTGTGGGCCGGCCCTGATAAAAACTCAGCATCTGGTCTGACTCAGCATCCTATATTCCTGCATTTCAGGCCAATGCCTGTTTCCAGGGGCGGAGGAAGCCTCCGCGGTACCCGGGGCGGGGCGGCTGAAGGCACCCCCTGGGGGCGGGGCATCGTGACGTCACACAGTGACGTCACGATGCGCCGTCACTGCGGCCCCGCCCCCCGCGGGGGGGAAGCCCTTTAAAAAAAAGTAAAGCCCTTTTTTTTTTTAAAGGGCTTTCCCCCCGCTGCGAGGGCGGCGATCGAGGAGGCGGCGAAGCGGAGGGGTGTCAGCCTTGTGCTGCCCACCCCTCCACTCGCCCCTGCGGCTCCGCCCAGCAGCGGAGAGAAAAGCGCTTAAAAAAAAGGAAAGCCTTGGCTTTTCCTTTTTTTTAAGCGCTTCCCCCCGCTGCCGGGCGGAGCCGCCTGTAGGGGCAAGGGGAGGGGCGGGCAGCACAAGGCTGACACCCCTCCGCTGCCTCCTCGATCGCCGCCCCGGCACAGACACAAGGGCGACGCAGAAGCAGCAGTGCCGGTTTGGATCCATCCAACCCGGCACTGCTGCTTCTGCAACCAAAGCAGTGGCGGCGGCACCCCCTCCACTCCAGCCGCCAATCGCGTGCGGCGGCTGAGGGGGTGCCGCCGCCGCTGCTTTTGCGGCGCCCTTGGGAAGCGCCATGCCGAAAGCAGCGGCGGCGGCACCCCCCCCAGCCGCCGCACGCGATCGGCGGCTGGAGTGGAGAGGGTGCCCCGCCGCTGCTTTGCCGGGTTGGATGGAGTGCGCACGCGCGAAGTCGTGCGTGCGCACTCCATCCAAACCGGCACTGCTGCTTCTGCAACCAAAGCAGCGGCAGCGGCACCCCCTCCACTCCAGCCGCCGATCGCGTGCGGCGGCTGGGGGGGTGCCACCGCCGCTGCTTTTGCGGCGCCCTTGGGAAGCGCCGTGCCGAAAGCAGCGGCGGCGGCACCCCCCCCAGCCGCGGCACGCGATCGGCGGCTGGAGTGGAGAGGGTGCCCCGCCGCTGCTTTGCCGGGTTGGATGGAGTGCGCACGCGCGAAGTTGCGCGTGCGCACTCCATCCAAACCGGCACTGCTGCTTCTGCGGCGCCCTTGTGAGGCGCCGCGCCAAAAGCAGCGGTGGCGGCGGCACCCCCCCCAGCCGCCGATCGTGTGCGGCGGCTAGGGGGGTGCCCCGCCGCTGCTGCTTTTGGCGCAGCGGCTTGCAAGGGTGCCACAGGAGCAGCGCCGGCGCTGGCGGGCAGGGCCCGCGCAGGGCGGGGCCAGCCCAACTGGCACCCCCTCCCTGAGTGGCACCCGGGGCGGACCGCCCCCCCGCCCCCCCGTTGCTACGCCACTGCCTGTTTCACCTCACTTTTTTAAAAAGCTATTCTGTCTCTTCTTGGCACTCCTTTCTACTTAGCACACAGCCCCTCCTGAGCTATAAAGTTTCTTTAAGTCTCTCCTCTCTGGTTAGTCTTTTCTTCTTTGATTTCCTTGACTCCTCTGCCCTTTTCAAGCCTCATTCTCCACCCAACCCACCTTTCAGTTTCTTCTCCCATTCAGTTGCCTGTTCTGCTCCTTTTCCTCAGTCTGGGCCCACTGTCCCTCACTGACCTTTTGCAGCCCTTAGCCTACCTCTGTGTTCGGTTTTAAATCCCTTGAAAGAGCCACTCTGTGTCGGAGAGAACTGTGCAAAGGAACATCCCATGCCAGTTCAGCCAATCAGGCCACATTCACACCATACAAGGGCCCTCCAAGTGTCCCTATTTTCCAGGGAGAGTCCCAGATTTTAATAATAATAATAATAATAATTTCCCCAGCCACTCTGGGCGGCTCCCAACCGAATATTAAAAACACAATACAGCATTAAACAGTAAAAACTTCCCTAAATAGGGCTGCCTTCAGATGCCTTCTAAAAGTCAGATAGTTGTTTGACATCTGATGGGAGGGTGTTCCACAGGGCGGGTGCCACTACCGAGAAGGCCCTCTGCCTGATTCCCTGTAACCTCACTTCTCACAGTGAGGGAACCGGCAGAAGGCCCTCGGAGCTGGATCTCAGTGTCCGGGCTGAACATCCCGGCTTCTGATTTGATCCTGGAATGTCTCGCTTTTCCTTAGGACGTCCCTATTTTCATCGGAGAAACGTTGGAGGGTATGGAATTGTCAGACTCCTGAGGCATCAGAAGGCATCTGAATAGGGAAGGTTTTTTTAAATGTTTAATGTTTTATTATGCTTTTATATATGTTGGAAGCTGTCCAGAGTGTCCAGATGGGTCGGCTATAAATAGCAAAATAATTATTACTAATATTATTATGGAACAGGGCATTCTTATTTTCATCAGAGAAATGCTGGAGGGTATGCATACATTGAAAGCACTCTGAGACTACTTTAAACTGCTATGACTTTCCCCAAAGAATTTTGGTAGCTGGAGTTTGTTAAAGGGGCCAAGAGTTGTTAGGAGACCCCTGTTGTTAGGAAAGAATTCCCATAGGTCCCTGTGGAAAAGGATTGATTGTTAAGCCAATAATAATAATAATAATAATAATAATAATAATAATAATAATAATAATATATTTATACCGCGCCCATCTGGCTGGGTTTCCCCAGCCACTCTGGGCGGCTTCCAACAGAATGTTACAATACAATAATTCATCAGATATTAAAAGCTTCCCTAAACAGGGCTGCCTTCAGATGTCTTCTAAAAGTCTGGTAGTTGTTTTTCTCTTTGACATCTGGTGGGAGGGCGTTCCACAGGGCGGGTGCCACTACTGAGAAGGCCCTCTGCCTGGTTCCCTGTAACTTGGCTTCTCGCAGCAAGGGAACCGCCAGAAGGCCCTCAGCACTGGACCTCAATAGCTTTGAGAGGGGAACTGGAGTCTCCTAATATCTCTCAGCAAACTTTGAGGAGAGCTGTAGTGTGACTAAACCTCTGATTTTCCACATGTCTGGAGCATATCTGTCAGGGACATGCCCTCCCCTGCCAGTCCGACACTGAGTGGGTACCGGCAGCCTCAGCCTCTGTTGTCGACAGACACGTCTCCCAGTGAGTCTGCCAGCTCCTCCCCAGGGGAGGAGGAGTTACCAGGGAGGAGCCAGGTGGGAAGGGGTCTCCAGGATGATGCAGATAGACCCAGCACCGCTCAGCAGACCCACTCTGAGGGGGAGACACCGTTTCCAGCGCCTGCTTTACGCAGAAGGGTCAGGGGAGAAAGGAGGCGGCACTTTAGGGTGCCGAGACTCTGGTGTTGGCGCCGCAGCAGGAGGGGGGCACTTCCGGATTCTGCTAGCAACTAGGTGGTCATGTTTTAGGATAGCTCCGCACTGTACATACTTTGCACAATAAAATAGTTGAAAGACAAGACGGACTTGGTCTTTACTCATGAGCAACCGTTAGCGAATCTGACAATATCCTACTGCACTAAGCTAAGAGTTGCATCCTTTGCTCCACCCAATTTTGCCCCTGAGTCCTCCTACCACGCGCCCCCCCCCGAAGCTTCCTTACAAGGAAATGCGACCCTTGGGCTGGAAAATGTTCCCTGCCCCTGTTATAACTCACCCGCTGCACCCTTGATGTAAATTTAAAGAACCGAGAAGACTGTGCAAGACATTTCCAAGCCTATTGAGCGAGCAGAAGGTCCAAAATTCCCCCGCAACTCCACCAGGAGAGAGAACGCTTTAAGCAAGCAAGGAAGCCTTTCTTTTTAATGTCATAACACGCTAGTTCCTCACCAGGGACTGTGGTGATTAACAGTATCCATCCTTCATGGTGGCTTAGCCACCCCCCGCCCCTCCCGGCCGGCTTCCTCCCTTCCTCCCCTTGACTAACCTTTAATGTATTCATTGCCTAATTTTCATACATGCTGATTGAATAGCGATTTATTCCACAAGTGCCCGGGTAGCCACCCTTCCCCCCCCCCACTCCCTCCCTCCCCGCCAAAGCTAAATGCAAAAATCTTTATTCCGACCAATGTCTAAATCATTGTTTTCTGGCGGCGCAGATCATGTGGCACACGTTATTAATAGCTCTGGTCTCTCCACCACTTGACACACCGCTCTAGCTGTCATTCTGCTCTCTGGCTCGTATGATTCTTGCACTGGTGAAGTGCCAGACCCAGGCCTCTCCCATCCGTCACTGTCACCCACCAACCAGTGATGAATAGCTCCGCCGTCGCCGTGGCGAGGCTCGGGCGCTGATTCACATGCGCCTGACTTTTACCAACTTGAGCACACCAGCTGAGGCCTCCATCCCAGCTGAGAGAGGCCTCAGTGACCTGGAAAAGACCACGGCCTCCTTCCCTCCTGCTCTCACCCACAGGCAGACACACACACACACACACAGGATTAGTTAAAAACTGAAACAAATCCTAATGCGATCATGTCACTAATTATACGTTTAATTCAGTTATAAGCAGCTAATGGCTCCCACAGTGACAGCTTTTACTGCTAAAAGGCAATTCATTCCTGAAACAGAGAAATCTAATTACACAAAATGCTCCGTCCTAATCCTTTCAAAGAATAATCTTATTTGTAGACATTAACATCCCAGATGCTGCTGCTGTTTGTCCATTATGACAGTGTTTGTCCTGAATAATGTATAAATAGCTCTTTCTGGACAGTTGCATGTCACTAAATCAATACAATTTGCTGCCTTCTGCTACATTAAGTCAGTCTCGGCAAGCTGGAGAAAATTAACCTTTTGTTTCCCACTCAAAAGGCCCCTCGGAATTAGAGAAAAGAAAAAGAGGGCGGGGGGGGGGAATGGGACTTTTGTTTCTTTTTGTGTGTGTGGTGAGGTTTTTTTTTTTTTTGCAAGAGCCTCAAAATATGCAGCAGATGATCAGAAGCGACAGATATTTCCATGGAACCAGCAGCAAAAGGCGACTGTACAAAAGGGCATAAGGAAGAAGAACCACATATGGTTTGATGCTCTCCCTAAATGTCTAGAACATCTTCAGTCAAAGTGGTTTCTAATTACTGTGCTTTCTGCCCAGAAGGCTTTGTTCCCTATCTGATGGCACCTGAACTTTGCACCTAGGCAGGGCCGCCGAAAGGATTCCCCTGGAATTCACGCAAAAAATGAGATGTCATAGAATCCTAGAATCATAGAGTTGGAAGAGACCACAAGTGCCATTCAGTCCAACCCCCTGCCAAGCAGGAAACACCATCAAAGCATTCCTGACAGGTGGCTGTCAAGCCTCTGCTTAAAGACCTCCAAAGAAGGAGACTCCACCACACTCCTTGGCAGCAAATTCCATTGTCGAACAGCTCTTACTGTCAGGAAGTTCTTTCTAATGTTTAGGTGGAATCTTCTTTCTTGTAGTTTGAATCCATTGCTCCGTGTCCGCTTCTCAGGAGCAGCAGAAAACAACTTTTCTCCTTCCTCCATATGACATCCTTTTATATATTTGAACATGGCTATCATATCACCCCTTAACCTTCTCTTCTCCAGGCTAAATATACCCAGCTCCCTAAGCCGTTCCTCATAAGGCATCGTTTCCAGGCCTTTGACCATTTTGGTTGCCCTCCTCTGGACACGTTCCAGCTTGTCAGTATCCTTCTTGAACTGTGGTGCCCAGAACTGGACACAGTATTCCAGGTGGGGTCTGACCAGAGCGGAATACAGTGGTACTATTACTTCCCTTGATCTAGATGCTATACTCCTATTGATGCAGCCCAGAATTGCATTGGCTTTTTTAGCTGCTGCATCACACTATTGACTCCCCAACTCCCAACTCCCCAACTGGGAGTCCCTAACTCACAGCTCAGGGTTAGCTCAGAGATATTTTGGTGGCTGAGGCAGGGCAGCAAATGCCATTGCCAGCCCAAGTCACATTTAAAGAATCCCAAGAACTGTAGTTTCCCACTTCCAAAGTTACAGTTTGAAGCACGCTTAACAAACTACAGTTCCTAGGATTCTTGCGAGGAAGACATGTGCTTGGCATAGGCAGCCAAGGTGCACTGTTCCCACGGCAAGCCAAGTTCTTTTTGGCACCTGTGGCAGAAAATGCCGCCTGCACCTCTCTTCCTGATTGATAGATCCAGTGCCGAGGGCCTTCTGGCGGTTCCCTCATTGCGAGGTTACAGGGAACCAGGCAGAGGGCCTTCTCGATAGTGGTGTCTTCCCTGTGGAATGCCCTCCCATCAGATGTCAAGGAAATAAGCAACTATCCTATTTTTTAAAAGACATCTGAAGCCAGCCCTGTTTAGGGAAATTTTTAATATTTAATGCTGTATTGTTTTTAATACTCGATTGGGAGCTGCCCAGAGTGGCTGGGGAAACTCAGCCAGATGGGCGGGGTATAAATAATAAATTATTATCATTATTATTATTATTATTATTATTATTATTATTATTATGTAAAAATTTAAAAACAGCAATTAAATTGCAAGTGTGCATAGTCATTATGTATTAAGTAACAGTTTGCTGCCCTTTCTTGACATCAGATCCTATGGTGGGCACCTCATTCTCTGCCTGATGGTGGTGCCCAGTTATATACTTATTATTATTTATTTCGCAAGATTCATATAGCATTTAAGTGTTTTTTAAAAAGTCAAAGTGGTTCACCAAAACGATAAAACAATAGCGTTATTTAACTTTTTTTAATTAAAAAAACTGACTAAACATAATTAAAATCAACGATAAGTTTAAAACCAGATTAAAACACATGCCAGCACCCTACTCTAGACACCTGATACCACCACAGCCAGGTATGAGATCTGGAACACCTACAGCATTTGCATTTAGGGTTAAGTTCATTACACCTATGAAAGGCATATCACAACAAAAAGTCCCAGAACAGTTTGTGGCAAAACCAAAAGCCAGTAATAACAGAAAGACATGAAGGTAATGTTTTTATGTCATCCGCATAAAGACATCCAATCATTGGTGATGCCCCAAAGCCTGGAAAAACAAAGATGTTGATGGCAGGTGTGCCTTCCTTGGGAGAGCAGTGCATAGATGGGAAGCCACCACAGAAAAGACCCTTGTCAGGAGGTGGGGATGAAAAGAAGCTGCCCGTCAAGTAAGACAAAGAACAGAGGACCAGCTGGTCACCTGATCTACACAAGGGACAGCCGACCTGGGTTACCCTCCTGATACCAGTTGGACAGTTCTGGTCTTTGTATACATGAGGATATGGTGGTCTGTACTACTTAAGAGACATCACCTTGCCGACATAGTTAAAGCTATGGTTTTCCCAGTAGTGATGTATGGAAGTGAGAGCTGGACCATAAAAAAGGCTGATCGCTGAAGAATTGATGCTTTTGAATTATGGTGCTGGAGGAAACTCTTAAGAGTCCCATGGACTGCAAGAAGATCAAACCTATCCATTCTGAAGGAAATCAGCCCTGAGTGCTCACTGGAAGGACAGATCCTGAAGCTGAGGCTCTAATACTTTGGCCACCTCATGAGAAGAGAAGACTCCCTGGAAAAGACCCTGATGTTGATGAATTAATCAGTTAGTTGTATTGATTAATGCTTTCAACCCTAAATATGTACATGATTCAATTTACTATATTAGTGATTACAAGACAGTTGCTTTTTGAGAGAGAGAGAGAAAGAGAGAGAGAGAGATTTCTATATTATATAATAATTGTGCAATCCTATTGTGTGCTCACTGGAAGGACAGATCCTGAAGCTGAGGCTCCAATACTTTGGCCACCTCATGAGAAGAGAAGACTCCCTGGAAAAGACCCTGATGCTGGGAAAGATTGAAGGCACAAGGAGAAGGGGACGGCAGAGGATGAGATGGTTGGACAGTGTTCTTGAAATTACTAACATGAGTTTGACCAAACTGCGGGAGGCAGTGGAAGACAGGAATGCCTGCCGTGTTCTCGTCCATGGGGTCACGAAGAGTTGGACACGACTAAACAACAACAACTACTACTTAAGATTGCGGGTGTGTGTGTGTGTGTGTGTGAATGTGATTTGTGAATGCTTAAAAAAAAGTATGAAACAAACAAACAAACAAACAGTACAAGGCATCAAAGGAGAGAGGCGCTGGTCCAACCCTCTGTCTTTTTCCTGCACTGCTTCTCTTAATGTATGTGACAATGAAAAATGCTGTTCTTTCTTCCCTGTTGCTTGAAGTGGTTAGGGATTCTACCATTCTTTAGATCCCCCCTTTTGAAGTGGAGAGACATCTTCATACCAATCTAGCCCACATTGGGAGATCCTCATGGAAACACAGATCTGTATCTGAGATGCTGGATCATTTTAGCACCCCAAAAGCAGTGATTAGGGGCATTCTGGATCTGAGTATACAGCCCTCTAAATGGTCAACAAATGGGCTCTGAGGGAAGCAAATCACTTACGTGAGCAGGTGTCTTGAGCAGCTTAGAGCCAGTTCAGACGTACCTTATTAGAACAGCCGTTGCCAACCTTTCAAATATGTTGGATCCAGTACAGTTTGGCAAAGCCCGTATTTGCACCAGCTGATAGGGACAAACAACAGCTTAAGGAAGGGTTGTTTCTACATCAATATCCCACAAAAAAATTACATTACAAGCCAGTAAAAAATGTCACCCATGATGATTACACAGCACACCAGGCTGTTGAGTTTTGCCAAGTCGTCCTTACACATAACTGTTTCAGATTTGGGGACATCTTGTTTGAAAAAGCAAACTTTAAAGCCACCCAGAGTGGCTGGGGGGACCCGGCCAGATGGGTGGGGTACAAATAATAAATTATTATTATTATTATTATTATTATTATTATTATTATTATTATTATTAAAGGTGGCTAGCACAAAGCCTCCTGAATAAATCTGCCTGGAATATGGTAGGGTTAATCCCCTCTTGGGAGACTGCTGTGTCTCCAAACTTCATGCACCTAAGTGAACAATATTGTGGCCATTTTGGCTTCCCATGTGCAGAACTATAATTCTCAGAGTTTCATGGGAAGAGGGATTGATTGATTGTTAAAGCACTCTGAGAATTATACCTCTGTTAGGGGAATAGGGGTCTCCTAACAACTCTCAGCACCTTCACAGTTCCCAGGATTGCCTGGAAGAAGCCAGGGCTGTTTCAAGTGGTATGAAACTGCTTTAAATGTGCAGTGCGGATGAGGACTGGAAAACATGAGATGTCCCATAGCAGGCCGATTTCTGTGGTTGTTTTCCCACTCAGCTGCGGAGAATAATGGACCTACATTGCATGTCCTGCTATGATTTGAAAGCCATGTCATTTGCCTCCTTCCTCATTTCAGTAGCATTTTTCTCCCGCTCCCCCACAAAAAGCCCCAGCAAAACAAAACACACTGTGACTCTGTTACTGGTTGTTGTCTTAAATGACTGTCTCAAAAGCCATGCTTTTTCCTGTCGTAACTGCACTGCACGACTCCAGCGCATGCCTTTATTTATGCTTTCAAGGGGGTTGACTGATGGCAGACACTTTGCTTAATTGAATCTCCTGCAGGGTTGTCTGAGAAGTGAAGGCCACAACATTTCTCTGGCCAAGACAATGAAACACACACAAAGGTGTTTAACTAGCTGGTTTCAACGGTCTCTCTTTTTTTAACCAGTTCATACCAGCTAGGCAAACTAGCACCTCTGAACAGCAAAACAGAAAACCTCGTGTTACTTCTTTGCAAATCAGATGAAAGTCCGAGTTTAAGCGCTGAGCTTTCTCACAGTCATTTGTGACATGGAAAGAGTGGACTAGGAGAACACAGAGAAGGGAAGTTGAAAGCTGTAGTTTTTAAGTTAAAAGCGGGGGGGGGGATGTTTTGGGGGGACATCTGAAAGGGGAGATAGAAACAGTCAGTTTAGAACTAATCAGTGTTTTTTTCTTAAAATGTTTAGGAGTACTCTCATTTTGACTCAAGAAAATCACCATTTTATAGTTCAAATCAGGAAAAATAAATACAGTAAATGGACAAAAGTACAAACATTCACAAAATGTTTAGGGGTATGCGTCCCCCCCCCCCCGGAAAAAACCACTGGAACTAATACTTATTTTAGGGTTGCCATATTTAAAAAAGCGAATATGTCCGGATTTTCCCGGACATTTCAATGATTTCCACCCGGACGCTGTTTTCGACTGCCATATTCTGGCTATGTTTGGGAAATTCCGGACGTATGGCAACGCTAACTTATTTGCTGCCACAAGAATATGCAAGCCACCCAGAGTGGCTGTGACAACCCAGTCAGATGGGCGGGGTACAAATAATAATTGTTATTATTGTTGTTTTTATTAGCAGAAAGATGGAAATCTACACAAATTCTTAAAATCATAGATTAGCTAAAAAAAGGAAAGGGGGATATTGCTTTGCTCATGAAATTAATTATATTTTTCTAGATGCTATTAAAAAAAACAAACTAATGGATTTATCAGAAATGCTCTTTGTAGTAACAACTACCAATACAAAATGGCCTTGTGTGTTTCTTCTCTTTTGTAATATTTATCTAGTTGTATTATTTATCGGGTTCTCCCTCAAAGAGGGCACGTGTTGCAGTGTGGCCTGGCAGCCAAACCCTTGTGTTGTGGGTGGGAACGTTTGGACAGCCACAACACCCTATTGGTAGGTCCCTCGATACTGGGGTGTAATCTGACCAATGGGATGCTAGTCAATTGGATCGAGGGACCTACATAAGGCCCATGCACGTGTCTCTGAGCTTCCTCTTTTGGGCCAGTGCATCGGAACACCTGCCCACCTCTCCCTATATTTAGGGCTTCCGCTTGACCTTGCTATGCCATCATGTGTCATCTGTCATCGGGACAGGGGCACAGCAGGAATTTTCCCCACTTGGCTGATTGGCTGGTGCCATTTGGGTTTCTCCTGCTGCATAGCAAATCATCACAACTTGTAAGGTTGCAGATAGGCTCTGGTTCAGGTGATGGGGTGGCAGAATGCTCTCGCCATCCCTATGCGAAGGATATTCCGTTAAAGGAATCCAGGGACTCAATGGTTTGGTCAACCCTGAGAGGGGTTGTGCCCGTGCCCAAGTCCAGGGGGACATCTGGGTTGTGGACTAGCATGACCCTGCTTTCCACTGTTCCAGGTGTTTACCCTTGGCTGACCTTTGCTAGTGTCCTGGGTCAGCGCTACCTGCAACGTTGCAGGAAGCTAGTCGAACCAGAGCCTATGCAACCACTCACTTGCTGTAATCAATAAAGTTGTGGGCTAAATTCTGCCAAAAACCAAACCAAAAATTTGAGTAATGTCTGAATTTATTTAAGGGGGAGGTTAAAAGGTCTACACACGCAACTTTATTATGCCCAAAATTTTGATTTACTATGCATTCCTACTGCACACCCATTCAGGAATGGCAAAACACCAACCTCTTGACTTCCTCGGTTGATCAAATGTGGTGTAAAACATCACACACAAGTCAGCAGGATGTAACCTCTATCCCTTGCAAGGGAAGGGTGAACATGAAGGCACATAGCCTTTGGGTCATGCATAGTATTCTGCACACTGCGAAGAACTGTGCAAGCCAGAGACTCACATCCATGTCCCATCACATAGAGAGCCCCCATGCTGTGAGACAAGGCCCTCCGTTTACTGTGGATCAATGTTGAGTTGAGGTTGACTTAACCAGCGCATGACCTGCACACTCTTGACTGAAAACATCAGGGAAGAAATGGTAGGCACCGCTGGAAGCCCTGTTTGCACAAGTCACATTGCACTGCTTTGAACAGGGGCTAAACATTCCAAATAAAACTTCACAAGAACTCCGTCAAAATTGCCAGCTGCTCTGTGGGTGATCGGTGGCCGGCAGGCAGTGCCAATGACTGCAGTGCCAGAAGATTTGGGGATATTTGGATAGCTATATGTGTGTCTGAATTTATTGGGCTACTTCCCTTGACATATTATGTCTTACTATTGTGCAGGTTCGGGAAAAGTTGAGTTTGCAAGGGATGCTCAATATTTACGGAAGGCAGCCCTATTTAAGGAAGTTTTTAACCTGTGATATTTTAATGTATTTTAATATCTGTTGGAGGCTGCCCAGAGTGGCTGGGGAGACCCGGCCAGATGGGCGGGGTACAAATAAAAAAAATATTAATTATTATTATTATTATTTTAAAGGTGTATTCCTTTGATCCAGAACTCAGAGGATCTGGCTTTTAGGTTCTATTTAAGAACAGCTATGTAAACGTAAACCAAAAATAAGGAGTCCAGAAATTCAGTTTTTTTATTCTGTTGTAATTTGGAAAAAATGGCTGAAATTGCACTAAGTGCTCGGTCCATTTCTTGAGCAGCTAGGAAAGCTAGGCCTCTCCAATAAATCATAATGGAGAATTTGCTGAGAGGCAAAGCTTGCTTTGGATGTGAATAGATGACTGATTTGGATAAATTTCTCTGAAGCTGAAGTATTTGAAAAATGCTGGTCGGAATAGTTCAATGGTAGGATGCCTGCATGGCATAGGAAAAGTCATATATTTGGTTCCAAGTGTCAAGATCAGGTAGCAAGCAGGTGATGGCAAAAGACTTCCACCTGAGACCACTGCCTGTTAAAGTAGACAATTCTTGAGAAGATATAAGAAGAAGAGTTTGGATTTGATATCCCGCTTTATCACTACCCAAAGGAGTCTCAAAGCGGCTCACATTCTCCTTTCCCTTCCTCCCCCACAACAAACACTCTGTGAGGTGAGTGGGGCTGAGAGACTTCAGAGAAGTGTGACTAGCCCAAGGTCACCCAGCAGCTGCATGTGGAGGAGCGGAGACGCGAACCCGGTTCACCAGATTACGAGTCTACCACTCTTAACCACTACACCACAATAGCCTGACCTTGTATAAGGCATTGTCCTCTACTCCTACTTTAATAGGGAGCACACAGTTAAGCAACCCAAAAAATCTGCTCTCATTTTTCTTTAATAATGAATCTTGCTTGTTATTAGTATTGTTCTGCATGTTTTACTTTTATGAATCTTAAACTTGATGTAAAAACTTAATACAAATAAAAGTTATTTAAAAATTGAAGAAAAGGAACCATACAGAAAATAATAATAATATCATAGTCCTTATAAGAGACATGAAAAATGTTCCAGTGCTGCCTGAAAAAAATAATCTGAAACCAGAGAGGGTCTAAGTTACATTCCCAGGGTTCCAAAGGTGGGACTACAGATACCATCGCCTCTCCTCCTAACTAGCGATGGATGAATCTGTCAATTTTGCTTTCACTCAGTCTCATTTTTCCAAATTTAAATTCAGTTCTCCAGACTTCCACATAAGTGTGTGTGCTTTTAAAATCCTTGCAAAAAATGCTCATGGTTTTAGAGCACGTTTTGCCTAATAAAGACATTTTTAAATGAAAAATACGCATTTTGGCAAATAATTTTGTATGTTATTTTCATTAACACAAGCATTTTTGTACACACCTTCCCCATAACACACACATTTCTGTATGGATTGTTGGGTGTGTGTGCAAAGGTTAACTGTTTCAGTTTGTGTGCTGTTTGTTGTTTCAGGGACTGCAGATGGGAAAGGCATGTAAAATGCAACCAATTTCTTCCTCATTGCTACACCTGGTGGGCTCAAACAAAACAAACTATGCAAATAAGCATGTCTATTCAAATTCAGAATTCGGCTTTTCTCGCAGCAGAAGGGTTGGTTTGGCACACAATTTTGATTTTTAAAAAATTAACAGAGAGCACACACAAACCCTGGTGGTGGGCTTCCAAGTTAAACCTAGACCCAGCCATCATGTTTGCTGTGTGTTGGCTAAGCTGGCCCGTTCTTCTGCCCTCAATTGCCTTCCTTCCAGCTGCTTTCATTCTTGTGCCACTAGCAGACCAGGAAAGTGACTTTCCACATGGCCTGCTGATTTTGTCTCCCTTGGGTGGTTGTTGCTATTATTGTTGTTGCTTTGTGTTTGCCCAAGAGCACATGTCTCGGTGTGTGATTTCTCAGTATGTTTTGTGGAATTATAAAAATGATACAATTGTACAAAAATCATCATATATGGTCATTAGGACCAGATTATGTGAAAAACAGGAATTTGCAAACAATGCCCTCTCTAAAAAATTAAATGCACAAAATACACACTGTGAAATTAACACATTTTGAAAGAAGGAAGAGAAAGCTGGGGTAACTTTGGGGGAAATTTATCATGTTTTACTGGTTACTGCAGGAGTAAAAACAAATATACACAAATATTCAATAATGTTTTATGTTAGTTTTCTTCGAGGTACTACATTGTATGCAGCAGCAATAAGGCAAAATATTTACTCAATGACCATTCAAATTTAAGAAATAAGTTCATTAACTCTTTTCTTTGTTCCTTCCTTGATTAGCATATATATATTGTAAGGATTCTACTGTAATATTGTATTGTAAGGAAATATATATACAATATATATATTGTAAGGATTCTACTGTAATATTGTATTGTAAGGATTCTACTGTAATATTTTCTGTTTCTGTAATTCCAGTTGTCCAGTCTGTTCTGCTGATTTTACTATCTATTAAAATAATATATTTATACCCATAACTTTAAAAAGAAAACCAAAGTTAGGAGAGACCAAAGGCACTAAGTATAACTTATTGTTCCCATCTTGGAAGAAAGGATGGTTAGCGAAGGGCCATAGCTCAATGGCAAGGCATCTCCAGGTTCAATCCCTGGCATCTCCAGGTTGGGATGGGAATGCTGCCCCTATGAAACCCTGGAGAGCTGCTGCCTGCCAGTGTAGGCTACACTAAGCTAGATGGACCAAATGTAAGATGGTGTCAGGAATGTGCCCCCCACAGCACACCAGGAGGCAGTCTTGGAATTTGAGCTGAGTGAGGAATAGGCTGACTCTGTAGATGAGAGCTGTCTGACTGATTTTAGAGAGAACAGCCCAGGGCCCCTCCTTTCCAGGGAAGAAGAAGTTAGTTTCCAAGGGGAGGAAGAGTTGGACGTCTGCCAAAGTGTTGCCAGGCAACCAGCAGATAAGACAGTGTCAGAGGCTGAGTTTTTTGAGGAAGAGGTAGCTCAGCCCTGCAGTCCTAAAATTAGGAGATCAGAGAGACTTCCGAGAGCAACGGAAGGGAAGGCGACGAAGGGCGGGATTTTGGCGTTCTTCCTGTTGGGGGAGGAACGATGAGTCAGACTGAGCAACTAGATTGATGAGAGCAGGCAGATTGCCATGCTCTGAATGTGTTTTTCTTCAAATAAACTTGTATAAAACTGATGGAGAGTCTTTGCTGCTTTATCAGGCTGCTTGCCTGCCAGAGATCATTATAGGTGGTTTCCCAAGTCCCTCTTTAATGAATTGAATATGCAAAGTAATTAAGTAATTAAGAGGGTGTTCAGGACAGACCTGAAGAACTGTGAGGGTATATTGAATTTTATTTTCCAACATGTGTTCCGTCATGGAATAATACAACATAATAAAAACAATATAATAACACTTCTGCCATGGAACCCCAAGCAACATACATGCTGTTCCCAGGCAACATATATGTGGCTCCCACATGGCAATTGACCCATTACCAGGGACAGTCTTTTGTTTCTGGTATGCATCTCAAGCAACCACTTCAGAAAGGGCAACTGGGTTCACCTGTTGTAGCAAACCAGACAGCCTCTATGTGAAAGAATAAACAGAACACAAATCTGACATCAGAAATAGAAACATTCACTAACACTAGACACCAGAACAAAATAATAATACCCCTCAATCTCTTTCCCTCCTCTTTCTTTTTCCTCTCTATCTCTCTCCCCAGTTGCAAGATGTCTGGAACAAAAGTGTCTCTCGCTAAGTGTAAATGAACTGTGAAAAAGATTCGTATGAATTGAAAGGGGAGACAATAGCTGTACCTGTCCCTGTTTATCTGTTTGCTTTGTAACGCAAAAATCTTTAATAAAAGCTAATAAAAAAGAGAAAAGAAATAGCGACATTCTAGAACCACGGAGAAAGCATTTCATAGAATGATGTAAGTTCTTGGGAGTCTTCCAGGATCTACAATGCAGGATGCAACGACAGCATTATTGACAGATGACTGTCCAGCCTCCCTTTAAATTACCTCTGGTGATGGAGAACCCCACACCGCCCTGGGCAGCCTGTTCCACTACTGAGCAGCTACTACCATCCAGGCAAGCAAGGGGGCATTGTCCTAGTTCAAGGGCACATTTTAGCCCAGGTTAAACCACAGAGACTAGGGCTTGCCGATCAGAAGGGCGCCGGTTCAAATCCCTGCGACGGGGTGAGCTCCCGTTGTTCAGTCCCTGCTCCTGCCTATCTAGCAGTTCGAAAGCACAAAGTGCAAGTAGATAAATAGGTACCGCTCTGGTGGGAAGGTAAACGGCATTTCTGTGTGCTGCTCTGGTTCGCCAGAAGCGACTTAGTCATGCTGGCCACATGACCCGGAAGCTGTACGCCGGCTCCCTCTGCAGTAAAGCGAGATGAGCGCCACAACTCCAGAGTTGTCCACGACTGGGCCTAATGGTCAGGGGTCCCTTTACCTTTACCTTAAAGCACTCAAGGATGGTGTGGAGCAGGGTCAGAGAGAGGAATGGTATGGGAAGGAAGCTGTGTCTCCTGTGGGGAGAGCATGGCCTACGGAGAGTCTCGTATAGCTGCCAGACTCATCCCAGAATTACGGAAGCCATCCCTGCTTCTGGTTGGTTCCCAAGGTATCCCGTTTTGGCTCCCACTAGACTGCAGCCCCCCACGTTGCCCCCACTTTGGGGGACCACGCTTTTTCACGAGTCACCTGGCTCTGGCAAGAGCATGGCCCCACCAAAGACATGCATTTTGAGGGACCATGCTCACATGACTCACTTGGGAGCGCAGCCCCAAAAACGCACGTTACGATTTTCCCGTACAGCATGTTGGAGAGTATGGTATTCAGGGCCGGCGCGTCCATTTAGGCGAACTAGGCAATTGCCTAGGGTGCCAAAATGGAGGGGGCGCTGGCCAGCTTGCCCCCCACCCCCGCCCGCTGCCGCCCCAACCAGCAGCGGAGCAAGCAAACAGCGGCGGCGGGGGGCGGGGCACCGCTCCGCAACGTGCGTCATACACAATGACATCACGTGGCCCGCCCCCTCGCCTAGGGCGCCAAAATTGCCAGCACCGGTCCTGATGGTATTGAGGGCCAGACAAGGAGGGTTGAGGGTCAGCACATGCACTCCCTGAGACCGAGACTCCCTACGCCCTGCCTTAAACCCACAGCAGACACAGAGGCAGCAAAACAGCACCGTTAAGCTTTGAATTGCCCTCAGCTGAAGTGCGGACAAGCTCTCTTAGCTTTGCTTCAGTGCTCAGCTTATTGCAAAGTTTGTGTCTCCGAGCAGGTTGGTGTGGTCAGGCAGAAAACCCGACTGAGCAGCCAGTGCTTGCCACTCCTCCATCACTGTCAATAAGCAAGATGGAAGGTCTTTACATCATTTCATTTACTATTTCAATGATTACATAGCTCATTGCCTTCCCATTGTTTCAGTGATGGATTTAATTAACTTCCAATTAATCACAGGGGGTGATATTTAATGCTCAGCCCAGCACCAAGCATGGTGTCACAGACCAAAGAATATATTTTGAAGGCTTCAGTAATCAAGAGGTCATAGAAGATAGATGCTCCCCACTGAAAGGCAGAGGAAGAAGATAAATTTGTGCATCCACTCCAGTCTGGCTAACTGTTTTAGGATAATTGTTTCGCATCCAGATTATAACTTTGCAGAAAAGGTCCACAGCAAGACAAAGAGAGAGACAGAAGGTGATAAATAACCAGGCTCTGCTAAAAAAGACTTCACCTGGTCATAATTCCCATCTGAAGCCAGCCGTGATGAACTCATCAGGGTATTCTGTTTGCGGGCCCTGATCAGTGGGCATAATGAAATCTCTACCAAAGAAAATTTTCACTTAAACAGAAGGACAGCCGGGAGGAAGAGAAAAAAAAAATGCTAAGAGGGAATTTCATTATATTGTCATGATTACAAACATCCCAGAGATTAGAGGAGGTCTCCAGCTAAACCTCGGAATCCAAATAGCCTCTTTTGAGCTTAAGAGAGGGGTATGGAATCTCTTCACCTTTTTATTGGCTGGTCAGATGCAAAAGAGGACAGCAGCCTTAAAGTTTAATAATAATAATAATAATAATAATAATAATAATAATAATAATAATAATTTATATTTTATACCCTGCCCATCTGGCTGGGTTTCCCCAGCCACTCTGGGCGGCTTCCAACAGAATATTAAAATACAATAATCTATTAAACATTAAAAGCTTCCCTAAACAGGGCTGCCTTCAGATGTCTTCTAAAAGTCTGGTAGTTGTTTTGCTCTTTGACATCTGGTGGGAGGGCGTTCCATTATCTGAGTTGTGGAACAAGACAGAGTTTCAGCAGAGGCACTATATAGAGGAAGCCTGGAGAACCAGCCCAGACCCCACTCTCTCTCACACACACTCACAACAAAAAACCGGGTGCAGTGTTCCTCAGAAGCACCCATACCCCTGGTTATTAAGAGATGTTAAATTGTAAAAACACCACCAGCACCACTCTGGAACGTGTTTCATTTTTGCAGTTTTCAGCAGGACCTCAAACTTTGCTGTTACTGACTGTTACTGGTTCTTCTAGTAAAGCTCTTTTCCTTATATTGCCTTCAAATTTTGTTTCGATAGATCAGCAAAGGAACTTTTGCTTTCTGTATGACTTGAGCAGCAACTTGCCACACATTTTTTAACTTGCTCCACCTTTCTAAATTTATTCTCTCTTCAGAGAGCTCCCCCCCCCCCCCAGCCATCCTTTAACAAGCATTTATTTAGTGGGTGTGCAGATCAGTTTGTGCAATCGATGGGATCAAATGCTGGAATTTACCATGGACCGTGCCACTTCTGGCTGCAGTGGAGGGGAGATTGCGTGCTCTGCATCTCCTCAGTCAAGACACATACCCCTTCCCTGCATGGAAAAAAATATATATCCAAAGTGGTGATGGACCTCCTTAGCAGAGCACCTGCTTTGTATGCAGAAGGTCCAAGCTTCAAGCCCTGGTATCTCCAGTTAGAAAGGATCGTGTAGGGGATGATAGGGGAGACCTGTGCATGCAGGTTGAATTCCCAGCTTCTCCATGTATGCCTGGGAAAGACCCTCTTCCTGAAACCCTGGAGAGCAGCTGCCAACCAGTGTGGGTAACACTGAACTAGATGGGCCAATGCTCTCAATCACGATGAGGCAGCTTCCTCTGTTCCTCTTTCTGTCCAACAGCCTGAGAGTCGCTGCTAGTCAGAGTGGGCCACCCTGGAGTAGGTGGGTGAATAGCTTGACCATCTGAATAGCCTGTGATCATCTGCCTCACTCCTTTCCCAAGGAGGTGTAAACTTTTTCTGAAAGCCCTTGGAGTTTTCTCTCTGAAACCATAACCGTGCAATATGGCAACTGGCTCCACATAAATCAGCATTTGCGTCTGAGCGGGACCGAGCAAGGAAGCATCATCCTAATGAAGTCAGGGGATAATGCCTTTCTTTCCTGTGGCTAATCTGTGAGTACAAAGTAATTATCTTTCCAGTGACTTTAAATCTCTCTCTGTGGTATATTTTTTTCGCCCGTCCAACATGTCTTTACAACTCCTTCATCTGGCACACAGCTGGCATGCCTCACGGCGGATCCCTCTAAAGAGTGATTTAAAGTTGCCTTCCATCAATATTCAAACTAATGAACAAGAGGGATTGCGCCGGAACAAGAAACATCTTGACACATTGCACGGAAAGGAACACACTTGGTCAGCTGTGCTCAGGAACAGCCGCCCTGCCTTACAACTCTCCAACTGTTCCCCCGCAGCCATCAGCGGCAGCTCAAAAGCCCCAAGAAGCTTGTTAATTTCTTGTCTCTTACCCAGGTGTCTTTTTTTCAGGAGTATGCTACACTCTCTTAATAAATGCTTTCCCTTTTAATGGTTTCTTCATCGACACCAGGGGTGTTGGAATGGTGTTTCCAAGAGCTCCTCAAAGATTATCAGGTGCTCTCCAACGAGGAGAAGAATAAAAAATGGTGGGCAGGCTTTTCTGGAAAGCGGGTTCTCCTTCATGGAGAGCACGTGTTGCGGTGGGGGCTAGCAAGACACCCTTCTGTTGCTGGGCGGGATCATATAGATGGCCAAGGAACGTGATTGGGCTCTGTGAGTTGTTAGGGAGAATTTAATGTAGCCAGTTTTGATGGACAGCCAGAGTCTATATATGTTGCTGGCACGCAGCGAGAGCCCCTCTTCGCTGCGTGCATCGGATCACCTGCCCTCCCTCCCTATATTTAGGCTCCTGCGTTGACCTTGCTATGCCTGTCATGGGGTCGTCTGCTTTTGGGGCAGGAGCCTGGTAGGAATTTTTTCCACTTGGCTGATTGGCTGGTGCCATTTGGTTTTCGCCTACTGTGTAGCAATTAGTCACAACTTGTAAGGTTGCGGTTAGGCATTGGTTATTAAATTGGTTGGTGGAGGGGTTAGGATTGGCTGTGGCTGCCCCTCCAATGCTGCTGCTGCGCGGGGAATTCCGTTAAAGGAATCCAGGGGCTTGCCATGCTTTTGTCCGTACCCCCTGGTCAGGGGCTAGGGCCATGCTTGAGCCCCTGGGAACATTAGGGGACAGGCGAGGGCTAGACCCCCGACTCCCATTCTTTCCCCAAAGTGTTTTCCCTTTACTGACTTCCGCAAGGCGGGCGGATGTCAGTCTGTCCCCAGGCGGGGACAGATAGTCGGAACCAATGCTTAAGCAACCACTCACATTTTGTATTTTAATAAGGTTGTGGCCAAAATTATGCCCCAAACCTTAAACTTAAATTTCTGTGTGAAGTGTGTGTTATTTGAGGGGTGGCTTGGGGACCTCGACACGCAACACAGCTTGCCCACTGCTATCTGGTTTCCCAGGGAGGACCTTACAGTTGGGTAGAGGAAGGGCACTGTCTCAGCAACAGTGGTTGGTACCAATTGGGAATGGAAGGGAAGAAGACAGGGAGGTCAACAGGAGGTGGAGACCAAGCAAATGACAGGCAGAGCCAACTAATTTTAGGTTGGTCCTCCTCCTCTTCCTTCCTGCTGAGTTTCTCAAGGGCAATGTTGAGGCTAAGGAGAAGGAGGAAACTGATAGCTCAGGGTTGCCATATATCAAAAAGTGAGCTTTTTCTTTGCAAAATCTTTTTTAAAAATGTTTTCTGAGCTATTTTTAATGTAAATGTCAAAATCAACACTTTGGACATGGGCTGCCATACATCCAGATTTTCCCAGCGATACATCCAGATTTTCCCAGCATTCAGCGATTTCCGCCTGGATGCTGTTTGCAAGGGCCAAATGCCAGCTATAATAATAATAATAATAATAATAATAATAATAATAATAATAATAATAATAATATATTATTTCCCCAGCCACTCTGGGCAGCTTCCAACAGAACATTAAAATGCAATAATCTATTAAACATTAAAAGCCTCCCTAAACAGGGCTGCCTTCAGATGTCTCCTAAAAGTCTGGTAGTTGTTGTTCTCTTTGACATCTGGTGGGAGGGCATTCCATAGGGCGGGTGCCACTACCGAGAAGGCCCTCTGCCTGGTTCCCTGTATCTTGGCTTCTCATAGTGAGGGAACCACCAGAAGGCCCTCGGAGCTGGACCTCAGTGTCCGGGCAGAACGATCGGGGTGGAGACACTCCTTCGGGTATACTGGGAAATTCCAGATACATGGCAACTCTGTGATAGCCAGTGCAATCCCATGGACTAGTTGTGAGTAAGTGGCAGCCTGCAGTAAACCACATGAAGTAAGTGGAGTTAACAGCAACTTTTCATCGGTAGGTCTTGCCTCTATGAAGCAGTTGCAGAGATTGAAATTCCCTGCCTTCCCACAGCTGCCCAAGTCCCCTCCTCTCCAGGGTTTGCCCCATGCAATCTGAGACTTTATGCAAAAACTGTCATTACCTGTGAGAAACACCCCCTCCTTTTTCTGGCAATTTAGGGTTTGTGTTTCTGTGAACAGGGGGCAAAATGTTCATCCATTCAGAGTGTGGGCAGGAAGCCTTATCCCCATTCTGAACTGACTTTGTGACACCATCACATAGTCAAGCCTGTTGGCTACATGACATCTTCATATAATCATGTTGGCTGCATTATCCCTGATCGGCAAGGAACACCATCCAGTTTTCAAATAAATAATGGTACAGCAGACGCATTTGTTGACTGGGCAGCAAACAGCCTTGTGAATAAGAATGAAAATAGTAAGCAGGGCACTAGGGAACATTTTGCCGCCACCCCCAAGCAGTGAAAATAGTCGCATGCAAGCATTAACTATAGACTACATGGCCGTCCCAGTCAGTGGAATATTTTACACAATGGTGTGGCGTTTGTGGAGCAGGAGCCCAAACCAGGTTCATTTCCTAAAGCAGATGAAAAGGACTCTTCTCTGATTAACTATCTCTTTCTTTGACCAGGAGACCAGAACAGTGTGCAAGGATAAATCCAGGTCATGCTCTTTGAAGTCAGATCAATAACTCAATCAGAAACAGGTAAGGCCTGAGTTCGACTCACATGTTGTCAGTCATGGAGTTTTCAGATCAAGCAGGTGTGATCAAATCCAGTCAATCTAAGGATGGGGGGAGATGTGGAAAACAGGCATTGATCTCGACCCTCATTACAGTCGAAGTGATTCTTGCAAACACCTCGGAAAGGTCCCAAGACAGATGAGGAGCATGGAGATAATGTGGAATGGAAGACAGACAGCTATCTGGCAAACTGGGACGTTTCTCTACAGTGAAATAAGTATATGGTGCTACATCTTTAAGGTCTTATTATTTACACCTTCTATTCCATTTGTATCGTTGTATCAGTGTGGCGTAATGGTCAGAGTGTTGCAATGGGACTTGGGAGAGCAGGGTTCGAATCCCCACTCAGCCATGAAGCTCACTGGGTGACCTTGGACCAGTCGCCATCTCTTAGCCTAACCAACCTCACATGGTTGTTGTGAGGATGAAATGAAATGGGCAGGTAGGCTAGGCCTTTCTGCTGCCGTTTGATGTGAGTGTCTCTTCCATTCTCTCACACCGCAAGGCAAGAGTTGTTAAATGACCGGTGTCATTTTGTTCCTGTCAAACACGAACGCCTGTCAAGGCGGACAACATGTTGAGACTGTAAAGAGAGCTGGAGCTCCAATAAAGAGGCCTTGTCAAATTTGTGGGGAAAGTGAACAAATCACTGTTTCCTCTGACAGTTGCGGGCATCTAGGAATTTTATTTCTCCCAGAAATACCAAGGCCAGAAAGACACACTGATTCAACTCTCTCTCTCTCTCTCTCTCTCTCTCTCTCTCTCTGTGTGTGTGTGTGTGTGTGTGTGTGTGTGTTTAGAACCTGCCAAATTCCTTTTGTGGTTGTTCCATGTGGAGAACTATGGAACTGCAAGTGAAGAACTTTGGTGTCTGAAATTTTAGTGGTGCCCTGTGCAATGCCAAAATCCCCCTCACCTCTTACCTTCCATTGGATCAGTTACAGGTAGATAGCCGTGTTGGTCTGTCATAGTCAAAACAAAATAAAAAAAATTCCTTCCAGTAGCACCTTAGAGACCAACTAAGTTTGTTCTTAGTATGAGCTTTTGTGTGCATGCACATTTTAAACCTTCTCACCCCTTGCTTTTTTCTGTAAGACTAATTGCAGTCGTTAACAGTCGTCAACAGGTTTACCACAGCTATCAGCCTATCACCCATTCCCACCACCCTTCTGAGTAATACCCCTCCCCACCCTCTCACTATATATAAGGGTCTGGTGACTTCTGTTTCAGTGTATCTGAAGAAGTGTGCATGCACACGAAAGCTCATACCAAGAACAAACTTAGTTGGTCTCTAAGGTGCTACTGGAAGGATTTTTTTTTATTTTGCTTCCATTGGATGTCATAGTTGCGGAGCCTGCTGCAGCATCCCAGAAGCCCCAAGCCCAGAGCGACCAAACCAGTAGAGTCCCCCTAGATCTATTAGCTATTAGCCCCAGCTGGCTAATGATAGGAGTTGTAGTTCAAAACATCTGGAGGGCACCAGGTTGGAGATGGCTGGTGTAACTCATAAAAACCATCACCAACTCTCAACCATCCAGCACCTTCTCTCCACACACAGAGAAAGAGAAATTTGTGCCAGGGTGGGGGGCGGATATAATTTCCAGCAGTTCAGCTCCATTCCCTCGAGTCTTTAAAATTCTCAGATTGAAATGGATGAATATGCAAGTGCCACTTATTGATGCCCTCCCATAAGCGGGGGGAACTCCTTTGAAATCATTGTGGAGGTAATTGTAAAGGAAGGGATATGCATAAAATTACTGCTGTGGTGCAATAAGGCTCATAAATCAGCTCACAGCCAATCCATCTGCAACAACTGCAGCCCAGCTGATTCAAATACGTTTTTAAAAAGGAAATCACACTTAAACATGAGCAGCTCACCCCCCCCCCCCACGTTTATCTGGGCGTGTTACTTCACATGCAAAAAACACATAAAGTGTTTGTGTATCTATAATGTTAAAAAGGGTCATTAAGAGCCTGTTTGGTTAGAGTGTGGTGCTGATAATGCCAAGGTTGCAGGTTCGATCCCCATATGGGACGGCTGCATAATCCTGCATTGCAAGTCCAATCTGTTGTTGTTGTTTAGTCGTGTCTGACTCTTCGTGACCCCATGGACCAGAGCACGCCAGGCACTTCTGTCTTCCACTGCCTCCCGCAGTTTGGTCAGACTCATGTTGGTTGCTTCGAGAACACTATCCAACCATCTCATCCTCTGCCGTCCCCTTCTCCTTGTGCCCTCCATCTTTCCCAACATCAGGGTCTTTTCCAGGGAGTCTTCTCTTCTCATGAGGTGGCCAAAGTATTGGAGCCTCAGCTTCAGGATCTGTCCTTCCAGTGAGCACTCAGGGCTGATTTCCTTCAGAATGGATAGGTTTGATCTTCTTGCAGTCCATGAGACTCTCAAGAGTCTCCTCCAGCACCATAATTCAAAAGCATCAATTCTTCGACAATCAGCCTTCTTATTTAGGGAGGCTTTTAATGTTTTATAGATTATTGTATTTTAATGCTCTGTTGAAAGCCGCCCAGAGTGGCTGGGGAAACCCAGCCAGATGGGCGGGGTATAAATAATAAATTATTATTAAATTATTATTATTATTATTATTATTATTATTATTATTATTATTATTATTATTGGTCCAGCTCTCACTTCCATACATCACTACTGGGGAAACCATAGCTTTAACTATACAGACCTTGCCGGCAAGGTAAGTCCAATCTACAATTCTATAGTTCAAACTGTAGTCCTATGTTTACCTTTAAGCAGTGGTGTAGTAGTCTGCGGTTGCAGGGTGTGAAGGACCCACTATTATTTCTGCAGAAGGGCCCCTGTCTCCAACATTCTAGAGCGGGGGTCAGCAAACTTTTTCAGCAGGGGGCCGGTCCACTGTCCCTCAGACCTTGTGGGGGGCTGGACTTTTTTGGGGGGGGGGGAATGAACGAATTCCTATGCCCCACAAGTAACCCAGAGATGCATTTTAAATAAAAGGACACATTATATTCATGTAAAAACACGCTGATTCCCGGACCGTCTGCAGACCGGATTTAGAAGGCGATTGGGCCAGATCTGGCCCAAGGGCCTTAGTTTGCTTACCCATGTTCTAGAGTTTCCCAGTCAACCCAGAAGGTTAGCTTTTTAACCACTGAATGTTCAAAAGCTGAGCATTTAGTAGGGCTGTCATACGCCCAGATTTTCCCAGACATTACCAGGATTTCAAAGGTGGAATTGACATCCGGGGGGAATTAACAAAAGGTGGCGCTTTGTCCTGGATCTTAGGCAAATCAAGAGAAAAAATCATGTTTTTGTAAAAAAAAAAGAAAAAAGCTCAACAACTTTGGGGTTTGTCTAAAAAAAGTTGAACAACTTTTGAGGTGTCCTGCTCTTTATTTTTTGAAATAGGGCAACCCTATTGGACTGAAAACAAAAGGTGCCATGCAACCAGTCCATGCAGAATGTAAGCACCCTATATACAGAAATGAGCAAACCAGTGATATTTTGGGGAGCAGGCTAGCAGGCGGAGCCCATGACTTACATCATAGGAGCCTACACAACACAAAACACTGTTGCTGTATGTAAGTTTTATTTTATTTGTTTTTTTATCTTCTATTTTGGAAATGTACATCCAGGTGTTTTTTTCCTTTAATTTTTTGTGGGGCCTCCAAGAGGGTGGGGCCCTAAGCTATAGCTTGTTTAGCTTATACCAGGGGTGGCCAACTCCCAAGAGACTGCGATCTACTCACAGAGTTTAAAAAGTGGCAGTGATCTACCCCTTTTTGGGGTTCAGGTCAAAGTTGTTGAACTTTTCCAGGGAGGAGGTAAAATGTTGAGCTTTTTTTAGGGGAGCCACAGTTGTTCAGCTTCTTTGGGGGGAGCGAATGATCTACCAGTGATCTACCGCAGACATCCAGTGATCTACCGGTAGATCACGGTCTACCTGTTGGACATGTCTGGCTTATACGTAAATCCGGCACTGGGCTGTAGAGACCAATACAGGAGAGACATGTTTTGTTGCAGGTGGGGCAGATGAAGGCCTCCGGTTGTGTTGATCAAGGTGTGCCTCGGTGTTTCTTCTCTCTGCGCTCCTCCCAGTGGTCATCCCTCCTCTGGTCAATGCTGTAGATACACGACCTGACTGTCTCCAGGCACTGTGATCATCTGCAAGGGATTCTCACATGCCAGCCTCCATGTCACGTTAGCAAACGTCTTTGTAACACAGAGTTGGTGTGCAAAACAGGCCTGGTGCCTGAAGCCAGCTCCACATAGAGCAGGTCCTTGGGGATCCTGCCATCTTCCACTCTGTGGGCATCACCAAGCCAGCAAAGTCGTTGCTGAGACCAGCACTATTTTTCTAGAAAAAGAGGTGCTGGAACTTACCTTTGTCCTCTTATAATGGCAGTGGCGCCCACCTGAGAGCTGCCGGGACTGAGTTCCTGCTGGGGAAAAAAAGCCCTGGCTGAGGCAGAAGTGGACGGTTAACACAAAGATTAAATGGTATCTTGCCCTACATTGTGCAACCCCCCCCCCCTTTTAGGGAAATTAGTGTTTAAATAGTAAATGAAGGCAGGAAGATCTTTGACCCCCTGATGGGAACAGCCCTTCAATTCCTGCATCTTCCCTTGGTAAAGAATTTGGCAAGGTAATTAATGGTCTTTTGTGGAGGCAAAATTACAATCTCTAATAATAAAAATCCCATGGACATGGAAGGCGATCAAGTCTTGCTGCCCTGGCTACATTTCAATTACTTTCTATCTATCCTTAATTCATTTCTTGCTCCATTATTTATCCCATGCCCAGACTCCTGTGAAGTGTCCTGTCTAACTATCAGGACACTAATAGTTGATATACATTTGTTTCAGCCCATGATTATTGTCATTATTTGTATGGGAATGAATGGGTCAACCAGAAACTGAAGTAAGCTGAAAGTGAGGGAAAGAGCCGTTGGGTAATTGGGGGGCTATTGGTTTATCTTTGCTCATAAGAACAAAGGAAGAAAGGAAGCCCCCTTACAGTTGCGAAGCTACCTGCTCCGGCACCGGGAGTGGCGTACATCTGGGGGCGTGGCTGGTGCGCATCCCAGGGGGTGTGATACGCGTCTCAGGGGGTGTGGTGTGCCATCCGCGTGGGCCGCGTCGGGGTGCGCACGGCAAGCAGCGCACGTCTCAGGGCGTGTGTGGCGAGCGGCAAGCGTCCTGGGGGCAGGAGCGGCTGCAATGTCACCCCCGGGTGACACCCAGGGCAAACCGCCCCCCGCCCCCACCTTCGCCCACCAGTGTCCCTTTATAGAAGAAGAAGAACAAGAAGAGTTTGGATTTGATATCCCGCTTTATCACTACCCGAAGGAGTCTCAAGGCGGCTAACAGTCTCCTTTCCCTTCCTCCCCCACAACAAACACTCTGTGAGGTGAGTGGGGCTGAGAGACTTCAGAGAAGTGTGACTAGCCCAAGGTCACCCAGCAGCTGCATGTGGAGGAGCGGAGACGCGAACCCGGTTCACCAGATTACGAGTCTACCACTCTTAACCACTACACCACACTGGCTCTCCCTTATACTGGCTGTTAAACAATCTAGCATTTAAAATGTGTCTTTGGGGTGGGGTGGGGTGGGTCATTGCTTTTATTGTTATGTTAAGCATTTTTTGTTATTGTGCTGTAAGCTGCCCTGTGATCTTTGGATGAAGGACAGTGTATAATTAATCATCATCATCATCATCATCATCATCTTGTCCGCAATGGCTGCCTGCAGCTCTCCAGAGTTTCAGGAAGACCTCTCTCTCAGCTCTACCTGGAGATACTGGGGATTGAACCAGCAGAGATGCTCACCCTCTCACCAACGTCTCCCAAAGACACCACACTATAAACAACACAACCACTAGCTTAGCTACACAGAAGTAGGTGTTAACTTCCAAGTTTGCTAAAAGTGCACAGTGACACAGAAGAGGTCAGTCCCAGTACCCAAATTCACACTCCGCAACCTGCCACGCATGCATTGTTCATTTCTATAAAACAGGGGTCGGGTACCTTTGGCCCATGGGCCAAATTTGGCCAGCCAGGAGGTTTTCTTCAAACCATGCCCACCTGCCTCATAGAGATGCAGCTGGCTCAGCTGCTCACAAAACTGATCCCTGGAGAAAACAAGTTTGAGCTCCCTGCCCATCAGCTGATGGGGAGCAGATCAATGATGTTTGGTTTGGAGGTGCAAGTGAACTCACAGCGGAAAATTGCTGAAGAAAGCAGGGACTTCAGCCTTGCTCATTTACCATCCCTGGTCCTACCCACCAGTCCAAGCTGTGGGTGGGGTGGCCCAGAAAGCTATAGACACTTACCGGGGAGAAAGCCCTGTGTGGCTGACTTCTGAGGAGACATGTGTTGCTGCTAATGTATTGCTGGTGCTGAGTTTAAGAAGTTGTGTGGGAGAGTATTCTGGGTCATTTGTCAAACAGATGGGAAGAGCTTTGTATAAACTATAACGTGACATAACATCAACATGTTGAAACACACATTTTATATGATATAACTTATGTTGCATGTCGTTCTCCTAAACCTCAAGAAAAATAACACTGGGGGCAGGGTGGCAAAGGCACAGATTAAGAACAATTATAAATATTAGCAGGACAACCAGTTAAGCATTTGCTGTAATTTTTTATTTTTTTTAAAAGAAAATATTCAGAAGAGGTTGTAGACATTTTCCCCCAAATAAAGCAAGCTGCTGAAGTTTTGAGCATCGATCATTTCTTTCCAATGGAAAAGCTAAATGCGAATGAAGCAGTGATGTTGCCGTGATCCTAGTGATCCTAGCCTGCAGGTTGATGATGAGATTATTTTTTAAAAAAACTCCATCCTTAGTGCCTTCTTCGCAGCCTCATGGAATTCAAGAATTTTCTTTGAAGTCACAAGGAAGAAGCTCAGGATTGTGGCCTGAATGTTGCTTACTATTTACATCTTGTTAATGAAATAAAAAGCAGAGACCTTGCCGGCAAAGGTCTGTATAGTTAAAGCTATGGTTTTCCCAGTAGTGATGTATGGAAGTGAGAGCTGGACCAGAAAGAAGGCTGATCGCCGAAGAATTGATGCTTTTGAATTATGGTGGTGGAGGAGACTCTTGAGAGTCCCATGGACTGCAAGAAGATCAAACCTATCCATTCTGAAGGAAATCAGCCCTGAGTGCTCACTGGAAGGACAGATCCTGGAGCTGAGTCTCCAACCCTTGGCCACCTCATGAGAAGAGAAGACTCCCTGGAAAAGACCCTGATGTTGGGAAATATTGCGGGCACAAGGAGAAGGGGACGGCAGAGGATGAGATGGTTGGACAGTGTTCTCAAAGCTACCAACATGAGTTTGACCAAACTGTGGGAGGCAGTGGAAGACAGGAGTGCCTTGCGTGCTCTGGTCCATGGGGTCACGAAGAGTCGGACATGACTAAACAACTAAACAACAACAACTATGAAATAGCTGTGTG